>CM043321.1:2482500-3682500 GCA_023736055.1 Quercus glauca
GCATCTCCTCATAGGAAAAGGACTCGCTGACTGGTGTTCGAAATTTCTACTTGTAGACAACGTCCTGTTCGTCCTCAAAATCTTCATCAGAGTACGAGGAAATGCGTTTCCTCTTTGCATGGCACAGCTCCCTCTTTAGCCTTTCAATTTCTAACTGCATGCTTTGATTTTTCTCTGCATGGGACATGTTGCTCTCTCCATGTGACTGGCTTTGATCATCATGTGCGGTGTGTACGCTCCCTTCACGATCCTGCCTCCATTCCAGATTAAAAAAAGGATCGGCATGCTGAGATGCCCTGGACTCTGCTGGACGTTGCCTTGGTTTAGCCATTTATGAGGTGTTGCTTCCACCTTTGCTCAAGCTATTTCCCACAGACGGTGCCAATTGTAGGGTCTAAATTTGGTAGGCCAAGCCCAGGCTTTGCAGATTGTGAGCCCAATGAACCCCGAATAATAAATTTGTAGAGAATGGGTGAAACAGCTGGGCTGATTATGGATTTAGCAACGATTCATTTATGCAAGTTAGGATAAAACGATGTTCAGACTATTATCGAGTGGATCTCCCTTAAATCCGAAGAGACTTAATATTTATAGAAAAATGAATACAATTTTCTCTCCCCTTTTTTCAGAGACCTATTCCCTTTATATATCCTCCTTCCTCCTCATCTTCACTGTACACTTGTTCTTCATCCAAGTATTCACTTGAGTACATGTCACATCAGACGTTTGTTTTAGTCTGCCGTGAGTGGTAATAGCTAAGGTTGCACTGTTCAAGTGTCTTCTCCACATAAATGCGGCCAGGAAAATTGCTGCAGTGCATTAAATGCGGTGGTAGTAGCTTTTCCTTTTAGATATTTTTATGTTCTTCTCATCCCTAGGCATGCCCAGAGTTTGCTCTTTACCGTGAAATCAATTGGGAAGGTCGCTCAGGCCTTCAGTATATTTGCTTGATCAAGTTCTCTAATGATCCGATAAGAGGGACCTCTTCGGACCAACAAGATCGTCTTCGGACTTATCCTATCATTCCTTTTCAAGTGCATTTCCACCAAACGGACTCAGTCCTGATCCATTTTACCTCTTCGGACAAACAGTGATACTCAAATTGGGCCCCAGGCCCAATACATAGCGTTGGGCTTTCACACCTACAATAATAATAAGAATAATAATAATAAATATAGATGATGATTTTTGTGATAAGTTGATGAAGGATAGAATTTACAATTTAATTTTTGTAATTATTTAATTTTGGTATTTTTATGCAAAAAACGTTATTTTAGGTCTAGGTGATTTATTTCCTTATTTTTAGGTTTTTTTTAATGTTTTTTTAGGTCAAATTTAGTTCCTATTATGGTTAGGTATTAATTAAGACTTATTTTAGAATATATTTTCTTGTCCATCAAGTTTTATAGAGTCCTTAAATAGGCCTCTAAATTTGTATACGTTTTTCAATATTATTGATATTAATAAAAATCAAACTTTTGTCTATTGTTTTTCTGGTGGATTCTATATAAGATATAAAACCTAAAATAAAAAGAATCTAAAATAAAAAGAAAAAGAAAATAGTGATGATAGGGAAAATTGTGAGAGTTTCAGAGACTTCGGTTTTATATATATATATCATATCATATTATATCATATTATATATAATAAAAGTTGGGCTTAAACACCATGGTTGTGCCAAGTGACAGTACCAAATTGCAGAAATTTTCTTAAATTTTTAGATTTTAAAAAGAAAATATTTACATAAAAAAGTCTAATGCATCTTAAATTACAGCAATGTAGGCATAGTGTAATGTAATTCTTCTTATTTTTTATTTACTCCATTTAAAAATAAAGGTTTAATTTTAAATTAGTAGTATCATGGCATTGTAAATCTATCCCAAAAAATTGTATGTATATATCACCCGTTCAAAAAAAAAAAAAAAAAAACGCTGTTGCAGAAGATAAAAAGTTGACTTGCCGAGGAAAACTTCAATAAATATCATATGGTGATGTATATCAGCATTTAGATCTAGGCTTTGATGAATAATCCTAACAAACTATATATAATGTAAATCTATCCAAAAATCCATATATATCCCCCAAAGAAAAAGGCATTGTTGGTGAGGATAAAAAGGTAGACCGAAAGAGAGAAAGTTTGATAGATGTATATGGTGATATGTATATATATAATCAGGAAATTAACGCATAATCATGAAATTTTTAAATAAAAAGAATTATATTTCGTATCAACTTCTTCAGAGATCTATATTAACATAGAATTTTTTTTTTTTTTTTTTTGAGGATGATATTAACATAGACTTCAAGGAGTTTAGGGTATTTGATTTTTATTTGGACTCCTTTTTTAGGTTGAGTATGTATACATATACACGGTTGGTGTATTTTTTTTCATTCCCCAACTTATTATACAGTTTTTTGGTTTAGGCTTTCATTTTCCTACCAACAATCATGTAGGTATATATTTGTTTACTAATCAAATTGAATACGTTTTATGTATTTATTGCCTTTTGTTTAAGCTAATTTCCTTATGTTTGATCTAATTTATATGTTAATGGTTTGATCCAATTTAATTATTTTGTTGTCCAATATTTAATTATATCCTAAATTTGTTCAGTCTTCATCAAATCAAATTTGGAGCATAAGGGGTAAGAGTTTCACATCAAAAGTTTTTATTGAATTGTTCTTATTAACATGTTTTACTTTTACTTGCCCATGAGATCATTTATTCTAATCAATTTCTTTATTGAATTCTTCTTATCAGGTTTTTACTTACAATTTTTTGTTTAATTCTTATAACATGTTTTATACACTCTCATTAATTCAAATAGATTCAAATAGAGATGGTTAACAAAAAAAGCAAAATTTCTCCAAGTTGCCTTAAGCAAGGAAGTGACAGAAATGTTGCAAGAAATAAAAGATGACTTATGGCACTGGCAAGTTTTGAAGGTCAATAAGGTTGGTAATTTCATTAATTTTTTTTTTGTTTTGTTTTAAATAGCCAAATTTTGGAAATTTAATTCCCAAATTTTTTGAATCTTTACAATGTCATCATTCTTCCAATATCAATTTTTTTTTTATGTATTGATAATTTTTACTCTTGACCTGTGACTATAAAATAGGTTTTTTTTTTTTTCCTTACAATTTTGGAACTTATTTGACTAAATTAGTAAAATCAAAGTTGAAATAATAAATTTATTTATTTATTTTAAAGCCCGATAATAAGTGGTCATAGACTCATATGTAAGTTGTCGTAGTAAATTCCAATCATAGACTATTAAATTTACATACAATTTTGTAATCTGTATGGTTCTATTTTTTTATTTTTTAAACTTGGTTTAATTTTCTTCTTGATTTTTTTTTTTCAAGTTTGTCAAGAAAGATTTCAAGCATCTTAAGAAAGGTTTGTAATCTATATGTAGAACTTTGCAAATTTTTTTTTAATTGAAGCAACTTAGTGTAATCTACTTCTTCTTATTTTTTAATTACTCCATTAAAAAAAATGTCTAAAGCATCTTATATTGCAGCCGGTTTACTACACTAAGAAAAAAAAGAGGTCTAATAAATCTTAAATTGCAACAACGTATACTAAACTAAATCAAAATGTCTAATGCATCTTAAATTGCAACAGCCGTATACTACCAAAAAAAAAAAAAAAAAAGTGGTATAATCTTAAATTGTAGCAATATTTATAGATTTTTTAAAAAAATTAGATATTTTTTTCTTATCTTTTTCTCTTATAATTTCTAAGTTTTTAAAAATCCTAATTTGATTACAATCCAAATTCTTTTCTTCATCTATTTCTTCTTAATTTGATTACAATCCAAAATCTTCATCTTCATCTAATCTTTTTTTTTCATTTAAATTATATTACTACACATATTAGCTACAAATTTTTTGGATTAAAAAAAAAAAGAAACATGATTATTTTTCACACTTCGACAAATTAAGTTTGAATCCAACAGAAATTGAGTTGAACTAAAACTATTTAAGAATGCTAAAATCAATCAATAAAAAAAATTACTACACATAAAAAAAAAAAAAGAAAAGAAAAAAAAAGGCAACTCAATATATGATTGAGTTAATGTTTCACACCTCCACAAATTAGGTTTGAATCCAAAAGAAATTGAGTTGAACTAAAACTCTACTGAGTCTACTCTACCCTACTATTTAAGAATGCTAAAATCAATTAATAAAAACCAAAATTAAGTGAAGAATTGCCGAAGGAAGGATTTGACTTTTTTAGTGAGAATAGCTATCTTCTTTTTATTTTTATTTTTATTTTTTTGCGTTTCTATTTTTCTATTAACGTAGTTCAATAATTACTTAAATTCTATGATTTTTTTATAAATATTTTACATAATGCAATTCATTTTAATTATTGATGTATTTTTTGATTTGGTGTTCTTAATTGATTGTGCTGATTATTTTCTCAATTATGGCAATATTAAAATGGCTAGACATGAGTGCCAATATCAAAATGGCTAGACATAGGTAATTTATATGTAAACTTTTACATTTAAATTGCAATACAATTTTTTTTTTCTCTTTATGTACTTTTATTTATCTATTTTTGAAATTATTTTGATTGTGTTATCCTAGAAGGTTTAGATACTTATTTTTATATGTATATATATATATAATTAAATTACAATTTTACTACTAAGAGCTTTTAGAAATTTAAAAGTTGTCATAATTTTTAAAATTATTTTATAATATCTTCTTTTGCAAAAAAAAAAAAAAAAAATTACATAATATACATTTTCCATGTAACTTAATTTTTATATTTTTTTTACTATTTTATTTTTTATTAGATTTGATTATATTGTCAAAAATTTTATATTTTAAAATTTATATATATGTTTTTTTATTAAGCCGTGCATCGCACGGAGTACAATACTAGTATATATATATAGACTAGGTATCAAAATTATCATATAAATAAATAAATATATATATATATATATATATATATATATGCTAGAAAGAAAAGAAGGCTGCACACATATTCATCGGGGCTAGGGGATGTTGTCGTCCCCGTTGGGCATAGAGGGAGACAGAGGACTCTTCGGCAGTGAGCCTTGTAGTGTAGCGTTGTCGCGGTGTCATGCATCGTTTCAACTGGTGGTGGGATTTCGGTTTCCATATTTGAAGCAGATGGAGGAACGCGACCCCTACCCCAGCTGTCGGCGTAGTGCAGGAGATGGAATTATGTGATCACTAGCAATGACCTTTTGGTTGATCCACCAAGTATTGGGCTCAGATATTGTAGGGACTTGGCCTTGCACCAGCAGTGACCTTTTCTTCGTCAGATTTTGTTCTTCTCCATGGAGGATTCCCCTCGCCTCATACGCAGCAGGCATGATCATAAGAAAAAACGCCACTGTGGCTAATAGGAGCAAGTTTAGGAAAAGAGATGGTCTCATATTTAGATTGAGAAATGGTACAGAAGTTTTTTTCTTGAAGACTAAGGAAGAGTATAGGGTGCTTATAAAGGATATATTTTAGTGCTCCAAGCGTGCTTAGAGAAATACACATCACAGTTCAATAAAAAATTAACTGGTTACATCGTGAGCACAAGCGAGCTCAATAGGACAAATAACGGAGAAGCTCGGTATGTTAGCACTAACACGAAGAGGCTTTTTTATTTATTTTTGAGAATGACACACAAAAAGAGGTTAAGTAACGACACAAATTTGTGAGTAGACAGTGAAAGCAACTTTTGAATTACCTTAATTGAAGCCCTATAAACGAGCAATAAAAAAAAAAAAAATAAATAAATAAAAACCATTTGGGCCCATTTCCTAATTATAATGGACTAATCATCAGATTAAATTGCTTAATCCTATTAAAAAAACCTTATTTTCTATCTCATGCATTGTATTATTTTATGTTTTCCGATCTCTGGTCAGCTTCATATTCATTCTATGATCTGTACCAAGTCACCACCATGGCCAACACTCATAAGCGGTCGGTCCATGACTCCATGCGATGACCTAAAATCTTTTCCCTGCTCGAGATCCATGATAGTGATGACAGGAAAATAATCACTAGTTTAAGAGAAAGTCGAAGAGTCCACTTCACTGTGTAGCAACTAAATTATTTCATCATCCACTTCAGAAAATATTTTATGAGAACTTGAAAAATGGAGTGAACTTTCTGCAACTTTGTATGCAGCAATTGCTGTATATAGACTAAAGTGACAACCAAAGAGAAGTAACAAATATCCAAAGGTCATGTACAATGCATATGATGCGGCTAACCAAACACACAGAGTCTCAAAGCACATACATGATCCACCCATCAACTGAAAGTCCAAGATAAACCCAAATTCATATTATCATATAATCCACACAACATATTAGTTGAATCAACTCAACCAGGGTAACAAAATTCTTAACTGAATATCAGCTAGCTAGAGCCTTTGCAGTACTTAGTTTGGCGATGGTGCAGGTGCTGTTTTGTGATTGGCTAAAGTGCTCGCTGAAGCTGGAATATATGTGTCTGGACTCGGAGCAGATGGTGGAGTATAACCCCAAAGAAGCTTTCGGCGTAGCAAAGAAAACTCCGGCCAGGGTGCTGGTGCAGCTTTGTGATTGGTTGAAGCTGGGATATAGGTTGCTGGATTCGGAGTAGATGGCCGAGTATAAACCTTAAGAAGCTTCCGGCGTAGCAAAGGAAACTTCGGCGATGGTGTAGGTGCAGCTTTGTGATTGTTTGAAGAGCTTGTTGAAGCTGGGATATAGGTGTCAGGATTTGGAGCAGATGGCTGAGTATAACCCTTGAGAAGCTTCCGGCGTTGGAAAGGAAACTCTGGCGATGGTGTAGGTGCAACTCTGTGATTGGCTAAAGAGCTTGTTGAAGCTGGGATATAGGTGTCTGGATTCGGAGCAGATGGCTGAGTATGACCCTTAAGAAGCTTCCTGCGTAGCAAAGGAAACTCCGGCGATGGTGCAGGTGCAGCTTTGTGATTGGTTGAAGTGCTTGCTGAAGTTGGGATATAGGTGTCTGGACTCGGAGCAGATGGCCGAGTATAACCCTTAAGAAGTTTGCGGCGTAGCGAAGGAAACTCTGGCGATGGTGCAGGTACAGCGTTGTGATCGGCTAAAATGTTTATTGAAGATGGGATATAGGTGTCTGGCTTTGGAGCAGATGGCTGAGTATTATAACCCTTAAGAAGCTCTCGGCGTAGCAAAAGAAAAGCACCAGCCATGGAGGCCTTTTCGTTGATCCGGGTGTCATGGGTGATTGGAGAATTGGGCACTGGTGCAGATGTTGTAATGATCTCAGTAGCAAAGGCCTTTTCATTGATCTGGCTGTTGCAGGTGGTCAGAGAATTGGGCAAGGCAACAGCTGTGGTAATGAACTCAGAGCTTAACTGGTTAGGTGTAGCGGCTAAGCTTGAGTTCATGTAGGAACAAATGGCAAGTACTATGAAAAGGTATGCAGAAAAGAATTGTCTAGAAGATAGGCTTTCCATCTCTCTCTCTCTCTGTGAGTGTGGAGATTTGTAGTTTGTGTAGGGGTAATGGGTGAAGGGTTACCAATATACAGTTATATAAACTTTGCGTGCAGATACCTATTCGGGACTTGTCCAAAATATCTCGGTTGGGCAACGAGTTGGACTATTTTAAATATAGTTGAAAAGCATGAATACATAGCCGAAAAGGTAAAACTTAAAAAAGGATAAGGACAGAGTGACCAAAATGCAGATTCTCTTTGCCCACTAATTCTTTACTAATTCTTTATAGAGAGTGACCAAAATGCAGATTCTCTTTGCCCACTAATTCTTTATAGAGAGTGACTTGTGTCCAGTGACAGTTGTTCTTTATAAGAGGGGGGGGCGGAGAAGTACACGTGTTTTGTTCTGCTTATCGTATCCACTCAACTACCACTTTTAGTCCTCGTATATTCAGACTCACCAGATCATTGTTATTACACATAGTAGCAACTTCAGGAATTTTGTTCAGAGTGTTTTTGAACAAACTGAAACAGTAACCTACTTTATTCTACTTTGAAAAATTTTTAGATCATTTCGGTCTATTTCAAGTGTTTCAGGACATTTTGGTAAATACCACCCGAAATTCAAGATTTGGCCAGACATGAAGTTTGTGCTAAAAAAAAAAAAAAAATTCTTAAAACCAAAACAAATTTGTCGAAATTCAAAATTGTTTGTCTTTTATAATGTATTTGGGTGAGTTTGGTTCAGCTTTTTGAAACTGTGGAGTTTTTAAAAATTGCGGTTTAAAATTGGGCTTTTTATAAAAGTTGAGTGTTTGGCAAAAACGGTCAAAAAATGTTTTTTAAAAAAACTGAATGTTTAGTTAGCACTTATAAAAGTGGTAGTTTTAGCGGTAAATTACCAAAAATGACAATGTATATATAAATGAGTTTATTTCATACTTTTTTTTTTTTTGAGAAAAGAGTTTATTTCATACTTAAATCAACTACTTGTGATAAATTGATACTGATTTTAATTTGAACATACTATTACAATTATTTTTTTCTCTTTCTAAAAAAATAATTTTTTTCTCACCAATATTAGCTAATAATAACTTACCACTTAAAATTTATTGTAAAAGTATTGTGATAATTGATACTAATTTTAATTTGAACGTACTATTAAAATTATTTTTTTCTCTTTTAAAATTTTTTTTTTCTCACCAATATTAGCTAATAATAACTTACCACTTAAGATTTATTGTGAAAATATTGTAATAAAAATTGATATTATTTTAATAAAAAAATAAAAAAACATATATTATTAGTATTATTTTAATAATATTATTTTGCAAGGAAGCTTCCTTTAACCCCCACCACATGTATCTGATCACATCTTAAAGCTTCTTTTTTCACTCTTTAATCCTCCACCACATATATCTGACCACGTTCTTTTTTTTTTTCATTTCCTCTCATCCTTGTCTTTTCTCTACATCTTCATCTTCCTTTTTTTTTTTTTTTTTTTTTTTTTTTAATCTTTTCCCATCCGTGCTGCTAGAGCTCTCAAGTTCTTGTTTCTCCCTTGTCATCTCCAGATCTTCTTCATCGTTTGTTTCATTCACCTCCTTAGTTTATCAATTTTCAGAGAGGAGAGGAACCTGGGGCTGCACCGTTGATCAAGCTTGTTTGTGAATTTGTGATCTACTCTAGTTCCAATCTTTGATTTGTGTTGCTCACTTTCACCGTGACAATTATTTTTTCTCACCAATTTTTTGGGCTTTTAGTTCAAAATTTGTTTGGCATAAAACTTTTGAGGGTGTTCCCAATTTTAATTGAGAGTGTTCCTTTTTTTTTTATGGGTAAATAAATAAAAAAAATTTAATTATTATATATAAATATTTTTTTTTTTTGGGCCAGGGTGTTCCTGGGAACACCTTGAACCCAACGTGGCGTTGCCACTGATTACACACACATGTTATGGTGTTTTGGTGACTTTAATGGGGATTTGGGTTAGAAGACTCTAGAGTAAAACGAATTAAGGCTGTCGATTGACTCGATTCCCCTTTGGAGACTTTTAAAAGCAACACACACAGTAATTGATTGAAGTTGTTTGGAAATGCATATGGGATGTGAAAGTGGAAATTATATATTGTGCAAGATTTTAAGTTATGTTTATTGCTATATATGCCTTAATAATATGTATCAACTTTCTTTATGACCTTAAGATTTGGTCTGAAAGCACGCATAATAGCTGTGTTATGTGATCTTAGATGCCAATGTCACGATCCATTATTAGCCAATGTAGAATATATGTGGGAGACCAGCGTTTGATAAAATAATTTTCGGTTGTTTGTGAGATTTATATATCCATCCATTGGTTGTGTTTGATTCAACCAGGGCCTTTATTTGATTCACACACACACACAAAAGAAAAGAAAAGAAGACTAGGGCCTTTATGCCCTTACATTTAAGTCTTGCTCAGATAGTGTTTTCAGTAAAAGTTATTTGTGAGCTCTTTTTTTTTTTTTTTTCATCACAAATGATTATTGAAAATATATTAGGAAACATAGTAACAACATTCAACACTTTTTTTTTCCTAGAGAGTTTCAACCTATGGCTATACACTGCCACTTAATATGTTTTTTTAAGAGATCAAGCAGTGTAATTATTTATCATACTCCTAGATTGTTAGTGCTTTTATATAACAGTATAATTATATATCATTCAAGGTAATTTACTACAACAATGTTATAAAAAAAAAAGGTAATTTAATAAAAAATCAAAATTTTCTCAAAAAAAATAATACAAAATCAAAAAAGAACACTGACTTTTCAAAAATTTCAATTCTCAACCACAGGACAAATGTGAATTACAATGATTGAAAATACACCAGAGATATATTCGAAATGGAACCAATTTAATCTTATTGAACTGCCAAAGCATGGACTAGAACTAGATTCTAGAAATCTAAATTAGATTTAAAAAATAACCAAGATATAAAGAAATTAATAATACAAAAAATGTTTAAATACGAATCAAGTGTAGGATTTTGAAGTGGGTTTTAGTTAACTCAACTGGTAAAATTTTTTATAGTTAAATAAGAGATCTGAGGTTCACTTCCTGCCTATACCAAAAACTGATTGTTGTCTTAATCTAATGATAAAGAGATATCCTAATAATGAACGCCATAAATTAAAACTCTCTAAAAAAAAAAGATAGAATTTTACATGTATATATATATATACACACTTAAATTAAGTTAAAGCAAGATTTTATTTTGTAAAAAACAATAAAAATAAAAATTAGAAACCGTGCGTCACAAGCTTTCTCTTACAAGAAAACGTGCCGACAGTTCAGTGTCTTTTTTGCAAAAAACAGACTGCTTTTGGCTTTGAATTAATTGTCAATGTTTGACGAAGCGCAAGGTCACAGTTACAAGTCGCAGGCGCACTAATGACTATCTAGTATCTAGAAGATTAGTCTCAAAAAATAAAATAAAAAACTATCTAGAAGATACTAACTTGAGTACAAAGTTACAACTTACAAACTTTTTGGCTTACGTATTTATGTTAACGGGGACATTTAGATAATTATAAATAAATTATATTATAAAAGTTTTGATATTATTTTTATAAAAAATATAAAAAAATACTAAAAAATTAAGTACTTGATTATTTTCATCCGTTAACATTAAAAAAAAAAAAGAAAAAGAAAAAGAATATGTTAAGAAGCTGTCATTGCAATCTGGTGCATTGAACAGTTACCAAAAGTAGATAAATACTATTTTCTAGTGAATGTTGTGCAAATTCTCAAAGATTGCTGATTGATTACAATAAAATATACTACTTTAATTTATTTTGACACTCATATGTTTGAGTATCAACTTGCGATTAAGTGTATAGTATTTTTGGTAACCAATTCTTTTAGGATCACAAATTTTACGACTCTTATTACAACTTGTACATGTGTCAACTTGTGATTGGATTACCATCACTTACACAGGTCAATTATTAGTATTTGATAAAAAGTAACCGCAATTTTGATGTCTTAAACTGTAAGTGGTTTTCTGTAACTTTCATATAAACCCATAATTTATTTTCTGCCACTCACAATTGTAGCAAAATTGTGGTAAAAAATTTTTGGTCCTAGATTTTTTTTTCCTTTGCTTTGCCATCAGCGTTTAACTTACTTTTTTGCTGATTTTTGGATTCCTGCAGTGGAAAAAAAAAAAAAAAAAAAAAAAAAAGCAATTTTATTTTTATGTTCACGTTGTGTCCAAACGCTATTGCATGGTTGGGATATTGAGATATTACAAAATTTACAATTTTTTTTTTCTTTTCGAAAACAAAATTTACAAGGATGAAACAATGTTGTTTTATAACAGTAATTATAGCTTAAAGTACCCTAATTAATATCCTGGCCATCATCATATATTTGTTCATTTGTTCATTAAGGGCACGTTTTTGTTTTTTTTTTTTTTTTGTTATTTTTTATAAGGGCACATTTATTATATTGTAATTATAATGTAATAGGGATAAGTATTACAAAAAATGCAAGAAGAACTAATGAAATAATGATCCTTATTCATAATGTTTAGTGACTACTCTAGAATAGAATTCTAAAATATTATTGTAGGGACAAGATATGTGGCCCAAACCCAAAAGATACAGGATGTGAGTCCAATAAGCCCAATACAATGAATTTATAGAGAATGGATAAAAGAACTAGGTGATTGGTGAAATAAACAACGGTTAATCAAGATTTTATAAGAGAAACCAGTGTAGAACACATGATTCAGACTTGAATTAATTGATGTCCGAAGAGATACATTATTGTCTTAAGGGCTAATATCAACTTTACAGTTACAATAAATTCTCTCTATATTCTTTTTCCCTTCCTCTCGATCCCCCTCTTCAGGGATCTCTTGCAGTTATATAATCTTCTCTTTTTCATTTTCGTCGTACACTTGTTACTCATCTAAGCATCCACTTGAGTACCTGTCCCATCAGGTAACGTCTCTGGCTCTTTATGAGTGGTGGCTGCTGAGACGACACTGTTCAGGGGTCTTCTCGACATAAATGCGGTCAGAAAAGTTGCTGCAGGGCTTTAAATGTGGTGGTAGCAGCTTTTGCTTGAGATATTTTTCTATTCTTATCACATTTGTATGCACGAGGTTCATCCTTATCGTTGGAACTTCTTGGAAGTTTATTCAAACTGCCCAGGTACTGGCTTGATCGACATTCTTCAAGTCCGAGGAGTATAAACTCCTCGGATGATATTCCTTTATTCTTTCCTTAGGCAATTCTCCATTCCAGGTTTTTTTCCGATTGTTTATTCCTGCTCGGACGTACCGTATCTTCCAATAGGGCCTAAGGCCCAATGTACGAATATGAGCTTTTACCCCCACAATTATATTTTTGTCATATTTCCAAAAATATCCTTTCTTTTTATGAGGTTTTTTAAGCATTTTATTATGACTAAATTTAACAAATTATATGATTATTATGCTGTTCAAAATTAATATATTGGTACTTCAATTAAATTTATTTGAAGATAAGTTAAAATGAATTCTTATAAAAAAAAAGGTTAAAATAAATGAATTAAATGTTTTTATTTTTATTTTTAATGAAGATGTACACAGTATACGATTTGTTATTTTTAAAAATGTAAAAAAACTAAAATTGAAAAAAAAAAAAAAAAAAACACCATCAAGCATTATTTTAGATCATTTTGTATCTTGAAATAAAGAACTAACTTCATTTTTGCAGTTGTGTTAAAACAAAAGAACTAAAGGAGAATAAACAAGAAAACCTAACATAGTGGAAAACTGAAGAAATGAAGAAAAAAAAAATGTTAGAGAGAGAGAGAGAGAGAGTTGTTTTGCTTGGACATTTTAGGAATTTACATTTTTCAGTTATTACCTAAGTTAAGGAATAACTATAAGGACCATTTTAATAAGGATTAAGAGCATCCACAGTAGTGGAGTTAAAAATTTAGATTTTTAGCTCCACCAAAAGTTACTTTATCTATTTTACCTATACACATGCTGTAGTAGTGGATCTATTTTAGCTTTCAACATAATAAAATAATATAAACATCACAATAAAATAATATATCCCCGACAATAAAATAATATATCCCCGACAATAAAATAATATATTGTGCAGGGCGAAAATAAGGCCCAATGGGCTTCACCACACCTTGACTCACAACCTATTTGTATAGTGGGATAGTGATTCCTACTTTAGGTCGTTCGCAGCTAGGAGACTTGACGAGATCACCTTTGCTCCTTGTTTGTGCACCACCTCCCTATTTCTCTATATTACTTTGCGGTTACTCTCTTCTCTCTCACTTTTTTCTCCCCTCTCTTTCCAACCCTTGCTCCTTCTTCTAATTTCTTATTTATAGGAGATTACTAGTGGGGTGATCATGATTATCCCCAATGTTAATGGATTGAGAGGTCCAATCTCAGAAGGACTTAGTGGGTGCTTAGGTGGGAGTGGTTTTGGGAATGATCCCCACTATGGTGAACGTGTTCAGTGGCGGTACTCCCAAGATACCGCCGAGCCATCCTATTACTGTGTGTCCGGGGTAAATAAGTAATGTTTGGCACAACTGGTCGGGCAGCCGCCTCCTCAGTTACATTTGTGTTCGGCAGAGGGGGTTGGGTCCACGGATGGTGTTTGGGCGGGCCTGTTCGTAGGGGGGCTTGGATTAAGGCCCCGGGGGCACTGGATGTTAGGCCCATGGCCCTCCTTGTTGGCCTAAGGCCCAAATCACATAGACGGACCCGCACCACCTGGGCCCGTACATTAGCCCCCCGTTGATTCATGCCAGGTTAAACGGGCGCGGATCAAGGGGAACAGCGAGAAAGGAAAGATGCCCTGCCCGGGAGACTGAAAATGCGCACTTTTCTGGATGCGACTAGACACCCATTAAATGCGCTCCTCAAAAGGTGTGTTGTGCCTGGCATTCTGCCCTTAGCAGCCATATTTACCTGCCGGTTCGTGAACTGAGGCGTGAAGGCGTTTCACGCCCTTGGTTTCCGAAAGGTCTCGTCTCCATTATGCCTTATTACTGCGAATTGCCCCTCATTAATGCACCATCAACCATCGCGCATCTTCAATTCGTGCCTATAAAAGGCTTACTCCAACCCACATTCTCACTTTTTACTTCATTAGTTTCTGAAATTTCTCTCTGCCGAGCACCCATCGCGCTAGTTGCCCATCAATCCCCAGAATCAACCTTCCTCTTAGTGCTAAAAGTAAGTCCCCTTCCCCTTTCTTCTGCTTCAATTTATTTCTTTCCTGTTCCTTTTGATTCGTTAGGCTTTGGGATGGGTTTTTCTCACCTTCTAAACTCTAGGGCCTCCTTAGTCACCTTTAGGCGTGACTACCAAATTCCCGATGACGTGGACGTGATGTACTGCCATGAAAGCAGCATCGCTCTCCATAGAGGGTCGAACACTACCTTCTTCCCGCTCATGTCAATACTGGAAGGTGGGGTTAGGTTCCCCATCAATCCCCTTTTGCTTAGAGCCCTTAGGTATTACGGGTTATGCCCCGATCAACTCCCCCCAAATTTTTACCGGGTTATGAGTTGTATAAGTAAATTAAACCACACGTTCAGTCTGCAATTGGACCATCATGATGTAAACCACATGTACAGTCTGTGTGGGAAAAAGAAAACTAATTATTACTTAAAAGTCAGGGATATGAGAATACGGTTGATTTCCTGTCTGCCGGACTCGAACAGAAACTTCACTGGGGAGTTCGTCCGGGTACGCGGCAATTGGTTTGTCGGGGATATTCCCTTTCCTCTGTCGCGGCGCGAAATGGGTGGGTGTCTTCACTAGATTTACTTTCCATTATCTCTTTGCCTTTGTCTTTCTGACTTTCCTATTGACTTGTTCCGCTTGTGTTACAGACGGCTCGGTGTTCACTCAAGATATCCGAACGGTCCACGTACGGGACTTGAATTTCGTCCTTCGATCCGAAATCTTCGTTTACCGTGACGGTCAGCTCCGGGCGTCTCATCTCATTCTCGGCGTGGAGCCCGTTTACACCACCTGGCAGCCCTTTGGTCAGGCTCTCCTAGTTGATAGCCCACTTCTCTCCTACATAGACGTCCGGCACCCGAATTTCCTCCCGGCCAACCTCAAAGCGGGTGAAGCTCGTGAAATTGGCCGGCGGTATACCTGTTCGGACGAGCTTGCCCCTATAAGAGACGAATTGGCCGAAATAGCATCTCGGCGTCTCAGAGAGCTTGTACACATAGCCCTTCAGCGTGAGGCCAAGGCAGAACCTGCCGAGCAAGCCGATTAGGAATCGCCCGAACAGGAACCCGAACAAGCAGCGGCGAAGTCAAGTAGTTCATCTCAAGCCCGTCCTGGTGCTAGAGAGATGGTAACCCGTAAAACCCTCTCAGTCAGCCGCTTTTTACCTGGAGCCCAGCAAGCTGCGCAGCGGCAGCCTGAGCAGGGGCACGTCCAGACTTCCCTCGTACATCTTCCTCCTCCTCCCCCCGCGCGCTCCAGGAAAAGGCAGAAGGTCACGCACCAGCCCTCAACCAGTCCTGGAGGCGTTCAAGCCCAAACCCCCACGGCTCCGTCCAGGGGTGTCACCATTCAGGAACCCCAAGGGCAAGTTGGGCAACCATGGCGTCATCCTCCCGGGACATTCCGGACTGGCAGCCCACTTACGAGTTGGACGGCAAGCCTCTCCCCACGGACGCGTGCATACGGGCGTGGGAAAAGGGGGAAGGGGGTTGTGTTGCCCAATGCTTGGCGCACGGTCTGCTCCTGCCCGAGGATGTGAGCTCCTTTTCGGAGGCGCCCGATGATTACATGGGGAGGAGGCTCTAGTGGCACACCATTGCCGTAACTTTCTTGCACTTCTTTCTTTGTTTGTTATCTCTATTGCCGTGCATATGACATCATGCTAACCGCCTGTGTCTAGGCTGCCCAGCTAGCCCACAACCTGAACGAACGAGTGAAAGACCTCACCCAGGATGTTGACCGGGAGGGAGGCAGCGGTGAAGTCTGCAAAGGACAAGGCTAAGGTTGTGGATGTCGCTTAGAAGAAGGCAGCCGCTGCTGAGAAAGAGAGAGCACTGGCCGAGGAGAGGTCGGCGGGGTTGGAGGCGAAATAGCATGAGACAGAGCTGAAGCTGGCCGAGAAGGTGAGCCGAAATGCTACCCTTACCGAGGAAACAGCCGACCTACGTGCTGCACTGGAGGAAGCCGGAACCAAATGGTATAACGAAGGGTTCGTGGATGCTGAGAAGGGAGTGGACCCGGTCGTTTACGAGGCCCGGCGGTTGTCTTTTCACGACGGCTGGTTGGTTGCCCTGCAGGTTTTAGGGGTATCCGCCGATTCTCCTCTTAGGGACCCCAGCAAGATTCCTTTCTCGGCTGCTCCTCCGGCCGTGCAGAGCCCTGAAGGTCTTGGTGATGAAGAGGAGATGGACAGCCTAAGGGAGCTGGTGGAGCAGATAGATGCCCACGTGGAGATGGTTGGTGCTGAGGCGACCAGCAACCCTACTGCCGATGATTTGTCCGCAGGAAATGCGGAGTTCCAAGATCTTGCTTCTGAAGACCAACAACTAGAAGTGCGGACAGGAGACCTACCCGTGGACCTCACCGAATGAAGGCCAACTGGATGATACCTCGGTTTTCTTATTACTATGACTATTTTGCTTATGCCGCTGGGCTGTGGCGATCAAACTTTTTATTTGTCTTTTCCCTTTATTTTTCTTTGCCTGTCACCGGGTTTTGGTGATCGAACAATTGGCTTATTTCTCTGTTCCTTGTTTTATTTAAATAGTATATTGCCATGCTTGCTATTGTCATTATTACTGTTGCGTGTATGTATTTTTTCTTGGTGGTTGAGGTAGAATCGGGCAGGGAATTTCTGTTTTTAAAAAGGTTTTTCTAGGTTCTCACATGCTCGGTAATGGGGATCGAACCGAGCATCAGGTTTACGTCCTTAGATAGATTTTAAGGTTTCCACCTGCTCGGTGAGGGGAATCGAACCGAGGGTCAGGTTTCCGTCTTTAAATAGTTTTTAAGGTTTCCACCTGCTCGGTGAAGGGAATCGAACCGAGGGTCAGGCTTCTGTCCTTAGATAGATTTTAAGGTTTTCATCTGCTCGGTGAGGGGAATCGAACCGAGGGTCAGGTTTCCGTCTTTAATTAGTTTTTAAGGTTTCTACTTGCTCGGTGAAGGGAAGGATCTTCCACAAATGTTTTATGCGGAATAAGGCCATTGTTTCACTTCTTTTCATAATGTAGATTATCTGCTTACTTGAATTACAGCCAGAGGTTATTTGGCACAATTAGTTGTTTCTTATCACATTTGAATAGGTATTCTTTTGGGTGAGAAGTTTGGTTTATACTTTATAGTTAATACATATTTGGATGGGTTGCTTTTGTCATTTTACATTGTAGATATTGTAAACACATCTCATGGACCTATGCTTTTCTGGTACATTCATAAGTACTTGCTTTCAGCTCATTTGGCATGTTAATTGTAGTTAGTTCCCAACAAACATTTATGCTTTCAGCCCTATATGTGAAGCGGCAGCCTTCTCTGTACAGTATTAAAAAAGGCTGTTAAATTTCTTTAGCTGAATTTTTGTTAAACCATTGTATGCTTTTGCAGATGAGCTTGGAGGAGGAGAATACAAAGGCCTTTCTTATACTCAATGAGAATTATACTCACATTAAAGGAAGTAAGAGCTATTATTTGTAGAAGTATGATGTTGTAACTGTCCTATACACTTTTGTTTGGTCTGTTGATTCTCTCTCAAACCTATTAGTTTATTAAGAGTACATCTTTGAAGCTCTGCCTGAATTTTAGGCCTGATCTTGTGTAAATGTGAATAATGAGATCTTTATCCCATACACGTCACTTAGTTCTATCCTTTAATTTTTTTTTTTTTTTTTTTTTGCCTAAAACCTTGGAGCTTAAAAATCTTAATCAGATTATGGCTGTTCACTGCCATTACCCTAATATTGGTGGATTGTGATTTGGCCCACAAAAGGGCTTGATACTGATAGTGGAAACCTAGCTACCACTTAACTAGCATTTGAAGTAGATTTATCTATCCACGTGAAGTTTTCTTCCTCTAAATTGAATATTCATTTGAAGTCAATAATGATCCCCAGTTAGGAAGTCAATGCACTCAAATAATATTTTCCCTGAATAATGAGGATACATGACAGTATGTATAGTAAGCAAATCATCTGAAAATATTGAGAGGTCCTTAAGAGCTTTACTATCTTGCAACATGGGAAACTAGATTATATGATTTGGTAGTTTATGTATGCCAATATTTCCTCCCTTTTTACGCTTTCATGATTTTCTTTTGTGTATGTCGTGGTGGGGGCCTGTGGTCCAACACTGTCTTTCTTCTTGATGTATTACTTTGCATTTCCGTTGTCAACCTTTTGAAGTAAGCTTAGTACTTGAATCATCTGAAGCTTTTTGTGTCATTATTACCTAAGTTAAATTGTAACCACACGCGTTTTATAATTTTTATTGGATATTAAACTAGAGCGAAACAACCGGTGTTTTGAGGATTTTGAAAGGACAGTAATCAATCTTTTTTTTTTTTAAACTCTATTAGATTGGACGTCTATTGTAGAAAGCCATTCTATCTCTTCGATTTATGATTTGTTGAATGCTTGGAATTTATGTTCTTGATTGTATTGGTCCCTAGTTGTATACTTGGGTGACTATCTTTTTTAATGTTCGAATAACATTTTTATTACTTATTAAAAAAAAAAAAAATCAGGGTTCAAGTGATAACCAAGTGCTAATGGCATCCTTTGTGGTGACCCATTTTTGTGGTTTGAGCCTCACCTCCTCCTCCCCCTCTATCTACCTATCAAAAAAAGTACTAATTCCATGGTAAGAGAGATTGCTGCATTAGTAATGTGTTTTTTTATATGTAGGGGAATGAAGAATTCAGGAAAGCTTCCTATGATATACTCCTTAAGATAAGTGCCAGCTTGAAAGATTCATCAGCTATTTCTGATGCACCTTATCACAAACTGATTTAGCATGGTTAGTATTTAAATGATTTTACTTCAACATCTGATTTGATACTAATGGTACCTTTAATTACTTGATCCTTTGATGTATCACCAGTTCCACAGCTGCTTTCCTTTCATCATTAATATCTAATGATTTTACAATAATCAAATAATGGGCTATCTTTCTGGCTCATCTCCTCAGTTAAGAAGTGGAACAGTGTCTTCTTTGTCAGTATTGGTTTATCAGGATGTAGATATCTGTCTGTCAATGCTTGATATTGTCCCCTCACTTTTTGTCTTTGTTGCATACCAAAGTGGTGGAAGTGATAAAAGTGAGTGTTCTCTTAATTGCTCCTGATTCAGAGTGTTGGTACAATTTTGCTTTTCATGCTAGTTGATTGCATATTTAACTACTGTTTTGGGCTTTTTGAAAGTACTAGTGTCATGCTTACAAGACAAAGATCTGCACGGTCTTTTGTCTGATGTCGTGTATGAAGTTCTACCATGGTCATTGTCCCCAGACATCATTTTAGATCAAAGGCACATGCAAATTTGACATTAAGCACTTATTTCCCTTATATACATAATAATGAAAATGTATTGGTGTTGGTGTTGGAAATTTTCATCACATGCAAGTACATCTTTATTTACAGGTCATTGTAATAATGGAGATTTTGATATGGAAGTGAGGTTCTGCAACAGTCAAGTCAGTTACTCCAGAGAAATATAAGGGTTTTCTGAAGGCCATTTTGGAGGTGATTCTTTCATTTCCTGTTTATGCTCTTTGTTAAATATAATTTATTTTAATTTTAGAGAGGGACTTGATCAATTAATTGGTTTAGAACTCCTTTGAGATCTGTCTAGGCTCCTAAGTTTGAAATTTATTGACCAGAATAAAATATTTTTGAACTATGTAATCTCTTCTGAAAATTGTTGGTGATGCAAATATAGCTAGATCATAGGTTCCTTGCCATGGAGGCGGCGTTTTAAATGGTAAATTTTTGACAGATGGCATTAATAACCCACATGCTTATTCCGCTTTCCAAATATTTTATAATCTTGAGAAAAACATTAGCAATGTAATGTTGCAGCATGTCTTAAGATAGCCTTCAGAAGATTTGTTGTGTGTGTCATGCACAATTAACATGGCAGAAGTGCGTCCTGTGAACTCGACTAGGTGGACGCCGAAGATGGAGGTGGGGGATAGTTAAGGGGGATTAGAAGTCTGGAGGAGGTTAAATCATGCCAGAGACATTGTGCATGAAATGAACCCAAGCTAGTGTTCGAAGCTCGGAGTCTGGCTTTGAGCCTTTGTATGGTCTTGCACTTGTGTTGCCTGGAATTCCTTGTGTGTTTGTAAGAAGTGTCATAAACCAGAATTCATCTCCGATGTTGAAAAGTAATTTTTTTTGGGGGTGGGGTGGGGTGGGGTGGGGAGGGGGATTGTTAAGATATTTTGATTTTGTTATTGAAATTTGACATAGACCAGCTATAGGCTGTTATTGTGTTATTTGATTGTTATCCTTGCATTCTTCTTTTATTTTACCCTTTTCCTCTGTTCTCTACTATCAATTTGGTCTCATAGTGTGTCCTCACCCATTTATTAGATGAAGTCCTCTAGTTGAAGACACATAATGACTTTCTTTCCCCCCTTAATGAATGAGCATTATTAGTTTAAACATGGGGAAACTGATGTCCCTCCTGTGGTGGTTTTTCTTTTGGTGTGGATTCATTTGAAGTGTGTTTGATGAAGAATCATATTAAATATATGATGGAAGATTATGTTGTATTTGTATATCTTACTGCAGAACCGCCATGGGAAAACAAGTCCAAAGAATCTGGTGCTGGTGATACAGAAATGACGCTTGCAGATTCATTTACAAAGGCTTCTGGATCCATGTACGACTGATCACATTTTAATTTTATATGCGGATCTGTTCTTTCTTTAGATCTCGCTCTATCCTTTCTTTAGATCTCCATCTCATTACCATTGGACTTGCTTATTTTGCTTTAGTGTTTTTAGGCCGGAGAAGAGGAAACACAAAGCAATGGGTTTTATAACTGAGAAGAATGGTTCAGTAGAACAAAGGAAAAGAAAGAGAAAGAAGAAAATCAATGCTCTTATCCCTAGCTCAAATGAGCATCACTTGTCATCTGGTATTGTTGGTGGTTTAAGAGCAGTTTAAAGTGCTAAGCGCCCTAATAATGCAAAATCACTGAAGAGTCAGTAGAAGGAAAGAGAAAAGGAGCACTAGGAATTACAACAAAATTATGACAAGTCATGACCAGAGCAAGATGGAGCTGGCTAACACTAGCAAGAAAGATGAAGCAATCCATACACCTAGTGCTTCCAAATTAGTCAAACACAAGGTAGGGATGAAAAGACAGAAGATTCATAAAGGAGCCATGATGTGCACAAAGTGTGCATTGCAATTGCTTTCTTGAAGCATGAGAATAATTTGGCACACTGCTTATACTACTGCCCATTTAACACGTTAAATTGTCTGAATAGCAATTGCTTCCTAGTCTAGCTTCTTCTTCAATTTAGAGCTCATTTAACACATGTTAAATATGGAAATAGCCATTTATAACATATTCATATTTAGAAAATGAACAACCACTAGGATTGGAGCAAGTCCTTTTATAAATACTCAACTTGTAACTATAATCTCTTAAGTGAATTGTGATGCATTTGCTTGGATTTTCTCTTGTAGAATTCTCTCCCTAAATCCCTCTCAATTCAATTATTTCTCTATCTATCTCTATCTTTCACTTCTTCAACAATTCCTTATTCTATCTCATTGTCCCATTATCTCACAACTAAACCCTACTCTAGTTTTTTCATCAAGTTTATTTCTCTAGTCTCTAAACAATGAAACACCAAAACCACAAGTTTGATCTTAACAATAACCCTCTTGTACCTAACAGATGCTCTAGATACAACTATCTATATATGCCCCATTGCCACCCTTCTTTCCTCAACAAATTGTAAAAGGAATGGTAGATTTATAAGGAATGTGCTGACTGTTCTGGATTGAATAATATCTTGACCGTGGCCTTATCACAACAAATGGTCTTAGAAGTTCATCTTATAGGTTCCTTTCTTTTTAATAATTTCAGGGTAGAAAGTTGTTGGAAAGAGTGGAAAACCTCTTCATTACAATGGTAGCACATTCCACAGGATTATTCCCTACTTCATGATCCAGGGAAGTAATTTTGAACTTGGTAATGGAAGAGGTGGAGAATCAGTCTATGGCAAGAAGCTTGCTGACAAGAACATCAGGATGAAGCATACTGGACAAGGTAGGACTGGTTTCTCCTCGGCACAATTATTTCAGTAATCCTGGTCGTAACATTGTTTTATATATAAATATGTATCTTTTGCACAGGGCTTTTGTCAATGGAAAATGCTTGCCCTGAAACAAATGGTCCACAAATGTCATTTCTTAGAAAATGTTTCTAAAAGTACGACACTTTTTTTTTGGTTTTTGCTTATTGTTATTGATTATTTTCATTGTTGCTGTAGGGTTGGTTGGTGTTCTGTTATAGATTATTGAGAGATATCACTTTCTTCTTTGTTGGTAATGATTCACTGAAGCTTTCACTTAATTTTCTTAAAGTTATTACATACTAAATTTGCATATTATGTACTCATTTTACCCAAAATTTATTTTCCCATGTGGCTGTTCATTGCAGTTTTGCACTCCCAATTTTTCAGTTGCTGCCCCTATAGCAGAGACGTCAGTACAAACGAAGTATATCTCTGAACTTGTAAGTGATCTTCCAATTGTTTCTACTTTCTGGGCATGTGACCGTAATGTTGGAGGAACACCTCCCATCTCTTCCATTCCTCCCTCTGCATTGGGAGTTTTGGATGTAGATGGACTATATGTTCCTCTTCTGTGAAATAAAGTTTTTGTATTCAATTAAAAAAAAAAAAGAATATAGAACAATCAATGAATTTTCACAAAAGAAGTCCTATTATTTCTAAGCGATAATTTTTCTTACTTTTCAATTGAAACGATAGTGTGGAGTAGATATTTTATTATATCAAAATACTTGTTAGTACTATGGTAATGTTGGCATCTTATATAATTTCTCCTATGTTGAGTCACTGGATTCAATGAAAGGCTAAACTTCTACTTTTACTACCATATTTGGCAATCTACTTCGTTTAATTTTCTGGTCCCCTTGGTCCTCTTGTACATTCAACACTTGTCAACTATCAATGAATCTTTCTTACAAAAATTATCAATTGTCAGCATTTTTTTTCATTGTTGTCAATGCAAAAAACGTAACTATTTGTTGGGTCCTTGCACCCTATATGCTTTTTCCATCGGAAAATGTGGCTTGTAGAGCTCTTGAGGGCATTTTAACATGAACGACCCTCAAATGCACCACTCTTTGTTGATCTCCACAAAACTTGATTTTCACTATTAGAGAAGGGGAAAGATGATCTTTTCCAACTTTAGATCTCCAATTCACCATTTTTCAGTGGAGAGCAAACCACTATCTAATCCACCAAGTGTAATATTTTGATGTCCCCAATTCCTCCCCATAGAAAGTGCTTTTGAAGTATCTCCAGCTTGGTTTCATGAGTATGCATCATAAATGAAGACATATATATAAATAGGAATAGAAGATGAAGTGTTTTCTTGTCAAAGTTATCCTCCCTCTATTGGACATTTATAGCTTCTTCCATTATGCAAACCTTCTCTCCACATTTTCTATAATTTTTTGTACTATGCTTGTAATATGGATTATAATTTTCATTCTCCTATGTATTTTTTAGAATTGTGCGTGGTATAAAGTTTCAAAAAGTTTGTTATAATTAATTCCATTGCCTCTTTTTATGCTTTATTCTGTTAATCCTTAAACAAGGAAGTGTCAATGATTTTTAGGTCAAATTTTCTTTTCTTAGTGTTTTCAACAGATACCTTTATTTTGAATCTCCCATTCCCCATTTAAAAATATTTATAAAAAAATTGTTGAACAATGAATAATTTCTGAATGATTAATGTGTGAAATCTCATATGGTTCTTTTGGATAGAGTATTAAAAAGGAAGGATTTGGATTTCACTTTTTAATTTAAATGAGAGGGTAAAATTTTTTCTGTTGATGAAATTTTATTTGAAATAATTATAAAAGTAAAATGTTAAATTTGTAACTTTACAAGTTTTTTTTGTTTGAACAAAATTTTGAATCAGCTTAAATAATCTTGTGTTGTTAAATTCACATCAACCAATGTATAGTATCAATTATTCTTTAAATCCCTTGATTTTAAATCTTTATATCCAAACTCAACCTTTTTTTGTCCGATGTTTAAAATAATTTGGTTGTTAAAAGTTAGAAGAAATAAAGGATGTGTGTGGGTTACCCATCATTAAGTTTGTGGGACAAGCTAAGCCTAAAAGATGCATGTGTTCTCTGTGGAACATATTATAATGTATTTTGCTTTATTTTTTTATTATAATGTATTAAAAAAAGTTGTCTCCTTCCACACGTACCTTGCTAGCACGTGCAACCGATCAATTGTAGTCGCATTCAAACATTAAAGAGTAAAGACAAGCCGGCATGATTTTGCTTTTAAAGGCGTAATGACAAGTCAGTGCGTCACTTTCCAGACACTGCCTATATGATTATATACTTATCACCAACCTCCTTGACTTTGTCACACTCAGATACCAACATGGATCTTCCTCAAAAGTTTTAATTTTTATAAGACTTTCTGGTTGCAATTATGACTGGAGCATCTAATCACAAATTATCCCATAATTTTTTTTTTTACACAAAAATACTAAAGACCATTTTTGTTTGTGTGGGTTTCTCCATGTGGTTGTCAAAACTCAAAACATATGACTGGGCCCCACTCTCCTTATCTTTTTGTAAATTTCCGCGTGATACAGTCTTTCTCTCAGCATGAAGTTGTCAAGCGATAAAAGTCAAAAGATATGAACGGAGCCGCTACAGGTGGTCAATGAATGGGGCTACTATTCCACCACCATCAACAGGGCGGTGTCAAATTCTGGAGAAAGTTTCTTCTTCTCTTGAGAGAGAGTCACATAATACATATTAACACGAAAATGGAGAGGTCGCTGAAGCTCTTCAAAGTAGAGCACAAGAACCCAACGTTGTTCCTAAAAGACTAAATCCAAAATTGTTTTCTACGCCTCAACCAACTCGATCTAACTCAAATTGCACCGATTAACTCTGCTTGTTCTATTAGATTCAGATTTGTTTATGTGGGACTAGGGGGTTTCGTTTTCTGCTTTCCTTTGGTCTTTGTTTGTCCACTGAGAAATTTTGTTGTTGTTGAGAAATGGCCATTACGGAAGATAATAATTAATAAATCAATATAGTACTCTAACGATATTGTCTGGCCTAGAATTTAACTTTCCTTTATTTTCCTCTATTTTCTCGGCACTTAAACAGATTTGCTACGAAGTAGATAAGAGAAAAAGAATAAAAATTTGGAATTCAGTAATATCGAATTTTATCGCTAAAGAAAAAGACTAAGCCTTTGGTATTTGAAAGGTGATGCACCTAACCAAACACACACATATTTGAACCAAAAAGTGAAAATTCTTACATATGATATGTGTCAGCTAATGGTTCTTCTTCTTCTTTTCTGAATACTGCTATATCATGGTAACAAAGAGAAGAAAGGGTGCACAAAACACATCGGGGCTAGGTGGTGGAGGTGTCAGCATGATCCTGGCAGTGGTGCCGGTGCAGGTGCAGCGTTGTGATTTGCTGAAGTTTTTGTTGAAGCCGGGATATAGGTGTCCGGATTTGGAGCAGAAGGCTGAGTATAACCCTTAAGAAGCTCTCGGCCCAGCAAAGGAAACTCAGGCAATGGTGCTGGTGCAGGTGCAGCGTTGTGATTCGCTGAAGTGCCTATTGAAGCTGGGATATAGGCGTCCGGATTTGGAGCAGATGGCTGAGTATAACCCTTCAGAAGCTCTCGGCGCAGCAAAGGAAAATCACTAGCGAAGGTCTTTTCGCTAATCCGGGTGTCACCTGTGGTCGGAGAATTAGGTACAGGCAGAGAGATTGGAGGGACTTGAGATTGCAGTGGACCTAAGACCTGGTTTTTCTTCATCATATTCGTAGCCTCAGCCTCATGTGCAGGCGTGCTTATCAGAAAAAGCGCCTGTGTAACTAAGACTAAGAGAAGCATATTCCGAGATGATAGCATCTTTAGAGGAAGAGATGATCTCAAAAATTGTGTGAAGAAAATGGTGGCGTATTGTTATGGTGTAGTCAGCTGCGACCCCAAGAAGCCATTAAATAATGTGTTTGGGGATAAGAGATCGCAAACAACTGGTTTAGGAAGTCAAATTCAGCTGTCAATTGTAAATGGGGCCAATGCAGATTCTGCCTGCAGCGTATCTCTCTTTATGCATGTCTTCTAGAGGAATATCTGGAATTCCACTTTGGTTATTCCTCTAGAACTTCTTGGTTTATGTGCTACGGACAGATTCAATGAATCACGCTTTAACCTAAATTTCTGTTATCACCATTGGTGCTTATCTATCCAACTACCAGTCTACCTTCTTCCGAGTCTACTTATCAATTCAGACAATTTGTGATACGCGAATGATGTAGTGGGACCATTCTAGAAGACTTGTGGGTAGTATGTTACACGTTTGATGGGGTTAGAATGAGTTAAACGAAGAGTGTTGATTTCCAATGGGAAAAGTCTAAAATCAAAACACTAAAGACTACCTTTGTATATTACACACATGATGTAGTGACTTTAATGGGGTTAGACTTCTCTAGAGTAAAACGAAGAGTATCATAGGGCTATAAATGAGCCGCATTTTGTCAAGTGGTGGTGAGTGTTCAAGTTTGGCTCGATAACAAATATAAAATGTTCAAATTTGGCTCAAGCTTGATCCAAGCCTATAAATGATGTTGGGCTCAAAAAGTCTAAAAATTTGAGTTTGGCTTGACTTAGGTTGATTCATTAGTCAAGATGAACTTGAACTCAATATCAAGCTTGATATCAAACTTTGGTGCTCAAGATCCAACATCAGTATATTATCAATGCCCATATCAAGTTTGTTATCAAGCCTATTTGGTTTGGACAAGTAATCTCAACTCTTAATTACTTCAAGTCTTAGTAACTTATGAGTTTAATTGTCAAGTTTATATCAAGCTTATTACTATGCTTATAAACGAGTTTAGGCTCAACTTAATTTGTATTGCACCCTAATGTTCATAGGCATGTTCGCGAACAATGTTTTTTGCCTGGGCTTAACTCGTTTATTAAATAAGACAAAAATTGAGGCTCAAGTATAGCTTATTTATAAACAAATAAACATGAATGAATTTTTTTATTGGACTAAACACAAGTTTTTTTATGAATAACTTGGTTCATTTATAACTCTAATGAAAAGTGTTGATTTCGTTGGATACATCTAAAAAAAAAAAGAAGGACCACATTTTTAATTGATTGAAATTATTTGGAAATTTAAATGGGAAAGTGGAAATTGTTGAACAACAATTTAGGCTGTGTAGCTAGGCCTTAATATATATATATATATATATATATATATCAACTTTATTTTTGTAAAATTTCTTTGACCTTAAGATTGGGTGTGAAAACACGCATAATTTGGGTTGTAGTCTTAGATGCCATGTCACACGTGAGATCCATTATTATCAAATGTAGGATATTTGTGGGAAAGGAGCATTTGATATAATTAATTTGGGTTGCTTGTGAGATTTATATGTCCATCAAAGGGCCTTTACGCCCTCACATTTAGGTATTGCCCAAATAGTGATGCATTAAAAATTATTTGAAGGATTTTTCTGCCCTCCCAAATAATTATTGATGGAACACTAAATATTAGTGACAATATTAAGCGCTCGGCAATAGTGATCATTTTTTAATTTTCAAAGTCTAAAATAGTGCTCATTTTAAACATCAAAACCAAAATTGCTCACTTGTTAAAATTTAGAAACTAACAATGTATTTATGGTTAGCATTGAAATAGGAAAATGACCCAAAAAAACCTGCATTCATTAAATGAATGGCCGCCTCTCTTAGAATTCAATTTTGTATTTTTATTTTAGAACTCTTAGAAAGTTAGAAGTGAAAATTGGTTTCCTAAAAAAGAAGGCATCTGATGATGGCACGCAACTTAAAAAAAAAAAACAAATTGATTTAATTTTTTTAATAATATTTTTAGTTTGTGTGTCAAATTTGACGTGCACCATTGACCGCCTTCTCGACCTTAATTTCAGGTGATCTTGGTGCTGTTAGAAAGCTTATGACACGTGATTTCTATATATGACAAGATCCATATTTATACGTATACTAAACTAATTGAAGCCTATGAGTTGCACGGTTCTGATTAAGATCTTTATAGAATATATATATATAGATTCAATCTTTATAGAATATATATATAGATTCAATCTTTATAGAATATATAATTTATTAAAGAAACAATAACTTAATGAAATATTATGTCATAATAAGGAAAAAGTGAAAGATTAATGTATAAGATGCGTGCTTTGTTAGTGCAACAAGGATTAATTGTGGAAAGCACTGAAGAGCAAGAAGGCTTTGCCAGCAATGTTATCAACTGATCAGGAAATGAAAAAGATCTCTTGGAATGGGCACAAAATAATTCATATACATATTTCTTGATAAGAACAATTATAATGGAGTAGACGCCATAAATTAAAATTTTACACCATCTAAAAAAAATTGCAAAAACAGTCATTTTCAACTTCCTTCAAATACCACAACTCCCAATCAAAATGAATTACTTCATCAATTCCCCTCAGCTAAACTGACTTGATATTGCTATATATACGACGCTTTTGTTGCAAATAGGACACACAGATTTTGTATCAAACAAATCATTTACAGGTACTCTTGAGTCTTATGATATTATTTGATCAATTCAATACAACATGTGGATGACTAGAGAAATCTATTTACTTTCTGTTCTTTAGTTGAGAAGCCTATATTATTATTTCATATTTAGTTTACTCGGCTAACCATTTTATTTTTATCTCACAACAGTAACTCTTTTAAATATCATAAAATATATATTAAAATGTATTTTGTTTAATATAAATTTATAACTAGTCTCATGTATCAAAGAAAAAAAAAAACAAAAACCAAAAAAAGTCTTTCCATGAATGAGGCACGTACGCCTAGCTAGCAAGTGCAACCGGCAGGATCAACTAAAAAGTTGTAACAAATATTAAGCAATGTTACCGATACATTAATTTTAATAAAAAATTTCACATATGTTGAAATATTGACAGATTATTATTAATTTTTATATATGTTTACCACTAATACTATTTTATTATTTATCATTAATAACTTGTCATCTTAAACAAGTGTGATATTTGATGTAATTTTTTGGTATAGACTTTTGTGGTTGCTAGCTGCCTTGGCAGAGATAATTATAAGACTTTTGTCAACCAGTGCTGTTCTTCCTAATCAAATCTGATATATATTTTTTTCCTTCTCAAAAAAAAATCCAATATTTTTTTATCAGTTTTTGTTCTAGATAAAAAATTTTGGTTAATTCATAATGATTAATTCATGATGATTGATTTTTTGACGGAAAGTTTTGGTTAATTCATGATGATTGATTTATTGATGGAAGGGTTTGATTGCGAGATGAAATTGCAACTTTGAGCTTGGCGCTTGGCAGTTGGCTTTTGGAGAGTGTATATTTCGGTCTGTTGTAATATTAACTTGTGAATAGTTGTGATTGGTTAAAGAGTGAGGTCACCTATTAAATACTAATAAAAAAATGAGTTTTTTTTTTTTTTTAGAAATTTTTTTTAAGAATAAGAAAAGTAAGCTGTTAATATAATATAATCTATATATATATATATAAAATCGAAACTTTTGAAGCTCTCACAATTTTCCACATCATCACTATTTTCTTTTTATTTTAGGTTTTATATATATATATATATATATATATATATATATAGATAATATTAAAAAACGTATGCAAACTTAGAGGCCTATTTACAGGCTCCATAAAACTTGATGGACAAGAAAATATATTCTAAAATAAGCCCTAATTAATACCTAACCATTATAGGAACCAAATTTGACCTAAAAAAACATTAAAAGAGCCTAAAAACAAGGAAATAAATCACCTAGACCTAAAATAACGTTTTTTGCATAAAAATACCAAAATCTCTTCTCTCCTTAAAACCCTAGCAATTACCATCTCAAAACCCTAAACTCAAAGCGTAGGTTTTGTCTTTTTTTATTTGCTTTCATATGTGCCTGAAATTTTCATTCTATCTTATTGTTTTATTATGTTTAGAATTGATTTTCTTATAAGTATTTGGGTTAATCTCTATATTTTGATAGTGTTTTTATGAGTTTGGTTTTTGAGTTGAAATTCTAATAATTATTTTATATTGTATATGACAGATAAAACATCTCTATTTTTTGGAGAAAAATCAAAACTGCAACCTATGTCTTCTAGCCCAAGGTGTGGAAGCATAAAACCGAACAAAAACTTGGTACTCTCTCTTCTCTGTTTGCAATCTCTACTACTTTTTATTTTTATTTTTTATTTTTAACTTTTGCATTGCTACAAGTGTTGTAGAGGATCCTAAAGAAGTATATGTGAAGCCCTAGAAAGTGTTGACATTTAATTATGTATTATGCAGTTATTATTACAATGGGATTCAAATCTTAGTGCTTAAGACCAGCAACAAAGCCTATTGATTGTCTGTGCATGGTTTGTATCAGTTTTATATAATTATTATTTGCAGTTGTGATATAGAAATTTGAGTTAGAGAACATGCAACCCTTTAATTTGAAGTTAGGAATTTGCTTTTGATAATCAAGTGTGCTATTCATAAATCACCGTTGAATTTCTAATAAATTTATACAAATTCTGAAGCACAATTATTTCTTATGATAATCCCCCTTTGGTTCTTAAATCTTTTGGTATGTGGCTATAAATTTTCCACAAATTAAATTCATATACAAACTAAGGCACATTTATTTCTTATGATAATCCCCTTTTGGTTCTTAAAATTTTTGGTTTGTGGTTATATATCTTGACAAGTTCTAAAATTATCTTGAGCTTCTTCAGTTTATGAATCTTTGTTTTCATGGATGATTGATTTTTTTCCCCCTTCATAGGAAGGATTTTGCCTTGAATGTTGTTGGTGTAATGCTAGATGAACTACTTTGAATTTCTTCTTCAATAGGTATGATTTTATGTTTTACGGTTACAATGGCGATAGACATGGGATGAGTACCAGTAGTAAAGATGAGATAATTATAGATTTATCTCAAGATAACAATTGTGTTAAAGCAAAATTTTACATAGAAGTTAAAAGTAGTAATTAATATGCAAAAAGAGAATGAAGATCAAAACTAACATGAAATCTTTCTGGTAAATTGCATATAGGATCTTAGTAATAACCAGATTCCACCTTGATGAGTTGTTTGGACAGGAAATTTTTCTTTATATCATTTTGATGGTAATTTTATTCTCAAATAACCTTTTGCGATGAATATTGTATATTTTATGTTTATTTTGATAAGTTATGATGTTTTTTCATTTTAAATTTTATTTTAAATAAAGTGAAATATATTCCGTGTATCGCACAGGTTAGCGACTAGTTAAATTCAAACTCAAACTTAAAAGTTCAAGTTTTTTTAATTAAGTGGTATTGTATGTTATATTACGTTATTAACTACTTAATTAGAAACTCCCAAAACATAAAAAAAAATAATAATAATAAAAAATAAAATAAAATAAAATGTTCTCCCCCAACTACTAGCCTACTAGGTCAAAAATATTGGTCCTGATTGGGAATCATGCATGTCAAATTTGACACGCAAACCGAAAAATATTTCTAAATAAATAAATTATTTATTATTAAATTTTTTTTTGCATGCCATCAGATTTCAGATGCTTCTTCAAGAAGTAAACGACAGTAAATTAATTTCTAAACAAACGACCCTAGGGACCACCTTTTTTATTGATTGAAAGTTGGATCGGAACTGTTTAGAAATTTAGGCCCTGTTTGGGAGATGAATTTTAGTAACTTTTTTCACATTTTAAATAATATTATATATATTTTTACACACTTTTTTACCTATACGTATATCAAAAACATCTAAACAATATAACTCAAATTCCTTTCTCAAACACCCCCTTATACATGGGAAAGTGGAAATTACTGAGCGTCATTTTAGGCTACTTGTAGGTAGGCCTTGATATATATATATATATATATATATATATATAATCTTTGTGAGAGAGAGAGAGGAGCGTTTGATATAACTAATATGTGTTGCTTGTGAGATTTTTTTTTGTCCATCAGTTGGTTATGTTTGATTTAAGCAGGGCCTTCATGCTCTCACATTCAAGGTTTTGAAACCCGAATCGTTCATTGAACCGTAAAAGGGAGAGGTTTAAGGTTTTTAAGGTCGAATCGAGGTTGAACTGAGGTCGAACCGTGATGATGTCATAATTAATTTAATAATTATTTAAATATAAATAAATATATTAAATTTGTAAATATTAGAAAAATTTACAAAAAATATCTTAAAAATTGAAACAAAATACATAAAATAGTACATTATAAGGTTAATAAAAAAAAAGTACAACATAAATAAGCATAAAAAGAAATTTTTATAATAATCATTTAAGAGAAATCATTTCAATTAACTAAAAATGACTTTTAAAATAAATTCATAAATTGTATAGGTATTGTTCTTAAATAAAAAGTTAATTTAGTAATATTTAATATGTTGAGAAAGATGACATAGAAGTTTCGAAACCATAAATCATGTAAATTTAATATAAATTTAATAATATTGCATATTAGCTCCCAAGAAGAGCACTTGGTTCGTTGGTCATGGCTTCAGTCTTGCTTACAAGGTGTGAGAGCTCAGGTTCGAATCCTAATAGCTGCATTTTTCTCAGTTTTCCCCGGTTGGACTGCCTGATTCGATTCAGGGTTTCAAAACCATGCTCACATTTAGGTAATTGCCCAAATAGACATAGTGGTGTCATTCAAAATTATTTGTTAGTTTTTTTTTTTTTTTGCCCTCGCAAATGATTATTGAAAACATATTAGGAACAATAGTGACCACATTAAGCCATCTTCTTAATGCATTTTTTCAAGATATTAAGCAACATCATTATTTTTGAAGTTTTATAGGCATATTGTCGTCACTAATAAGTTATTTACCAAAGTTTTACGTCAATGGTTTTTTTTTTTTTTTTTTTAATTTGATTTTCTTTAATGTCATGTTTGTCATACACTTCTAGACAATAATTTTCCTATTACAACAGTGCAGCAACTATATATTAAATGTTCATAAGGTAAAAAAACGATTTGATTCGGTCTGGGTTTCAAAACCATGCTCACATTTAGGTAATTGCCCAAATAGATATAGTGGTGTCATTCAAAATTATTTGTTAGTTGTTTTTTTTTTTTTTTTTTTTTTTGCCCTCACAAATGATTATTGAAAACATATTAGGGACAATAGTGACCACATTAAGCCATCTTCTTAATGCATTTTTTCAAGATATTAAGCAACATCATTATTTTTGAAGTTTTATAGGCATATTGTTGTCGCTAATAAGTTATTTACCAAAGTTTTACGTCAATGGTTTTTTTTTTTTTTTTTTTTAATTTGATTTTCTTTAATGTCATGTTTGTCATACACTTCTAGACAATAATTTTCCTATTACAACAGTGCAGCAACTATATATTAAATGTTCATAAGGTAAAAAAATATCCATCACTTACGGTTGCACAAATTAATAAGTTATGAATTGTGGAATTTATTTTGTTTCTTTTTATTATTATTATTATTTTTTTACTTTTTTTATGTTTAACAAGTGATCTTAGTTATGATTTATGATTAACATGTGATCTTAGCTAGATTTGGACTTATGGGATTTATGTTTAATAGGTGATTTTTGTTGTAGCTTTTTTTTTTTTTTTTTTGGTTGTTGCTTATTTATGTTTGATTTGGCATTTGGGCCACGGTATAGGGCTTAAAGATTCAGGCAAACATATATATATATATATATATATATACATATATATATATATATATATATATATATTTTTTTTTTTGATTGGGCCACGATTTAGCCCACGGATTGAGCCTTGAAGTGGCATGGCTGGGTGGGGCCTGTGGGGGCTCAACGGGGCGGGTTTGGGGGTTTAAAAAAAATCGTTTATTAAGTAGGGCAGGTTTGGGTTTAGGGGGCGAGTGGCAGGCAGGTTCGGCTATAAAGAAATCTGCCCAAACCCGACCCGTTGCCATTCCTGGGTAAAACTCTAATTCTAACACCACTAGCCAGGTCCTTCTCCTCCGTCTCTACTCTCTTCTTTTGGCCCATAAATTGCCGGTCTCATCTTGGTCTTCCTCTCTCTCTGCTCTTTTTTATCTCTGATATATATATATATATATATATATTAACGGTGTTTGTTTTGCTCAGAATGTTCAGGAACAAAGGGAAAATAATTTTTTAAATAAATATAGTGTGATTGCACTTTGGTGAAAAAATTCTCTCCATCGATGAATGATAGATTAGGGGTGAGAAAATTGGATACTTTTAAACCCAAGTTTGTTAAGTATTTTGGGAGGAAATACTTCAGCTTTGGAAGTGAGTTACCAGAATATACAAGTATGGTGTGAGGTTGGGGACTGTGGACGACTAAATTTCTCGGGTTCGAAATAAAGTCGAACAAGTAAAATAGTTTCACAAGTGTGAATTTGTATTGATAATTGTGTGGTACATTCTCTGTGATTACAAAAGTGTGATCCTCTGATTCAATCTCCTTAAAAGATTTGTTGATTGGATTTGTGGTAATGTGATTTTGATTCGAACACAAAATATCATTCAATTTGGCTGAGGAATGGATCGAAGATCTTTGAAACGGAATTACAATGAATCTCTGGTTATGAGCTTGTTAGAAATCCTTTGTTCTTCACGTTCTTCGTGTTCTTCGTGTGTTCTTCGCGTTCTTGGTGTGTTCTTCGTCTTTGAAGATTTGTGCTGGAAGTTCTTCGGGGCTTTAGAGGCTTGAATCCGTAGAGCTTCACTGATTTATGGTTTGTGAGGTTTCTGGAGGCTTTTAAGCTTGATTCCAGTGAACTTTGAGATTTAGGAATATGATTTGGATGATTCCTCTTTGAATGTTCTTTGTATTTGAAGGTTTGTGTTGGAAGTTCTTCGGTGCTTTAGAGGCTTGAATCCGTAGAGTTTCACTGATTTGTGTTTATTGAGGTTTCTGGAGGCTTTTGAGCTTGATTCCAGTGAACTTTGAGATCTAGGCAGGTAGTTTGGATGATTCTGCTTCGAATGTTCTTCATGTTTGAGGGTTGAAGTTCTTGAAGTTGCTGAAGGCTTCAGGGCTTGATTCCAGCAGAGCTTCTAGACTTCTGAATCTTCTCTGATGCTGCTTGTGCTTCAGATGGCTTGGTGCCCTCCTTCAGCCCTCTTTCAGCCCTTTTCCCGATCTCTTTGAAATGCCTTAGGAAGGCTTCTATTTATAGGAGTTTGGAGGTGGGTGAGCGACACGTGGTGGAGTCTGATTGGTGACACATGTCATAATCTGATTGGTCCGCTTGGGTCATCGCTTACACGTGCGAGGTTGCTTGGGTCATCGCTTACACGTGCGAGGTTGCTTGGGTCATCGCCTACACGTGCGAGGTTACTTATGTCATCGCTTGCACGAGCCGATGCATGATTGGTTCTTACATGACACTTGACAAATTTCTGTTGGCTTCTGAATAGCGATAGTAAAACCTAGCAGCAGTATGTGGCGCTTTGTAATTTGCTGTATTTTGTGGACTTGGTAGTGTGACGTGTCAGCTTGTGATAGGTTGGGAATTTTCTCTCTCTACAAATGCCCCCTCGAGACTCGTTTACGCACACAGTTTCAGAGTGTGGTGTGGGAATGAGTTTCGAAAATAGATTTTTACATTTGGCTCTTCAAATGAAGTAATTGAAGGTGGTGGAGCTTTCAGCAGGATGAGATAATTTCCGAGGAGTAAACCCACCCATATGAAAGGCTTTGATGAGACTAAAAAGGGGTCTGCAAGTATTTGAATGTACTTGCGTGACTGAGCCTTCCCAGCAGAGGTTAAGTTGAAGTAATTTCAGAAGTATGTTTTGGATCGTTTGCGGCGATCACAAGGTGTAGAAGATGGGGAGGATGCGAGGATGGTGGCTGGGCACAGCATGCAGAGCTATGGGGCTGGCCTCGCGTTTTTAAGAAATCCTGGTAAAGTTATCTCGGAAGAGTATACTTCGGATTATGGAGAGGACATGTAAGAAAGTGGTTGAGTGCGCATGTGTTATTGTATCACTTAGGTTAAGTTGAGGTAATTTCAGAAGAGTGTGTTCTGAGGTACCAACAATGATGACCTTTATGTCCTGAGCCGATGGTGACATGGACTGCGGCTTGATAGTAGCACATCTTTGTAAGGTGTCCTCAACACCTTTCAACCTTTAACCAACGACACTTGTTGAAAGATATGAACAAAGTCGGGAGGTCGGTTGAGAGATATGGAGTTATGGTCTTCCAATATGTTGGAAAAGCCCAGAAAATGAAAGATGGAGCTAACTTGTGAACCTGGTTTGGAAACCAGACAAGTTGCTGTTTGTTCCGAATCTCTACCTTTGCTGTAAGACCAAAAAACTTGAGAAGGACTATGGAGTTCTCAAAGCAGTTAGGAAGCTCCTTGAGCTAGGGTACAGGAGATTCAGTTGGCCTTAGATCTCCTGATTAGGTAGATCTGAGACTACAAGGAATAATGATATGGGCTATGTTATGAGAAATTTTATGGACAAATGTAGTCGTTAAGTGGAGAAACAAAGTTTATTTGGATCTCAAAACTACAATGATGTTGTGAGGAGGTTTTTTCACTGAACCATGAGAAGGTTGAGTTCAAGATGGTTACAAAGCAATATTGGTTGCTAGGTATTAAGGATGATGAGGCCATAGTGAAAAATGGCTGTGAGAATGAAGACTTGAAAATTTGAAAGAAACAAATCTTCATTTCATGACTTAGTGTGTTTTTCTTGATGAGTTTTCAACAGACCCGACCCTTCTATCTATAGCAGAGAGATGAAGAATGGTAGATGGGTAGTTGAGAATGGCGGATGAGGATTTTTGGTGAGAATGGTAGATTTCCGACTGGTAGGTACCGAATGGTAGGTGAGAATGTTTGGCACCAAAAGGGGAATAGTAGGCTGAAGTAGTGACCCAATGTAATTTCAAGTTCAAGACATACTTGTGAGAGTTCATTTGTACTTTGAGAGGAAAGCCTTGATGAAGTCTGGAGAATAACCCTGAGGGGATCCAAACTAAATGGATGAATCTCAAATTTTGATATTGAGAGCTTTAGTTTTGGACATTGTCAGTACTTCGGAGATGTGAGTCAGATTGGTGATTTCCGAGTCACAAAAAACTATGCAAGACAAGTCTGGCTCGAAAATCTTGATTTTGGGTTGTTTTCAACATAAAAGACAACTATCTTGGAATTGAGTTATTTGTGCAATTTTCGAGTCTCAAATGATGGAACGGACTCCAAAATTGGAATGTACGTGAAAAATTGAGCGAGATAGGTCCATCTTAAAATTTTTGACTTTTGGTCAACATTTACGCAAAAGTCAACTTTTTGGAAATTGGACGTTTGCACAATTTCCGAGCTTCGAATGAAGAAACGGATCCCAAAATCAGAATGTACTCGAAAAACTGAGTGGAACAGGCCTCTTTTGAAAATTTTGACTTTTGGTCAAAGTCAAAAGTCAAACTTGGTAAAATCTTTTTCTCTTTTTTTTTTTTTTTTTTAGCGGTTCGGACCGGGTCAGGATGAACGGGTCAAACCGGGTCGAATCTGGACAACGGGTCAAACCAGCGGAGGCTGACGTCATTGGTGACGTCACACAACTGTGTTGGCGCGTGTAAGCACGTGACTAAGCTAACAGCGCGTGTGAGCGCGTGAATGCTGAGGGTTGTGCGTGGAAGCGCGTGCACTTGATGCTGGGATCTCCGAAGAAGCTGGTGGTGCGTGGAGGCGCGTGACTGGGCTTCTGGAGTTGATTTTCCTGGGTTTTGTAGATCTAGGGCCGCTGGATCTAGTGGTAGTTTCTGTTTTCTAAATTGGTGGCCCAATTTACACAGAAGTGAAGGAGGAGGCCACAATCTTCGAAGCCTATGGTGGCGCGTGGCTAGGCTTTTGGGCCTGAAATTTTCAAGTTTGGTAGATCACAGGCCGTAGAATCTAGTGGTATGATTTGTTTTCTGAATTGGTGAGCAGATTTTTACAGATTTGAAGGAGGAGGCCGCGATTCATCGAGATCTTCTGGCCGCGCGTGCTGGCGCGTTGTAGCTCCTTTGAGGATGATTTTTCTGGGTTTTTTAGATCTTTGTTTGTAGAAGATTCCTGTGGGTTCAGTTTTGTGAAATCATGAACTGATTTGCACAAATTTGTCAGAGAAGGATGCGGGTCATTGTTGGACTTATGTAGCTTTTCAACAGCTCTGACAAGGCGGCACCTGTGTTTAGACTTGAAGGTCTTGAAGTGGGTGATGAGCCACCATTTTCTGACTCTCTTCATTAAATGTTCTCTTTTATTCTCAAAATTTGGTGCAGACTTCCCTGACTTTGAGTGCATTTGAGTCTGCAAAATTTGACTTTGAGCTTCACAAACCTCTATATAAGGCCATCCGGGGCAATGCACTAAATTGCACAAGCAGAGTTTTCATGAGTAGCATAATACTCTTAAGTCTGAGAAATTATGCCTTTTCTTCTTCCTCTTTTTTATTTTTTTATTTTTAACATGCTTATTTTGTACTAACTTTTTTTTTTTTTTTTTTTTTTTCATGCTAGAGATTACAATTGAAGCTCTCTCTTTCTTTGATTTTTTTTTTCTTTCTTTCTTTTTTTGTTTAGACATGCCATGAGATTTTCTTCTAACAAGTTCTTTGATATTGCTCATTTTTGTTATGCAGCAGGCTTTCCTTGGCAATTAAGCCGCACCAACACTTGTCTTTTCAACGCAGCCATCTTCAAGAGACTTTGCAACGTAGCCACATCAAGAGTCTTTACCATGAAGATATGCCAGCATTTGTCCTTGTACTGAAGCTGTGTCAACATTCATCTTTGCCATGCAGTCACATCAACACTTCGGTTGCATCGAAGTCGTGTCGACATCCATCTTTGCCATGTCAACACTCATCTCAGCCATAAAGCCATGTCAACAATTCATTTGCACCAAAGCCGTGCCGACATCCATCTTTGCCATGTCAACACTTCATTCGCACCAAAGCCGTGCCAACCTTCATCTTTGCCATGTCAACACTCATCTCAGCCATGAAGCCATGTCAACACTTTATTCGCATCGAGGCCGTGCCAACGCTCATCTTTGTCATGAAGCCACGACAACACTCCACACTAGCACTTGCACTCGCATTTGAAGTCGCACCCATATTTGCCTTTATAATAAAGTTACAACAACATCAATTTTCAGAGGCAACATAGCTCAGACATCGAGGTGCATAGCACTGTAGCTAGACATCAGGATTTCAAAGATGCCAACAAGACGTTGAAGATGCAAGGAAAGACCAACAAAACCTTGAAGATGAGGGAAAGAATGGTGCCAATACTTTGAAGATGTCAGAACATGCCACCAAGAATTCGACACTGCATGAACATGCCCATAGAGGAGAGATGATGTAACACCGACTTCGGATATATAATCAATCATCATTCTGGCGGAAGTTGACGTCATCCAAATTTCAGAGACATGATGTAAAACGACACTACTCAGAGAGGAGATGATGTAGCTTATACTTGCAAGATACAAGAAGATGCCCCCAGGAGATAAGTGACGCAAAGCATACTTCAGAAACGTAGGAGAATGTCCGTAGAAAATGAGCAATACCATGCAGACTTTATTTCTTGCAAAAGAGGTTGAAGATTTTATTTTGCTCTATAACCAAGAACCAACTTATGCTTATCATCATTTCAAGGAAAGCTAAGCAATGTCAACTCCTTACAGTCTTCATCTTTGACTACAATGATCTTCGATCATCCTACTGAGCAGTTGACTACCTTTAAGCAATGCCTTACCAACCAAAGGGACCTTAAAAGCATATTGACAACCGTTGCAAAACTCTTCAAGCCAGACTGGCAATCTTTCTTCTTTTCACGTGACTGAACTTAGTAAATGATACCAAGTTGCTTACGTACCTCAGAGAGGGATCAAGTCATTACGTAGTTCAAAAGAATTTTTTTTTTTTTGGATCATTTTTTTTTTTTTGTTTTTTGTTTTTTTTTGCAAAAATGAGGGCTCAGTGTGTAATAGTGGGTATCACCACTAATCGAACCTGAGACCTCTCAAAGGCGACTTGGGCATCCAACCACTACGCCACACTAGCAATTGGTGACATAGAGTGAAATTAATTTCTCTTTATTGGTATGCTTTCAGAGGTAATGGGAAGACATCATGTACCCTTGCAGCATTACAGTGGGTAGTTTTAAGCTCTTGCCGAGGAGCAATCCTTGATGTTCAAGCATAGAAGTGTTTAAGGAACTTCCCATTGATGGGGCCGATCCTTGCATCATCATTGTTGATCAACTTGTAAGCTTGGTTGGTGTTTGCCCCCTGCTTGAGAGTTGGAAGTACATCAAAAGCAACGGTCACATGGTTTGACCCGACAATTTCATTGAAATCTAGATCGATCTTGTTTTCTTTGGCAAGCTTCATGATTTGTTCTTTGAAGACGAAGCATTTTTGGATTGAGTGGCCAATGATGCGATGATATTTGCAGTAATTAGGGTCATCAACTTTCCCCATATCTTTTGGCTGCTTGCATTCTGGCAATTCAATTAGCTTTAATTGCAATAGTTGTTCTAAGATGTTTGGCACATCTTCATCGGGGAACGGATATACTTTTTGCTCACGTTCCTTAAAAGTCAGACGACACATCTCATTCTTTTGCCATCCTTCAAGTTGTTTTTCATTTGCTTTTGCTCCTCTTCTTGGAACCTTGACTTCGGTAGTGTTAACAACCATTGGGTCTTTGAGGCTGATTTTTGCATTCCTATCATTCCTCCTTACTTCCTTTTTGCTTTCTTCAAGTATGGGAGGGTTTGTACTTCCATGGTTAGCAATGCTCAACTCCATGTCGTGCGCACGAGTTGCTAACTCTTCAAATGTTCGAGGCTTTATCCCTTGAAGGATGTAAAGAAGTCCCCAATGCATGCCTTGGATGCACATCTCTACAGCAGAGATTTCAGAAAGTCTATCCTTGCAATCTAGACTCAAAGAACGCCATCGATTGATATAATCAACGACAGGCTCATCCTTCCATTGTTTGGTATTGGTAAGTTCCATCATGCCTACCGTGCGCTGTGTGCTGTAGAATCGGTTGAGGAACTCCCTTTCAAGTTGTTCCTAATTATCAATTGACTCGGGTTCTAAGTCTGTATACCAATCAAAGGCATTCCCCTTCAATGAACGGACAAATTGCTTTACAAAAAGGCCTCCTTGAGTCCCTGCATTCTCACAAGTTTCTACAAAGTGAGCAATGTGTTGCTTAGGGTTTCCTTTGCCATCAAACTGCAAGAACTTGGGGGGTTGATACCCATTTGGCATCCTCATGTTGTCGATGCGCTTTGTGTAGGGTTTTGAATATGTGAGAGAACTTGTAGAAGAACCTCCATATTGTGCGCGGATGGTATTTGTTATCATGTCTTGTAATTGTTGGACTGACAACAAAGCAACCGAAGTAGATTGTTCTCGTCGGGAAGTGTCTTCAATTTCTCTCCCTTCGTCATCCTTTGCGGATGTAAATTTATGACCATGGCTTGATTCACCAAGATCTTGTACTTCGAGTTTGTTCATTAAAGTTGCAATTTGGAGGTCCTTATCTTCAAGTGCTTTTGTGAGAAGGACGATCCTTTGTTCCATTTCAACCATCTTTTCTTCCATGATAGTGGTGTTAGTCATCATGATTGACACAACTTCCCAAGATGATGGAGAAGGAAGTGAATTGAAGTGAGTACGTGAAATCTCATTTTTTGGGTTCCCTTTGTTGGGAGAGAAATCGTGCGAACAACTTCTTGTGAAGGAAGGAGGGGATTTGCCCCCATACTTGAGGTGTTCCAAGGTGGAGATGTCCTTGTTGATGACCTTGTTTCTTGTGAGAGGGTCTAAGGAGATGATTGTCTGGACCTTGGCTTCCTTGGTTGATTGATATTGAAGTTGATTGTTTGTTTTGGGTTGGCTACAATTGATTACACCAATGTAGTTGTTGGTGGTAGCCGTACCAATTTTAGTTGAAGTAGCTGTTGAAGCTTGGATGTTCTTGCTAGAGGCCATTGAAGTTGGTAGCAAGATGATGATGATGATTTCTTTGAAGGAGAATGAGATGAGAGGCAGAGACGTCCCACCGGGCGTGCCAGAATTATGTGGACGACTAAATTTCTCTGGTTCGAAATAAAGTCGAACAAGTAAAATAGTTTCACAAGTGTGAATTTGTATTGATAATTGTGTGGTACATTCTCTGTGATTACAAAAGTGTGATCCTCTGATTCAATCTCCTTAAAAGATTTGTTGATTGGATTTGTGGTAATGTGATTTTGATTCGAACACAAAATATCATTCAATTTGGCTGAGGAATGGATCGAAGATCTTTGAAACGGAATTACAATGAATCTCTGGCTATGAGCTTGTTAGAAATCCTTTGTTCTTCACGTTCTTCGTGTTCTTCGTGTGTTCTTCGTGTTCTTGGTGTGTTCTTCGTCTTTGAAGATTTGTGGTGGAAGTTCTTCGGGGCTTTAGAGCCTTGAATCCGTAGAGCTTCACTGATTTGTGGTTTGTGAGGTTTCTGGAGGCTTTTAAGCTTGATTCCAGTGAACTTTGAGATTTAGGAATATGATTTGGATGATTCCTCTTTGAATGTTCTTTGTATTTGAAGGTTTGTGTTGGAAGTTCTTCGGTGCTTTAGAGGCTTGAATCCGTAGAGCTTCACTGATTTGTGTTTATTGAGGTTTTTGGAGGCTTTTGAGCTTGATTCCAGTGAACTTTGAGATCTAGGCAGGTAGTTTGGATGATTCTGCTTCGAATGTTCTTCATGTTTGAGGGTTGAAGTTCTTGAAGTTGCTGAAGGCTTCAGGGCTTGATTCCAGCAGAGCTTCTAGACTTCTGAATCTTCTCTGATGCTGCTTGTGCTTCAGATGGCTTGGTGCCCTCCTTCAGCCCTCTTTCAGCCCTTTTCCCGATCTCTTTGAAATGCCTTAGGAAGGCTTCTATTTATAGGAGTTTGGAGGTGGGTGAGTGTTGTGAAATTTTAAAATACTCGCAAGTGTACGAACCGTACCGAAGTATAGTTTGACAAGAACGAGGTCGAACCCACAGGGACTTGAATAAACGTAGGAAAATTAAATCAAATCTTAACCAAATTAATCCTAATCTAGTTTAATAAAAATTGGTTGTTTTGAAATTAAATAAACTAAGCAAATAATAAAATTAAACAAATAGTTAAACTAAGAAAAAGATATAAAGCAATAAAAAGATGTAAACAATCAAGGGAAAGGAATTAAGGTCTTGGAATCCGCCTTGTAAGTCATATCAGCATATATTTATGATCATTAATTTTTCCCAACCACTGCATGATAATCTAGAAATCAATCTTGCTATCATGAAAAATATCATCATTAAAACTTATATTTAAAAATTTAAAGCATGTTCTTCTTCGCTTCTTAAGTATAAAACCAAATCATCAACTGTATCCGTAGCCAAGCAAATCACAAGATATATCCAATTCTAAAAATCAAATCATAAATTGTATCCATTGGCAGACAAATCACAAACGATATCCAATTTTATAATCAAGAATTAATAAACCAAGCATTCAATTAATTAAGACAAATCCTAAATCATGAGAAAAACATGATTGAACTCATATCTAGAATCCCATCTTAGTCAATTGATATGAAGCAAGAACAATTTAAATCATTAAAGAACAACTATTGTGGGAAAAATCAAATCACATAAATATTACTAATAATCCTTAACAAGGTTTCATCCTCAACCCTAATTATAAATTTAGCTACTCATGATAATTGAAAGAAAACACAAGAATAAAATACTAAACATTAAACTAGACAAATAAAATAAAGAAAGAAATAGTCACAGTGCTATCATGGAGAAAAGCTACAGAGAAGCCACATGCGGCACTGCCTCTTGCTCCAATTTTCTGTTTTGCATCTCAGCCCTAGCACTAGCCTCAGCCCCCCTAAATTTTGCCCTAAAAAGCATTTAAATAGGTCAAGGAATCCTATTACAAGTTGAATTCCCGTTTGGAGAAAATCCCAGATATTTAGGCTTCACTTAACCGCCTATTTTGGCCCATTTAACTTCAGAATTCGGGCTTTTGGTAAACTACAAAGTTGTAGCCCTTTAAGTTAACTTTCCAGCCCAACTTGAATCATCTTGATTGGACATCTGAGCCGAAAGTTATGCCGAAAATACTAACTGATGTCCAGGCTGGAATCCTAATCCGAATTGGACTTGGATTTGGTGCAAATTTCCTTTGATTCCTTGCTCCAATTGGACTTAAATTTAATTCAGTTGGCCTTCTCTTGAATTCATGCATGGCTGGATGTAAGTTGGCTTGATTCAATTGGATTAGCCCCACTTTGCATGTAAAACCCTTGTTACCTGCAACATAAAGATATTATATAATTAGTAACAAAATAACATAAAAGTAAGGCTAAATATGTAGATATGTGAGTACTTTTATTGTATATATTTCATGCACATCAGTGAGCGACACGTGGCGGAGTCTGATTTGTGACACATGTCACAATCTGATTGGTCCACTTGGGTCATCGCTTACACGTGCGAGGTTGCTTGGGTCATCGCCTACACGTGCGAGGTTGCTTATGTCATTGCTTGCACGAGCCGATGCATGATTGGTTCTTACATGACACTTGGCAAATTTCTGTTGGCTTCTGAATAGCGATAGTAAAACCTAGCAGCAGTATGTGGCGCTTTGTAATTGGCTGTATTTTGTGGACTTGGTAGTGTGACGTGTCAGCTTGTGATAGGTCGGGAATTTTCTCTCTCTACAGGGACAATTGACAATATATTTACTTTTTTTGTTGCAACCTTTGGAGAAGCGAAAGGGATTAGAAGGCCATGTGACCAATGTTGTTGTTGGGGATTGTACAAGAATAAGATTGAGAAAAGTTATTGGGAGACTAGACTATGATTTTATATCCGTCGGTAAAAAATTATTAAATCATATGTCTACTATCTACCTAAATCTTTTTAGAATTATGGTGAATGAATTGTATATTTAGAGGGTGAGAGAGAGAGAGACCAATATGGTGTGTTGACAAGTGACAACAGAGACAACTATGTGACTTAGTAAAGAGTTTAGTTCCCCTATTTGGGGACTTTGAAATTTTGTTATCTTAATCTATTTTAGCAGTGGGTTATAAAATGGATTCAATGACATTAAAATCTTTAGGATGATGTTTTTCTGGTATACTTTTGCGTAGGACCTCTAAATGAAAAGGGTAGTTTGTTTAGAGAAAATCAGAATTATAAGAGCAAGAGCTTTTAACAATTACTAAATTGGAGTTACTTGACTCTATGTTTGGCATGTTATGTATATTCTATGTAGATAGGGTGGGTACTGAATACAAGCTGATGATCTTGCTGTACGCTTTGCTTTGGGAGAAACTCACATGACTAAACTCAACATAAGACCTTTAACACATGTTGTTGATATATCAGTATATTGCACCGGGTTAGAATATATTGTTTTGCTAAATCTATATATTGCATGAAATTGGCTGAAATGAGCTGAATTGACTTGCTATTTAAACCTTCTAGGGGGTTACTAATTACTAGTCTGGTGTGGTGTTCGGGTATGGTTTATTTTGGTGGTAAGTTTTAAAAGTAAAACTTTCTTGTGGTTAGGCTGGAAGCTAGAGGCTAGATTGGCGTACCTCTTTGCATTTGTCATCTAAGCGGGAAGGGTTTGTGGAGAAAAGAGAGGAAATGGAGATAAATTTGGGAACAATTGCTATTGACATAGATTTCCATCCTTCGAGAGACCTCATTACTGCAGGACTCAGAGATGGAAATGTTCACCAATACATAATGTCAAACCACAAAGGCTATTGGAAGTTCATGCACACACTTAGTCTTGCAGAGCTGTTAGATTCTTCAATAATGGGCATGGTATTATTGCTTTTTTTTTTCTTTTGTTTTGGCGGGGAGGGGAAATGAATAACGATTTTTTTTTAATACATGCCTAATAATGGGGTAATGAAATGGTTGGTTTTGCATTTATTGTTAGCAAGTGTGACATGTTCTCCGGACCAGTCAATTCTGGCCACAGATGTCGAGACTGGATCAGCAATTGCTCATCTTGAAGATGCTCACAGGTGGGAGTGCCTGCCTTGTTCTCTTTGCGTGTTCTTTTTATGTTCTGTTAATAATATGTTTATTTTTAATGCTTTGAATGTATGTGGAGCAATGCTGCAATCAACAGATTGATAAACTTGAGTGATGATGAAGGCTGTATTAAGGTCTGGGATAGCAGACAACGTTCTTGCTGCAATACTTTTGCTGCTCATCAAGATTACATTTCAGATATGAGTTTTGAATCTGATTCCTTGAAACTCTTGGGAACTAGGTACTCTTCTCCAACAATAACAGTCTACTAATCATGCCTTAGCTTTCTGCTCATGCCTCACTTGTGCACCTACAGAACTATTCTCATTTTTTAGAAAGCTCGTATCATGTTTCCTTTGTTTGTTGCTTAAGTAAATTCAAAAACTATGTTCTTTTTTTGTTTCAATTGATAATTTTCTTCTCTCTTCCCCCATTTCTTGAGTGGTTCATGTAAAGATCTAAAGTATCCGCTTTTTTGCAATGTGAAGTGGAGATGGAACTCTGTCTGTTTGCGATCTTCGAAGAAATAAAGTAAGCTTTATTTAAACATTTTTTTTATCAATATAAAACACTTGCTATCTATTGCAAATTGTTTAATTTGTAATTCTCAAACTGACTTGGTTAATTTTCAATTTGATTAGCTTCTCCTATGTTTATTTTACAGGTCCAAGCTCAGTCAGAGTTTTCTGAAGATGAACTACTCTCCGTTGTTCTCATGAAGGTAGCATTTGTTCTAACTCTTATTAAGTACTGGATTTGCTGCTTCTTCAATTTGCCTCAACTCTGTCAAGGATGTAGTTCCCGCTGCAACATATAGAGATAGTCAACAACTCAACATGTTTCCCATATAAAATATTTGATCCTTTGGTAACATGATATTATCTTTGGACAATAGTTATAGTGATTTGGTGCTGCATCGTACCATCCAGTGTCAAATGTTGAAACATTAGTCTAACTAAGTCTTTGTTATCTTACTTGTTTACCATATATGTTGACATGGAAATATTATTCTTGAAAATGTGGAGTATATAAATAAATATTTTTAAAAAACATATTGCTCTAAATTTTAGTTTAAAAGAAAGAAAAAAAAATGCTAGAAGTCATAAAATATTTCTCAATAATTAAACTAATTAAGAATCTATTAGTTTCATAGAGAGAGTGAGTGAGAGAGAGGGAAAGAAAAATAAAGAGAGTTAGTGTGTGTTTGGCAAAAATTATTTTTGCTAACTTATTTTACTATTCAGCTGATTTTTACTACTATTTATGGCTTCACTATACTTTTTAGTACTATTTATAAGTCCCATTGTACTATTTCAGTTAACTTTTACTTTTATCTATAGTATTTTTTGCAAAAAAAAAAAAAAAAAAAAAAAAAAATTTAATTTCAACAAAATGAGCATATTACAAACAGACTCTTATAAGTATCCAATAGCATCTGTACTTGAAATTTGTTCGATACATACATGACTATTATGACTACTAGTTTGAAGTGTTCGGTTTCCTAGGTTTTGCCAAAGGACATAGGTTTAATCAATAACTGCAAATAGCTTGAACGGAATGATTGAATGAAAGTGGGTACTATATTTGTACAGAAAAGAGTCAACTAAATGACTTAAAAAGACTCATCATATGTTTTCCTTGGAGTGCCCTCCACAAGTCATTTCTAAAGGGAAAATTGGAAAGACAAGTAATGTTTGTTTAGAAACCCATGCGTGTGTGTGAATATATATATATATATATATATATGAATTGGTTCAAATTATATCTAATGTAACTTTTAGAATTGATCAAATTACTCAATAATTTTCTATTGAATGTATATTTGACAAATCTACTGGTGGATTTCATTTTCACTCTATATGCTTGCAAATTTTCAAGTTAATTAGAGATTAATTTAAATTTTAACTTTTTTGTATCTCAACACTATACACAAAACATGAGTTTGTTTCTCAAATTGTAAGTGAAATTTGATTCATATGAAATTTGGTGTTGTGTGTTAAGAAGAACAAGAACTTGTAAACCAACCGTAGAATTTTTTAAATTAATCCAATAGACGTTATTGAGTGACGTAACATTAATATAAAAAAGTAATGTTTAGTTAGAAACTGGATGACTTAGAAAGGAAAATTATATGATGAGTAAGATGATTTTAGTGGGATGATTCAAAAGAAAGAAATCATTCAAGGCTTGGCTAAGCTAATTCATATGCTTAGTGCATATTTTGAAGAATGTTATTTTGGTTAAAAGAGATTGATATTTAGATTTTGAAAAAATTATTCTCAATACTAACATTTACCTCTGAGAGAGAGAGAGAGAGAGAGAGAGAGAGAGAGAGAGAGAGAGAGAGAGAGAGAGAGAGAGAGAGAGAGAGAGAGAATCTTTGGAATCAGTAGGCTGAAAGTCTCGGCATTAACGATCTAAAGGCTGAATCCTTAAAATAACAAACACGAAGTCAGAGGAGACCGGTGGAGACCGGCCAAGAATCTTCCAATGATAAAGTCAGTGAGTTTGTAATTCCAAATAAAGAGGAAGTATTTTTTGTGAAAGTGTCTGAATCATCTACTTTCTTGTAGAAGAGCCTTTATATAGTATTTGCTTGAGGTAGTTATTTCTTCTACCATTGTGGAGTTCAGAGGATTTGGAGATAACTTCCATAACTGTCATGAAAGTTACATTATTTAGGGTCTATTGACTATAATCGTTTTATTGGAGGGAACAATTATAGTCTAACAGTAAAACGGAGGTTGCTCAAAGGAGAATGTTCAGAATACTCGTCTATCTTACTAGACGGACGTGTGAGCTTATCCTTGGACGAATGTCCATCCGGCTAGACGGACTGACGAGCTTATTCATGGACAAATTATCCCTTTCCTTAGGACGAGCCATATGGACGAGTTTAGAAGTTTGACTATTTTATAACATGAGAGAGAGAGAGAGAGAGAGAGAGAGAGAGAGAGAGAGAGAGAGAGAGAGAGAGAGAGAGAGAGAGAGTCTGGTGTATTTGCCAGATTATACATATTTTTCGGTAACCATTTTACATGCAAACCAAACACTGGAAACTATTTTCCGGTGTATTTTCCAGGATACAGCCAAACAACTGAAAATATTATCTGTAGGGCCACAAATTGTTGGACACTGGATTAGTGAGTCCAATACAATAAATTTGTAGAGAATGGGCCAAAGAGTTAGGCTTTAATAGTTTGCAATAACGGCTAGTAAATATTTCAGCACATCCAACCTAAAGAAATGGTTGTTCGAGGAGATCAATACTATAGATATGAAAGTTATTACAAGTCTTGGTGCTATAGTAATTCTTTCATTCCCTCTTCCTCTCTATTTCTTCCGATCCCCCTTCATGGGAGATCTTTTACATTTATATAGGCCTTTTCAGACCATCCTGACCTTACGCTTGTTACCCATCTAAACCCTCACTTGAGTACATGTCCCATCAAGCATCTTCTTTTGTTACCTATGAGTGGCGGTACCTGAAAATTGTACTGTTCAAGGGTCTTCTCCCTATAAATGCGGCCAGAAAAGTTGCTGCAGTGCATCTAATGCGGTGGTAGCAATTTTTCTTTGAGATATTTCTGTATTATCATCACCTTCGTACATGCTCGAAGTTTGTCCTTATTGTTGAAGTTTCCTATAGTGTCACTTTAAATCATTCAAACAATTGTTTGACCTACATTCATTCTGTCCGAGAAGGCTAACCTCATCGGATTATATTCCACCATCTTCTCCTTGCGTGGTCCTCTGTTCCGGGGTCTTTCCTAATTATTTGCTCATCCTCGAGCATATCCACGAACAGGGCCCAAGGCCCAGTACATAAGTTTAGGCTCTTACCCCCACATTATCATTTCCAAAAAATATTTTAATTTGAAAGAATTTTATACTTGGAAAACATTTTACATTGAGCCAAACACAGCCTAAGATAGATGAAATTAAGAGAATTTTTATTAATATTTAAATATTATTTATTTTACTTTTTTATGTATAGGTAATTTTTCGTAATATATCCTGTGATTTGGATTAATGCTAATAAGGTTTAATACATATCAAAACTGACTAACTTGGTTTTTAAAGCCAACTTTTTCTCCTAAGTAAGACAGTCGAAAAAAATGACTAATAGACCTAATAGAGTTTAGAATCTAAGTTAGCTTTATGGATCAAATTGACTTGTTTTAAAATGTTTTGAACCTGATTGATATTAGCCCAAATTCTAAGCATAGTAATAGAAAATTTACCTTTTATATATTTTTGTTTGTTTAAGAACTTATAGGTTTAATTGCGAATATTTTACAATTGATAATAATTAATTAATCCACTTAATCTTGTTGTGATATAATTTTTTTTAGAAGATTCTTGTGATATAATTGTTCTTACTTGACACATTGATAACAATTTTTTTAAACATATTAGAATTTCAGTTAAGTTGGATTTCTATTTTCTCAATATTTTCATATTTTGAGAGTCTTCTTAGAGGTGGAAGAAAGAATGCAAAACAAAACCATTCTATGAGTCTTTTTGGGAATATCTTATTTAATTAAAATTGAAATTTTTTTGTTAAAAGTACTGTAGATAAAATTAAAAGGTAGCTAAAATAATATAATGGGACCCATAAATAGTACAAAAAGTACAATAAAATCCATAAATAGTAGCAAAATAAACTAAATAATAAAAAAAAAAACTTTTTAAGCCAATACCAAACGCAACCTATATATATATATATATATATATTTTTTTTTTTTTTCTCTTTTTAAAAATCCAATTACCACTCTACAAATTTTAGGACACTTTTTTGTACAAATTTTGGAGCTTTTGTTTATATAACGGAGGACCTTGAGAAATTTTTGGGTAGGGGACCCCTTAGTCTTGCGCCTATCCATCATTTTTATTTCATCCCTAATTGGAATTTGGAATTCCCTAAAGGGCTCTCTCTTCTGTGTTCCTTTTCTTCGATTGCAGAATAACGTTAAGAAACGTTTCAGGTAATTTTAATCTTTCGTCTTATCTTTCTGTTTGGTTGCCTAGAAAATTGAGAAGAGACAAAATGTAGTTTTAAGGAGGTTGGGTTTCCTTGAATTAATCCGAAACACCCTTGCATCGTCTTTTTTTTTGGTTGAATAAAGGCTATAGCTATAATTATTATTTAAATATATCTTTGTGTACAATTGGGAGCAAGAAGAAAGGACAATCCTCAAGCCACACCTGAGGCTCTTCCTTTTGCTGAGAAAACTTTGCTAGCTCTCTCGAGTTGTGTAGTTACTGCACAGCACAAATTGGAAAGATACACATTCTAAGCTTAACATGTTTTGCCTAATATCATTTAGCAATTGTCCCTATTCAACAAAATAGCGTGCTACATTTGTAAGTGCATTATCATCCCAGTGTCTTCACATTCCACAATCACTCTACTTAATTCTGTGACATGACTCCATTGCACTATTTGTGAGAGAGGAGTAATCCACATTCTTTTAATCAACGATGAATCACAAACTCTCTCAGACAACGCAGCAAACACCTCACCTGCTCTATCACGAAATACTGCTCCCACACCTCCAGCCCCATCTTTGAAGCTCAAACCAGCAACATTTATCTTAAAACAGCTTGAATCAAGAGGTAACCACTTCACTGGATCCAGATTGAAGTGAATATCCTGCTATTTCTGATCAATGAATCATTTTGTCATTTAAACATTCGACACTTTCAAAAGCCACAATAGGGAAGGAAATTGAATAAAACTTAAACTAGAACCCACATTGTTGCTGAATTGAGAAACAGAGGAACTCAAAATTCGGCAAAGCTGGGAGGTTCTGACCTCGACATTTTGGTACGGATGGTCAACTGTCGAATGGCACTCTAAGGCTTTCAATGCCGATTTGTCCTGCCTTCTCCTCTTACTTCTATCATCCTGCAGCAGCATCTTGATAGTTAAATGCATGTGTTGGGAACTTGTAGCTCAAATGGGAAACTCAGATTTGGGTTCATTCCTGTATCAAGGTCAATTAGTCAATGTTAGTTACAAGTAGTGCATGCAAATTTCACTTCATCAATATTGGCACCTGAACTCGTTGTTTTGCATTGTGTTATGTGAGATTTTTTTTTTCATTTTTAATGCTATTCAACTTGCAATTCAAAGCTTGGCACCTGTGCTTGTATTCTTGTTTCAAAGGATCTTCCACAGACATTTTATGTGGAATGAGGCTGTACTGCATTCTCATGGTTCCATTGTTTCACTTCTTTTCATAATGAATATTATCTACTTACTTGAATTACAGCCAGAGGTTATTTGGCACAATTAGTTGTTTCTTATCACATTTGAATAGGTATTCTTTTGGGGGAGAAGTTTGGTTTATACTTTATAGTTAATACATATTTAGATGAAATCAGTTGCTTTTGGCATTTTACATTGTAGATATTGCAAACACATCTTGTGGACCTATGCTTTTCTAGTATGTTCATAAATACTTTCTTTCAGCTCATTTAGCATGTTAATTGTCGTTAGTTGGTTCCCTACAAACATTTATGCTTTCAGCCCTATATGTGAAGCGGCAGCCTTCTCTGAACAGTATTAAAAAAGGCTGTTAAATTTCTTTAGCTAAATTTTGTTAAACCTTTGTATGCTTGTGCAGATGAGCTTGGATGAGGAGAATACAAAGGCCTTTCTTATACTCAGTGAGAATTATACTCATATTAAAGGAGGTAAGATCTATTATTTGTAGAAGTATGATGTTGTAACTGTCATATACAACTTTTGTTTGGTCTTGATTCTCTCTCAAACCTATTAGTTTCTTAAGAGTACATCTTTGAAGCTCTGCCTGAATTTTAGGCCTGATCTTGTGTAAATGTGAATAATGAGATCTTTATCCCACTTCAAATGTGTGGAATATGATTCCAGCGTGTCTTATGCGGTTAATTTGGAAGGAACGCAATGCCCGAACTTTTGAGGAAACTGAGAGAATTGTAGACCGTGTGAAGTCTTTGCTACTTAGGACTTTGTTTGAGTGGTCCTGTATCTGGGGGTTTACGCATTGTCATTCTTTGTTTGAATTCCTTAATTCTGTTAGTCTTTCTTTTTGATTGGTTTGTATTCATTTTAATGCAGTGAGTTTTCTATCATAGATTCATTGTACTTTTGTTATCAATAAAGTTTGTTATTATCTATCAAAAAATAAAAAAGAGAGATCTTTATCCCATTACCCTACTATTGGTGGATTGTGATTTGGCCCACAAAAGGGCTTGATACTGATAGTGGAAGCCTAGCTACCACTAAGGTAGCATTTGAAGTAGATTTATCTATCCAAGTGAAGTCTTCTTCTGCTAAATTGAATATTCATGTGAAGTCAATTATGATCTCCAGTTAGGAAGTCAATGCACTCAAATAATATTTTCCCTGAATAATGAGGATACATGACAGTATGTATAGTAAGCAAATCATCTGAAAATATGGAGAGGTCCTTAAGAGTTTTACTGTCTTGCAACATGGGGAAATAGATTATAAGATTTGGTAGTTTATGTATGCCAATATTTCCTCCTACCTTTTTATGCTTTGATGATTTTCTTTTGTGTGTATGTTGTGGTGGGGTGCTGTGGTCCAACTCTATCTTTATTCTTGATGTATTACATTGCATTTCCGTTGTCAACCTTTTGAAGTAAGCCTAGTACTTGAGTCATCTGAAGCTTCTTGTGTCATTATTACTTAAGTTAAATTGTAACAACACCCTTTTTATAATTTTTATTTGATATTAAACTAGAGTGAAACGCCAATCGGGGCTTGGCTTAGCTGGTAAGGCTTGTATGCTTCGTCTAACCCACCTAGGTTCGAGTCTCGTTGCCAGCAGGAATTCGTTGGTGGGCATCCAATAGGGTTGGCTGCATCCAAAGAGGATAGGCTTTAACTCGAGCGCCCTGCCCCGAGGTTGGCGTAACCTAGCTAACCTTATTTTCTTTAACAAAAAAAAAAAAAAAAAAAACTAGAGCGAAACAACTGGTGTTTTGAGGATTTTGAAAGGACAGTAATCAATCTAAAATTTTTATTTTTTAAAACGCTGTTATTGGATGTCTATTGTAGAAAGCCATTCTATTGCTTTGATTTATGACTTGATGGATGCTTTTATTTGTGTTCTGATTGTATTGATCCCCAGTTGTATACGTTGTGTATACTTGGGTGACTCTTTTTTTTAATGTTCGAATTACATTTTTATTACTTAAAAAAAAAAAAAAAAATCAGAGTTCAAGTGATAACCTAATGGTAATGGCATTCTTTGTGGTGCCCCATTTTTGTGGTTTGAGCCCCACCTCCTCCTCCCCCTCTATCTACCTATCAAAAAAAGTATTAATTCCATGATAAGAGAGATTGCCGTATTAGTAATATGTTTCTTATATGTAGGGCAATGAATTCAGGAAAGCTTCTTATGATATACTCCTTAAGATAAGTGCCAGCTTGAAAGACTCATCAGCTATTTCTAATGCACCTTATCACAGACTGATTTAACATGGTAAGTATTTAAATGGTTTTACTTCCACATCTAATTTGATTCTAATGGTACCTTTAATTACTTGATCCTTTGATGTATCATCAGTTCCACAGTTGCTTTCATTGTTAATATCTAATGATTTTACAATAATCAGATAATGGGCTATCTTTCTGGCTCATCTCCTCAGTTAAAAAGTGGAACAACGTCTGCTTGTCAGTATTGGTTTATCAAGATGTAGATATCTGTCTGTCAATTCCCCTTACTTTTATCTTTGCTGCATACCAAAGTGGTGGAAGTGATAAAAGTGAGTGTTCTCTTAGTTGCTCCTGATTCAGAGTGTTGGTACGATTTTGCTTTCGATGCTAGTTGATTGCATATTTAACAGCTGTTTTGGGCTTTTTGAAAGTACTAGTGTCATGCTTACAAGACAAAGACCTGCACAGTCTTTTGTTTGATGTTGTGTATGAAGTTCAACCATGGTCATTGTCCCTAGACATCATTTTAGATCAAAGGCATATGCAAATTTGACATTAAGCACTTATTTGCCTTATATACATAATAATGAAAATGTATTGGTGTTGGTGTTGGAAATTTTCAACGCATGCATGTACATCTTTATTTACAGGTCATTGTAATAATGGAGATTTTGATATGGAAGTGAGGTTCTGCAACAGTTGAGTCAGTTACTCCAGAGAAATATAAGGGTTTTCTGAAGGCCATTTTGGAGGTGATTCTTTCATTTCCTGTTTATTCTCTTTGTTAAATATAATTTATTTTAATTTTAGGGAGGGACTTGATCAATTAATTGTTTGAGAACTCCTTTGAGCTCTGTCTAGGCCCCCTAGTTTGAAATTTATTGACCAGAATAAAATATTTTTGAACTGTGTAATCTCTTCTGAAAATTTTTGGTGATGCAAATATAGCTAGATCATAGTTTCCTTGCCATGGAGGCGTTGTTTTAAATGGTAAATTACTGACACATGGCATTAATAACCCACATGCTTATTCTGAGTTCCAAATATTTTATAATCTTGAGAAAAACATTAGCAATGTAATGTTGCAGCATGTCTTAAGATAGCCTTCCGAAGATTTGCTGTGTGTCATGCACAATTAGCATGGCAGAAGTGTGTCTTGTGAGCTCAACTAGGTGGATGACGAAGATGGAGGTGGGGGATAGTTAAGTGGGATTAGAAGTCTGGAGGAGGTTATATCATGCCAGAGACATTGTGCATGAAATGAACCCAAGCTAGTGTTTAAAGCTCGGTGTCCGGCTTTGAGCCTTTGTATGGTCTTGCGCTTGTGTTGCCTGGAATTCCTTGTGTGTTTGTAAGAAGTGTCATAAACCAGAATTCATCCCCAATGCTGAAAACTATTTTATTTTTTTGGGGTGGGGGGGTTGTTAAGATATTCTGATTTTGTTATTAAAATTTGACATAGACCAGCTATTGGCTGTTATAGTGTTATTTGATTGTTATCCTTGCATTCTTCTCTTATTTTACCCTTTTCCTCTGTCCTCTACTATCAATTTGGTCTCATAGTGTGTCCTCACCCATTTATTAGATGAAGTCCTCTAGTTGAAGACACGCAATGACTTTCTTTTCCCCCTTAATGAATGAGCATTATTAGTTTAAACATGGGGAAACTGATGTCCCTCCTGTAGTGGTTTTTCTTTTGGTGGGAGTTCATTTGAAGTGTGTTTGATGAAGAATCACATTAAATATATGATGGAAGATTATGTTGTCTTTGTATATCTTATTGCAGAACCGCCATTGGAAAACAAGTCCAAAGAATCTGGTGCTGGTGATACATAAATGACGCTTTTGCAGATTCATTTATAAAGGCTTCTGGATCCATGTACGACTGATCACATTTTATATGCAGATCTGTTCTTTCTTCAGGTCTTGCTCTATCCTTTCTTTAGATTTCCATCTCATTACCATTGGACTTGCTTATTTTACTTTATTGTTCTTGGGTCGGAGAAGAGGAAACACAAAGCAATGGGTTCTATAACTGAGGAGAATGGTTCAGTAGAACAAAGGAAAAGAAAGAGAGGAAAGAAAATCAATGCCCTTATCCCTAGCTTAAATGAGCGTCACTTGTCATATGGTATTGTTGGTGGTTTAAGAGCAGTTTAAATTGCTAAGCACTCTAATAATGCAAAATCATTGAAGAGACAGTAGAAGGAAAGACAAAAGAAGTGCAATAAGAATCACAACAAAATTATGACAAGTCATGACCAGAGAAAGATGGAGCTGACTAACACTGGCAAGAAAGGTGAAGCAATCCATACACCTAGTGCTTCCAAATTAGTCAAACACAAGGTAGGGATGAAAAGACAGAAGATTCATAAAGGAGCCATGATGTGCACAAAGTCTGAATAGCAATTGCTTCCTAGAAGCATGAGAATAATTTGGCACACTCTGCTTATACCACTGCCCATTTAACACATGTTAAATTGTCTAAATAGAAATTGCTTCCTAGTCTAGCTTCTTCTTCAATTTAGAGCTCATTTAACACATGTTTAATATGGGAATAGCCATTTATAACATATTCATTTTTAGAAAATGAACAACCAATAGGATTGGAGCAAGTCCTTGTATAAATACTCAACTTTTAACTCTAATTTCTTTAGTGAATTGTGATGCATTTGCTTGGATCTTTCTCTCGTAGAATTCTATATAATTCTCTCATAGAATTCTCTCCCTAAATCCCTCTCAATTTCAATTATCTCTCTATCTATCTCTATCTTTCACTTCTTCAATAATTTTTTATTCTATCTCATTCTCCCATTATCTCACAACTAAACTCTACTCTAGTTTTTTCATCAAGTTTATTTCTCTAAACAATGAAACACCTAAACCAAAAGTTTGATCTTAACAATAACCCTCCTGTACCTAACAGATGCTCTAGATACAACTATCTATATATGCCCCATTGCCACCCTTCTTTCCTCAACAAATTGTAAAGGAATTGTAGATTTATAAGGAAAGTGCTGACTGTTCTGGATTGAATAATATCTTGACCAAGGCCATATCACAACAAATGGTCTTTAGAAGTTCATCTTATAAGTTCCTTTCTTTTTAATTATTTCAGGGGAGAAAGTTGTTGGAAAGCATAGAAAACCTCTCCATTACAATGTAGCACATTCCACACGATTATTCCCTACTTCATGATCCAGGGAAGTAATTTTGCACTTGGTAATGGAAGAGGTGGAGAATCAGTCTATGGCTAGAAGCTTGCTGATAAGAACATCAGGATGAAGCATACTCAACCAGGCAGGACTGGTTTCTCCTCAACCCAATTATTTCAATAATCCTGGTATTAAGATTGTTTTATATATAAATATATATCTTTTGCATAGGGCTTCTGTCAATGGAAAATGCTTGCCCTGAAACAAATGGTTCACAAACATCATTTCTTAGAAAATGTTTCTAAAAGGACGACACTTTTTTTTTTTTGCTTATTGTTATTGATTATTTTCATTGTTGCTGTAGGGTTGGTTGGTGTTCTGTTCAGGATTATTTAGAGATATCACTTTCTTCTTTGTTGGTAATGATTCACTGAGTTACTTATTACATACTAAATTTGCATATTATGTACTCATTTTACCCAAATTTATTTTCCCATATGGCTGTTCATTGCAGTTTTACACTCCCAATTTTTCAGTTGCTGCCCCTATAGCAGAGACGTTAGTACAAATGAAGAATATCTCTGAACTTGTAAGTGATCTTCCAATTGTTTCTACTTTCTGGGCATGTGATCCTAATGTTAGAGGAGCACCTCCCATTTCTTTCGTTCCTCTCTCTGCATTGAGATTTTTGGATGGAGATGGACTATATGTTCCTCTTATGTGAAATAAAGTTTTCGTATTCAATAAAAAATAAAAAATAAAGAATATAAAACAATTGGTGAATTTTCACAAAAGAAGTCCAATTATTTCTAAGTGATAAATTTTCTTACTTTTCAATTGAAACGAAAGTGTGGAATAGAAATTTTATTATATTGTAATACTTGTTAGTGCTATGGTAATGTTGGCATTTTATATAATTTCTCCTATGTTGAGTCACTGGATTCAATGAAAAGCTAAACTTCTACTTTTACTACCATATTTGGTCATTCTACTTCATTTAATTTTCTGGTCCTCTATTACATTCAACACTTATCAACTATCAATGAATCTCTCTTACGGAGATTATCAGTTGTCAGTAATTTCTTTCATTGTTGTCAATGCAAAAAATGTAACTATTTGTCGGGTCCTTGCACCCTATATGCTTTTTCCATGGGAAAATGTGGCTTGTAGAGCTCTTGAGGGCGCATTTTAACATGAACGACCCTCAAATGCACCACTCTTTGTTGGTCTTCACAAAACTTGATTTTCACTATTAGAGAAGGGGAAAGATGATCTTTTCCAACTTTAGATCTCCAATTCACCATTTTTCAGTGGAGAGCAAACCACTATCTAATCCACCAAGTGTGATTTTTTGGTGTCCCCAATTCCTCATAGAAAGTGCTTTTGAAGTATCTCCAGCTTCTTGGTTACATGAGTATGCATCATAAACGATGACATAAAATAAATAGGAATAGAAGATGAAGTGTTTTCTTGTTAAAGTGATCCCCCCTCTTTTGGACATTTCTAGCTTCTTCCATCATGCAAACCTTCTCGCCACATTTTCTATAATTTTTTGTAATATGCTTGTAATATGGATTATAATTTTCATTCTCCTATGTATTTTAGAATTGTGCTTGGCATAAAGTTTGGAAAAGTTTGCTATGATGAATTCTATTGCCCCTTTTTACACTTTATTTATTTAATTGTTAAACAGGGAAGCATTAATGATTTTTAGGTCAATTTGCATTTCTAAGTGTTTTCAATAAATGCCTTTATTTATTATTTTTTTGAGGGAAAACAGATACTTTTCTTCTTCTTATTTTAATCTCCCCTTCCCCACTTAAAAAATATTTATAAAAAATGGTTGAACGATGAATGATTTCTGAATAATTAATATGTGAATCTCACATGGTTATTTTGGATAAAGTATTAAAAAGGAGGGAATTGGAAGTCACTTTTTAATTTAAATGAGAGGGTAAAATTTTTTAAATTTGTAACTCTACCAGTTTTTCTGTTTGAACAAAATTTTGAATCAGCTTAAATAATCTTGTGTTGTTAAATTCATATCAACCAATGTATAGTATCAATTATTCTCTAGTTTGTCCAATGTTTTACTTTTAAAGCCATTTGGTTGTGATTAGAAGAAATAAAGAATGTGGGTGGGGTACCCAGCAATCCATCATCATGTGTTCTGTATGAAATGTATTATAAAAAATGTAGTCTCTTTTCCACGCGTACCTAGCTAGCGCGTGCAACCGATCAGTTCTGGAAGTCGCATTCTCAAACATTTAAAAAAGTCAAGCCGGCATGAATTTACTTTAAAAGGCGTAAAGACAAGTCAGTACGTAACTTTTCTGACTCCTGACTCTTGACCCTACCATATATGATTAATATTCTATCACCGGACTCCTTGTCTTTGGTACACTCAGATTCCAACAGGATGTCAGGATCATCCTCAAAAGTTGTAATAATTATTAATAGACTTGTGTGGTTGCTGTTATGGCAGATGCAGATAAAATTTATGAAGTCCATAGAAATTTTTTATTTGGTCAAAGGTTGATGTTATAGTAATAAATAATAAAAGAAGTAATATTAATAGTGAATTTGGACGAAAATAAGTACAAATTCGTTGATTTACAGTTGTAAAAAATGTTAATTTTTTTGTGTGAATGTAATATTGCTTTCATGGAATTATAGGACTTTTGTAAACCCAGCACTTGTTCTACCTAATTTAAAGAAAAAAAAAAAAAAATTGGTGGTGTTGTTGGATTTCGATTTGCAGATGGATTTGATCACAAAACTTTTATGTGATAATGGGTTTGATGGTTTGTGGTGTTTATTCTACTGTGGGACGATGCTTTGTAGTTTTGGGATGTACTGGTAAGTGTAATGCTTGGCTGTTCGGGTTTGGTGGGTGGACTTTTTGGTACTATGTGCTATTTATCTGCTAGGCCATTACACAAGATTCTGGAACCGCCCGGAAAGTCGAAATTAAAGACCAAAGGAAGTTTGCCTAAGAAAAAACAATTCGTGTGATGGTGCATCTAACCATACATACATAGTCTCAAAGCACATGCATATATATATCCATCATCATAGGATCAAAGACAATCTCAAACATACATACATACATACATAGAGTCTCAAAGTACATACATATATATATCCATCAGCTAAGAATCAAAGATAAACCTAAGCATGTATACATACATAATCCATACGCAGTAAAATTCATCTGGGCACTAGGGGATGGAGGTGCCTTCGTAGGGCATAAGGGGAGGAGGAGGGCTCTTTTGCAGTGAGCCTAGCATTGGTGCAGCGTTGTCACTCTTCAAAGTGCTTGTTGAAGATGGGTTATAGGTGCCCGGATTTGGAGCCGATGGCATGACAGGACCCTTACGAAGCTGTCGGCGTAGCAAATGATCATTGGCAAAGGCCTTATGGCTGATCCATGAAGGAGGGGTGTAGCCAGTGGTGGTGGGAGGATTGGACATGAACACAGATATTGGAGGCACTTGGCCCTGCACCAACGATGACCCTAACAACTGGTTTTTCTTGGTCAGATTTGGCTCTTCTCCAAGGGGGATCCTCCTAGCTTCATATGAAGCAGGCATGTTCACAAGAGAAAGAGCCAGTATGGCTAGGAGGAGAAGCATTTTTGGAGAAAGAGATGGAGCCATATTAAATCAAAGAGGGTAATTAAGAAATTTTTGATGAAGAATTATGAAGGACCATATGGTGTATTTATAATGAGAATCGTGTAACAACGTTCAAACTTTGTTTTCACACTAGAGACTAATTGGGGTCCAACTTTATTGCCATATTGGGGTCTAACCTTTTTGATGAGTCATATTGGGGTCTAACCTAATCTACTGGTAACCGGTCCAAAAAGACAAATCCTAAGATTAGCAAAGAGCCGCTGAAACGTGACTAATTGAACCCATGATGGGGACCGTGGGGTGGGACGAGGAAATCTGAAAAGCATCTGCAATCGAAAAGTCCAAAGTAAATTATTTAAAAATAAACTTTTACCCCTAAAAAGACATATGTTAATAAACCCTTCTAAGAATAATGCTATATTTACAATAATTTCATCACAAGTCTTAGGAGTAGAATGGAATTGGTAAAAAAAAAAAAAAAAACAAAAGTCAATAGAGGGTTTATATTAGAATTAATAACAAGCACCGACCTATGCTTATTAAGGTGCGAAAAAGATAAAGAAAATTGTCAAAAAAAAAAGTAAAAAAAAGACAATAAACAGTACTTATAAAGTTAAAAAAGAAGAAGATAAAACTATAAAATAAAAAAAAAAAAAAAACAAAAAATACAAAAAATTGTTGACGGGCACTCTCTAGGTGGGCCTCCCATCCATTCTGTCTGTTAGTGCTTTTCATATCCATGTGTAAGTCCAATTACAGTTATTGGTCATCTTTTTCTGGTCCATGTTAACCACAAAGATTTTCGTAGTCGGTGTATGTCTTAAAAAAGAAACATCACCAACTTTGAAAAAGATGGTGATATGGTGTTCTTTTTGCTTTTCCTTTCGTGAATGATAGATCCCATCATAAAAGAATGAGTTATTTTTTTTGGATGAATAAAAATTGAGTTATTAATATCAAAGATTCAAAATACACTAATGTTATACTCACTCCTTTCATATGATATTTGATCTTATTAATTAAAATTAGATGAAATTAATCATTCATGTGAGATAAGAGAATATCACGTCATTATATTCTAAAAGTATATAATAATTTTCTCTAAAAATTATCATTGTCTATATGTATACCCAAACTATATAAATTAGTCACCTTAAATAAAGTACACTAACTATACATTACTAACTTCCATTCACTATGTCTCAATAATAATCTATAATCTATAAAAAATAGTATTTAATTTTTGATTAACCTCATAGTATTTTATCACATAAGTTTTGGGGTCACACAAATTTAAATGTCATAATATACACACACACACACACACACAACCACAATTTGAAAATTTCATATTTAGGCAAAAAATAATAATAAATAAATAAAAAATCACATTTTGTTAAACTTTCTTGCATTGCACAGATAACTAACTAGATATTTAGTATTCCGAGAATCAAGTGAGGTGCTACTCCCTCCTCCTTCATGATAGTAGATAATTTTAATTGAATTTATTGGTGAAATTTGTATCATTTAATGAAAGAAATGAGTACCATATCACTTTACTCCATAAATTCCTAATAATTAGTTGCACATGTCAATGTTGTTCATGTGTCAAGCTTTGACCCTCACATTCTTTCATTAAATATTTTAATTTTTCGATGTTCTCCAAAATTTTATAGTAAAAAAAGAAAGAAAGGAAAAGGGGTGATGATTTGTTAAGTTACTTAAGTAGGCATTGCATTGTTTAGGTAACAAATATATTGGGATAATAGAAAATAAACAAATAAATAAAAGTTAAAGTTGGCTGATTGCTCATGCCCTAATTTAATTCTCCTTATCTTCTACTCATCATGGTGATGCACCTGTATTGGTGTGCAAAAATAAAATAAAAAGCTATTCTAATGATAAATAATTAAAAATGATTTCTTCTTCTTATCTATTAAATTGAGAAGACTGGTAGTTACTAACGTGAAGAAAAAGAAAAAGACCGGTAGTTATTTACTTGGAGATAAAGAAGAGAAGAACAAAAGATAAAATATAATAATATAGAATCAAAGACTGGTAGTTATTTACTTGGAGAGAAAAAAAAAGAGATAGGATAAGATAGAATAAATAGAAGGGGCATCGGGGCAAAAAATTAAATAAAGTAAAACTTTTTTTTTCCTGCCGAAATACCTCTCACACACTCACTCTCATTGTTCACTGTGCACATTATAATGTTCTTGCTTCTTAGCAATTCCTTCAAGCAATATAATGGCTTTATTTTAAAAAAAAATAAAAAAAAGTAATATAATGACTAGAAGTAGAGTTCTCTCTATTTCAAATCCTAGTAATATTCCTTTCTACTTAGGATAAAATTTAGGCACAATACGTTAGGTGTTGTTCCTTAGGTTCCTTTCTTAACATTCAATCATGTGGCTATTTAACTAAAAAACACACTTTCATCCTATGAGAAAAAATCCACATAACAGAATTTTAAGAAAGTAACTTAAGAAACAACATCTAAGTACTGTACTTAAGTCTTGTCCTTCTACTTATCAAAGGTTTTCTTAGCAGTAAATATTTGTTTCACACAACTGCCTAAAACAACTAAAAACTTGAAATAAAAGTTACACTCTTAAGTTGGAAATCGTGATTTAAAGTCACATTTTTGGCAGTGTCATCAAGTGTGTATTTATAGCAATAAACACAGTCCTTCCTTGTAATATCGCGTTCTTTGTGTCATTGCTTTCCACTAGTACCTAACTATATATCCCAACAGTGTTATCACAGAAAAGTTTTCCTTGTAAGACCATAGGCTACCATAAAAAAATCATACAAATAAAAGTTTTCCTTGTAAGATCATTAATAAATAACAAAAAGAAAAAAAAAGTTTGACATTCAGTGACAATAACATTGCCACCAACCATCATGGTACGCGACCTATAAAAAAAAGGTGTCACTATCTAAAGTTCTTTATCACATAAATAACTAGATAAGATTAATTGGATAATCTGGACTAAGGGCGTGTTTGGTAGACTGTAATTAGCGCTGTAATATAATAATTATTCCTATAGTTTAGTCATTCTTTAGTTAGATTATATTTTTATTACAAGGAATAGTCATTCCTTATAAATAACTATTCTTTCAAATGAGGAATAATTATTATTCTTTAAAATGTTGTATTAACTATTCCTTAGTAAGTGCAATAATTTCAAAACTTAATATATTTCCAAAAATACAAACTTTCCATATACATCTAACAATTATAAAAATAAAAAATCATAAAAAATAACACATCTCTCTTAAATTTAAAAATAACAATTTTTAAGGAGATATAATTGTATGAGTAAGATATTTCTTAAAATAAATGTTAAGTTTCATTTTAATGTTATAACTAACAACCAAACTAATGAATATGTTTAGTTATTACATTACAACACACTTTATTACTAGTAATAAAGATTACAATTCCTATCGTAATCTTCATTCAGTGTATCAAACATACCATAAGAGTATTATACTATTATAAAGGATATTTGAATGTTCTTATCTTGCTGTCTTGGATGGTGTAATGACGAAAAAGCGATTAATCTACTCGTTGGCTTAAAAGAAAACCTTACTGTTTTTCTATCACAATAAATTTGTTTAGAGGGAAGTCAAATCTAATTATGATATCCAATACGCGAACAAAGAAAGTTTACGTCATAGGACTGAATGAAAAAGAATGCTTCTTCTATTAATTCACAGTTTAAGAACTGGTTAAAAAATACAAGTGTTGGACCTCGGGTCTAGTTCGAGGTTCAGGTTACAGATGGATAGATTTTTTTCACTCTCTCTCCCTTGCCTCCCCTGCGTCTGGAGCTTCCTCTTGCTTTTATATCCAGCTAAAACTCATTTGAATCTTACACTTGGAGGGCTGAGATTGCACTGCTAGAACCCTTGTCCCATCCAGAATAGACTAACAAGTTTTACCCTGCACTTTTAGTTGTGTCACCACTATTCATGATCACTTCCTCATTAATGCGGCCAGAAGAGTGGTTGTTTTGTATTTAATGCGGAGGGGATGACTTTTACACCATTCTTTCTTTATCCTTCTCGCATTTCGTGCCAAGTCTGCTTTTTCTCCTTTTTGATATTTTAATTTTATGTGCCTCACATAACTAGTGTTCGTCCTCGAGGTCCGAGGTGCGTTCTCGGAAATAGCCTTAATCACCCATTTAACTTAGACGTGGGATCCTCATCCCCACAGATGGTATGCCAAATTTGTCTAATTGTCTATGGTGAGGTATCTTTTATTCTTTTTATTTATTAATAAGATAAAGTTTTAACTTATAATATTCGTTTCGTAATAATTACTTTTTATCATCAAGTCAAAATACTAATTAATTTTTGGTGTAAAAAATATTTACACACCAAATCTCTTTTATCTCTACTTAAGTGTCTATAGACCATGAAAGAAATTAGAGTAGTTTTTTTAGTGCTTCTTTATGTTGATTTCTATATTATTAAAAAAATAATAGGATGCCACTATCCCAATGGGATCAGAATATTTTAAGGATTGGTAGAGCCATATGGGGTCAGAGGCCAAGAAACCCAAATATTTGAAATAAAAAAAATTAAAGATTACTTAAACCCAAATATATGGAAGCTCGGAAGTTCTATATAAAGCATATGTCAAATTGCTTGTACCAAATAAAATGGCCCTCTACTTTTACAAAGGAAAAAAACGTGTCAAATTCAAACTCTTCTGAAGTGACTTCATTCACTAAAAACAAAAGTTTTAAAAGATTCTTCCAATTTTTCATCCATTAGAGAGGAAAGCTATTGACTTTTGCAAATATAACTTTTCCTCCCTGAGAGCATTTGATACGTTACTTTTATCCTATTCTATTTTGCTATCTTAAAAAATTATTTTATTAATTATACCATATTATTTTACAACACAATTAACATTTTAATTTTAATTTTTTTATTTTATTTATTAAAATAATATATATTATTTACTAAAATAATATAATATATTTCAATACAACTCTCTATCTTTCTTCTCTCCTACCTCTCTTCCACTTTATCAATTAAAATATATTATAATTTTTACTAAAGTACTACAGCACTGTAGCATAATTAAAAAAAATTTGTCATTGTAAAATTTTACAAGTTCAACTGTTGGACTCTTTTTATACAGCTAAATTTTTTCTACATATCCCATTTACAATTGCCAATAGAAATGCTCTGAGTGTCTTGTGGTTACCCACAAAGTTGGATGTGATTGTGGACAAAATAATATGTCTAATCTGAGTAACCGGTCCACTATTGCGTCTTTTCTTTACATTATTATTATTATTTTCAATACGAAAAAAGCAAATTTATAATACTACTAAGCATATGCATGACCAACTCGCCTAGACCTAAAACTCCCTTGCTTCAAAAATTTGAAAGGGGTCCTAAGGCCCTCATTACATTAACAAATGGCCCCAGAAATGGTAGAATGATAAATGATATTTTTTCAAAGGAGAAATATAAATAAGTTTTACATTTTCTCCCTCATTTTCAAAAAGGTCCATAAAAGATCGAGTCAATAGTCCATTTGAAACCTTAGACTTTTTTTTTTCTTTTTAAATTATGAATGTGCCAAATAAGAATAAGATTGATGTGTCGCTAGAAAATTAAATGTTTATCAATTAAAAATGATATGTTAATAAAACCTAAGTACGATGTTATTGTATTTCTGAAATATTTAATAATTTTTTCTTGTGGAATGGGTTTGGCTTTTCACACAGTGCTCCCCCTGTGCAAACTACACCATTCAAATGGGATGACTCGAAACTCTAAAAACTGAGTCAGAGATAAATCTGATTTGGGGTTTGAAAAATTGTATGGAGAACAAGTCCCACCAACACCAAGAGCATGGACATGGTTGGACTTATTAGAAATTGTAAAGCCAAAGAAGGTGGGTAAAGGGTTATGTTACCATCCACACCCCACATGACAATATTTCTCAACACTCATAATTAATTAGCGAAATGGGACTCCAACCCCCGTTCACTTCTTCAATTTTCCTGTCCATTCCTGGATTCCATTTTCATGACTCTCAATAGTCAAGCCTCCGGGTTATTCAGACTTTGAGAGAGAGAGAGAGGGAGAGAGAGACCAGTTGGGCCACCACGTACACACACGCTTTTGCTGTTGCATTAATGTCATTCCCATTTTTTCAGACCCCCCACCACCTTCGTTTACATTAAACGCACCGTGTTGCAAGCCGACTCTCTTTTTGCCTCTGTCTCCTTTTTTTCTTGTGCACATGAAAAAGGTCATCAAGAATTTTTTTTGAAGGCAAAGGTCATCAAGAATTAATTGGTAAAATCTCATGCTAAAACTGGAGAGTCTCTCTAAAGATGAAAGAGCCAAAATTTATAAGTGTTTAAAGGAAAAAGAAAATCCATCTTTCTTTGATTTTTTCAGATCCAACTTTGTTTGAGACAAGATTGAAATTTTATATCTATAAAAAAAAAAAATTGAAAAATTTAATCACTTCAAAGCTTTGGAAAGTATAAAAATTTATTTTCTCTTTGTTTGTTTGATGGTATAAAAGTTTTGAATTTTTCGTATTCCAAATCATTATACTGATTTAGTATGAGATTTTATCTAGATTTACATATTCATATTGTAGTCATAGCTGAGTCAATATAATTTGAGTCCTAAAATAACAATAAATTTAAGTGAAAATTTTTAAGATTTTAAATATTAATTACATAATTTTTATTTAGTTTCTTCAGACAAGTTGTTAACTCTGCCATTGATTCTTAGACACCATTTGCGCGAATAATATAATTTGAAAGATAAAATCTAAAAAAAAATCTACAAATGTTAAAATCTACCAAAAAAAAATCTTTTAATGTCTTATATGATAATGCGAAGCATACAAAATGAGTAGAGACAAAGAAATTATGATCAAAAGATATTGATTTTCTATTATGTTTTCTCTTATATGATTACGTGAAGTATACTGATTTTCTACTTGGTCACACTCACAAGATCTTAACCCATGTTGAAGAGATGTTTCAAACTTGTTTTACTTACCTTCTTCTTGTGAACATCATCAAAAAAACCTAATTCATCATTTGTTTCTAAATTAAAATTTGTTTACTAACTAAGTAATTTTTTTGTGTGCGGAGAAACTACTAATTAAGTAATTATAATACTTCAAGCATATAGGTTTCTATTTGTGTCTTAAATTTCATGACAACATCAACTATAATTAATTATTACAACTACATTAACCAAACAGAAATTATGCCAATGAACTTTGGGTGAAGTGACACCTTCACACTCGTAACTCGTAAGTCTGAGATGATGAGCATGAATTTTCACTTTTCACCTACCTAAAATACAAGCAAAAAACACCAAAAAAAAAAAAAAAAAAAACAATTTAACAACCACTGTCTGAGGAACATTGTCAATACTCCACACATATCAACTAAGAGTTAAAGAGAAATCTGAGCCGATTAAATAAATAAAAAAAAAAAAACAGTTCATAAAATGTTAAACCAAATGGCCCAAAAAAAAAAAAAACCAAAAACCCTTATATACATTTAATTTTTGGGACTTAGTATATAAAAAGTGGGCAGTTCAGCTGGCTAAGCAAGAAGTAACTCGGCAAGCTCTATCATGCCCAGAGAGACTAGCCCAAACATGTTGGTATTTGCAATAAACAAAAATTGTTCATATAACTTGGGCTGGGACAGGATAAATATGGTCCTGATGAGTTTGGGAATTGGGCTTTCAGGTCTACTTTTGTGCTCTGTGGGTTGATTAAATAAAGCCCTAAGGGAAGCCTTTTCAATTCCAGGCTGATCAAAAAGCTTGGTATTTAATTCAATCTGGGAAAACAACCTTTGTTTTTTTCTTTTTCTTTTTTTCTAACTAATTTTTATTTATCATTTAGGATATTATAATTTTTGTATCCAGTTGTCTTCGTCTCCTATGCTATGTCAAATTTGTCAAATTCTCCATAGAGAGGCTAATATTTTGCCCAATAATTTGCCGAGGCTCACTTCCATCTCTTATTCCTTCTTAGGTTTTTCCAGGTCAGGAAAGAAATGAACTGGTTTTTTAGTGCTCTTTTATTTTTATTTCTATCTTTTTTTTATTTTTATATAGAGTTTATTATTATTATTATAGAGTTTCAACCTATCCGCTACAGATGATGTTTCCCAAATCAGGAAAGAAAGGAACTGGTTTTTTAGTGCTCTTTTATGTTTATTTTTATCTTTTTATTTATTTATTTATTTATAGAGTTTATATATATATATATATATATTTTATAGAGCTTCAACCTATTAACTTTTGATGATTTTGCTTTTATTATCAAACCAAAATACTAATCGGTTTTTGGTTTAGGTGGAAATCGAACCCTAAATATCTTATTTAACTATGAGAGACTTTATCGGTTAAACTAACTGAAATTTACTTTATAAGTATTTGAAAAAGATGCCACTATCTCTGTGGTATCAAAAATATTCTTAATTAGACATCATTTTCGTCAATAATAAAATTTGTAAAGATTTTGATTAGAAATGATACACTACTTTTATATCATTTAACATCATAGGTTTTTAACATAATAAGTTTACCATAAATCTTAATTATTATGTCCCCGTTTGTTTTTTTTTTTCTTTTTACTTTTTCAGTTTTTTTTTCAATGAAAATTATTAAATATTTGAAAATTTTGTACCTTAAAAAAACAAAGAAGTTTAAAAGCAATTATACTTTGATAATGTACGTGAAAGTGAAAGGCACGGTGAATTTAAAGCATTCAAAATGAGTGGAGAGATAGAACCACTTTTTTTTTATTTTTTTATTTTTATTATGAGATGTAGAACTACCTTTTTGGTGATCAGAAGATACTAATTTTCTTCTGTGTTAGTCTCTTTGAACATTGTTGGGCATAGGGGATGTTGTAAGATATATCATATGGGTCCATAAGTCTCACCTATGTGTGGCAGTGGCACTAAAGAGTTAAATGTCACAACTTACAAGATCTTAAACCACGTTCAAACGGATAAATAACCAAGAAAAGATAGAAAAATATTTGAGAGCAACTAGGTTGATTTTCTACATGAATTACTTTAACAATATATTTTTTATGGACCTCATTTCACAAGATGGAATAAATATAACTCACTAAAACTTGAAACTTTTTGGAAGATCAAACTTTTTTTGTTTTTTGTTTTTCTATTCATTATGTAAATACTAAATTTCTAATCATGCATTACCATGTGATAATCAACAAATTAGATTGTGAGGCTTCAATTCTTAAGAAGAGACTAACAATGAATTGAGAGTGTTACATATTTTCTGAATAATAAGAGTGTTGATACCCATTTTCGCGACACATTTCGTACAAGCCCGATTCAACTAAGCCCGACTTCTTTGTGGGCTCAATTTATGTATTATATTTTATTTATGCTTTTAAGTATGGCCCAAGCCCATGCGACATATCGGGGAAATTGAGGAAGTGTGGTTTGGAGGGTATGGGTTGGTTCCTTTCGGACCTTTTGCATGAGCCCAGCCCATGCGTGCTACCAAGTGGGCAAGGGACACTGGTAGCACCTCAGGCTCATGGAGGAGGTCTTGTATCCAAAATTTCCACCCCAAAATAGCTTTTATGCTCTGTGTGACTGTGGCCCAAAGTTTCTGTCCAAACCTTCTTTTTCCTTTAAAAATGGTTGGCTCTCATTGGCCAACTTCAGCTGCTAGCTCTCATCTAGTTAAGTTTCCCAAAAGTCTGAAACAACTGAAAATGAGGAGCCAATGAGGGTTTAGTCAAGCTTTCCCTTAATGATGATAAAAGTAATTCTTCCTTTTATCCAAACAAAAGCAAACCTGAAAATCACTCATTGCTTAACACCTTGGGGTCCAAAGCCTTTTCTATTAGCCAAAAACCAGTCACTTAGAGCACCCCAAACTCAATATAAATTCCACAATCAGATTCAAAACAGGGGAGGACGTTTCACTTTGAGAGCAACACCCTAAGCTCAAGACAAGAGTCTTTCTTCAGCTAAAAAAAAACAACCAGCCACGTTCTACCTATGAGCTGAAACTTCAGAGCAAAAAACCCACTTAGCTAGTCAACAATCTCACAAATCCGAACCTTAGGGGTGGAAATATGGGTACAGGGGAACCTTCCCTCTCTTCCTCACGACCTCCCTCAATTCCCTCTTCTGTGTGACTGCGGGTCGAAGTTTCAAACCTGTTATGTTTTTTTTATGGTTTTCTGCACTTTTGTTGTTAGCATTTTGATTCTCTCTTGTCAAAGCACCATTAGCCTTTGTTTTTTTATACATTGTGAATTTTGGGCTTGATTCTCCGTAAACATACACTTCTAAAGAACTCAAGGGGAGATTTGGGCTATTTTTGCATTTTTGGCCCTTGTCGCAAAAACGTCCCCGACAAAGAGCACAAGTTTATTTTAGAATTTAGCTAGAGGCTTATGCTAATAACATGTTATAAAATATAAGAAATAGTAAGACAAGGTAAAGATATGTGAAGATGACCACCGCGCACCCTTAGTGCAGTAGTCACTTTACAAGTATAAATATGCTTGTGGGATGTGGGAGGTAAGAGCCGAGATTCAAGTCTCCAGGAAAGAGTTTTACACATATATATACTTAGATTAGGCTAGAGTAGAAATTCTATCTTGTATATAAAAAAAATAAAAAAATAAAAAGATATGTGGAGATGAGAAAATATATTAATTTCTTTCTAAGTGGTTATCCACACAATACTATGAATCCTTGAATGCATATGTATTCATTCGTAATTATATCACATATTTATAGGGGTTAAAACTTAAAAGTTGAATGGATGGAATTTTTACGAATGCAATGTCATGTATGAAAGAATATAACTCCACCTCTTTATGAAAGTATCACCATCCATTTGGTAACTTTATGCATTCACAATAGGACAAAACTTAAATATGGTATCTTGGATATTGCTCCTTAGATTCTCATTTTAAAATTTTGCCACCTGTCTTGTTTAACAAATCAAACAAACTGTGTGTTAAAATACTTTTTTTTTTTCCCAATACTGCAAGAGCGCCTCATGGATTTAGATCTCTCGGGCTTAGGGACTTGATCTTTTCCTTCTGCTGAAAAAGAAATTTATATGCATCATGATCAAAGGCCAACAAAATCAATCACCTAAAATTATTATTGTGAAAATTACCAAGACAAGATATTAATCACACACAAAAACACACAAATATATGTGAAAAATAATTTCTTCTTGAAGAGAAAAATCATAAAACAAACTTCGAATAAATCTACAATTATAAAATTAATTATTATATTTTCTCTACTTTATGCCTAACTTGAAATTTGAAGACTTTGAAGGGTGTGTAAAAAATCTATACACACTGAATCGACTGACTGGAACCTACCAAAAAAGATGGTCACATTCATCATTGCTCATCTCTTCAATCATTGATTTGATGTCCCACCTCCTTGATCTCTAGGTTTTTTCACTTTCGTGTCCCCCTCTTCAAAGCGTGTAAGATTACTCTCTTTTATATTTTAAATTTATTTTTAAGGTTCTGATTCTCTGATAAAGCAAGTTGGAATTGTTGAATTTGATCAGTTGTACCAATTCTTTGATACCAATTTTTTTTTAGTTTTATTTATTTTCGACATTCCATTCTGATCAGCGTAATGATATGGTGTGATTATTGAAAGTATTTTAGGTTTTTTTGTGCCTTTGTGGCTATCGTTGAAATTTTTCTTTCATTTATATTATATATAATTCTTGTATTTTGGGTGCTTGATCTAATTCTCATCAAATAAAAGTTTGTTGCGAAAATATTGAAATTTCATTGATTTTTTGTTTTATATTTTAATAAATAAATATTTTTTAATAAATTATTATAATTCACATAATATTATTTAGATTTACTAATCAATCCAAACCGAACCTAACGCCCCAACTCCAGGTTTGGTGGGTTTACAGATTTGGTCAGTTTTGATACAAGTGTGCATAAAATCAATGACTTCACTGTTATACACATATTTTACCTTATTTTTATTTTCACAGTGCTCAATCTTCCATCCACGCCATCTTTTTCTTTTTGTTCCCAGACAGCACTCTTTTTTCACTCTCTTCTATAAAACACGAACACAACATTTTTTTTTTTTTTTTGCTAAACACGAACACAACTTTATAAACATAGAAGCACGTACGAACTCTCGTTCTCCTCCTAGTGGCACACGATTCCCAAAGTTGAACTAGGAGGATTTACCAGAGGCTTGTTGCTAAGATCAGACTCTCTTTTACAAGCTCATTGGAGAGCTTTGAAATCAAGTGGGCTCGACTTTGGTTCCATGCACGTGCACCCAAAAGGAATCAGCTTTAAAAGGCGCAGCTCGTACCATTTCTCTCTGACCCTACGTGCCTATGTAAATAAACACAGAAATGATTATATATTCTATCCCCGATCCCTTGTCCTTGGACACACTCAGATACCCAACCTCAGGATCATCCAAAAAATTTTAAAAGGTGGTACCAAAAAAAAAAAAAATGATAATAAATTTCATATCATATTGTTAATAGTGAGTAAGAGAATAATGTGAGTGTAAATTAAATTAGGTAAAAACTTATATATCAACCCAATTGTTGTTAAAGATATTGTATAATATTTTGTATATATATCATTACTCTTTTAATAATTGTATTTGTTCTGTCTAATCAAATCTGAGTTGCATATGGGTTTTATGTTTTTGTTGTGAATATGTATTCAAGAAAATTTTCAGTTTCTATTTTAAATGAAATTGTTTGGTTAATTCATACTTGATTGATTTATTGATGAATTTGATGAAACAACAGTTTGGTTAATTCATACTAATTGATTTATTGATGGAAAGGTTTTCAAGGTGTTAGAATGGAATGGAAACTCTAAGGCTTAGTAGTTGAATTTGGGTATTATTTGTTACAGGTTACATACATATTGTTACACCCATTTTTAAACTGAAATTAAGAGTTGAAGACATGATTTCAGTTTAAATTATATGTAATATTTTGGTTGGTAGACTTTTTGGGACCCTGTGTCGTAGCTCGCCGCTTTAGGAATAGAAAAAGAAGATGCTGAACTCACCTGGAGAGCAGTAAGTCTAGTACCCCAACTATTTTCATAATTTTGTTACAATTTATTCACTTGACGACTTGTGAGTGGTGAATTGTAGACCCACATGAATTTATAATTTTTTTCCATCATTTACAATTTGCCACGTTGAAAGACAAACAAAAGTTTTCTGTCATTTTTATTTCTTTTCTTTTAGTTGTTTCTTAAATTCTTAGGTGATTGATCTTTTGGTGTTTCTTTCACTGACATTGTGATCGGTGATGCGCTGCATACAATTTCAAAGCACATAGACCCAACAGCTAAAAATTCAAGATAAACGCAAACTCATATAATCAAAAACGTAAAAATGTAATCCATACAACATATTAATTCGATTAAGTAACAAAATTATTTTATATATATATATATATATATGACTCGTTTTTAGCCTATCATAGATATGTTGTGTGAAATATAAAAATTGTTGTTTTAGGTTAGGGTTTGTTGTGTTGTTTTAAAAAGAAAAATGATGAAATTACTTAAACTCCGTAAAATTATGCAAATTGTTGTGCAATTTCTTGTATCATATGATTGCCTTTGTATCTCATAGATTTGAAAATTTGTGAATATTCCCAAGAGAGCATTATTGTGACTCTTTAGTTCTTGAAGCTGGGATATGGGTGCCTGGATGATTGGTTGGAGGGACATAACAAGTCCCATGCAGCTATGTGGAGGATTGTTCCTTCCTCTCAATGTTGAACTGGGAATATGGATGCCTAGATTGGGTGCAGATGGAGACACCTGAACATGAGGAGGATAGTGCATTCCGCTGCTTCTCTGCCCAGTGAAGAAAAGACGTTTATAATGTGATCACTGGCAAAGGCCTTTGGGCTGAAAGTTGAAGGAGGGGTGTCGCCGACAGTTGGAGGATTGGGCACAGATATTTGTAGGGACTTGGCCTTGCACTTGCCGTGACCCTAACAACAACTTGTTTTTCGTCATCAGATTTTGTTCTTCTCCAAGGAGGATTCTCCTAGCCTCATATGCATTAGGCGTATATGCTCATAAGAAAAAGGGCCACTGTGGATAGGAGAAGCATTTTTAGTGAAATAGATGGTAGCATATTTGGAAAAGAGGGTTCAGAAATTTTGATGATGAACAATATGAGAGAGCATCTGGTTTATTTATAATGAGAATTGAGTAACCATTTGCAACGTGTCTGTTAGAACACCATTTTGTGTGTTTGACTTGTTGGCCACGGCTTGTCTCTTTAGAAACAGAGAGAAGATTGTTGAACCGCTGGGTGTTTTTTCCAGACATGTGATGGGTTATGGGGCTAACCATACATATGTAATGCACTTTGTTGAACTTTGTTGAATCTGAGCCTATTCTATGTCTAGATGCAGTTTAAGTGTCTGATCAGTTATCTAGAATGACTCAAGAATTGTCTAAAGGAGACTATAAATATGTGATTTGTATTGCTGCCTGTGTAATGAAGCAAAACTGAATAATATTCTCATGGTGAATTATCACTTATCAGCATTTCCAATTACTGTGCACTACAGCAGCAACACAACCAAAAATTAATATATTTTTCCTAAAGCTTATCTAAACCAACTCCAAAGAATAACCATTTCTCTAAACCAACAATACAAACATAGAATTTCAAAGCATATACATATCCATCTGCTGAGAATCAGAGAAAAACTCAAATTCACATTATCAAAGGTATACATATATAATCCATGCAACAAATTTGTTGAGCCAACAAAATTCTTATTGATAAAGATAAGAAGGACGACACACTCACACACACACACATATATTCATTGGGACTAGGGGATGGAGGTTCCTTCTTAAGGCATAGGGGTAGGAGGAGGAAGACTGTTCTGCAGTGCAGCATTTTCACTCGCCAAATTGCTTGTTGGGGATGGGATATAGGTGACCGGGTTTGGAGCGGATGGCGTGATAGGAACCTTAAAAAGTTGTTGGTGTTCAACGTGATCATTGGTGAAGGCCTTTCGGCTGGTCTTTGAAGGAGCAGTGTCGCTGGGGGTGGTGGGAGGATTGGACATGATCCCAGATGTTGGAGTTACTTGGAAGCCTTGCATTTGCAGTGGCCCTAGCAACTTATTTTTCTCTGGAAGCCTGCTAGCCTCATGTAGAGTAGGCATGTTCATAAGTACCGCTATGGCTAGGAGGAGAAGCATTTTTAGAAAAAGAGATGGTAGCATATTTAGAAGCAAAGATGGTTCTAAGATTTTTGATGAAGAATATGGCGAGCATTTGGTTGCTTATAAAGGAAATTTTTACTGCTATAAATCAAATTTACAATGGACAAGAGACACCTTTTTAATCAAACCAAGTATCTAGAAGCAGCTAAGTTAGGACTTAAGATATTCATGAGATCTTGGGTTGAAAACCTCTCGTTAACATTTTAAAGCCATCCTCTCGGGCCACGAGATTTCTCCCTATAAAAATCTGGTGCACGTAAGATGAGAAGATTGCATACACTTGAAAGAGTAGTCAAATATTCAAAGAGATCTAAGTGACTTGTTTGTCAAAAAAAAAAAAAGTATGGAGAAGCTACACATAACACTAACATAGAGTTTAATTAAGTAACACAAGAAGAGGAATTCAATCCAATTATTACCTAGAGGAACTATTGAGTCCACCAGCATTTTATGCAAGACTTTGCCAACTCTTATGGCATGTTATATTCAGCCCGACCAAATGAGAAACTAATCTATCAATAGGTCATGTTTGGTTCAATATAAATTTTTATGAAAACCATTTTCTATGCTAAGAATAGAAAATCGAAAACATTCTAATGTTAACTATTTTCTACCATTCATCTACTTAGCACCGGTTATACTCACAATTTGATCTACATAAGGTACTGAGGGTATTGAAAAAAGTGCAGAAATCAAATTATTATATTTAAGAATTAAAGTATTTGGAGACAAAATTGCTTTTCATTTTAAACAGCATTCCCTCCTTCATAAAATAAATAAAATGCAGATTGAGATATTGGAATATTAGGTCTAAGAGGGATAATTTTGTACCTAATGACCTTCTAATTTCCATATAATTTGATGTCAAGTATCTTTAGATTTTAAATGCATGCACTTCACTTTTCATACCAAGTGTCATTTAAATTATATTCTAATTTTGTATCAATTATATTTATATGAAATTTATTATACTTCTATTAGATAGAAATATCATATTTATATGTGCGTAATATTTTTTGAGGAAAAATGTAAAATTTTTAATATATAATTGTTCTTAATTGTACATATGTATATGTAAGGGCTATAAGCTAGTTTTTAAATTTTTTTAATTAAATTTAAATTCTACTATATATTTAAACCTTACATTATACTCTTGGCTTATTAGATTTTCTTTAAATGATAGAATAACTAGTTTTTATTTTTATTTTTATTTTTTACTAGTTTATATACAAATACAATTATAGTAAATACCTATTAAATATGAATAACTACTATAATTATCAATTTTCATATTTATACCAACAAAAAATAAAATAGACAAAAAATTAAGAGTAAATTACAAATTATCCACTTGTAGTTTGACCTGAATTAATATAAATTACTTACCTGTAATTTAAAAGTTGACATTTTGCCCACTTGAGTTTAACTCCATTAGGCTTCTGTAACCCACCTCTCTATTTTCGGTTAAAGAACACATTTTAATTTGAAAATATAACAACATATGGATCAAAAAACTAGAGTTATGAACATTGCGAAATTTTATACCAATCCCACCCCTCTTCCAAACCCAAACCAAATTAGTATCCCTCTTTCCCTTTTTCTGTAAAATAATTAAAAAGCACTTTAATAATAAAAATAGAAGTAAACAAATGAAAGATAAAGTTTATAGTAAGCTTATTTCTTTCTTTCTGCCTTTCTTCGAAGCAATCCATCACCCCTCGCCCAATGTATCTCTCTTTTTCATTCTTTGTACGTTACTAAAGGCAATATGAGGAGCCTCTTTATTAGTCCCCACTTTTCTCAACTCTCACTCAAACTTAAGTACTTAATTACCAATTAATCCAACGGCAATACAGACAGTACAAAGACAATTAGAGCGAATTTAGAACAAATTTTCATCGAGATAGGTACCGCAGCACGCACAAGAAGCCGTTGTTGTTTCTCTCTCTATCACTTGTTCTTTTGCCTAATTCGATATTACCCTTAGAGCATCTGCACTAGTCTCTCTAAAATACAAGAAGTGTCAAAATTTGCACAATTTTCTTCCAAAACTACCCACATTAGTGGGTGTAAAAATGTACATATTTACACATTTGCTACATTAACCGTGTAAATATGCACGATTACTGTAGCTTTGTATAACAATAATTTATTCTTTTTTTTTTTCTCTCTCACCATTCGGATTCCCTCTCTTTCTCGACGGCCACAACAACTCAACAAAATAGAAGAAGACAAATATCCAACCACCAACTCGGCACAACCCAACCATCACCACTGCAACCCATTTCAACGGTTTATAATCCACCACAAAATTGACCCAAAATCAACATCAAACCAAACCAAACCATCAAAAAATCCAACTCAAAATCAAGCCAAACCCATCGAAAACCCCACATGAAAAATCCAATGGAAATTAGTCGGATCTACCACCGTTGCTATCGCCGCTCTACCTTGTTGCTGCCACTGCATCTACCTTGCTACCCCTAGCTACTAGATCCAACTCAAAATCAACTTAAAAAAAAAAAAAAAAAAAAAAAAAAAAAAACCCAACAAAAAACCAATTCTAAAAACCCAAATCAACCCCAACCTCAAGCTGAAGTTGTTGTTGCCGCACGCTACCATGGAGGCTCCGGTGGAGTGTTCCCTGCTGTCATGAGAGAGAAAGTGAAGAGTCAGACCTCAGATTTGTCTAAAAATGCTTAAAATGGACTTAGATTGACATGGGTTTGTGTTGAAGTGAAGTTGTTTGGTTTGTTTATGGAGTTTTTCGGTTTGTTTTTGGGGTTTTCCAGTGAAGAAAGGAGAGAAAGAAGAAAACTTGACTGGTAAAGAAAGATGAGAGGAAGAAGAAAAAGAAAGAAAATTCACGATGAGAGAGAGAGAGAGAGAGAGAGAGAGAGAGAGGGGAGTGTTTAGAAAAGAAAAGAGAGAAATAATAAAACTAGGTTTTTTTTTTTTTTTTTTAAATATCGTGTGGGTTATTTGACTGGGTTGTTGAAATAATAAAAAAAATAATATAAAATGATTATTTAAAGAAAATAGGGTGTATAATAGATAAACTGATGTGGGAGTTTTGGGTAAGTGGCTATGTAAAATAGAAAAAGTGGACTCTTATGCTAAAATAGACAGAAAATTTTGCACAAATTGATGCAGTTGGTCTTATGGGCTTTATCTGCTAGAAGTCTTGGAAGTTTTAGGGATTTTATATGTAAAAGATAGATCTAGGCTCATTGGTGTTAAACATTCTTGTTCTTTGAAAAATTTCCAACCTATATCTAACATTGGAATTCTCTTACTGTAGGTACTTTGGGTACAAATGTTCTATACCTTTGAAATTTCATAATGTTCATAACCCTAGCCTTTTGATTCATTTTATGTTATGTTTTTGAATTAAAATTTGTCTTTAATTACAAATATGGAGAGGTGGTTTACGGAAGCCTAATAGAGCTAAGCTCAAGTGGGCAAAGTGTCAACTTTAAACTACAGTTAGACAACTTAAATTCGAGACAAACCACTAGTGGATAATTTGTAATTAGCCCAAAAAAATAATATTTATTAAATTTTATTGGTGCTCTACATAATGTTGGTCCTTACTCTAGCGTGACTTCAACAACACTTCCTAAACCTACTCCTACAAATAAGGAAATACTATCAAACCACGATCTTTTCCGTGCGCATATCACAGAAATTTACCAAGACTTAAATTACTTTCCAAATACAAACCCCATGCAATTGACAGAATCCCACACATGTGCCCTTGAAAATACTTCCATATCTAAGACCTCTAAGTCAACTACTCCACAAAAGGACACAACTACCTCGGTGGGGACACAAAACCTTACCTCCATTACACCAGAACCACACATCTCAGAGTCACATCACACTACTAACACTCACCTAAGCGGCAACACTTAGTCTTTAGAGGGCCCGAAAATTGGTACATGGCGTAGACTTGGGCCACCAGCCCATGCAATGGACTCCTCTGAAACAATTGAACAAGTGCTAGGCCCAAAATGTAAATATGAAGACACTGAACCACATATTGCCATTCTTATAGAGAAGAAGAAAAAGTGACTGGACGATGAAACAAAGGTTTTGGGTAAACTTATGGCAGACAACTTAGGATTGGCGGTGGCTGCTATGCAGCACCACCGAACACAATGAGTGTTATAAGCTGGAACTGTCGGGAGCTTGGGAACCCCTGACCAGTTAACGCTCTCAAGAGAGCACTGAAGAAAAAAGCTTCCATTTGTGTCTTCTTAATGGAGACAAAACTCACCACTGAACAACTGAATGGCATGAAACAGAACTAGGATTATAACCAAGGACTTGTAGTTTCCAGCAATGGCCTCAGTGGTGGCCTGGTTCTTCTATGGAAACCTAATACATAGGTACATGTCCAAAATTTCTCACGATGGTTTATTGATGCCCATATCTTTTGTAATGACATAGGTTTGAAATGGAGGCTAATCGGGTTCTATGAACAACCTAATACGAGCAGAAAGGAGGAAACTTGGACCTTACTTGAGTCTCTAAAACACTAAAATGATCTCTCATGGCTGTGTCTCGATGACTATAATAAGATCATCAGCCAAACAGAAAAGATTGGAGGGAGTTTGTGGCCAACTCAACAAATGGACCGATTTTGCAAAGTGATCCATCACTGTGGCTTCACAAACTTGGGCTATACTGGCTCTCCATTTACTTGGTCTCGAAATCATCCTGTTGATGGTTGAACCTACATCCGCTTAGACTAAGCACTTACCACAATGACATGGATGTCACTCTTCCAAAACACCGTTGTACAACATGTGCCCACATCCGCCTTGAATCACTCAATGCTTATCGTCTATCTTCCTTCAATACGGCGTCGACAACCTAAACCACAACACCCATTCCGCTTTGAAGCAATGTGGTTAAGGGACCCTCGCTGTGCTGAAGTCATCCAAGAAGCATGGATGGAAGGGCTCTATAAAACAAAGGGTACACCAATCACAAACTACCTTGACAATTGCCAAACTCACTTAACATCATGGAACAAACTGGAATTTGGCCACGTCAGCCTCCAAATAGCACGGTTGGAATAGGAATAGCAAGTGTTTGATCACCACCCACAAAAACACCCTGACTGAATTCAGGAGGTCCGTAAAGCTCTTGATTGTTGGTTGGACGCAAAAAATACCATGTGGCACCAACGGACCAAACAAATGTGGATCATAGATGGCGATCGAAACATATCTTTTTTCCACCAAAAAGCCTCTAACCACAAGCAGAGAAACTTCATTGAAGGTTTGACTGATGAACACGGAATATGGTAGATTGATGATCACTCAATGGAAAGGATTATATTAGGCTATTTCTCTAATATTTTCCACTCCAACGGTCCCACTGACAACTCGGCAATTGTTGTAGCAATCAAACCAGTTGTTATTGACTCCATGAACTGTTTCTTATGCCAACCTTTCCAAGCAGATGAGGTCCACCAAGCATTAAAGCAGATGCACCCAAAGAAGTCACTGAGTCTTGATGGTATGCCCCCTTTATTTTACCAACACTTCTGGTCTCTATATGGTGATTGTGTTACTAAAGTTGTACTTGATTATTTAAATTTGAGCATTATTCCCCCCAAGTTTAATGAAACTCATGTTATTCTCATTCCAAAAGTCAACAACCCTACAAAAATAACACAATACAGGCCCATAAGCTTGAGCAATTTCATCTCTAGGCTAGCCTCAAAAGTTATTGCAAACAGACTTAAGCGGTTCCTACCAAAAATAATAAGTGAACACCAGAGTGCCTTCATGGCTGATCACCTTATTACTAATAATGTCTTGGTCGCTTTTGAAATGATGCACTACCTAAACCAGAAAAGAAATGGTAAAATAGGGGAGATGGCCTTAAAACTTGACATAAGTAAAGCTTTTGATAGAGTGGAATGGGGCTGCCTTCGTGATATCATGCATAAGACGGGTTTTGATACTAAATGGGTAAACCTTATGATGCAATGTGTTACTTTAGTTACATATTCTATTAGGTTAAATGGTAAGCCTCGTGGCCACATCATCCCCTTTCGAGGTTTGAGGCAAGGGGACCCAATCTCTCCTTTCCTTTTCTTGTTTTGTGTAGAAGGACTCTCATATCTTCTCAAATAGGCCACAACAACTAGTTCACTTAAAGGGGTAGCAGCTTACCCATTTGGCCAAAGATTTCACATCTCTTTTTTGCAAATGACAGTATTATTTTTTGCCAAGCTACCCGGGAAGATTGTAGCCACCTGGAACAAATCCTTGAGACATATGAGTATGCATCAGGGCAAAAAATAAATCAAGAGAAAACCTCTCTCTTCTTCAGTCGAAACACCACATAGGACCTACAGGAAGAGATCAAGCAACATTTTGGTGCTGAGGTTATACAACAGCATGAAACATACCTTGGCCTGCCTTCACTCGTGGGTAGATCTAAAAAGAACACATTCTGTGCTTTGAAGGAAAGATTAGACAATAAACTCTTAGGTTGAAAAGAGAAGATGCTCTCACAAACAAGAAAGGAGATACTCATTAAAGCAGTGGCCTAAGCAATCCTAGCCTACACAATGAGTGTTTTCAAACTCCCAGACACATTTTGTAATGAGATGACTAGCATGGTATGCTTTTTTTGGTGGGGTCAAACAAATGGAAGAAAAAAAATGGCTTGGTTATCATGGGATAAAGTCTGTGTTCCAAAAAAAGATGGTGGTTTGGGTTTTCGAAATCTAAAAGCTTTAAACTTGGCACTTCTTGCCAAGCAAGGATGGAGACTACAAACCAACACCCATTCCTTAGTCCATCGCGTCCTCAAGGCTCGCTACTTCGCACACAGTGACTTCTTACAAGCAGAGTTGGGCTCAAAACCTTCCTTTGCTTGGCGAAGCATCATGGATGCACAAGATGTGGTCAAAGCGGGTAGTAGATGGCAAGTGGGTGATGGCTCCTCGATTCAAATTTGGCTTGACAAGTGGTTGCCTACACATTCCACTTTTTGAGTCACCTCTCCATCGGGTATATTACCTACGGATTCACAGGTTTGCACCCTCATGGATGATGACACTAGTGAGTGGAAAACAGACATGATTCGGCAACATTTCCTGCCAGTTAATGCCAATGCAATTCTAGGCATTCAAAGGAGCCAAAATCACACCAGAGACCGCATAATTTGGGCTTACACTCCAAGAGGTATATTCACAATTAACAGTGCATATAAGGTGGTTTTATCCTTGTCTCCCCATGCAAACCCGTGTACAACATCCAATGGACCTGATCACACCCACTTCTGGCGCACTATTTGGGCCTTCAACATTCCAATCAAAATAAAAAAATTTTGCTTGGAAAGCTAGCCGCAATGCACTACCTACAAAGGTGAACCTCTGTCATCATGGGGTCCTAAAGGATGCCTTTTGTGAAGCTTGCAGATTAGACGTGGAGACTAGTGGACACCTCTTTTACGACTGCACAAAAGCTCGTGAGACTTAGATTGTAGCTGGACTACAAATAGACACTCATGGCATGCACTACAGAGAATTCGTGGACTTCATTTGGCATCTCATCTTCATACAACATGTGGGAAAAGAACTGCTTGAGCTCATTGTCACCATTGCTTGGTGCATGTGGTACACAAGAAATAGAACAAGTCATGGGGCCATACGACAATCCAGCCAAGAGATAATCCTTAAAGCCCGAAGCATACTTGAGAGTTACTAGCTTGCCCACCTGCGGAAACCTTAACATAAGGAACCCGCTGACACACGGTGGATTTTGCCGGACTACCCGTGGTACAAGATCAACACCGATGCCACTGTTTTCACTGTCTCCAAGTCCGTGGGAATTGGCGTTGTGGTATGTGACCATGAGGGCTCAGTTTTGCCAGCTTTGAGCAAGTGCATGCCATTGTCGCTGGGACCTCTAGAAGCTGAAGCCAAAGCCAAAGCCATGAACGAAGTAGTCTCCTTTGCCAAAGATATTGGACTACAAGACGTCATCTTCAAGACAGACTCAACCACTATCTTGGGTGCTCTCACTGCACCGGCCAACATCAACAACATCATACAAGGCACTCATCACAGCTTGCAAGGTTTTCGAAGGATGCAGATATGGCATGTTAAGCGACTTGGAAACAGGCCAGCACACACTTAGGCACATCACGCCAAAGGAATTGATAATTTTGTTACTTGGATTAAGGAAACTCCACCATGTATTGAATCTTTCATATTTCAAGATGCTTTATCCGTTTTAAAAGCCCTCGTATTTCTCATCAAAAAAAAAAAAAAGGAAAAAAAAAAGAATTGTTACTGGTTAGTCATGCAACATCTTATTTGGTAGTGTTAAAAAAAATTTCATATGTATTATATATAGATATTACCTGGGAATAATACTAATAATAATAATAATAATAATAATAATAATAATAATAATAATAATAATAGTAGGTGAAACTGAGAAAAAATCCATTAAAATTCTAAATTGGAGTCTAATTTTGCGCAATGTGTTTGTGTGTCAAGTGAATTATTAAGTGCAAAAATCAAATTGTCTAAATTCAATTAGATTTTAAATTAAATATTAATATATATATATATATATATATATAGATATATATATAATAGGTGAAATTGGAAGAAAATCCAATTGAATTCTAAATTGGAGTCTGATTTTGTGTCACGTGTTTGTGTGTTAAGTGAATTATTAGGTACAAAAATGTGAGTTCCAATTAGCTCAATTGGTAAAGTCTCTAATGGTTAAATAAGATATTTAGGGTTCAATTCTCGCATACACTAAAAACTGATTGATGTCTTGATCTAATGATAAAGAGTTATCATTAAGAACGGACGTCATAGGTTAAAACTCTCTAAAAAAAAAGGACAAAAATCAAAGAGTCTAAATTTATTAGATTTTAAATTGAATATTAATTAGAGTCCAATTTTGCGTCATGTGTCCCATCTAATTTTTTAATTTTCGTGGCAAGTGAATTATTGAGTGCAAAAACAGAAAAGTTTAGATTCAATTAGATTATGAATATATATATATATATATATATAATGAGAAATCATTACATATTTTAGAAATTCATGACTTAAAAAATGTGTAAGTCGTAATTCTTATACCAAGTTTAATTTGAATATATATAATTGTGATTATTTTCAAATATGTTCATGCATATGCACGGGATTACACTTTTTTTTTTTTTTTTGGTTGAGAAACCGCAGGATTACACATTGATATTTAATAATTGATACAGTTTATGAGTGCCCCATAATTCAGCTGCATGTATCACGGAGGGATTGAACATTCTTTTTTAAAGAAACAATGAAGGGAATGAACATAGATCACGGAACTACAACCTATATATATATATATATATATATATATATATATATATATATATATATCTACTGACTCATATCTATGGTGCTATACCCACCTCTTTAATTCCATCGAGTAAGAGAGAAAATCTTGCATGTTAGTTTAACCTTGAAAAAAAAAACACACATACATATAAACACCAAATAGGGTGCATACAGCACAGTGAGATACATATTGGTTGGCCTCTCAAAATTAGCAAGAATCAAAATCCTAGCTAAAATTAGCCAGAATCACTGAAAGCGTGACAATGGTCACAACATTTAAAATTCTCCGATCTCCGGTGGGCCTCTCATTGGATTTAACATCTTGTAATTATTGTGCGATATAAAAGTTTGAAAAGTTTATTATTATTATTATTATTATTACTTTTTAAGATGGAGATTTAAAAAAATATTAAAAATTAATTTTTAACTTTTTAATCTGATCGATTGATTCACTTTATGCTACTAGATGATTTGACAGATTCTCTGATTCATTCTTTGCCTAATTTTCCAATTTTAGCATCTGTTTTAGAGACACAGTACTATGACTATGTATTCAAATTTCCACGAATCACATCACTATCTTAATCCAGTAAAACGTTCGGATCCGGCTAAAGACTGATCTTTAGACGAAACGAAATCTCTCTTTTTCTCCTTTACTGGATGCTGTCACATGAGACTTGACCCACTGCTCCCACTCTCTCGACATACGATCAAAATTAAAGCATGGAAACAATAAGATGTTACATCTTCTTTTACATTCATTTCTTCCTTGGAGATAAACCAACAAAGCTTTAATTTTCAATGGTTTTTGTCTTTTGTTTATATGTTATTAAAAATATTTTACTTTCTGTCCTTGAACGTAAAAAAAATCCATAAATTATCGGAAAATCTATTTTTTCATCTCTATTTTTTATCTCTAAACTATTAAGAAATCTTTTTATAAAGTTTAAGGTTGAAAAATGAACTTTTTACAATTTAGGAATAAAAAAAGAAACTTTTGGTAAGGTTTAAGGAACAAAATAGTATTTTATATAAAAAAATTATAAATACTTGAAAAAATACTATAAAACTAAAATATTTTGACAATCATAAAAAAAGAAAAAAAGATTGAACACTCTGATTTGAGAACCACAAAAATTTTGATTCAACAAATATAAGAATAATTCTACGTCCACATTAATTAATTAATACAACTACATTATCCAAAATTAATTATTTTTTATCTTTTAATTTTTATGATATCCATACTATTTAGGGACTAATTTGGTTTTAAGAACCAAATTGGCTGGTTTAAAAAGTCTTGGACCTGATTACCATTAACCCAAATCTTATGATATATTAGTAGAATATCTTATTTAATATTACAACTGCATTAACCAAATATCAATTTTTTTAAGAGAGTTTCAACTTATAGTGTCCGTTCTAAATAATAGCTCTTTATCATTAGATCAAGACACCAATTGATTTTGGTGTAGGCATGAATTGAACTTTAAATCTCTTATTCAACTATTAGAAGTTTTATCCGTTGAACTAATTGGAACTTACATCAAATATCAATTATACCAATGAACTATGGGTCAATATGTAACTAAGTCCTCTGTAGACTTTTTGCTAGTCTCACCGTGCATATGGAATATGCACTGATTAATTGTTTTTGTTTTGGTGTCACTAAGGCGCCCTGTAATCTTTTTTGCTCTCGTAAATCATAATAAAGGATTAGGACCGCCTCCGTAGAGAAAGGGTGGTTCCTTCCATGCATGCACTTGCACGTAACATCTCACGGTGCTTATGGACAAATTAATTAGTAATTACTTGATTAGAGCCTCGTTAAAGTCTACTATGTTTCATATGGATGGTGTCTGTGCTCTGCACTTAATTGCAGAGCCGGCCTAACGTAATTTGGAGCCTAAAGTGAAAGATTTATGTGAGGCCTTTTATATATAAATATTAATTAAATAAAATAATTTAATATTAATCAAATTGAGGTTAATTTGATGTATTAAATACATAATTTAATGAATAATACTAACTAAAACTAAGGTTAATTTCATATAAAAAATTGAATATCATAGTTTAAAAATTAATTTAACAAAAAGAAAAAAATGAAAAAAAAATTAATTTATCTTGGATATATAACGATACATAATTAATTACATTTATAATCTATGGTATTAATTGATGTGTGGTTTTGTAGTAGATTAGTTTACAAATATTAAAGTTTCAAACTATTAGTTTCTCCAAAAAAAAAAGGTTTCAAACTATTAGGGGAGATTAATCATCATTGATGATCTAACACATTTGCAAATTTTTTTCAAAGCCTTGTTATAAATAAAAAAGGAAAATGTTAAAGGTATTACAAAATATTCACAATATAATGTGATAATAACAATATATGATTGATGAACTTCAATAATGTAATTAATAAATATTTAAAATACTTTTTTGTGATTGGTAATATGTCTGTAAATTTATAATAAAAATTGTAACATTCCTAACATCACTAATAATAAAAAGTGCACAACAATATGAAAAAGTTCATATTTTTTTATAAAATTTTGGGCCTTTTACAATGAGATGGGGGCCTTTTTTGTAAAGGGTAAATATTTTTTGTAGTAGGGGCCTTAGGCCTAGGCTTAAGTTGACTAGGCCTTGGGCCGACCCTGCTTAATTGAATGATGAGTACATGTGTAATTTGGTGGTAAGAGTTCTTATATTGTTTCAAATAATCATTTGCAAAAGTTGTTTCACTAGTGGCATTTCAATAAATATATTATGTCCACGATAATATATATATATATATATAATCCCATATATCAACGGCTTGGTAATACATTTGGCAATACCCTTTGCCACATATTACCGTCACATGATGAGTACACACGGAATTTTTTATTTTTATTTTTTATTATTCAACAAATAAATAAATTGAATGGTGAGTGTAAATTTTGGTGGGTCACAGATAGAGTGATAAAAGGAAGTTGCATTGGTTAAGTATTGGATCGCAAGACATTTCCTGGCGGCAGTCTTCTTCTTCTTCTTTTCTCTTTCACCTTTTGCTTTTTTGTTTTTCATTGGGGTTCCCTCGTTGTTGAACTTGAAAACATTGTTTCCTATTTTTCGTACAGATATTGCGTGGGGATAATATTTAGTAATAGCATTCACTACCGCACGGGTCCAGGCTTATTCCCTATTAGCCTGATGCGACTACCGAGTATCGCGGAGGAGTGAATACATCATCACTGAACTTTCAATAAAATAAAAAGAAAAGAAGAGAAGAGGGCGTGCATCGGTGCATTCTCATCATGAGATCTTAACTTTTGATGTTCCAAAAGATTTAACCACTACCTATCTCGTTAATCCCATATATCATCATTGATCAATACCCACCTCTTTATTTATTTTAAAGAACAAAATTGAAGATACGCACCTCTTTAATTATGAACATAGCTTAAGATGCATTTCTTCCCCAAAAAAGAAAAAAAGAAAAAAAAAAAAAAAGCTAAAGATGCAAACAGTAATTTATAAATCAAAAGATCTAAAGTAAGAAGTGTTTATAAAATTAACTTAATAGAACATATTAGATACTTTTTACCTATCACAACCAAGTTAATATTGTATCAGTACTGGTTGTATTGATAAAATATATAATATAAGCTATTAAACTGGTTTTGATATTTATTTAAAATGTATTGGATAAAATACTGAATTCTACTGGTTGTATTGGAAATATTTCAGGCGTTTCAACTGATACAATAAAAAAATGAAATAAATATGTTAAAAAACATGCTATTTAAGCTAATATATTAGGTAAATATATTTAGAGTAATATTAAGGCTTATAAAATATGTGAATTTTAAATTTTATGGTGATAAACATAAAATTTAATAAATTCATACTTACATAAATAAATAAATACAAATATACATACATGTATAAAAAAATATAGGTTAAATTGCAAACTAAGGTTTGGAGTGTTTTGATTTTACAACCTGAAGTTTTAGAATTTGGATTTTACCCCTCAAAATTTGTGGTTGTTTGGATTTTATATCTTGACATTTCAAAATTTAAATTTTACCTTCTAAAGTTTAGGGGTGTTTGGATTATACACTCTGAAGTTTTAGATTTTGGATGTTACTCCCTAAAGTTCTATTCCATTTGCATTAGTAGTCAATTCATTCATATTTTTTGTTAAGTGCCACATAAACTTGCCATGCATACTTAATTTATCTAATAAAATGATGTCATCTCATTTTTATAGCCTAAAAAAATATTAATTAAAAATGGCATGATATAATAAAAATGACATGGCATCATTTTATTGGATGAACTAAATATATGTGATAAGTTTATGTGGCACCTAACGGAAAATATAAATGGAGGGGCTGCTGATGCAAACAAAATAAAATTTCAGGGGGTAAAATTCAAATTCTGAAATGTTAAGGTGTAAAATCTAAACACTCCCAAACTTTAGGTATATAGTTTGTAATATAGTCAATACACACACACACACACACACACACTAGTCGCTAACTCGTGCGATGCACGGGCTAATTGAAAAGCTATATATATAACCAAATTTAGTCATGGAGAGCATATCGTTGATATACTGTTTACTTGAGAGGACAATGAAAATGATATCGAATATTATCATGATGAACGAATTGAAAATTCACAACTACCTTAAATTTATAGAATAAAGATATCTATTTCACAACATTATATTGAATGATTAAAACCCTTAGAATGAGAGTAATTTGGTAGAATTGTGAAGTAACGCTTTCTTTCATATGCAAATATATCATCCAAAGTACAAAGCATCCAATGGAACCATAGAACATGAAAATATATGTTCTTCTCACTAAGATACAAATAGCTTAATTAAATTTATGACTAATCAACAACAGCATGGTGTGGAAATTGTTTACAAAAAAAGAAGAAGGAGTATCTAACGATAAAATATATGTATCTAATAATTCTAACCATAAAGCAACTACAATATGAGAATCTGGTTCAAAGTATTAAAACAATAACTAAATTTACCAAATGCCCTTTATATATATATTTATAGTGATGGTGTGATGCCCCACCAACATTGATAGGGCCTCACCTATTCCACATATGCTCACTGTCCACCAGAGGTCTTCCTAGAATTTCATATAATCTATAAGACCGTAACACTAACCAATAAGATATTGTAACACTGTCCATTAGAGGTCTTCTGGGAAAAGATGAACAGATGAAAATCAATAAACTTACCATTATGCATTGGACGCTATTTTATAGCTAAAACCTCATACTACACTTAATAAGATTTTTTTTTTTTTTTTTTTTGACATTGAATGCTCAGGCTCTCCAAGTGTCATTAGTAGTTGGAAGAATTGGAGCTTGAACTTCATAGAAGTGAGTACATTTTTCTCAACAGAATTTTTTTTTTCAAAAAAAGTAGGTAAAGGACTAAAGGAGGCAAAACTTTGACAAAATTATCAGAATCCCTTTGGTCTATAAATTATATCAAGAATATGGAAAGAACAATTAGGCACTCACCTGGAGTATTCGGGTCATATTCAACCTCTTTATTAGTAGTTGCCCACTCCAAATGCTCAAGAGCATTTGCAACTAAAGAAATCCCAACACCAATTGCAACCTTTTCCCATTTCTTATATAAATTAGTTTAAAGTATGAGACATACTTTAAACTAATCAACTAACTCATAGTCTGCTTCAGTAGTAATACCCCAAGTAGACAAAAAGATGGGATCATATCGACTCTAGGAGTGAAGGAGGTGGTTCGGTTTGAATCATCCTTAGCTTTGCCTACCTTGGTTAGGCATGCAAAGTACCACACATTCTCATACTTGAAGGATAGAGTCTGGAAAAAGCTACAGGAGGTGGAAAGGCTTGTTGCTTTCTAGGGTTGGGAAGGAAGTGTTTATAAAGGCAGTGGCTCAATCTATCCCAACTTATACGATGAGAGATTTCCAACTGCCTATAAAGTTGTGTGATGAGCTCAATGTAATATGTGCAAAATTTTGGTGGGGGCAAACTGGGAATGAGAGGGAAATTCACTGGAAAAGCTAGAATAAACTTTTGAGACCAAAGAAAGAGGGAGGAATGGGCTTTCAGGACTTGAGAACCTTTAATCTAGCTATGTTGGCTAAGCAAGCGTGGAGATTTATACAGGATGAAGACTCATTGTTATCCCAATGCTTCAAAGCTAGATATTTTCTAGATGCTGTGGACATCAAATAGTTCCTATGTGTAGAGAAGTATCATGGTTGCAAAGCCTATTCTACAAAAAGGTTGCTGTTGGAGAGTAGGAGATGGTTAATCCATCAAGATTCATTCGGATAAATGGATTCCCAACCAACCAACAAACAAACAAAGTTATATGATGGGAGTCTTCCAACTGCCTATGAAGCTGTGTGATGAGCTCAATGCAATGTGTGCAAAATTTTGGTGGGGGTAAACTAGGAATGAGAGGAAAATTCACTAGAAAAACTGGAATAAACTTTTAAGGCTAAAGAAAGAGGGAGGAATGGGCTTTCGGGACTTAAGAACCTTTAATCTAGCTATGTTGGCTAAGTAAAGGTGGAGATTTATACGGGATGAAGACTCATTGTTATCGCAATGCTTTAGAGCTAAATATTTTCCACGATGCCGTTTTCTAGATGTTGTGGAGTCACCAAATAGTTCCTATGTGTGGAGAAGTATCATGGCTGCAAAGCCTATTCTACAAAAAAGTTGCTGTTGGAGAGTAGAAGATGGTCAATCCATTAAGATTCATTCAGATAAATGGATTCCCTACCAGCCAACAAACAAAGTTCTATACCCGGCTGTTGAGGATGGTGGAGTGTGGCGAGTTTTAGATCTGATTGTTCGGAGTTAAATTGGTGGCGAAGAGATTTCATAACGACAAACTTCCACAAAGAAGACGCAAAAGCCATTTGCTGAATACCATTGAGTCGTAGGCGTGTCGAGGACTCTGTGGTGTGGCTCCATAATAAAATTGGATTGTACTCAGTTAAATTTGGCTATTATGTTGCTAGACAACTGACTAGAGATGGTGATTGGGCTGAGAGTTCAATGGGACCGGTGGGGAAGCAGGTGTGGACCAAGTTGTGGCGTCTTCAGGTTCCAAACAAAATTAAAGTCTTTGATTGGCGAGCATGCCAAGATTTTCCGCCTACACGCGTAAATCTAGCGAGAAGACGGATCATCACCGACGAGCTATGTGGGGGATGTATGAGATTCCCAGAATTTGGGGTACATGTGCTATGGGAGTGTGCTGTCGCTCAAGATGTGTGGGCAGGGAGCTCTACCAAGTTGCAGAAGTGCAATCATGGCCAAACTGATATGTTACATCTATTCGACAGCCTAATGGAAAGACTGTCCACGGAAAAATTTGAGTTGTTCCTTGTCCAAGCCTGGCTGATTTGTAACCAGAGGAACTCGGTTGTACATGGGGGAAAAATCAAGGATTCGGGTTGGCTGAATAAACGTGCAATGAACTTACTGGATGAGTTTCGGCACACACAGGAGAAACTGACATTCCCAGCTGCACAGGTTGGCGTTGAGGCGTGGCAACCTCCTCCTCAATCAGTCTACAAACTCAACGTTGATGCTGCTATATTTGCTGACCTGCATAGCTTTGGATTTGGTGCAATTATACGCAATGTGAGGGGTGAAGTGATGGCGGCCATGTCTGTGAGAGGACCACTAGTCAGCAACAATGAAGAAGCAGAGGTTTTAGCTTGCCGAAAAGCTCTGGAGTTCTCAATTGATGCTAGATTTTCAGAGCTAATCATTGAGGGCAACAGTATCAACGTGATGAGTGCAATTAGTTCTGCGAAAAATAATCACTCCTTGCTTGGCCACGTCTTTGATGATGTCCTCTACCTGATCCACGGAATGCACAGGGTGAGTATCAGTTGTGTGAAGAGGAATGAGAACATGGTGTTGCACTCCCTTACACGATATGCTACGAATATTCAGGATGAGTTATACTGGATGGAGGAATGAGGATCTACCTATTCAAGCTATGGAAGCTTTGTATAAGGACTCCTTAAATTTCAATGATTAAGTGAATGCAGGTTTCTATTTCCAAAAAAAAAAAAATCTATCTGCTTGGATAAAAAAAAAAAAAAAAATTGAGTACTTTATACAAACACCATTAATGACTTCATAATTTTTTTTAATAGAAACTTTATGGCCCCATAACTTGCAATGATCAAATAAGTAAAACCTACCAAAAAATAGAGAAAAAGAAGAAGAAAGCAATATGACATATCCAATAATAATAAAAAAAAATTTTAAAAAAAAATTAAAAATACCTCACCTTTATGCTCCACATATGTTTGGCTTCATAGAACCCTTTACGAATCTTTTTGCAAAATTAAATATTTACAAGTATCAATAAAATAAATGATGAGCAAAATGAAAAAAAAAAAAAAAAGATTTGGAACTAAATCTCACACACACACACACACACATATATATATATAATCTATTATATGCGCAAAACCTTTATGCAAATTTGAAAGTTAAGCCATAGAGCGTATTTCGAACTACATGAAATCTATTATGTGCACAAAACCTAATCAACATGACACATGGATAAAAAAGAGGGGGAATCATAAATAATTCTGGTTGTTATTGATTAGAATTTTAATTCTATTAGGAGTTATTATGAAATACCATACCTTTATGTTTGGCATAAATCTACCTAAATTTTCTAATTTTCTAAAAAAAATGACAATGCACTTAGACATGCAAATTAATCTAAATATTAGAAACCAAAACAAAGTGATTTTTGTATAATGAAAATTAAAGATAGAGATCAAGGTTAATTGATTTAATTGGCACATCCAATACCAAAATGAAGAAGCAAACTACAAAAAAAAAAAAGAAGCATCCAAACCTTTTAAGCAAAACCATTGATAAATGCACCAAGTATTCTAACCCAAAGCATTGTAGTGCCTCACTTCTATATCTATATAGAAACAACACTAATCATATAAGAAAAAAAAATAGAGAAGGGTTGCAATACTTGTACTATGTTTGTTACCTAAAATTTGAAGATCATTGCCAAAAATTGAATCACTCATAACTGCAAGCATGTTATCAAGAGTTATGACTTTGGCAATAAGCATCCAAACCTTTTAATCAAAACCATTGATAAATGCACCAAGTATTCTAACCCAAAGCATCGTAGTGCCTCACTTCTATATCTATATAGAAATAACACTAATCATATAAGAAAAAAAAATAAAAAAAATAAATATATATATATATATATATATATATATAGAGAGAGAGAGAGAGAGAGAAGGGTTGCAATACTTGTAGTATGTTTGTTACCTAAAATTTGAAGATTATTGCCAAAAATTGAATCACTCGTAACTACTACCACGTTATCAAGAGTTATGACTTTGGCAATAAGTTTTTAAGGATAATTGAAAATACCTCCATTAACATTAAAATATGATGAGAATTGAGAAGTAATACCTTCTGGCAAGGTCTTGCATGCTGAAAGTACATCCTTCTTGGGCTATTCTTGTGAACAAAAATTTGTATAATGAGTAAAATCAATAAAAAAATTTTTTTTTTTATACCCTATGTAAAATGAAGCAAAGTTCAGATTGAAGCAGGAAGAAAGTTTATATAAAAATATGTCTCATTATAAAATGAAAAGTACTTAAAAAAAAAAATCTAACTTGAAAAGAAAATAAAAAATCACACATCCATTAACATTGTTGAAGCTTTAATTACTTACCTAGCATCGTGATTGAAGTTTATTATATCATTCAAGGCCACACCTATATTATATAGGTATTAGATACATCATATAGAAGTTTGATTGAAAGAAGGCCTCCAACTCTCCACGCCTAATGTTTTTAAAGAATTGTGAGTCTATCAATGATTCCTTTTGTGCACGTACAGATACTCTTGCATTGTTTTCATGGTGTGAGTGGGCAAATTTGTATCATTACATCTAGTAGAAAAACACATGTAGTATAGTAATTAAAAAAAAAAAAAAAGAATTATATTACACTACATTGCTGCAATTTAAAATACATTATACTTTTTTTTAATAAAAATGTTTTCTCTTTAAAACATTTATATATATATATATATATATATTAGGAGAAGAAAAATTATATATATATATATATATATATATAAATATATATTTTTTAAATCTAAAAAAGTTTCTGCAATATGATGAAGTCACTTGGTGCAACTATACCATTTAAGCCCAACTTTTATTATATAGTATATGATGGTATCATGTTAGTTTCCTTTAATGTATTGATATCTATTGCATGGCAATTTCTATCACAATAGATTGTCAATGTTAATCCTTCCACCTAAAAACTATGATTAACCATAACATTATATACACATATTCTTTAATACTATGGCTCTCTCCCTATTTTGTGATTTAGATTCTTTTCATTATTAATATTATGTATAAATTTTATCGGCAGCCATTAAAAAATATGCTTCTTCTTTCCATATGCTCTCTTTTTTAGAATGGTTCTCAAAATGCTCTTTTTTATATTTTTTATGTTCTCAGATTACTCATAATATTGAGAGGCATTTTTCAGCAACTGAAAATTGTTACACACCTTCAGTGGTAGGCAAGGAAGCAAATCTCTTTCTTTAGCTCATCACACCAAGAATTACATTATGTTCATGTTCATTGCCTCAAAAGGGACCGTTCTGATTCTCAAAAAAGAAAAAAGAAAAAAAGAAAAAAAAAAGGGACTGTTCAGGTTATTATGGAATTTAATGCTGAAAAATAATTTTAATATTAGCTTTGTTTAACTCAACGACTTTTTTTTTTTTTAATTTTTTTATTGTCAAGATATTTGAATTGTTTATTATTTTCACCTGAAGCTTTTACTTAACTATGTTTTAAATTTTTTTATGGATTGCTTTTATATATTCAATCTAGGGCTTTTTCATGCAGGTTTGTATATGGTGGCGTTTTCTATTTTCTATTTTAATTATTTTTTAATATATATAAATTTGGAGCTACAATATGATTATTAGAATTTGAAATTGTGTAATTAACAACTGAATATATATTTGTATATGATATTTTTGATCTAATATGTATATATATGTATATTATAGCTTTGATCTAGTAAATTAATCTTACTTTTTGTTATTTTTTAAAGAATTTGCATGCGTGGGTCTTACATCAAAGGAAATTTATTATAAAAAAAGAAAAAACATCCATTTAAGTTCTTAGTTCTACAAGTTTATGATTTTTTTTTTAATTCTCAAATTTTGAAATCTTTTCTGTGTAATTTAATTTTGGATTTTGGTTAGTTTATGTATTTAATTTGTGAGTGTTTTGATTTTTTTCATTTGGACTTTCACTAGAAATAATCCCTTTAGTAATTGATTCCTTTACTAATTGTTTTTTTTTTCAATTAGTTCCTTATACTAATTGATTGTTTAAACTTTATTCATGTTTGTATATTTTATACTTTGAAATACTATTTGAGCTTTGTGTTTATCTATTTCAAAATGGTTTTTGAATATGAATTTACATGGGTATGAAAGTGCATAAAATAGATTTCCATTTCATGTATTCATGTAGTTTAAAATGCTCCTTATGGATTAAAGCAATATTTTTAATTACAAATATATAGAATTAAGAATGTAGAAATATGAAACTGGATGAGATTTTGAAATGTGTGCAATAATAATTCATTTAGCTAATTGTTCTCCAATCAAATTATATGTTTTATGATCAAAACCGTGTGTACTTTAACTAATATATATATATATATATATAAGAGTTTTAAAATACGGCAGTCACTCCTTATTATCAGACTAAAACACTAATTAATTTTTAGTAGAATAATATCTTAAATTCTACCATTATGCATTCTAAAAAAAAAAAAATTTTGTTGGAATATTATGCACTAGAACGCATTTTGCTAGAATTGGTTACAAACACAACATAAAAGGATCCTCACAATTGCACGTGCAGATAATTTTAAAAGAACCATTGAAAGCCCATAGTAGGGTGGTACGAGCTTGGATTCTTCATCATAAATGCTTGAGGAGTCTCATTAATAAATGGGGCAGGTAGGCCTAAATTCGAAGTTTAAAATACTATTGTGTCTGGCCCAGGGCCACATGTGGGAAAGCCCATAGTTATAGTAAACACCACACTCTCCTTCTGCGCTCAACGTTGTGTTGTTGTTGTTGTTGTTGTTGCTGTTTTTTTTTTTTTTTTTTTTTTTTTTGTAACAACAAAAATAACAAGGAATTGATTGAATGGTCATAAATTTATGTGTACTTTTCACTCTCATTATTATTATTATTATTTTGAGAAAAATGTCAATGCATATATATTATTAAGGACACTCTCATATTAATAATAACTTCTACCAAGAATGCACAAAATTTTTTAAAAAAGACACTCTCTCTCACATGTTTTTTTTTTTGGATGAACTCTCTCTCTCATGTTTAACCTTCTTCATGACACAACAAAATTCCACTGAATTGAGATCCTACACTGGGTTCAAATGCGCAATACCATCCAATGATTGAGAAAAAAAAATCTAAACTTTTTAATTTTACCTAGTAGACTTGATCCAATGGCGGAGGGAAATTGTCCTTAATCATTGAATCGTATTGCACCCGTCACCTCAATCTATATCTCACCAAAATATCCTGGCATCTTGGTACGTTGGTACATAGAAATTGGTAAAGTAATCACTCTCTAATTATCTTATCATATCAGATTAACTGGATTATAGAGAAAATTTTCAATGATAGTAGAACTTTCCTATTTTAGTGTTTCCTATGGAATGCCAAATTTGTCAAATTGCATGTAGAGAGGCTAATGTTGAGCCCAAAAGGCAAAGGCTGGAACTTTTGGCTACCTCTTGAAATGCAAATGCATTGAGTATCTTTTATCTCCATGGTCCCATTCAATATATTTTGAAGTCTAAGACAGACGAAATTAAGAGATTTTTTTATTAATATTTATATATTATTTATTTAACTTTTTTTGTGGGGTAAATTTCACTAATATATTATGAGCTTTGGACTAATGCTAACTAAGTTTAAGACAATTCAAAATTGATCAATTTGGTTCTTAAAGCTAACTTTATCCCCTAAGTAAGACAACTAAAAAAAAAATGACTAATGGGCTTAATAGTGTTTAAAAACTAAGTTGGTTTTATGGATCGAATTGACTTATCTTAAATTATTTTGAACTTGATTGATATTAGCCTGAACCTAAGCATGACAATAGAAAATTTACCCTTTTATATATTTTTGTTTGTTTAAGAACTATTTTTTTTTTCTTTTTTGTGATGTAAATTATTATATATATATATATATATTTTATACAAGATAGAATTCTACTCTAATCTAATCTAAGTGTATATATGTGTGAAGTTTCATCCTGAAGACTTGAATCTCGGCCTTTAACTCTTACACCTCACAAGCATTTATACTTATGGAATGATTATGGCATTAAAGATGTACGGTGATATGTAAATTATTAATTAAAAAGGTCTAATTACGAATATTTTACGGTTAATAATAATTAATTTTTTAAAGAATGAATAATAATTAATTGATCCATTTAATTCTCTTGTGATATAATGGTTCTTACTTGACACATTGATAACAATTTTTAAAAAAAAAAACATTTTAGGATTTCAATAAAGTTGGATTTCAATTTGCTCAATATTTTCATATTTTGAGAGCCTTCTTGCTTCTTGGAGGTGGGAGAAAGAATGAAAAACAAAACCATTCCATATATATATATTTTTTCTCTTTTTAAAAATCCAATTACCACTCTACAATTTTTACTTTTTAGGACACTTTTTTGTACAAATTTTGGAGCTTTTGTTTATATAACGGAGGACCTTGAAATTTTTTTGGGTAGGGGGCCCCTTAAGTCTTCGCCTATCCATCTTTTTTATTTCACCCCTAATTGGAATTTGGAAGTCCCTAAAAAGCTCTCTCTGCCGTGTTCTTTTTCTTCGATTACAGAATAACCTTAAGAAACGTTTCAGGTAATTTTAATCTTTCATCTTATCTTTCTGTTTGGTTGCCTAGAAAATTGAGAAGAGACAAAAAGTAGTTTTATATTTACGATTCTTTTTTATCAAAACCTATGCATTGCCCATTTAATTTTATTCTAAGCATTTCTTGTTGGTTGCTATGATATTTTTTTGATTGTGCATCAAAATCTAAAATTTATAATATATATATATATATATATATATATTTTTTGGGTGGTAGATTAAGATATAAGAAAACATATAACGTAAATGTATATGCTTGTTTAATTTATGGTTGTCCTTAGTATTGTTAAGTTAGATCCTTATTGAATGTATAAATAAGGTTTCAATGAGGGTTTGATTGTATGTGTTAGCTCCTATTCTTTAATTTGTAAAAATCTGATAAAGATATTAAACTTTTACTACAAATTGAAGTGTTTAAGGAGGCTGGGTTTCCTTGAATTAATCCAAAACACCCTTTCATTTGTCTTGAATAAAGGCTATAATTATTATTTAGAAATATCTTTATGTACAATTGGGAGCAAGAAGAAACGACAATCCTCAAGCCACACCTGAGGCTCTTCCTTTGGCTGAGAAAACTTTGCTAGCTCTCTCGAGTTGTGTAGTTACTGCACAAATTGGAAAGATACACATTCTAAGCATAACGTGTTTTGCCTAATATCATTTAGCAATTGTCCCTATTCAACAAAATAGCGTGCTACATTTGTAAGTGCATTATCATCCCAGCGTCTTCACATTCCACAATCATTCTACTTAATTCTGTGACATGATTCCATTGCACTATATGTGAGAGAGGAGTAATCCACGTTCTTTTAATCAATGATGAATCACAAACTCTCTCAGACAATGCGGCAAACACCTCACCTGCTCTATCACGAATTACTGCTCCCACACCTCCAGCCCCATCTTTGAAGTTCAAACCAGCAACATTTATCTTAAAACAACTTGCATCAAGAGGTAACCACTTCATTGGATCCAGATTGAAGTGAATACCCTGTTGTTTCTAATCAATGAATCACTTTTGTCATTTAAACATTCGACATACTTTCAAAAGCCACAATAGGGAGGGAAACTGAAAAAAACACTTCAACCAGAACCCACATTGTTGCCACATTGAGAAACAGAGGAACTCAAAATTTGGCAAAACTGGGAGGTTTTGAACTCGACATTTTGGTATGGAAGATCAACTGCCGAATGGCACTTTAAGGCTTTCAATGCCGATTTTATCCTGCCTTCTCCTCTTACTTCCATCATCATACAGCAGCTTCTTGATAATTAAATGCACTTGTTGGGATAACTCAAATGGGAAACTCAGATTTGGGTTAATTCATGTATCAAGGTCAATTAGTCAAAGTTAGTCACAAGTAGTGCATGCATATTCCACTTCATCAATATTGGCACCTGAACTCGTTGTTTTGCATCTGTGTTATGTGAGATTTTTTCATTTTTCATGCTATTCAACTTGCAATTCAGAGCTTGGCACCTGTGCTTGTATTCTCGTTTCAAAGGATCTTCCACAAATGTTTTATGCGGAGTAAGGCCATACTACATTCTCATGGTTCCATTGTTTCACTTCTTTTCATAATGAAGATTATCTGCTTACTTGAATTACAGCCAGAGGTTATTTGGCACAGTTAGTTGTTTCTTATCACATTTGAATAGGTATTCTTTTGGGTGAGAAGTTTGGTTTATACTTTATAGTTAATACATATTTGGATGGGTTGCTCTTGGCATTTTACATTGTAGATATTGCAAACACATCTCATGGACCTATGCTTTTCTGGTCCATTCATAAGTACTTGCTTTCAGCTCATTTGGCATGTTAATTGTAGTTAGTTAGTTCCCGACAAACATTTATGCTTTCAGCCCTATATGTGAAGCGATAGCCTTCTCTGTACAAAATTAAAAAAGGCTGTTAAATTTCTTTAGCTGAATTTTTTTAAAACCATTTTATGCTTTTGCAGATGAGCTTGGAGGAGGAGAATACAAAGGCCTTTCTTATACTCAATGAGAATTATACTCACATTAAAGGAAGTAAGAGCTATTATTTGTAGAAGTATGATGTTGTAACTGTCCTATACAACTTTTGTTTGGTTTGTTGATTCTCTCTCAAACCTATTAGTTTATTAAGAGTACATCTTTGAAGCTCTGCCTGAATTTTAGGCCTGATCTTGTGTAAATGTTTATAATGAGATCTTTATCCCATACATGTCACTTAGTTCTATCCTTTAATTTTTTTTTTTTTTTTTTTTGCCTAAAACCTTGGAGCTTAAAACTCTTAATCAGATAATGGCTGTTCACTGCCATTACCCTGCTATTGGTGGATTGTGATTTGGCCCAAGAGGGCTTGATACTGATAGTGGAAACCTAGCTGCCACTAAACTAGCATTTGAAGTAGATTTATCTATCCACGTGAAGTCTTCTTCCTCTAAATTGAATATTCATCTGAAGTCAATAATGATCCCCAGTTAGGAAGTAAATGCACTCAAATAATATTTTCCCTGAATAATGAGGATACATGACAGTATGTATAGTAAGCAAATCATCTGAAAATATTGCGAGGTCCTTAAGAGCTTTACTACCTTGCAACATGGGAAACTAGATTATATGATTTGGTAGTTTATGTATGCCAATATTTCCTCCCTTTTTATGCTTTTATGATTTTCTTTTGTGTATGTTATGGTGGGGGGCTGTGGTCCAACTCTGTCTTTCTTCTTGATGTATTACTTTGCATTTCCGTTGTCAACCTTTTGAAGTAAGCTTAGTACTTGAGTCATCTGAAGCTTCTTGTGTCATCATTACTTAAGTTAAATTGAAACCACACGCTTTTTATAATTTTTATTTGATATTAAACTAGAACAAAACAACCGGTGTTTTGAGGATTTTGAAAGGATAGTAATCAATCTAATTTTTTTTTTTAAAAAAAAAACTCTATTAGATTGGACGTCTATTGTAGAAATTCATTCTATCTCTTTGATTTATGATTTGTTGAATGCTTGTAATTTATGTTCTTGATTGTATTGGTCCCCAGTTGTATACGTCGTGTATACTTGGGTGACTATCTTTTTTAATGTTCGAATAACATTTTTATTACTTATAAAAAGAAAAATCGGGGTTCAAGTGATAACCTAGTGCTAATGGCATCCTTTGTGGTGATCCATTTTTGTGGTTTGAGCCCCACCTCCTCCTCCCCCTCTATCTACCATAAAAAAAGTACTAATTCCATGATAAGAGAGATTGCTGCATTAGTAATGTGTTTTTTTATATGTAGGGGATTGAAGAATTCAGGAAAGCTTCCTATATGATATACTCCTTAAGATAAGTGCCAGCTTGAAAGATTCATTAGCTATTTCTGATGCACCTTATCACAAACTGATTTAGCATGGTAAATATTTAAATGATTTTACTTCAACATCTGATTTGATACTAATGGTACCTTTAATTACTTGATCCTTTGATGTATCACCAGTTCCACAGCTGCTTTCCTTTCATCGTTAATATCTAATGATTTTACAATAATCAAATAATGGGCTATCTTTCTGGCTTATCTCCTTAGTTAAGGAGTGGAACAGTGTCTGCTTTGTCAGTATTGGTTTATCAGGATGTAGATATCTGTCTGTCAATGCCTGATCTTGTCCCCTCACTTTTGTCTTTGTTGCATACCAAAGTGGTGGAAGTGATAAAAGTGAGTGTTCTCTTAATTGCTTCTGATTCAGAGTGTTGGTACAATTTTGCTTTTGATGCTAGTTGATTGCATATTTAATGGCTGTTTTGGGCTTTTTGAAAGTACTAGTGTCATACTTACAAGACAAATATCTGCATGGTCTTTTGTCTGATGTCGTGTATGAAGTTCTACCATGGTCATTGTCCCCAGACATCATTTTAGATCAAAGGCACATGCAAATTTGACATTAAGCACTTATTTGCCTTATATACATAATAAAGAAAATGTATTGGTGTTGGTGTTGGTGTTGGAAATTTTCATCACATGTAAGTACATCTTTATTTACAGGTCATTGTAATAATGGAGATTTTGATATGGAAGTGAGGTTCTGCAATAGTCAAGTCAGTTACTCCAGAGAAATATAAGGGTTTTCTGAAGGCCATTTTGGAGGTGATTCTTTCATTTCCTGTTTATGCTCTTTGTTAAATATAATTTATTTTAATTTTAGAGAGGGGCTTGATCAATTAATTGGTTGAGAACTCCTTTGAGCTCTCTCTATGCTCCCAAGTTTGAAATTTATTGACCAGAATAAAATATTTTTGAACTACGTAATCTCTTTTGAAAATTGTTGGTGATGCAAATATAGCTAGATCATAGGTTCCTTGCCATAGAGGCAGCGTTTTAAATGGTAAATTATTGACAGATGGCATTAATAACCCACATGCTTATTCTGCTTTCCAAATATTTTATAATCTTGAGAAAAACATTAGCAATGTAATGTTGCAGCATGTCTTAAAATAGCCTTCAGAAGATTTGTTGTGTGTGTCATGCACAATTAACATGGCAGAAGTGCGTCCTATGAACTCGACTAGGTGGACAACGAAGATGGAGGTGGGGGATAGTTAAGGGGGATTAGAAGTCTGGAGGAGGTTAAATCATGCCAGAGACATTGTGCATGAACTGAACCCAAGCTAGTGTTCGAAGCTCGGAGTTTGGCTTTGAGCCTTTGTATGGTCTTGCACTTGTGTTGCCTGGAATTCCTTGTGTGTTTGTAACAAGTGTCATAAACCAGAATTTATCCCCGATGCTGAAAAATATTTATTTTGGGGGCGGGGTGGGGAGGGGGGTTGTTAAGATATTTTGATTTTGTTATTGAAATTTGACATAGATCAGCTATAGGCTGTTGTTATGTTATTTGATTGTTATCCTTGCATTCTTCTTTTATTTTACCCTTTTCCTCTGTTCTCTACTATCAATTTGGTCTCATAGTGTGTCCTCACCCATTTATTAGATGAAGTCCTCTAGTTGAAGACACATAATGACTTTCTTTCCCCCCTTAATGAATGAGCATTATTAGTTTAAAAATGGGAAACTGATGTCCCTCCTGTGGTGGTTTTTCTTTTGGTGGGCGTTCATTTGAAGTGTGTTTGATGGAGAATCATATTAAATATATGATGGAAGATTATGCTGTCTTTGTATATCTTACTGCAGAACCGCCATGGGAAAACAAGTCCAAAGAATCTGGTGCTGGTGGTACAGAAATGACGCATGCAGATTCATTTACAAAGGCTTCTGGATCCATGGATCCATGTATGACTGATCACATTTTAATTTTATATGCTGATCTGTTCTTTCTTTAGATCTCGCTCTATCCTTTCTTTAGATCTCCATCTCATTACCGTTGGACTTGCTTATTTTGCTTTATTGTTTTTAGGCCGGAGAAGAGGAAACACAAAGCAATGGGTTTTATAACTGAGAAGAATGGTTCAGTAGAACAAAGGAAAAGAAAGAGAGAGAAGAAAATCAATGCCCTTATCCCTAGCTCAAATGAGCATCACTTGTCATCTGGTATTGTTGGTGGTTTAAGAGCAGTTTAAAGTGCTAAGCGCTCTAATAATGCAAAATCACCCTCTTAACAATAACCCTCTTGTACCTAACAGATGCTCTAGATACAACTATCTATATATGCCCCATTGCCACCCTTCTTTCCTCAACAAATTGTAAAGGAATTGTAGACTTATAAGGAATGTGCTGACTTTTCTGGATTGAATAATATCTTGACCGTGGCCTTATCACAAAAATGGTCTTAGAAGTTCATCTTATAGGTTCTTTTTAATTATTCCAAGGGAGAAAGTTGTTGGAAAGAGTGGAAAACCTCTTCATTACAATGGTAGCACATTCCACAGGATTATTCCCTACTTCATGATCCAGGGAAGTAATTTTGCACTTAGCAATGGAAGTGGTGGAGAATCAGTCTATGGCTAGAAGCTTGCTGACAAGAACATCAGGATGAAGCATACTGGACAAGGTAGGACTGGTTTCTCCTCAACCCAATTGTTTCAGTAATCCTGGTAGTAACATTGTTTAATATATAAATATGTATCTTTTGCACAGGGCTTTTGTCAATGGAAAATGCTTGCCTTGAAACAAATGGTTCACAAATGTCATTTCTTAGAAAATGTTTCTAAAAGGACAACACTTTTTTTTTTTTTTGGTTTTTGCTTATTGTTATTGATTATTTTCATTGTTGCTGTAAGGTTGGTTGGTGTTTTGTTCAAGATTATTGAGAGATATCACTTTCTTCTTTGTTGGTAATGATTCACTGTAGCTTTCATTTAATTTTCTTAAAGTTACTTATTACATACTAAATTTGCATATTATGTACTCCTAAAATTTATTTTCCCGTATCGTTGTTCATTGCAGTTTTACACTCCCAATTTTTCAGTTGCTGCCCCTATAGCAGAGACATTAGTACAAATGAAGTATATCTCTGAACTTGTAAGTGATCTTCCAAATGTTTCTACTTTCTGGGCATGTGATCATAATGTTAGAGGAACACCTCCCATCTCTTCCATTCCTCTCCCTGCATTTGGAGTTTTGGATGGAGATGGACTATGTTCCTCTTCTGTGAAATAAAGTTTTCATATTCAATAATAAAAAAATAAAAAAAGAGAATTAAAAAATCAGTGAATTTTCACAAAAGAAGTCCAATTATGTGATAATTTTTCTCACTTCTCAATTGAAATGAAACTGTGGAATAGAAATTTTATTATATTGTAATCCTTGTTAGTACTATGGTAATGTTGGTATTTTATATAATTTCTCCTATGTTGAGTCACTTGATTCAATGAAAAGCTAAACTTGTACTTTTACTACCGTATTTGGTCATTCTACTTCATTTAATTTTCTGATCCTCTTGTACATTCAACACTTATCAACTATCAATGAATCTCTCTTACAGAAATTATCAATTGTCAGTATTTTTTTTCATTGTTGTCCATGCAAAAAAAGTAACTATTTGTGGGGTCCTAGCACCCTATATGCTTTTTCCATGGGAAAATGTGGCTTGTAGAGCTCTTGAGGGCATTTTAACATGAACGACCCTCAAATGCCCCACTCTTTGTTGGTCTCCACAAAACTTGATTTTCACTATCATAGAAGGGGAAAGATCTCCAAAGTCACATCCCTAAGTGGACTTGATTGAAAAAAACCTAAACTTCCAACCACCCAATTCACCCTTTTACGGTGGAGAGCAAACCACTCTCTAATCCACCAAGTGTAATTTTTTGGTGTCCCCAATTCCTCCCCATAGAAAGTGATTTTGAACTATCTCCAGCTTCTTGGTTACATGAGCATGCATCATAAATGACGACATAAAATAAATAGGAGTAGAAGACGAAGTGTTTTCTTGTCAAAGTGACCCTCCCTCTTTTGGTCATTTACAGCTCCTTCCATCCTGCAAACCTTCTCTCCACAATTTCTAAAATTTGTTTTTATGATGCTTGTAATAGGGATTATAATTTTCATTCTCCTATGAGTTTTTTTAGAATTGTGCGTGGAATAAAGTTTCAAAAACTTTGTTATGATTAATTCTATTGCCCCTTTTTATGCTTTATTCATTTAATTGTTAAACAAGGAAATGTCAATGAATTTTAGGTCAATTTGCATTTCTTAAAGCATCAACATTAGCTCTTGCAAAACTATGTCATTCTAACACATCAAAAGTCTACTTTATTATTTTAGTACATCATTTTACAATACACATACAGCAAATGTTCTATTCTTCAATTCCATACATTAAAATCATATTTAGTTAAAACTCATCCCAATACAAAATAATAAAAATTTTACTATTTGTGAGTAGGTCAGAGAGGAGAGAGAGTATAATAAAAAAACTATAAACTTTTATAATTTGTGAACAGTACCGTTCCAAATGGTATTGTTCACCCAAGCTAAAACTTTTAAAATTTGAAACATGTGATGTGGGAGCTTTTTTAGTGTTTGGTGTGCCAAATGCTCATTCACAATAAGAATGTTAAAAGCTAAAAAAGTTATTTTTTAGCAACTCATTCCGAAAACACATGCCATAGCAAGGGTGATATTGTTAAAAATTTTGGCAACAAAAGCTACAATAAAGTGTTTTGACACTTTACTGTAGCTCCAAAGTTATAAAAAATATTATGTTAATGTGTTGATGGTTGTGATTGTTGTTTATTATGTTTGATATATTATTTTATTGTGTTGTTTATATTATTTTATTTGTTGAATGCTAAAATAAAACTTTTGATATTGAGTATATTATAAAATGAGGTGTTAAAATAGATAAAGTAGTGTTTTGAGTTGCTAAAAGCTATATTTTTTAGCAACCTTGTTGTGACTTGTGAATGCTCTTTAAGTGTTTTCAATATACTTTTATTTCAAATCTCCACTTCCCCATATGATATATATATATATATATATATATATAAATTGGTCAACAATAAATAATTTCTGAATGGTTAATGTGTGAAATCTGGTATAACCCTTTTGGATAGAGTATTAAAACGGAGGGATTTGGATTTCACTTTTTAATTTAAATAAGAGGGTAAATTTTTTTTTCTATGGGTGAAATTTTATTTGAAATGATTATTATAATTGTAAAATGTTAAATTTGTAACATTACAAGTGTTTTTGTTTGAACAGAATTTTGAAAGCTTAAATTATTTTGTGTTGTTAAATTCATATCAACCAACATTATTGTCAATTATTATTTTAATCCCTTAATTTTAAATCCTTATAAAACTCAACCTTTGTTTGTCCGATGTTTTAAAATCATTTTGTTGTTTAAGTTAGAAGAAATAAAGAATGTGCGTGGGGTACCCATCATCAGGTTTGTGTTTGTGGGACATGCTTAACCTAAAAGATGCATGTGTTCTCTATGGAACATATTATAATGTATTTTGCTTTATTTTATTATAACTAGTGTGGTTGCCGCACGCAATATCTTGAGTGAAAAAATTAAGATAGAATTTTTATTTGAAGTATGAAATTATATAAGAATTTTGATATCTATTTGCTAAAGGTAATATCAACTCATTAAAATTTTCTAAGAATGATGATGAATATCAGCATCTTCTAATAATAATCAATTGAGTTTTGCTAAAACCTTGTTATAATATTTAAAATTTTGAAACAAATAATATTATATGTTATAATTGAAACTTTTCATCAAATACCTTCAACCATACACAATAAAAATTTTATCATACATACTTTCTTCTTTATCATTCTACATGAGTCTAGGTGTAATCTTTAGCTTAATTAGTTTTTAATAAACACCCATTAGGCTAGAAAAGAAAAAAAAAAACAAAAGGCAAGGAAATAAAATATATTAATGTATTAAAAAAAGTTGTCTCTTTCTACACGTACCTTGCTAGCACGTGCAACCGATCAATTCTAGTTGCATTCAAACATTAAAGACAAGCCGGCAAGAATTTGCTTTTACAGGCATAATGACAAGCCGTGCGTAACTTTCCTGACCCTGCCATATATGGTCATATACTTATATTCTACCACCAAACTCCTTGACTTTGGCACGGATGCCAATACGGATCTTCGTCAAAAGTAGTAATAATTATGACGCATAGAATAGGGCTACTTGTAGGACCATAACTCTTTTTTGTTGTGACAGTCTTTGTATGATGATTAATCATTATACTTTTACATAGATTTTTTTTAAAAATTATTTTATTTTATTTTAACAATCATGTTGTCACGTCATAATCGTGACAAAAAGTTATAAAAAATATTGTGGTATTAAAATATTTTTATAAAATTGAAAAATGTAATTATTTTGGACAAATATTGATGTTGCAAATTGTTAATTATAGGTAAAAAAGTAATATTAATATTGATCTTTAGGAATGATAGGAGTTTTGTAAACCCAAGTGCATGTTGGACCTTATTAAATTTATTTATGATTATATTTTTTGGTTGGTGTTGTTATTGGATTTTGATTTGTAGATGGATTTTATCATAAAACTTTAATGTGGTAATGGGTTTGATAGTTTTGTGGTGTTTATTCTACTGTGGGACGGTGCTTGAACGGTTGGGATTTAATGTTAAGTGTGAGGCTCGGCTGTTGGGTTTTGGTGGGTTGAATTTTTGGTACTATGTGCTATTCATCAGCTTGGCCATTAGAGACATAAGATTCTCGAACCGCCTGGAAAGTAAAAATTAAAGACCACCAAAGAAAGTTTGCCTAAGAAAAAACCGTTCGTGTGCTGGTGTTTCTTTCACTGTAATTGTGATAGGTTATATATATGCAGCTAACCATACATACACACATAAAACATAGTGTCAAAGCACATACATACATACATACATACATAAAGAGTCTCAAAGATATATACGTACATATATATGTACGTATATATATATATCCATCATCACATAATCAAAGATAAACTCAAACATACACACATACATAGAGAGTCTCAAAAGCACATACATATATATCCATCTTCAGAGAATCAAAGATAAACCCAAACACACATACATACATAATCCGTACGCAATAAAATTCATCTGGGCACTAGGGGATGGAGGTGCCTTCGTAGGGCATAAGGGGAGGAGGAGGGCTCTTCTGCAGTGAGCCTAGCATTGGTGCAGCGTTGTCACTCTTTAAAGTGCTTGTTGAAGATGGGATATAGGTGCCTGGATTTGGAACCGATGGCATGACAGGACCCTTAAGAAGCTGTCGGCGTAGCAAATGATCATTGGCAAAGGCCTTATGGCTGATCCATGAAGGAGGAGTGTAGCCAGTGGTGGTGGGAGGACTGGACATGAACACAGATTTTGGAGGCACTTGGCCTTGCACCAACGATGACCCTAACAACTGGTTTTTCTTCATCAGATTTGGCTCTTCTCCTTGGGGGATCCTCCTAGCTTCATATGAAGCAGGCATGTTAATAAGAAAAAGCGCAACTGTGGCTAGGAGAAGCATTTTTGGAGAAAGAGATGCAGCCATATTGAATCAAAGAGGCTTAAGTAATGGTTGATGAAGAGTTTTGAGGGAGCATCAGGTTTATTTATAGTGAGAATCATGTAGCACATATGCATACACATTCAAACTTCGTTTCACACTAGACACTGATAAAAGTAAAAGATGACGCCAAGTTTTGAAAGAATGATGGTGACAAAGTAGTGGTTCTAGACTTCTATTGTAGTATTTTAATTTTAATGATGGAGATTAAAACCTCTTCATCAATAAAGTAAGAATGGGAGTGATTCAAGTGAAGTATTTTAATGACTATTAAAAGAAAAGTAGTTGTCAGTGTCAAACTGACTATTATTCTTCAAAAAAGATAGTCTGACTTGTTTCTCAAAAAAAGAAAAAAAAAAAAATAGTCTGACTTTATTGCCATTTTGGGGTCTAAACTGGTACCTACGCTACCGGTCCAAAAAGATAAATCTTAAAATTAGGGATGGCCGCTTAAACGTGGTTGATTGAACCCATGATGGAGACCATGTGACGAAGAAATCTGAAAAGCAGAAAAATCAAAAGAGTTATTTTATTTTCTATTATAATAATTTTATAACAAATTTTAAGTAGTTGAATATTATTAGTAAAAAAAAAATAATGCTATTAGGCTTATACAAAAATTAATAACAACTTATCACGCAAGAACAGAGTTGGGCTTAGAGTTGGGCTTAGAGTTAGGGAGGGCAAAAATATTTTTTTGAAACTTCAAATATGCATTCATTAAGAAATTTAGGTTTTTATTTTTTTAATTTCTTTTTTGGGTGTCTTGCGTGTTGTCTGATGTGTGTGAATGTTCACTTAGATTAGTTAGAATTGGCTTAGAAATTTTTTATTTTATTTTATTTTTTGTTTGTGTCTTGTGTTGGTTTGTTTTAGGGTGTTGTTTGGGTTTAAGTTTGCTATTGATAAATTTTGTTGTTGAGTTCATTAAATAATAAAAAATTTTATAGCCTTTAAAAAAAATCAATAAATTTTTTTTTTTTTTTTTTTTTTTTGAGAATGAGAGGGGAAAAGTGCAAATTTATTGAAACAAATTGCTAAAATTAATACACACATACATACATAAATACATACACACACACACACATATATATAGATGAGTTCAAATTACACTTTTTTTTTTAAGTCGTAGATTTATGAGATCTCTAACGGATAAAAACAAAACACTATTATCCATTACTACATTAAATACTTACCAAATTAATAGTCTCCTCATTAAATATTTCTTGTGTCTCTTTTTCTCTCTTCTTATTAAGTCTTTCTTTCCATTTTCTTTGCAATTTCTCCTACGTTTTTACTTTCTTAGTTTTTTTCTCCCTGAATATCACTTTCCTTATACTTGTTTTACAAAATGTTCAAGCAAAAATATTCATGGCAGGAGCTGCAAATGGCATCAGACAACTAAATGAGGAGATCTTATTGGGCACTGTCCCCCACGTCCAAGTATAGCGCCGTCGCTGTTATCATGTGTATAAAATTTGCAGTAAAAATGTTATTACGATAGCATTACTCTTATTTTATAGCGTTTTACAATCTCTGGTGCGCCTCTAATCCATTATGTTCAAGTCCCACCTACTGCAGGCTTCTTTTTTAGATCCAATTGAACCACAAAGATTGGATGTTTGGTTCCATAGTCGCTGTATTTCTTGAAAAAGAATCATCTCTGGTTTAAAAAGTTACGCTACTATTTATGTACTCCCAAAAGCTAGTGATATGGTACTTTTTTTTCCCCTTATTATAGTCTGAATGATAGATCCAATCATAAAAATTGAGTTATTACTATCAAAATACAATAATATAATACCCGCTCCTTTCATATGATATTTTTTTTTTTGAGGGGATCCTTTCATATGGTATTTGATCTTACTAATTAAACTAAGATGAAATCTATAATTCAGATGGAATACCATGTCATTAAACTCTAAAAATACCTAATAATTTTTTCTAAAAGTTATCAATTTATGTATCCAAACTAAATAAGTTAGTCATATTAAATAAAGTACACTAACTTCCATTCACTACATCTCAATAATAATGACGTGGTACTCTCTTCTCCCACGTGATAATAGATCATTGTAATTAAATTTATTGAAGGAATTTATCATTTAATGAAAGAAATGAGTATGATATCATTTTACTTCTTAAATACCTAATAATTTAGTCACACATGTCAGTATTGTTCATGTGTCAAGCTTGGACACTCATACTATTTCATTAAATATTTTAATTTTTTGATGTTCTCCAAAATTTTACAGTAAAACAAAAAGGAAAATGGGTGATGATTTGTTAAGTTACTTAAGTAGGCATTAATGTATTGTTTAGGTAACAAATATATATATATATATATATATATATATTGATAGGAGGTAACAATAAATTGGGGCAATAGAAAATAAATAAATAAAATTAAAAGATGGCTGATTGCTCATGCTTTAATTTAATTCTCCTTATCTTCTACTCATGATGGTGATGCACTTGTATTAGTGTGCATAAATACAATAAAAAGCTATTGAGTATTTTTTTTTTTTTAGAGAGTTTCAACCTATGGCGTCCACTCCTGATAATAGCTCTTTATTATCAAAAACAAGACATCAATCCGTTTTTGGTGTAGGCGTGCATTAAACCCCAGATCTCATCTCTTATACAACCATCAAAGGCTTTACCAGTTGAGCTAACTGGAACCCACATAAAGCTATTGAGTATTGATAAGTAATTAAAAATGATTTCTTCTTTGTATCTATTAAATTGAGAAGACTGGTAGTTACTAACGTGAAGAGAAAGAAAAAGACCGGTACGTAGTTATTTACTTGGAGATAAAAGAGAAAAGAACAAAAGAAAAAAATATATATAAGTGTGCGTTTGGATACGAGTTATTTTGCTGAAAACTAAAAATTAAAAATAATAAAAAAATAATTTTTTTTTACTGTTTAGCTCTGTTCATTGGCCTAAATACACTGTTCATGGCCAATGAACAGTGCATAACACGCTGGTTTAAAAAAAAAAAAGAAGAAGCCAAAAACGTGACTTTACTCTAGACGCAGACGCAAACATCCCTATCCAAACGGATCTTAAAACCAAAGATTAGTAGTTATTTACTTGGAGAGAAAAAAAGAAAAAGAAAAAAAAAGAGACAAGATAAGATAGAATAAATAGAAGGGGTATCAGGACAAAAAATTAAATAAAGTAAAGCTTTTTTTTTTTTTTTTTCCTCTGCCGAAATACCCATGAGCACAAACCCACTCTCAAAGGTCACTGTTCACACAATAATTTTATTGCTTCTTAGCAATTCCTTCAGGTAATATAATGGCTTTATTTAAAAAAAGAAATATAATGACTAGAAGTAGAGTTCTCTCCATTTCAAATCCTAGTAATATTACTTATCTGAGGTTTTCTTTGCTGTGAAAACTTGTTTCACACAACTGCTTAAAACAACTAAAAACGTGAATTTAAGTCACAATTTTAAGTTGGAAATCGTAAGTTAAAGTCATGTTTCTAGATAGTGTCAAGTGTCTATTTGCAACAATAAACATGGTCCTTCCTTGTAATATCGTGTTCTGTGTCATTGCTTTCCGTTAGTATTTTTTTACTTTTTTTTATAAGAAGATAGCAACTTTCATTGAGAAGAAGATAAAAACAATACATTTTGAGCCAAGATAGACTCAATAATATAAAGGTTCCCCTCTATCCAAGTTACATAAATATTAATATCCTTGGCAAATTGTGCCAAGATATGTGTTGAACGGTTACTTTGTTCCTTCACAAGAGATATTTGAGCTGATCTAAAGTCCTGCAGTTTGAGATGAATCCCCTCTATAACATTATTAATATTCAGTGGTGGGCTGTGAGAACCCAAGACCACATCAACTACAATTTTTGAGTCACATTCAAACATGGCATCATGAATGCCTACATCCCAAGCAAAGCAAATAGAAGTGTTCCTTGTAAGATCATCGCCTACCATAAAAAAATCATACAAATAAAAGTTTTCATTGTAAGAGCATTCACAGTAAAGGAGCTAAAAATTATAACTTTTAGCAACTTAAAAAGCAAATTTATTTATTTTAACAACTTACTTTACAAAACACCCAATATCAAAATAATTGTACCTCATTTACTGTGAGTGCTCTAAGATCATTAAAAAATAACAAAATAACAAAAAGAAAAAAGTTTGACATTTAATGACAATAACATATGCTACCAACCATCATGGTACGTGACCTATTAAAAAAAAGTGTCTCTATCTAAAGTTCTTTATCACTTAAATAACTAGATAGTTTCTCAAAAAAAAAAAAAAAAAAAAAAAAACTAGATAAGATTGACTGGACAATCTGGACTATTAAGAGTATTATATACTATTATAAAGGACATTTTGAATGTTCTTATCTTGCTGTCTTGGATGGTATGCCAAATTTGTCTAATTGTCTATGGTGAGGTATCTTTTTATTCCTTTTTATTTATTAATAAGCTTATAATATTCACTTTATAATAATTACTTTTAATCATTCAGTGATACTAGTTATAAAAAATATTTGCACACCAAATCTCTTTTATGTCTTCTCAAGTGTTTATAGACCATGAAAGAAATTAGAGTAGTTTTTTTTAGTGCTTCTTTATGTTGATTTCTATCTTATTAAAAAAAAAATAAAAGGATGCCACTATCTCAATGGGATCAGAATATTTTAAGGATTGGTAGAGCCACATGGGGTCAGAGGCCATGAAACCTAAATATTTGAAGTAAAAAAATTAAAGATTAGTTAAGATTGCCCTCTACTTTACAAAGTAAAAAAACGTGTCAAACTCAATCACTCCTGGAGTGACTCCATTCACTAAAAACAAAAGTTTTAAAAGATTTTTCCAATTTTTCATTTATTAGAGAGAAGTAATTGACTTTTGGAAATACAACTTTTCCCCCCCATGTGTCTTGTGGTTGCCCACAAAGTTGGATGTGATTTTGGACAAAATATATGTCTAGAATCTGAGTAACCGGCCCACTATTTCGTCTTTTTTTTATATTATTATTATTTTCAATACGAAAAAAGCAGCGGCATGCTAAAACTGGAGAGTCTCTCTAAAGATTAAAGAGCCAAAATTTATTAGCGTTGAAAGGAAAAAGAAAATCCATCTTTCTTTGATTTTTTGCAGATCCAACTTTGTTTGAGACAAGATTGAAATTTTATATCCATAAAAAAAAAAAAAATTGAAAAATTTAATCACTTCAAAGCTTTGGAAAGTATAAAAATTTATTTTCTTTTTGTTTGTTTGATGGTATAAAAGTTTGGAATTTTTCTTATTCCAAATCATTATACTGATTTAGCATGAGATTCCTAGATTTACATATTCATATTGTAGTTATGTCTAAGTCAGTATAATTTAAGGCCTAAAACAATAAATTTAAGTGAAAAATTTTAAGATTTTAAATATTAATTACATAATTTTTATTTAGTTTCTTCAGACAAGTTCTTCACTCTGCCATTGATTCTTAGACACCATTTGCACGAATAATAAAATTTGAAAGATAAAATCTAAAAAAAAAAAATCTACAAATGATAAAATCTACCCAAAAAAAAAAAAAAAAAAAAAATCTTATTATGTCTTATATGATTATGCGAAGCATACAAAATGAGTAGAGACGAAGAAATAGTGATCAAAAGATACTGATTTGCTATTATGTTTTTCTCTTATATGATAATGTGAAGCTAGCATATTGATTTTCTACATGTTCACAACTCACAAGATCTTAAACCACGTTGAAGAAATGTTTCATTCTCAAAAAAAAAAAAAAAATGTTGAAGAGATGTTTCAAACTTGTTTTACTTACTTTCTTCCTCCTTGCTAACATCATCAAAAAAACCTAATTCATCATTTGTCTCTAAATTAAAATTTGTTTACTAACTATTTTTTTTTTTTTTTTGTGTGTGTTGACAAACTACTAATTAAGTAATTATAATACTTCAAGCATATAGGTTTCTATTTGTCTCTTAAATTTCATGACAACATCAATTTTAATTAATTATTACAACTACATTAACCAAATAGAAATTATGCCAATGAACTTTGGGTGAAGTGGCACCTTCACACACGTAACTCGTTAGTATGAAATGATGGACGTGTTCGAAATTTCAAATCCCCTCACCCTCAAGGGCATGAGTTTTCACTTTTCACCTACCCAAAACAGGGGCGGACTTAGGATTTCAAGCTAGGGAGTCGAAGTATAAGAAGAAAAAAAAAATCCAAATAAGTATCCATATAGTACTAACAAACTAGCAACAAAGATCAATACACAAAATCATTATTTCTTAATGCATTAAGAAATAATCCATGAAATATACAAATTCAAGATGGCAGAGGCTAGACACATAAATAGGAATGGCAAAAAGATAGCCCATGAACTTGCTCAACAGGCCAAGAGGGTTGGGGAATGGGAATTGAAGAGCTAGACTGGTACAGCACTAGAGATTGTAGCTAATCTTCTTAGTATAGATAGTTTCAGCTGAGGGAATTAGTTTGTGGTTTGTCTTGTTACTCTTCCTTGCAGGTTTCTATATTTTCCTGAGCTTTGTATTGGTTGTATTGACTATTTTTGAATGAAATGAATATTCATTTTCAAAAAAGAAGAAGAAGTAATGTTTGTTTAGAAACCCATACATGTGTGTGCGTCTATATATATATGGATTGGTTTATGTTATACCTAATGTAACTTTTACAATTGTTTACACTACTCAATAATTTTCTATTGGATGTATATTTGACAAATCCACCGGTGAATTTCATTTTCACTCTATATGCTTGCAAATTTTCAAGTTAATTAGAGATTAATTTTTTCAACTTTTTGGTATTTCAACACTATACACAAAACATGAGTTTATGGCTCAAATTGTAAGTGAAATTTGATTCATATGAAATTTGGTGTTGTGTGTTAAGAAGAACGAGAACTTGTAAATCAACCGTAGAAATTTTAAAATTAATTCAATAGAAGTTATTGAGTGGTGTAATATTAATACAAAAAAAGCAATGTTTAGTTAGAAATTGGATGACTTAGAAAGGAAAATTATATGATGAATAAGATGATTTTAGAGGAATGATTCAAAAGAAAGAAATAATTCAAGGCTTGGCTAAGCTAATTGATATGCTTGGCGCATATTTTGAGGAATGTTATTTTGGTTAATAGCTCCTATGCATTTTTTAGAATTGTGCGTGGTATAAAGTTTCAAAAAGTTTGTTATGATTAATTCTATAACCCCTTTTTATGTTTTATTCTTTTAATTGTTAAACAAGGAAGTGTCAATGATTTTTAGGTCAATTTTCTTTTCTTAGTGTTATCAACAGATACCTTTATTTTGAATCTCCCATTTCCCATTTAAAAAATATTTATAAAAAAATTGTTGAACAATATATAATTTCTGAATGATTAATGTGTGAAATCTCATATGGTTCTTTCGGATAGAGTATTAAAAAGGAAGGGTTTGGATTTCACTTTTTAATTTAAATGTGACGGTAAAATTTTTTCTGTTGATGAAATTTTATTTGAAATAATTATAAAAGTAAAATGTTAAATTTGTAACTTTACAAGGTTTTTTTTGTTTGAACAAAATTTTGAATCAACTTAATAAATAATCTTGTGTTGTTAAATTCATATCAACCAATGTATAGTATCAATTATTCTTTAAATCCCTTGATTTTAAATCTTTATATCCAAACTCAACCTTTGTTTGTCCGATGTTTTAAAATAATTTGGCTGTTAAAAGTAAGAAGAAATAAAGAATGTGTGTGGGGCACCCATCATTAAGTTTGTGGACAAGCTAAGCCTAAAAAATGCATGTGTTCTCTGTGGAACATATTATAATGTGTTTTGCTTTATTTTTTTATTGTAATGTATTAAAAAAATTGTCTCTTTCCACACGTACCTTGCTAGCACGTGCAACCGATCAATTCTAGGCATATTCAAACATTAAAGACAAGCCGGCATGAATTTGCTTTTAAAGGCGTAATGACAAGTCAGTACGTAACTTTCCAGACCCTGCCAATAGGATTATATACTAATATTCTATCACCAAACTCCTTGACTTTGGCACTCTCAGATCCCAACATGGATCTTCCTCAAAAGTTGTAATAATTACAAGACTTTTGTAGTTGCAATCATGACAGGAGCATCTGATCACAAATTATTCTATAATTATTTTTTGTTACAATTGACATGTTGCGAATTTTATTTAAAAAATATATATATATATATATATGGTGAAGGCTTAATCATCACTTTTACGTAGAGTTATCATTTTTTATTTGTCAATTATGATTTGTCATGTTATAACTGTAGTAAAAAGTTGTAAAAAATTTTGTAGTTTTAAACTTTCTTATAGAATTGAAAAAGACAATTTTATTTTTAATTTTGACAAATATTGGTCACAAATTATTAGTTGTAAGTAAGAAAATGATAATAATAGTTGCAGATAAAAAAGTGATAATAATGGTGAATTTAGAAATTATTGAACTTTTGCAAACTTGTTTTACCCAATAATATTTATTTATTATTTTTTGGTTGGTGTTGTTATTAGATATCGATTTGCTGATGGATTTTATCATAAAACTTTTATGCGGTAATGGGTTTGATAGTTTGTGGTGTTTATTCTACTGAGAGACGGTGCTTGAATGGTTTTGGTATTTAATGGTAAGTGTGAGGCTGGTGGGTTAGCTTTTTGGTACTATGTTCTATTCATCAGCTTGGCCATTAGAGACATAAGATTCTCAAACCGCCTGGAAAGTAAAAATAAAGACCACCAAAGATAGTTTTCCTAAGAAAAAACCATACATACAACATAGTCTCAAAGCACATATGTATATATCCATCATTAGAGATTCAGAGAATAAAAGATAAACTCAAACATACACACATACATATATAGAGTCTCAGAAGCACATGCATCATCTGAGAATCAAAGACAAACTCAAACACACACTTACATAAGAGTCTCAGAAGCACATGCATCATCTGAGAATCAAAGACAAACTCAAACACACACTTACATAAGAGTCTCAGAAGCACATGCATCTTCTGAGAATTAAAGATAAACCCAAACAAGCATACATACATAATCCATACTCAACAACATTCATCTTGGCGCTAGGGGATGGAGGTGCCTTTGTAAGGCATAAGGGGAGGAGGAGGGCTCTTCTGCAGTGAGCCTAGCATTGGTGCAGGGTTGTCACTCTCCAAAGTGCTTGCTGAAGATGGGATATGGGTGCCCGGATTTGGAGACGATGGCGTGACAGGACCCTTAAGAAGCTGTCGGCGTAGCAAAGGATCATTGGCAAAGGCCTTATGGCTGATCCATGAAGGAGGGGTGTCGCCAGTGGTGCTGGGAGGATTAAACATGAGCACAGATATTGGAGGGACTTGGCCTTGCACCAACAATGATCCTAACAACTGGGTTTTCTTCATTAGATTTGGCTCTTCTCCATGGGGTGTCCTCCTAGCTTCATATGAAGCAGGCATGTTCATAAGAGAAAGTGCCAGTATGGCTAGGAGGAGAAGCATTTTTGCAGAAAGAGATGGAACCATATTGAATCAAAGAGGGTTAAGAAATGGTTGATGAAGAATTATGAAGGACCATATGGTGTATTTATAATGAGAATCGGGAAACAACATTAAAACTTTGTTTTCACACTACAGACAATAAACAGAAAAAAATAATAATAATAATAATAATGCAAGTTTTAAAGAATGATGGTGACTGGAACTAGAATAGTGGAGAATGAAGTACTAAAAAAAATAACTATTAAAAGAAAAGTAGTCAGTTTTAAAAGTCTGACTATTATTCTTCAAAAAAGAAGGTCTGACTTTGTTGCCATATTGGGGTCTAACCTACTCTACTGGTAACCGGTCCAAAAGGACAAATCCTAAGATTAGGAAAGAGCCGCTGAAACGTGACTGATTGAACCCATGATGGAGACCGTGGGACGAGGAAATCTGAAAAGCGCGCATCTGCAATCCAAAAGTCCAAAATAAATTATTTTAAAAATAAACTTTTATCCATAAGACATGCTAATAAAACCATTCTAAAAATAATATTATATTCCCAAGAATTTCATTATAAGTTTTATGGTCCGTTTGAATAAAATTTGTTTTACTAAAATTAAAAATTGAAAACTAAAAATACTGTATTAAAATAATTTTTAAATGTGTGAATAATATCGTGAAACCTATTTTTAATGAAAAAGTTACTGAAAAGTGAGATTTGTGGGACCCGTAAATAGTGCACAGTATACTATTCACTGCTGAAAAGTCAAATAATGCGGCTAATGTTCATGAACAGTGCATGAACAATAACCGCATTACTCCCTGAAACGCGTGAAAAAAAAGAAGAATAAGAGGGAAACGCAAAACTGAAACTCGGACGCGCAAAACGCGCAATACAAACACATACTTAGTAGTAGAATGGGATTGGTAAAAAAAAAAAAAGAAAAGAAAAAAAAAGAGTAAAGTTAATAAAGAGTTTATATAAGAATCAATAACAATTTACTATATATAATTTATTTTGAAATATTGTGGATACATATTTTATGGAAAATGTTAACAAGGTGCAAAAAAGATTAAAAAAATTGTCAAAAAAATAAAAATAAAATAAAACGATACTTATAAAATTAAAAATAATGAGATAAAATTGTAAAAAAGATTTTTTTTTTTCAAAAAAAGTTGTTAAGGGGGCACATTAACACAACCTTATTTGATAATCTCTAGATGGGCCCTCATCCATTCTGTCTGTTAGTCTTTTTCAGATCCATGTGTAAGTCCAATTACTGCTATTGGCATGTTTTTCTGGGTCCATGTGAACCACAAAAAATTTCATAGTATATCTTGAAAAAGAAACATCACTAACTTTAAAAAAGATAGTGATATGGTGCTCTTTTTTGTTAATCCTTCCGTGAATGGTAGATTCAATCATAAAAATTGAGTTATTAATATCAAAGATTCAAAATACACTAATGTTATACCCGCTCCTTTCAAATGATATTTGCTCTTATTAATTAAAATTAGATGAAATTAATCATTCATATGATATAAAAGATTACCACGTCATTATATTTTAAAAGTATATAATAATTTTCTCTTAAAATTATCATTGCTTATAGGTATACCCAAACTAAATAAATTAGTCACCTTAAATAAAGTACACTAACTATACATTACTAACTTCCATTCACTATGTCTCAATAATATCTATAATCTATAAAAGATAGTATTTGATTTTTGATTGACCTCATAATATTTATTGCATAAGTTTTGGGGTCACACAAATTTACATGTCATAATGCACACACACACCACAATTTGGAAATTTCATATTTAGGCCAAAAAAAAAAAATCACATTTTGTTAAACTTTCTTGCATTGTACAGGTAACTAACTAGATATTTTGATATTTTGTATTCCAAGAATCAAGTGAGGTGGTACTCTCTCCTCACACATGATAATAGATCATTTTAATGAAATTTATTGGTGAAATTTGTATCATTTAATGAAAGAAATGAGCACCCTATCACTTTGCTCCATAAATTCCTAATAATTAGTCACACATGTCAATGTTGTTCATGTGTCAAGCTTGGACCCTCATAATCTTTCATGAAATATTTTAATTTTTTGATGTTCTCCAAAATTTTATAGTAAAAAAAAAAGAAAAAAGAAACGGAAAAGGGGTGATTATTTGTTAAGTTACTTAAGTAGGCATTGTATTGTTTAGGTAACAAATATATTGGGATAATAGAAAATAAATAAATAAATAAAAGTAAAAGATGGTTGATTGCTCATGCTCTAATTTAATTCTCCTTATCTTCTACTCATCATGGTGATACACTTGTATTGGTGTGCATAAATACAATAAAAAGATATTCAGTATTGATAAATAATTAAAAATAATTTCTTCTTCATATCTATTAAATTGAGAAGACTGGTAGTTACTAACATGAAGAGAAAGAAAAAGACTGGTAGTTATTTACTTGGAGATAAAGAAGAAAAGAGCAAAAGAGAAAAAATAATAATAATATAAAACCAAAGACCGGTAGTCATTTACTGGGAGAGAAAAAAAGAAAAAGAAAAAAAAAAGATAAAATAAGATAGAATAAATAGAAAGGGTATTGGGGCAAAAAAATAAATACAGTACAACTTTTATTTTTCTGCCGAAATACCCCTCGCATGCTCACTCTCATAGTTCACTGTGCAGAATATAATGTTCTTGCTTCTTAGCAATTCCTTCAAGTAATATAATGGCTTTATTTAAAAAAAAAAAAAAAAGAAGATAAAAAAGTAATATAATGACTAGAAGTAGAGTTCTATCTATTTCAAATCCTAATAATATTCCCTTCTACTTATTCGAGGTTTTCCTTGTAGTAAAAACATGTTTCACACAACTACTCAAAACAATTAAAAAATGAATTTAAGTCACAGTTTTAAATTGAAAATCATGACTTAAAGTCACGTTTCTGGGCAGTGTCAAGTGTGTATTTGCAGCAATAAACACAATCCTTCGTTGTAATATTGTGTTCTTTGTGTCATTGCTTTCCATTAATACTTTTTTTTATTTTTTGAAAAAGGCTTTCCATTAGTACTTAACTATCCCAACAGTTTCTAATTACAGAAAAGTTTTCCTTGTAAGATCATAGGCTACCATAAAAAAATCATACAAATAAAATTTTTCCTTGTAAGATCATTAAAAAATAACAAAAAGAAAAAAGTTTGACATTCAATGTCAATAACTTATGCTACCAACCATCATGGTACGTGACCGATACAAAAAAAATGTCATTATCTAAAGTTCTTTATCACATAAATAACTAGATAAGATTGATTGGACAATCTAGACTATTAAGAGTATTATACCATTATAAAAGGATATTCGAATGTTCTTATCTTACTGTCTTGGATGGTATGCCAAATTTGTCTAGTTGTCTATGGTGAGGTATGTTTTATTCCTTTTTAATTATTAATAAGATAAAATTTTAATTTATGATATTTGTTTCATAATAATTACTTTTTATCATCACGTCAAGACATTAATTAAAATTTTTGGTTAAAAAAAATATTTATCCACCAAATTTCTTTTATCCATACTTAAGTGTTTATAAGCCATGTAGTAGTTTTTTTTAGTGCTTTTTTAAGTGTTTATAGACCATGTAGTAGTTTTTTAGTGCTCTTTTATGTTGATCTCTATCTTATTATAAAAATAAAAGGATGCCACTATCCCAATGGGATCAGAATACTTTAAGGGTTGGTAGAGCCACATGGGGTCAGAGGCCATGAAACCCAAATATTTAAAATAAAAAATTAAAGATTAGTTAAACCCAAATATATGGAAGACTTGGAAGTTCTATATAGCATATATCAAATTGCTTTGGAACAAATAAAATGGCCCTCTACTTTACAAAGGGAAAAAAACGTGTCAAATTCAAACACTCCTGAAGTGACTTCATTCACTAAAAAAAAAAGGTTTTAAAAGATTCTTCCAATTTTTCATTCATTATAGAGAGAAAAGTTATTGACTTTTGCAAATAGAACTTTATTTAAAATACAAGTTTTAAGGCTACCCACAAAGTTGGATGTGATTGTGGACAAAATATATGTCTAGAATCTGAGTAACCGGTCTACTATTGCGTCTTTTATTTATAATAATAATAATAATAATAATAATAATAATAATAATAATAATAATAATAATAATAATTATTATTATTATTATTATCAATACGAAAAAAGCAGCAGCATGCTAAAACTGGAGAGTCTCTCTAAAGATGAAAGCGCCAACATTTATAAGTGTTGAAAGGAAAAAGAAAATCCATCTTTCTTTGATTTTTTCAGATCCAACTTTGTTTTGAGACAAGATTGAAATTTTATATCTATAAAAAAAAAAAATTAAAAAATTTAACCACTTCAAAGCTTTGGAAAGTATAAAAATTTATTTTATTTTTGTTTTTTTGATGGTATAAAAGTTTGGTGGAATTTTTCTTATTCCAAATCATTATACTGATTTAGCATGAGATTCTATCTAGATTTACATGTTCATATTGTAGTCATGGTTGAGTCAATATAATTTGAGGCCTAAAACAATAAATTTAAGTGAAAATTTTTAAGATTTTAAATATTAATTACATAATTTTTATTTAGTTTTTTAAGACAAATTTTTGACTCTGTCATTGATTCTTAGACACCATTTGTGCGAATAATAGAATTTGAAAGATTTTGATTAGAGAAATGACATTTGAACACTATATATATATATATATATATTTTTTTTGATATCATTTGGCATCATATGTTTTTTAAATGATAAAATCTACAAAAATAAAATCTTATTATATCTTATATGATTATGCAAAGCATACAAAATGAGTAGAGACAAAGAAATAGCATTCAAAAGATACTGATTTTCTATTATGTTTTTCTCTTATATGATTATTATGTGAAGTATACTGATTATCTACATGTTCACAACTCACAAGATCTTAACCCATGTTGAAGAGATGTTTCAAACTTGTTTTACTTATTTTCTTCTTGTGAACATCATCAAAAAAACCTAATTCATCATTTGTCTCTAAATTAAATTTTTTTTACTAAGTAAGTAATTATTATTTTTTGTGTGTGGAGAAACTACTAATTAAGTAATTATAATACTTCAAACATATAGGTTTCTATTTGTCTCTTAAATTTCATGACAACATCAATTATAATTAATTATTACAACTACATTAACTAAACAAATATTTTGCCAGTGAACTTTGGGTGAAGGGGCGTGTTCGAAATTTCAAATCCCCTCATCCTCAGGGGCATGAGTTTTCACTTTTCACCTACCCAAAATACAAGTAAAAAAAAAAAAAAAAACCAATTTAACAACCACTATCATTGTCAATACTCCACACATATCAACTAAGAATTAAAGAGAAATCTGGGCCGATTAAAAAAGAAAAACAGTTCATAAAATGTTAAACCAAAGGGCCCAAAAAAAAAAAAAAAACAAAACCCCTTATATGTTGAGGTGCACCTAGAAGTCCAGCCCACATAGAATCCTATTACATATAGAAATAGGTGTACCAATTGCACAAGAAGTCAAAGACTTCTATTCCTAATTGAATTAGGAGAGTCACGCTGCAAAGCTTTTATATAAAGCTGGTGCGTGTGGGTTTCATGAATAGTGAGAGAGGTTCAGAGAGACTAAAGAGTGAAACATAGATTTGAAGCCGACTGAAGAAAAAAGAATAGTGCTTTGTGCGGCATTGAGGGAAAAAAGAAAATGTGATTTTTCTTTTGCTCAAGACACACAAGAAAGATAAATTGGAGTTTTTTTAGGACGATTATTTGGGTGCTACAATCACAAAGAATTGAAGCATTCAGAGTGAAAGATCTTGCTACCAGCTTTTGTGATGAGGTTGTATTTGTTTCTAGAGGTATTATTGTACTTTTCCAATTTATTGTGAACTCAAGTTTTGGGTATAACTTGAGTATTGTAATCTCTATTTTATTATATTGGATTGATCGAATTTGCCCCATAGTTTTTCCCTCCACACTAGAGGGTTTTTCACATAATTTTTTAGTGTTCTTGTTGGTTATTTTTTTATCGCTTCTGTAGATTTTTATTTTCTTTATTACTTGGGTTATATTTAATTTAAATCACACATAGACGGGGATTTATTCCAACAAGTGGTATAAGAGCTTTGGTTGTTGGATGTGATTGTCTTGAGTTGAATTAAATGGAAAATATGAATATAAATATGAGCACTATGATTAAACTCTTGGCATCAAATTATTCAATTTGGAAGCCAATGATGGAGGATATCCTTTACTGTAAGATTTACATGACCCTATTGAGGGTGATAGTGTTAAGCCCAACGAGATGTTTGATAAAGACTGGGAGAAGTTAAATAGAAAAACCATTAGATGTATTAGACAATGCATCGATGTGAGTGTTTCATCATGTATCTCAAGAGAATAAAGCAAAAGCTCTTTGGGAAAAATTGAAGGGTCACTATGAAAGAAAGACAACTCAAACTAAAGGTTTTGTGGCAAGAAAGCTTGTGAATTTGAAGCTTAAGGAAGGGAGATCCGTTGCCGAGCATTTTAGTGAGCTCCAAGACTTGGTGAATCAGATGGTTACAATGAAGCTGATAATTGATGATGAGCTTCAAGATTTATTACTTCTAAGTTCTTTACCTAACAGTTGGAAGACTTTGGTGGTGTCACTTAGCAACTCTGCTCCAAATGGTGTTCTACAACTTGCAATGGTCAAGGATAGCTTGTTTAAAGAAACAAGAAGAAAAGACATGGGCAAGGATAATGCACAGACTCTTGTCACAAAGAACAGGGGGGAGGAGTAAGACTATAAATTCTAAGGGGTGTGGTAAATTCAGAAGTCAGTCAGAATCGAAAGGAAAATTCAAGTATTTCTACTGTGACAAAAAAGGTCACATAAGAAGAAACTGCAAGGCAGGGAAGAATAAATAGGAAGATGAGAAAAATCAGAATAAAGTAGAAGAACAGAATACCACTGCTGTCTCAACAATTGAAGAGATGGTGCTCTAGATGAATGTTGCAATGTTTCACATCCTTATGTTGAATGGGTGATTGACTCAGCCTCTTTTTGCCATGTCACTCCAAGAAATGAGCTCTTTACTTCATACAAAGCAGGAGACTTTGGGAGAGTAAAGATGAGCAATAACAGTTATGCTGACATTGTGGGAATTGGAGATATTTGTTTTGAGACTAACACTGGATACACCTTGGAATTGAAGAATGTGCGACATGTGCTTGATATGCACTTGAATCTTATTTTTACTCATATTCTGCATAAAGAAGGCTATGACAACTATTTTGGAGATGGTAAATGGAGACACTCTAAAGGATCATTGGTGCTTGCTAGATGGAAGATTTGTTGTACACTTTACAAGACACAAATAAAGGTGTGCAAAGATGTTGTTAGTGCAACTTAGGAAGACTCTACACATAAGTTGTGGCATAAGCAACTGGTTCATATGAGTGAAAAGGGGTTGTAGATTTTGGCAAAGAAGTCTCTCATTCCTTTTGCCAAAGGTAGGTCACTTAAACCTTGTGATTATTGTTTATTTGGAAAACAACATAGAGTCTCTTTCGCATTCCATCTACTAGAAAGCCCAATGTGTTAGATCTTGTTTATTCTGATGTATGTGATCCCATTGATGTGGAGTCCTTAGGTGGCAATAAGTATTTTGTTACTTTTATTGATGATGCTTCATGAAAGGTGTGGGTGTATTTTTTGAAAACTAAAGACCAAGTATTTGACCACTTCAAGAAATTCCATGCCATGGCGGAAAGAGAGAAAGGGAAGCCTTTGAAGTGTCTCTGCACTGACAACAAAGGTGAATATACGTCTAATGAGTTCAAGAGTTACTACTCCGAGAAAGGTATTAGACAAGAGAAGATAGTTCCTAGTACCCAATAGCAAAATGGTATGGTAGAGAGGATGAACCGCACTATTGTTGAGAAGGTTAGATATATGTTGAGAATGACTAATTTGCCTAAGTCATTCTAGTGTGAAGCTATTCAAACTGCGTGCTACCTAATTAATCGGTCTACATCAGTTCTATTGGAGTTTGATATTCTAGAGAGAGTTTGGACTGGGAAAGATGTTTCATACTCTCACTTGAAGGTATTTGGGTGCGAGGCATTTGCACATGCGCCTAAGGAACAAGCTTTTATATAAAGCTTGTGCGTGTGGGTTTCATGAATAGTGAGAGAGATTCAGAGAGACTGAAGAGTGAAACACAAATTCGAAGCTAACTGAAGGAAAAAGAATAGTGCTTTATGCAGCACTGAGGGAAAAAAGAAAAGGTGAATTTTCTTTTGCTCAAGACACACAAAAAAGATAAATTGGAGTTTTTTCTAGGATAATTATTTGGGTGCTATAATCACAAAGAATTGAAATATTCAGTGTGGAAGATCTTGCTACCGGCTTTTGTAGTAAGGTTGTATTTGTTCCTAGAGGTATTATTGTATTTTCCCAATTTATTGTGAACTCAGGTTTTTATTATAACTTGAGTGTTGTAATCTCTATTTTATTATAGTGGATTAATCGGATTTGCCCTGTGGTTTTTCCCTCTACACTCTTGGTGTTCTTGTTGATTGATTTTTTTATTGGTTCCGTAGATTTCTATTTTCTTTATTGCTTAGGTTATATTTAATTTAATTCACACATAGATGGGGATTTATCCCAACATTATATACATTTAATTTTTGGGACTTAGTATATAAAAAAGTGGGCAGTTTAGCTGGCTAAGCAAAAAGTAACTCAGCAAGCTCTATCGTGCTCAAAGAGACTAGCCCAAACAAGTTGGTGTTTGCAATAAACAAAGATTTTTCATATAATTTGGGCTGGGATTGGATATATATGGTGACGATGAGTTTGGGAATTGGGCTTTCAGGTCTACTTTTGTGGTCTATGTGGGTTGAATAGAGCCCTAAGAGCATTTACCATTAGGTGTGCCAAATGCCAAATATTTGTCATTTGGCACACCAAATACCAAAAAACCCCTCTCATGAGATGTTCCAAATGTTATAATTTTTACTACACATGAACAGTATCGTTCCATCTTTGGAACGGTATGGATACGGATGAAAATGCTAAATTTTTTTTATTCATTTCCTCTCTCTTCCTTTTTGACTTTCTTTCTTTTGATCTCTCTTCCTTTATCACTTTCTTTTTTCTCTCTCTTTCTTTTTCTTCTTTCTTTCTCCGCCGCTCCCTTCTTCTCTGTCAACTCTCTTTCTTTTTTCTTCTTCTTTCTTCTCCAATCTCCAAAATCTTCACCTCTCTCTTTTTTTCCTTTTTTCTCTTTTTTGTCATTCAACGCCTCTGTGTCTTTTTTTTTTCCTGCCACACTCTCTCTTTCTTCTTTTTTCTCCACCTAGACCGTTGCCATTGAGATCGGCTGTCGCTGTGGAGTTCGATCTCACTGATGAGGTCGATTGGTGGAGACCGCATGTAAGTTTGGACCTTTTTTTTTTTTTTTTTTTTCCCTCGGTTGTGGATTCCATGTGATTGAGGGTGGTGGTGGAGTTGGGTTGATTCCATGTGATTTGGGTTGTATAAATGGAGTTGATTCAACTCTTCTTTTTTTTTTTGGAGACTTTTGTGGGTGTGTTTGATTTGGGATGGGTTTTGAGGTTTGTGAATGTGGTGGATTGTTGTGGATTTATTTAATTAATTATTTATTTTTATAAAGGTGGCGTTGCTGGATTGGGTTTGTGTTGGTGGTGGCTATCGATGTTGTTGCGGTAATGGTTGTTGGTGGCCGTTGGGGCAGTGGTGGTTGTGTCGTTATTGTTGATGATGATGGGGAGGAGTTAATATATTATTTTAATGTGTTGTAAATGTTATTTTAAAGTATAGAATTGAAGAATAAAACATGTGATGAATGAGATATTGTAAAATGATGTGGTAAAATAATAAAGTAAGCTTTTGGTGTGTCAAAATGACATTTTTTATAGAAGAGTTGATGGTAATGCTCTAAGGAAAGCCTTATCTAGGATATTAGAATTTTAGTATCCTGTTGTCTTCTTCTCCTATGCTATGTCAAATTCTCCATAGAGGCTAATATTTTACCCAAGACTTTGCCAATGAACTGGTTTTTTTTTTTAGTGCTATTTTATGTTTATTTCTATCATAATTATTCGAAAAAGATGCCATTATCTCTGTGGTATCAGAAATATTCTTAGACATCATTTGCATTAGTAATAAAATTTGTAAAGATTTTGATTAGAAATGATGTTTGAACACTACCTTTATATTTATACGTGCCCAAGATGAGGCTGTTGGACTTTACCTTTTGGGCTCACAACTTATTTTTATTGTGGATTTGAGGGTTTCCTACTATGGGTAATTCTAACTCCTAGACTTCATCACTTCTTTCACCATTTTTTCCAACCCCTTTTTCTTCCTCTTGTTCTCATATTTATAGTTCCCTCTTAATGGAGTGGCCATCATTGCTCCTTTGCAGGTGCGGTGGGAGGTCCAATGTGTTTGATGGTAAGTGGATGGTTAGGTGGTGGTGGCTTTGGAACTTGGTTCCTCTTTTCGTGGACAGCCCGGCGGCCTCGTCCCGTGGAAAACTGTCGAGCAAGTGAGAATTAGCGTGTCTGCTTATCTCCCTTTCTTTTGGTGCTCGGGGATGCATACCAGGCAGGGCCTTTGCCGAGTGACCTGGACCAATGGCCTGCACGGATACGGGCTGGGCTTTTTAGGCTAGCGGAGACTGGGCCTAAGCGTTTTGCCCATGTATTAGAGCCCAAATGGGCTCGGGCGTTGGATGCCGCACATTAACCCCTCCTTGATTCGTGACCGGTGCTCGGCAGGAATCAAGGAATCCAAGAGGGTGCACGCTACCTACGCTCGGTGAAGTGACGTCTGGAATGCCCTAGAGTTCCATTAATTCGTCCCTAAAAAGGTGAGCCGAATCTGGCCGTCTGGATAAACCTTCATTATTACTTGACGCTTCATGAACCGAGGCGGCGCAGGTTTCAGTTGGCGTGGAAATCGGAATGACTGCTAATTAATCCTTGTAACGGCTAATTAACTGCTACGCCCTCCCCTGGAATCTCCTATAAAAGGTTCGTTCTAAACCACTCTTCTACTTTTTGCTTTCTTCTCACTGTGTTCCCTTCTCTGCCGTGCATTCATCCGCACATTTATACTCCAGCCCAGAATCTACCTTCACCTTAGAACCCCAAGTAAGTTCTCTACATTCCCCCTTTTACCTTCGTATTTTCATTCATTTTTCTCTTAGAGTTTAGGATGGGATACTCGTACCTTCTGGACACGGGTGCGGCCTTAGCCACTTTCAGGCAAGCTTTTGATATTTCCAGCGATGTGGAGATAGCGTATTGCCATTAGAGTGAAATAGCTCTTCACAAAGGGGGCAATACTGCCTTTTTTCCCTTGATGGCGATTTTAGAGAGTGGAGTGAGGTTTCTTGTAGACCCCCTTCTAATAAACACCATTAGGTACTATGGACTGTGCCCCGACCAACTTCCTCCCAACTTTTATCGGGTGGTGAGTTGTGTGAGGCGGTTGAACCAGATATTTGATTTGCAATTAGACCAGTATGACATAAACCACATGTACATTTTATGTGGGGCAAAGAAAACAAATTATTACCTGAAAGTAAGAGACATGAGGGTACGGCTGATCTCTTGCCTACCTGACTCAAATAGGAACTCTACCGGGGAGTTCGTTAGGGTATGTGGCAATTGGTTTGCCGGTGACTTCCCCAGCCCCCTCACCAGACGCGAAGTGGGTTCGTCCCGATCATCTAAACTGTTTTCAATTCATATTTACTTCGTTGATCGTATGAATGCTTTAGGTTGTAAAACCTTTTTATTTACTCTGACGTTTATCTGTGTTGATATTTGCAGACGGCAGAGTGTTCGTCCCGAATATCAGGGTTATGCACGTACGGGACTTGAACTTCGTGCTCAGGTTCGAGATCTTTGTCCATATAGACGGACAGCTCCGAGCGTCCCACTTGATACTCGGGGTAAATCCTGTGTATTCTACATGGCGAGCTTTCAGCCAAGCCCTGCTAGTCGATAGCCCACTCTTATCCTATATTGACATTCAGCATGCAAATTTTCTTCCTCCGAAGTTTACAGTAGGCGAGGCCGGTGATCAAGGCCCACGGTATATTTGTTCTGACGAGTGCCAACCTGTACGGGATGAGTCTGCCGATCGCGTGTCCCGAGCTCCCTGAGAACGTGCTCACGACCAAATTCAGCAAGGAGCACCTGTCTAACCAGAAGACCCTGTTGATCAAGAAGCCCCTCCCCAAGAAGCCAAAGAGGCAGTTGCTGAAACTGAACATGGTCGAGATGAAGAGATGGTGACTCGGAGGACAATGTTAATCAGCCGTTTCATCCCTAGGGCCGGGCAAATCGCGCAGCAGCAACAGCCCCAGGGTCGCGGCCAGACCCCTCCTCCTCCACTGGCAGCCCCCGTTCGGCAAAGAAAAAGGCCGCGCATGACTGAACAGACCCTGGTTGTCCCAGGCGATGCGCCCACGAAGACTCCTCCCCGGCCTTCTGGTGGTATTATGATTCGAGAGCCTTCGGTTTAGACTGGGACGCACGTGGCATCCACCACCTGTGTCGTACTCGTGTGGCAGCCCTCATTCATGCTGGACGGCAAACTGCTTCCCTCGGATGCAAGCCTGCACGTTTGGGGGAAGGGGGCGGGCGGCCACGTCGCCTAGACCTTGGCGCGCGGCCTACTACTCCCAGAGGATGTCCGGGCATTTGAAGAGGGAACGGATGAATCGATGGAAAGGAAGCTGTAGTGGCACACTATCATGGTAAGTAAATTCAAGTTGTTGTTTTTTGTTGTTGTTGTTGTTGTTGTTTTTTTTTTTTTTTTTTTTTTTTTTTTTTTTTTTTTTTTTAAATATTCTACCTCATGGGATTTGGTTCCCATTCTTGTCACTTCATTAGGCCGTGCAACTGGCGTGCATACTTGATAGACGCGTTAGTGATCTTGCCGAGGACGCTGGTCGGGAGAAGGCTCTAAAGGACGTGGCTGACGCTAACGCGAAGGAGAAGGCCGTAGCTGCTGTGACGGCGGAAAAGAAAGCTGCCGCGGCCGAGAAGGCGAAAGCGGATGTGGAGAAGAGGTACTCAGAGTTGCAAGCTCGCGTGGGGGACATCGAGCTCCGGTTAGCGGAAGTCGAGAGCTTGAATAGTGCGCGGTCCAAGGAGCTAACCAATCTCTGAGCGGCCCTGGAGGTGAGCGAGAGCAAGTGGTATAATGAGGGATTTGCCGATGCAGAGAACTCGGCAGAACCGGTCATAAGGGATGCTCGGAAGCTCGGTTTCAAGGAGGGGTGGCTGGCCGCTCTGCAGGCTATGGGGGTTCCCAAGGACTCCCCTTTGAGGGACCCTGGCCAAATTCCATTCCCTGTCCCCGCTCCTGCGCCTCATGCTTCTCAAGGGCCCGTCGATGAAGAAGAAACGACCAGCCTGAGGGAATTTGTGGAGCAAATTGATGCCCACGTGGAGTTGGAGGAAACGGAGGTGGCCAGCCAGCTTTTCCTTGGAGATCAGCTCCTTCAGGACCCCGTACAGACTCTGTCGCGGCAGGATTTTGCAGGGTCCGATATCCATGCACAACCCGCAGATTCCGCCTCTTAAGATGCCGAACCGTGATCTCCTCTATTCGATGAAGTTTTTCTTGTCCCTTTCATTTTATTTTATTTATGCCTTTTAATCGAACTGCCTACGTCACCGGGCTGTGGTGACTGAACAATTGCTTTTTTATTTTGGTTTGACATTTTGAATGTCCGCCGTGTTTTGTGGACGGGATATTGTTTATTTACGCTTTTCTTATTAAGATTTTTGCGTTTTGCTTGCTTCGTATCCATGTTGTAGTGGTCTGGGTAGTTGAATCCGATTTTGGCACTCAACGGGGATTGATGTGTAGATCCACCCACTAGGTAATATAGCTTGAACCGCGCAGCTGGTTTTTGTCTTCGGAATAATTTAAGGTTTACACCTGCTCGGTAATATAGTTCGAACCGGGTAGCAGGCTTCTGTTCTTAGAATAATTTAAGGTTTACACTTGCTTGGTATTATAGTTTGAACCGAGCAGCAGGTTTCTGTCCTTAGAATAATTTAAGATTTCCACCTGTTCAGTATTATAGTTTGAACCAGGAAGCAGGTTTTTGTCCTTAGAATAATTTAAGGTTTCCACCTGCTTGGTATTATAGTTTGAACCGGGCAGCAGGTTTCTGTCCTTAGAATAATTTAAGGTTTCCACCTGCTTGGTAATATAGTTTGAACAGATGGTAGGGAATAACACAAATTTGCATGCTTAAACATTACTATTCACATTAGTAGAACATGTACAACATTTTGCATAACTTTAGAACTCGGCGTGTAGCCAGTAAGTGGTAAAACTTCTTCAAATTGCGAACATTCCATGGCCTGGGTAGTGGCTTCTCGTCTTGTTCTTCCAAGTAATAAGCGCTCGTGCCAGCAACGGCAGTAACCCTGTACGGCCCTTCCCAAGTTTGCGCTAATTTCCCAGAATTCGAGTCTCGCACGTTTCCTATGGCCTTTCTCAGTACCAAGTCCCTGGCGCTAAACTCTCTCGTTCTTATACCTTGGTTATATCTCCTGGCAAGTTTCTGCTGGTACTCCGCGAGCCGTATAGTCGTAGCTTCACGGCATTCCTCTAACCTGTCCAAACGTTCAATCAGCAGCTCATCATTCAGGCCGGGGTCGAATCCAAATACTTGTGCGCTACACAGATTTACCTCGGTCGGTATAACCGCCTCTGTTTCATATGTGAGGGAAAATGGGGTCTCCCCCGTGGACCTCCTGGGCATCGTCCGGTATGCCCACAAGATGCTAGGCAGCTCCTCAGCCCAATTCCCTATTGCACCTTCTAATCTTCTCTTCAACCCATTTACAATTATTTTATTCACTGGCTCGGCTTGGCCGTTGCTCTAAGGGTAAGCTGGAGTAGAATACTGGTTTTTGATTCCGAGATCTCTGCAGAATTCATGGAAAGCTCGGCTGCAAAATTGAAGACCATTGTCAGAGATAAGGGTGTTCGGCACTCCAAATCTGGTGATTATGTTCTTCCACACAAATTTCTTTACGTCCACGTCCCAAATGTTGGCCAAGGCTTCTGCCTCCGCCCACTTGGTGAAATAATCAACAGCCATCACGACGAATCGCCGGTTACCTGTTGCCCGGGGAAAAGGCCCGAGTATATCCAGCCCCCACTGTGCAAAAGGCCAGGGGCTGCTTACTAGGTTCAAGTGGCCGGCCGGTTGGTGGATCACGGGGGCATGCTTCTGACATTGCTCACACTTGCGGGCATACTCAGCGGCGTCCTTTTGCATTTTAGGCCACCAAAATCCTTGAGTCATTGCTCGGTGTGCCAATGACCGTCCCCCCACATGGCTGCCGCACACCCCTTCATGAAGCTCGGCTAAGAGCTCGACCACCTTCGTGGGGTGTAAGCATAAGAGATATGGCCCCCCATAGGATCTCTGATACAACTTCCTGTCGGATGATAGCCAATACCGAGGGGTCATTCTGCGGATTTTTCCCGCCTTTCTTTCGTCGGGTGGAACTTGATCCCCAGCTAGGTAGTCAATGATGGGATCCATCCAACTACGCCCAAGTGTTGTAATCACCGTGATATCGATCCTCGCATCCCTCGAGCTTTTGGTTGCCCCGATGCTCGGTTCTGGAACCAGCTCCACTCTTATCAGCCGAGGTATATCCTCGGTTACAGATGATGCCAGTGTGGCAAGGGAATCGGCGTGCCTATTCTGTGTCCGGGCAACTTGGATTAACCTCACGGTGCCGAATTTGGACATGGCTTGCTTCGCCTGCTCCAAATATGCCCTCATACGGGGATCCCAGGCTTCGAAGCTGCCCTGGACTTGATTAACCACCAAACGCGAATCCGAATATATTTCCACGTTCCAGGCACCCAAACTTGAGACTACCTTCAACTCGGCTAGTAAGGCCTCGTATTCGGCTAGTAAGGCCTCGTATTCGGCTTCATTGTTGGAGGCTTTGAATCTCAACTTGAACGAGTGCTCCAACTTTACTCCCTCAGGGCTAATCATGACAACTCCCACGCCGGACCCGATGGAGCTGGATGTGCCGTCCACGTACACCTTCCACGAGCGACAATCCAATTGATAGACCATTTCTGATGAGGCTCTGGGTGAAAACTCAGCCACGAAATCTGCTAAAATCTGCCCCTTTATTGCTTTTCTCGGCCTGTACCGCATGTCGAAAGCTCCCAGCCGAGTTCCCCACTTTGCTATTCGCCCCGTGAAGTCAGATCTTTTCAGCAACGACTGCAGTGGGTACTCGGTCAATACTTATATGGTATGAGCCTAGAAATACTGAGGCAATTTCCTTGTGGCATGCACCAGTGCCAATACCAACTTCTCCAAGGGTAAGTATCTAGTTTCCAAGTCCACTAGGGTTTTGCTGACGTAGTACACGGGCTGCTGCACCCCCTGGTCCCTTAGCAATACAGCACTTACGACGTGATCGGATACCGAGAGGTACATATACAGATCCTCCCCAAGCTCCAGGGCGGTCAGCCCTGGCGCATGTGTTAAGTATTCCTTTAAATCCTGAAAAGCTTCCTCACATTCGTCATCCCATTGAAACCCTTTCCATTTCTTTAGAAGTTGATAGAATGGCCGACAGCGGTCTGAGAACTTGGAGATGAACCGATTGAGGGCGGCCAGCATCCCTGTCAAGACTTGTACTTCCTTTGGATTGCTCGGGGATTTGAGACGCTTCACGGCCTCGATCTGGTCTGGATTAACCTCGATTCCTTGGCAGGAGATCAGGTACCCAGAAATTTTCTAGCCCCTACGCCAAAGGCACACTTTTCCGCATTCAGGCATAATTTATACTGTCGTAACTACTCAAACAGCTCCCAAAGATCCTCCACGTATTGCACTTCCTGCTTGCTTTTTACCACCATGTCATCAATATACACCTTGACTGTTCGGCCAATTTTGTCACGGAACATTCTCGTCATCATCTGTTGATATGTTGCCCTAGCGTTTTTTAGCCCAAACGGCATCACAATGTAGTGGTAATTGGCGTCAGGAGTTATGAATGCCGTCTTCTCCTGATCCTCGACTGATAGGGCTATCTGATGGTACTCTTGAAAGGCGTCCAAGAAGCTCAGACTCGGGTGTCCGTAGGTGGCATCTACCAACTTATCAATCTTCGGCATAGGAAATGGGTCCTTTGGACATGCTCGGTTTAAATCCGTGAAATCCACACAGACCCTTCATTTGCCATTCTTCTTCCTTACCACCACGGTATTTGCTAGCCATTCCGAGAAAAAGATCTCCTTTACTGCCCCTGCTTCTTTAAGCCTTTGGACTTCTAACTTCACCGCTTCTGCATGCTCCCTGCCCACTCTCCTCGGCCTTTGTTTCTTAGGGGAGAACGACGGGTCCACGTTAAGCTTATGGATGATGAACTCGGGGTCTACCCCGGGCACGTCATAGGGACTCCATGCAAATACGTCCACATTCTGCACAAGACACAACAATACTTCTACCCACTCTTTGGTTGTCATGCTAGCTCCTATCTGGAAATACTTGTCGGCATCCGGTAGTATTTTGGCTCTGATTAGCTCCTCGGCACCCTCAGCCCCCACTTCTCTTTGGAGCCTCTGTAATTGCTATAACGAAGATTCCTCAGTAGCTTCTTTTTGCTCAGCGCCCTCGCCTTCACAATTTACTGCAGCGACGAGGCATTACCTTGCCACTCTCTGGCATCCCCGTACCACGGCGACGCCCTACTCTGTAGGAAATTTAACCTTTACGTGCAAGGTGGATGGGAGAACCCCCATGGCGTGAATCCATGGCCTTCCTAAGATTGTTGTGTAAGGGGAGAAGGAGTTGACTACTATGAACAATACTGTGACTTCCTTACCCTCCATGCTTACCGGTAGGGAAATTTATCCTTCAAGAATCACGACTCTTCCATTAAATGATACCAGTGGCGTATTGTACTTTGTCAAATCTTGACTCTTTAATTTAAGTCCTTTGAACAAGTCCGGATACATCATGTCAGCTCCGCTACCTTGATCTATCATCACCCTTTTTACCAAGAAACCGCTCATCCGAGCCGTGACCACTAGTGCGTTGTCGTGTGGTTGTATCGTTCCTTCTAAGTCCTGTTCATCGAAGGCAAGCGTCTCCCGAGCATGCTTCGCCTTTTTCCTCATGGGCTCTGTTTCCGGTGGACCCACCACGGGTGCGACAGTCAACACCCCCCTTTTGGTTACAGTCGATCCCCTTGGGGCGATGAGGATCATCTCAATTACTCCTAAGGGCGGTGGGAGAGGATTCCCCCTTTGCTGGACGCCCACATCAATACCCTGGACATCGGGGTTTACTACGAACTCTTTCAGATGTCCTGCCCTTGCTAACTGCCCCAAATGGTCTTTCAGTACGCGACACTACTCGGTAGTGTGCCCCTTGTCTTTGTGATAGGTGCAGTGCAGATTCTGATTTCTCCGAGAGGGGTCACCTCCCATCTTGTTCGGCTACCTGAAATAAGGCTCGTTCTTGATTCGCTCCACAATCCGGTGCACCGGCTCCTTAAACGTCAAGCTCACTTCCCCCGTCTGCCAGAGTGGCTCATATATCTTCAAATCCTTCCGAGGTCTCGGCTGAAAACCTCCCTGCCGAGGACGGTTTACCGACTGGGCTTTGCCTTTACTCTGCAATCGGTCATCTTTCAAGCGCTTATATTCTTCGATACGTCTCATGAGCTGTCTCATATCCTCGGGAGGCTTCTTTGTCAGTGACTCCCGCAGTTCAGAGTCTTCGGGCAGCCCCATCTGGAAGGTGCTTGCTGCAATCTTTTCATTGCCCCCACCTATTTTATTATAAAGCTCCCAGTATCGGCTGGCATAGCTACAGAGGGTTTCTCCTAACCTCATCTTCATTGATAGTAAAGCATCTACGGGCTGCGGCACTCGGCTGCATGTCATGAACCGTACACCGAACTTTGGATTAACTCGGCGAAACTATGAATGGACCTCTTTCGCAGTCCGTTGAACCATCTCAGAGCGGTTGGTCCGAGGCTAGAGGGAAACACCTTGCACATTAGCGCGTCATTGTGAAAATGTAGGGACTTCATGTGGATGTAGTGGCTGACGTGCTCAACCGGGTCTGTTCTTCCGTCGTAGGTATTGAATGGAGGGCATGTGAACCTGCTCGGCATTGTGGCTCGTTCGATGTCATCAGAGAATGGGGACTGTGCTGCTCCTCGCAAAGCGAGGTTCATCGCATCCATTGCAGCATTATAGGGTTGTCGCTCATCGAGCGAGTTGGATCCTCGGTTCGCGTATCCTCGTGATCGCAAACGATCCTTGCGACGGCAGGATTCCCGCGAATGCGAACGGTCTCGATGGTGGTGGGACCCCTGTGAGCGGGAGCGCTGTTGGTATCGGTGGGACTCGGATTGATTGGATCCCGTACCTTAGCGATCTTCCCCAGCACCCACTCTCCTGTTTCGGCGGTCGCGTCTTCTTCCTTGGTGCCTATCCTCCGCTTCTAACTCCAAATCCCTCACCAGCCTGCATAGCTGCTCTAGTTCCTCGTCTCTTTCATCGAATTGCCTGTACTCCGAGGCGCTTGATACTACCTGCTGCGTCTGGTATGACCCCTCCCTGAGGCTAGATCTCTCTTCTCGCTCGCCGTCCCTATCTTCACATCTCTTATGCCTCCTCTCTCGCCAAGACAACCCTCAAGATGGTCCTGCCGAGCGACTTTCAGCCTCATTCTCGGAGTCTCTCCCGAACATCCTCCTGTGCATGAGTCTTGGTTGAATTATAGCTCCGTAGGAGATTCCCATAGACGGCGCCAATCGTGCGAGCCTAAGATGAGGCTGTTGGACTTTACCTTTTGGGCTTACAACTTATTTTTATTATGGGTTTGAGGGTTTCCTACTATGGGTTTGAGGGTTTCCTACTATGGGTAATTCTAACTCCTAGACTTCATCACTTCTTTCACCATTTTTTCCAACCCCTTTTTCTTCCTCTTGTTCTCATATTTATAGTTCCTTCTTAATGGAGTGGCCATCATTGCTCCTTTGCAGGTGCGGTGGGAGGTCCAATGCGGTTGATGATAAGTGGATGGTTAGGTGGTGGTGGCTTTGGAACTTGGTTCCTCCTTTCGTGGACAGCCCGGCGGCCTCGTCCCGCGGAAAAAAGCCAGGCAAGTGAGAGTTAGCGTGTCTGCTTATCTCCCTCTCTTTCGGCACTCGGGTACGCATACCAGGCAGGGCCTTTGCCGAGTGACCTAGACCAATGGCCTGCACAGATACGGGCTGGGCTCTTTGGGCTAGCGGAGACTGAGCCCAAGCGTTTTGCCCATGTATTGAAGCCCAAATGGGCTCGGGCGTTGGATGCCGCACAATATCATTTCACATCATAGGTTTTTAACATAATAAATTTTACCATAAATCTTATTATGTGCCCGTTTGTTATAATTTTTTTTTTTCTTTTGACTTTTTTTTTTTTTTTTTTCCTTTGAAAACTATTAGCTACTTGAAAAATTTGTACCTTAAAAAAAAAAAGAAGTTTAAAAACAATTATACTTTGATAATGTACGTGAACGTGAAAGGCACAGTACTGAAAGCATTAAAATGAGTGGAGACATAGAATTACTGCTGCTTCTTTTTTTTTGGGACGCAGAACTACCTTTTTGGCGATCAGAAGATACTAATTTTGTTCTGTGTTAATCTCTTTGAGCATTGGTGGGCACAGGGGATGTTGTGGGATATATCATATGGGTCCCTAAGTCCCACCTATGTGTAGCAGTGGCACTGAAGAGTTAAATGTCACAAGATCTTAAACGGTTAAACCACGTTCAAAGAGATAACCAAGAAAAGATATAAAAATAGTTGAGAACAATTAGGTTGATTTTCTACATAAATTACTTTATCAATAAATATGACTCACTAAAACTTAAAAATTTTTGGAAAATCAAACTTGTTTTGTTTTTTATTTTTTGTTTTTCTATTCATTATGTAAATACTAAAATTCTAATCATGCATTACCATGATAATCAACAAATTAGATTGTGAGGTTTCAATTCTAATCATGCTCATAACATGTTATAAAATAAAAGAAATAGTAAGACAATGTAAAGATATGTGAAGATGAGAAAATTTATCAATTTCTTTCTGAGCGGTCATCCACACAATACTATGAATCCTTGAATGCATGTGTATTCATTTGTAATTAGATCACATATTTATAGGGCTTAAAAGTCGAATGGATGGAATTTTAATTTAAGAATTTAATGGCATGTATGAAACAATATAATTCCATCTCTTTATGAAAGTAACACTACTACCGCACACTCTTAGTGTGATAGTCACTTCATAAGTATAAATGCTTGTAGGGGGTAGGGGGTAAGGGTCAATGTTCAAGTCTCTAGGAGGAAATTTCACACACATATACACTTAGATTAGGCTAGAGTAGAAAATTTATCTTATATATTAAAAAAAAAAAAAAAAAGTAACACTATCCATTTGTGTAACTTCATGCATTTATAATAGGGAATAACTTAGATACAGTACCTTGGATTTTGCTCATTCTGTTGAAAAATAAATTTATGCATCATTATCAAAGGCCAACAAAATCAACGACCTCAAATTATTATTGCGAAAATTACCAAGACAAGATATCAATTACACACAAGATGACAATAACATACAAATTTATGTGAAAAACTATTTTTTCTTGAAGGGAAAAATCATAAAACAAACTTTGAATAAATCCATTGTTATAAAATTAATTACAATATTTTCTCAACTTTATGCCTAACTTCAGATCTGAAGAACCTAAAAACTTCTAATTAAAAACCCCCCAAATTTATATTAGGGTTGCGTAAAAAATCGACACAATGAATAAAAAGACCGGAACCAACCAAAAAAGATGGTCACATTCATCATTGCTTATCTCTTCAACCATTATTGATTCGATATATGTGTCGCACCTCCTTGATCTCTAGGTTTTTTCACTTTCGTGTCCCCCTCTTCAAAGCATGTAAGATTTAGATTTGTCTCTCTTTTATTTTTTAAATTTGTTTTCCAGGTTCTGATTCTCTGATAAAGCAATGTTGGTATTGTTGAATTTGAGTTGTAACAATTCATTGATACAAATTTTTTTAGTTTTATTTATTTTTGACATTCCATTGTGATCAACGTAATGATATGGTTTTTCTCACACACACACACACAAAAACGTAATGATATGGTGTGATTATTGAAAGTATTTTATTTTTGTTTGTGATTATAGTTGAACCTTTTCTTTCATATATATAAAAGTTTGAGTGTCTGATCTATTTCTCATCAAATAAAAGTTTGTTGCATAGATTAAAAAAAAAAAAAAAAAAAAAAAAAAAAAAAAAAAAAAAAAAAAAAAGAAATTTCATTGATTTTTTGCTTTATATTTTAATAAAAACAATCTTTTTAATAAATTATAACAATTCACATAATATTATCTAGTTTTACTAATCAATCCAAACCGAACCTAACACCCCAACTCTCAGGTTTGGTGGGTATACAGATTTGGTCAGTTTCGATACCGGTGTGCCTAAAATCAATGTTATATTTCTTAATTTATATTTCCTTATGTATGTCTTAGAAATATAATGACTTCACTGTTATACACATATTTTGCCTTATTTTTCTTCTCACTGTGCTCACTCGATCGACGACACTATCTTTTTCTTTTTGTTCCCCAACACTCCTTTTTTCACTCTCTTCTATAAAACACGAACACAACTTTTTTTTTTTTTTTTTGATAATCACGAACACGAACACAACTTTACAAACATAGAAGCACGAACTCTCATACTACTCCTAGTCGCACACGACTTCCAAAGTTGAATTAGGAGGATTTACCAGAGGCTTGTTGGCCAAGATCAGACTCTTTTACAAGCTCGTTAGGGAGCTTTGAATTCCAGTAGGCTCGACTTTGGTTCCATGCACGTGCATGCATGCACCCCAAAGGAATCAGCTTTAAAAGGCGCTGCTTGTGCGTACATTCTATCTGACGATTCTGACACAACGTATCCATGTAAATATACATTTATGATTATATATTCTAACTCCGATCCCTTGTCCTTGGACACTCTCAGATACCTAAAAAACACATTTGATAATAAATTTCACATTTATATGATGTGCTAGATTGTTAATAGTAAGTAAAAGAGTGATGCCAGTTATAAATACAAATTATACTTGGTAAAAATTTAAATATATATTAACTCAACAAACTGTTGTTAAAAATATTGTGAAACATTTTGTGTTTATATCATCACTCTTTTAATAATTGTATTTGTTTATTTCCTAATTAAATCTGAGTTGCATATGGGTTTTATGGTTTTGTTGTGGATATGTAAGTTCCACTTTCTGTTTTAATTAGAATTGTTTGGTTAATTGATCATGCTGATTGATTTATTGATGGAAAGGTTTTCAAGGCGTTAGAATGGAATGGAAACTCTAAGGCTCAATAGTTGGATTTGGGTAGTATTTGTTACACATGCCCTGTCACGTACACATGTTGTTACACATCTATTTTTGAACTAAAATCGAGAGTTGAAGACACGACTTCAATTCATAAAATGTGTAATAGTTTTTTTCTATAGGATTTTGGTTGGCGGACTTTTTGGGACTCTGTGTCACAGCTCGTCTCTTTAGGAAAATAAAAAGAAGATTCTTAGACCACTTGGGAGGTGTAAGTCTGGTATTACAATTATTTCCACAACTTCGCCAAAACTTGTCAACATATTAACTTATGAGTGGTGGAATTATAGGCTCACCATTTTTTTTCATCACTTACAATGCCATGTAGGTAGTAGGCATACTTCATGGAGAGTTGAACGACCAAAAAAAGAAAAAGAAAAAGAAGTTATCTATCATTTTTATATCTCTTTCTGTAAGTTGTTTTTTGAATTCTAAGGTGAACGAGCTTTTGGTTTTTTTCACTGACACTGTGATCGGTGATGCGGCACATACAATTTCAAAGCACATAGACCTATCAGCTAAAAATTCAAGATAAACGCAAATCCACATTATCAAAGACGTAAATATGTAATCCATACAACATGCTAATTCAACTCCTTAACAGAATTCTTTATATATATATATATATATATATAATTTTGACTCGTCGATCACTAGCGAAGGCCTTTGGGCTGAAAGTTGAAGGATTGGGCACAGATATTTGTACGGACTTCGCCTTGCACTTGCCGTGACCCTAACAACAACTTGTTTTTCGTCATCAGATTTTGTTCTTCTCCATGGAGGATTCTCCTAGCCTTCATATGTATTAGGCATATATGCTCATAAGAAAAAGCGCCCGTGGATAGGAGAAGCATTTTTAGAGAAATAGATGGTAGCATATTTGGAAAAGGGGGTTCAGAAATTTTGATGAACAATATGAGAGAGCATCTGGTTTATTTAATAATGAGAATTGTGTAACCATTTGCAACTTGCCTGTTAGAACACCATTTTGTGTGTTTGACTTGTTGGCCACGGCTTGTCTCTTTAGAAACAGAAAGAAGATTGTTGAACCGCTGCGTGTTTCTTTCACTGACATGTGATGGGTTATGCGGCTAACCATACCTATATATGTAATGCACTTTCATGAACTTTGTTGAATCTGAGCCTATTCTATGTCTAGATGCAGTTTAAGTGTCTGATCAGTTATCTAGAATGACTCTAGAATTATCTAAAGGAGCCTATAAATATGTGATTTGTAGTGCTGCCTGTGTAATTAAGCAAAACTGAATAATATTCTCATGGTGAATTATCACTTATCGGCATTTCCAATTACCGTGCACTGCAGCAGCAACATAACCAAAAATTAATATATTTTTCCAAAAGCTTATCTAAACCACTCCAAAGAATAACCATTTCTCTAAACCAACAATACAAACATATAATTTCAAAGCATATACATATCCATCAGCTGAGAATCAGAGAAAAACTCTAATTCACATTATCAAAGGTATACATACATACATAATCCATACAACATATTTGTTGAGCCAACAAAATTCTTATTGATAAAGATAAAAAGGAAGACTCAGACACAGACACAGACACAGACACACACACACACACACACACACATATATATATGTATATATATATATATATATATATATTCATTGGGACTAGGGGATGGAGGTTCCTTCTTAGGGCATAGGGATAGGAGGAAGACTGTTCTGCAGTGCAGCGTTTTCACTCGCCAAAGTGCTTGGTGGAGATGGGATATAGGTGCCCGGATTTGGAGCAGATGGCGTGATAGGACCCTTAAAAAGTTGTTGGTGTAGTAAAGGAAGGGCTTCAACGTGATCATTGGTGAAGGCCTTTTGGCTGGTCTTTGAAGGAGGAGTGTCGCTGGGGGTGGTGGGAGGATTGGACATGATCCCAGATGTTGGAGTTACTTGGAAGCCTTGCATTTGCAGTGGCCCTAGCAACTTATTTTTCTCTGGAAGCCTCCTAGCCTCATATGCAGTAGGCATGTTCATAATTGCCGCTATGGCTAGGAGGAGAAGCATTTTTAGAAAAAGAGATGGTATCATATTTAGAAGCGAAAGATGGTTCTGAGATTTTGTGATGAAGAATATGGCGATCATTTGGTTGCTTATAAAGGAAATTTTTACTGCTATAAATCAAATTTACAATGGACAAGAGACACATTTTTAATTAAATCAAGTATCTAGAAGCTGATAGGTTAGGACTCAAGATATTTTTGAGATCTTGGATTGAAAACCTCTTATCAATATTTTAGAACCACTTCCAGGGGCCACGAGATTCTTCCTTATAATAATCTAGTGTGTGTAAGATGAGGAGACTACATACACTCGAGGAAGTAGTCAAATATTCAAAAAGGTCTGAGTAACTTGTTTGTCAAAAAAAAAAAAAAAAGTATGGAGAAGCTACATATAGCACTGACACAGTTTAATTAAGTAACACAAGAAGAGGAATTCACTCCAACTATTGCCTAGAGGAACTATTGAGTCCACAGGCTTTTTATGCAAGACTTTGCCAACTCTTATGGCATGTTATATTCAGCCCTACCAAACGAGAAACTAGTCTATCAATAGGTCATGTTTGGTTCAATATTAATTTTTATGAAAACCATTTTCTATGCTGAGAATTTAGAAAATCGAAAAAATTCTAATGTTAACTATTTTTTACCATTCGTCTACTCATAACTGGTTATACTCACAATCTGATCTACATAAGGTACCGAGGGTACTGAAAAAAGTGCAGAAATCAAAATTATTATTTTTACGAATTAAAGTATTTGGAGACAAAATTGCTTTTCATTTTAAACAACAATCCCTCCTTTATACAATAAATAAAATGCAGATTGAGATATTGCAATATTAGGTCTAAGAGGGATAATTTTGTACCTAATGACCTAATTTCCATATAATTTGATGTCATGTATCTTTAGATTTTACATATATGCACATTTCACTTTTCATACCAAGTGTCATTTAAATTATATTCTAATTCTGTATCAATTATATTTATATGAAATTCATTATACTTCTACTAGATTAAATATCATATTTATATATGTGTGTGTAATTTTTTTTGAGAAAAATGTAAATTTTTTTTAATTGTAATTGTTCTTAATTGAACATATGTATACGCAAGGGCTATAAGCTAGTTTTTAAATTTTTTTAATTAAATTTAAATTCAATTATATATTAAAAACTTACATTATACTCTTGGCTTATTAGATTTTCTTTAAATGATAGAATAACTAGTTTTTTATTTTTATTTTTTTTACTAGTTTATATACAAATACAATTATAGTGAATACCTATTAAATATGAATAATTAACACAATTATTAATTTTCATATTTATACCAAAAAATAAAATAAAATAGAAAAAAAAATAAATGCAAATTACAGATTACCTACATGTGGTTTGACCCGAATTTATATAAGTTGCTTACCTGTGGTTTAAAAGTTGATACTTTGCCCTCTTGAGTTTAGATCCATTAGGTTTTTGTAACTCACCTTTCTATTTTTTGTTAAAAAACATATTTTAATTTGAAAACATAACAATATATGGATAAAAAATCTATGGTTATGAACATTGTGAAATTTCATACCAATCCCACCCCACTTCCAAACCCAAACTGAAGTAGTATCCCTCTTTCCCCTTTTCTGTAAAAGAATTAAAAATCACTTTAATAATAAAAATAGAAGTAAACAAAATGAAAGATAAAGTTTATAGTAAGTTTATTTCTTTCTTTCTTCCAAGCAATCCCCCCTCTCCCAATGTATCTCTCTTTCTCATTCTCTGTACATTACTAAAGGCAATATGAGGAGCCTCTTTATTAGTCCCCACTTTCTCAACTCTCACTCAAACTTAAGTACTTAATTACCAATTATACCAACGGCAATACAGACAATACAAAGACAACAGAGCGAATTCAGAACAAATTTTCATTGAGATAGTTGCCGCAGCACACACAAGAAGCCGTTGTTGTTTCTCTCTCTCTCTATCACTCGTTCTTTTGACTAATTCTATATTACCTTTATGGGCCTTATCTGCTAGAAGTCTTGGATTTCTGGGGGGTTTTTTTAGATAAAAGATAGTTTTGGGCTCATTGATGTTAATCCTTCTTGCTCTTTGAAAAATTCTTAACCTGTATCTAACATTGGAATTTTCTTACCATAGGCACTTTGGGTTCATATGTGCTATTATACCTTTGAAATTTCATAATGTTCATAACCGTAGCCTTTTAATTTATTTTATGTTATGTTGAATTAGAATGTGTTTTTAATGATAAATGGAAAGGTGGTTTACGGAAGTCTAACAGAGCTAAGCTCAAGTGGACAAAGCGTCAACTTTTGAACCACAGTTAAACAACTTAAATTCAAGACAAACCCCTAGTGAATAATTTGTAATTAATCCAAAAAATAATATTTATTAATTTTTATTGGTGCACTGCATAGATTACTGATTACTTGACTATTTAAACAAATAAGCAGCTTCTCTTCCCAAGAACGTAGCTGCTTCTCTCCAGTAAGTGTACCATAAGTGAATGATGTGAATCTGTGTCCCCATGTGTAACCTTGATACCATAATATTACAGCAATTATTTTTCGAATATAACAGGGCGTGAAATTAAGAAAACCAATGGAAATTTTTTTAAAGAGCTAATACGTTTTATCATTTTAATTTTCCTCTTTTGATGAAATCAGTTATCATTCTTTGAAATATGTATTACAAACAAGGTCCAATATTTTCGACCCCAAGACCAATGAACTTCTACAAACAAAATTTACTAATTGTCTATAACAATATGCAAGTCACTATGACACTGCTGGAAGCCAATTTTTGGTATTGTGGGCTGTGGCCACATTATTCAATACTAACAAATTTCAATAGTATGATAGCAGGACGCCAGGACCTAGATTATGCATTATGTTTATTATTATTATCTTTTTAATATTTTGACTGTTGGGAGGAGGAATTTGAACCTTGAATGTTTAAGTTAGAAACACTAGGAGGTGTCAATCAGTTGAACTACATTACTCTTTACGTGCATTATTTTTATTTGTTTTGAAGAAAAAGGTTCTAATCTTTGTAACTTAATTTGTATTAACGATAAAGTAATGGATACAACAAAAATTCACAAAATTTTTATAATATTCCTAAATTAACTTACCACCTCATGCATGGGCTTATCAGAGATTCACAATATAAAATTTAATAAATTTTTTTTTTTTGTGGATTATGTATGAGCTAGTATGCTAATTTAAAAATGTGTAACGTTGTAGTGTATATTTTTTTTTTTTAATTTGTGTTAAAAGGAAAAGATATAAAAGACAAACAACCAAATCTAATGCAGTCCTCCCCTCCCTTGTGAAATTGTTGCGTTTAAAAAAAGACTATTGTATACTTGTATTATTAAAGAGCAAAAATATAAAAGACAATTAGACAAACAATCAAATCTAATGCCGCTTTTTAATTTTTTTTTAAAAATACTAAGAGTATGTTTGGTAATTGTTTTTTCCCCTTATTTTCTGTTTCCAAAAACAATTTTCTATTTTTGAAACTTAAAAACTTGTTTGGCAATCCAAAATAAACAGAAAACAAAAACTATTCTCAAAACTCAATTTGTGAAGGAAACTAAAAACATGCAAAAAACTGTTTTCAATTTCTAGTTTTCAAAATTCAATGAAAACACGTATCTGATTTAATGAATATGTCACATTTAATGAGTTAATACTAGAGTTCAAAATCTAGTAACAACATATTTTAGTATTTTTATTTTTTCTTCTTCAAAAAACTATATATATATATATATATATATATATATATATATTTTAATTTCAACTAACTAAACATGTTTTTTATTTCAAAAATACAAGAATTTTTTTTTCTTTATATACCCAAAAATAAGTTTTTGAAAATAAAAAATAAAAGCTGTTACCAAACATTACATAAGTATTTTTAATACACACAGAAGAGGAGAGAAGATTTTAAAGAAACCGACAGTGGTGCATATCCAAAATGGCCTAAGTTTTAGATACATAACACAGACTTTAAACATTTTCAACTCACACTCATTTTTCAATGTAAGATTACCCACTATTTTTTTTTTTTTTCACTTTTATTCCCTTTTCTTATCCCATATACATGTTGGTCCTTGGAAGCATTAGCTAGAATTGTTAGTCACGCAATTTCTTATTTAGTAGTGTTAAAAAAAAAAAAAAAATTCATATTTAGTATAGATGTTTCTCTCAAAAAGAAAAAAAGTATAGATGTTACCTAGGAATATTTAATAATTGATACAGTTTATGGGTGCCCTAATGCCCTATAATTCAGCTGCGTGTATCACGGAGGGATTGAACATTCTTTTTTAAAGAAACAATGGAGGGAATGAACATAGATCACGGAACTACAACCAACATATATATATATATATATATATATATGTATATATATTAGACAAGGAACTACAACCAATATAATAAAAATAGTAATAAAAAATGATACAAACCACGAGTATAGTGTTCTTGCCAAGGTATATTCATGGTGCGAGTGCTTTTTATTCCCACACGACTTTGAGTCTCTGACTCATATATATGGTTCTACATGAAACTGGTATACCCATAACCAACCTCTTTCATTCCATTGAGTAAGAGAGAGAATCTTGCATGTTAGTTAAACCTTGAAATATATATATATATATATATATATATATATATATATATAGAGGGTAAGTGTTTCACCTTAAATAGCATATGATATCTTTTGATAGGGAGCACAGTGAGATACATATTGGGTTTAAGACCCTATCCAATTCAAAAAATCAAAATCCTAGTTAAAATAGCCAGAATTACTAAGAGTATGACAATTGTCACAACATTTTAAAATTTCAGATCTTAGTATGGCCTTTCATTCGGATTTAGATGCAGTAATTATTGCACAATTATGTGATATAAAAGTTTGAGAAGTTTATGGTCAAAAAAAGAAAAAAAAAGTTTGAGAAGTTTATTTAGGGTCCATTTGGATACAATTTATTGTTGCTAAAACTGAAAACTGAAAATACTGTAGCAAAATAATTTTTAAATATATAAATAGTACTGTGGGACCCATTTTTAATATTTTTAAATGTATGAACAGTGCGTAAACGGTGCTGTTACAGTTCGTAAACAGTGATAATTGTCTCTTGTACAGTAATTTTACTGTTCATGCGCTGAAAAAAAAAAAAAAAAAAAAAAAAAAAAAAAAAAAAAGGGAAGGAAACGTGAAACTAGGAAACATAGATACACAATCAGTACTAACCAAACACATACTTATTTATTTATTTAAATTGGAGTTTTAAAAAAATATATTAAAAATAAATTTTTAACTTTTTGATCTGATCGATGATGAGACAGATTCTCTCTTTCATTCTTTCCCTATTTTCTCCTACTTTAGCATCTGTTTTAGATAGCGTACTATGTATTAAAATTTCCACAAATCACATCACTATCTTAATCCAGTACAACGTTGGGATCCGGCTAGACTGATCTTTAGACGAAACAAGATCTCTCCTTTTCTCTTTTACTGGATGCTGTCACATGAGACATGACCCACTGCTCCCACTCTCTCGACATATGATCAAAATTAAAGCATGAAAACAACACAATGTTACGTCTTTCTTTTACATTCATTTCTTCCTTGGAGATAAACAAACAAAGCTTTAATTTGGCGAAAGCGCAGAAATTCTTGGCTGTGATCATAGAAGAGGACAGTGTTGGCTCTATTGCAATGTAATATAAAAGGTAGAATACTGTGTTAGGAACCTAGTGGTTTTTAATGGATTGGATAGGAATTGTAAGGGAAATGAATGAGAATTGATTTAATTTGAAGTAGTTACTCTTTATAGAGAAATATCAAGAGAAAGAAAGAGAAGTGAAATACACTAAGCAATCAATTAGTTTATTCTTCAATGATATCTAATGTTGAATTATGTACAATTATGTATATATAGGAAACTAGCTCTAATCTCATTGGCCCCGACTCAAGATAATTGATTAGATTAATTTAATATGTGCTCTATAAATTAAACCATGTGTTAAATAAGTTACATGTACTCAAATCCTAACTAATTCATCATAATCTCAACTAACTAACTAATTAACTACCTAAAGGGATTATAACCAATGTTCTGAATTTCGTTCCATTCCGGCCAAAATGGCCAAAAAATCTACTACTGGTATGCAAACCGGAATGATAAGCCCTCCTATTCCACCTCTGATAGAATTTTGGATTATTCCGGTGAGTTTTGGCTAATACCAGCCGAAATGGAAGATTCGGCCGGAATGGAGTTCTGAGTATTCTTCTCCTTAAACTTAAAACAAAATAGGATTTTAAAGAATAAGGAAAAGATGACCCTTACATGCTTTACTTTGTTGATATTTGTAGAAGGAAAAAAGTAGATCAGATTTACTGTGTAAAAAAGAAAAAGAAAAAGAAAAAAAAGGAGAAAGATGAGAACGGAGAGTCACTAAGAAGACTCTGAGAGAAAAATAGAAAGAAGATGAAGATGAAAGTAATTTTTTTATTGAGAAGTGGACTCACAGGTTATTAAGGAATGGTAAAAGTAAAACTAATCAATGCTCCATGGAAAAGATGATATATATTCACTTTTTTTGCTGAGAAGTGGACTCACATGTTATTGAGGAGTGGTAAAAATGAAACTAATCAATGCTCCATGGAAAAGATGATATATATTCACGTGGGCTAAGGAGACTTTTGCAAATAAAGTGGGAAGCTTCTTTCATCTTTAATGTGGTTTTGTTTTTGTTTTTGTTTTTTTGTTTTTCTTCAAACTTGTATTTGCTAACATTTTGAATATTTAGATTAATAATCATAAAAATAACTTTTATTATTATTTTTATTCTTATTATTCTTTTTTAAGAATTCCGAAACACCCTAAAACGGTATATCGAAATAGGTTGGTATTGAAATATTTTGTTTCATTGGACAAACCAAAATAAGGTCCGAAATAGTATTCATAACATTGATTATAACAATTATTTCATATTCCTAACATACTAACTTGGTTCCTAATCCTTATAAAAAGTTTTTTTTTTTTTATCCCTAAACTTTTAAAAGTTTGTTTTTCATTATTAAATTATTGAAAAGTTCATTTTTTATCCCTAAACTATTAAAAAGTTCTTCTTTTGTTCTTAAATTATTAAAAATGTTTACTTTCTTTCCTTAAATTTTAAAAAAATTATCCATAAACTATTTAAAAAAAACTATTTTTTTCATCTCTATTTTATTTCTAAACTATTAAGAAAACTCTTTATAAAGTTTAAAGATGAAAAATGAACCTTTTAAAGTTTAAAAATGAAAAAAAAAAAAAAAAAAAAAAACTTTTGGTAAAGTTTAAGGATCAAAATAGTATTTTATTAAAAAAAAAAAGTATAAATACTTAGAAAAAAAAATACTAAACTAAAAAATTTTGACAATCCTAAAAAAAACAAAAATGATTGAACACCCTGATTTGATAATCACAAGAATTTAGATTCAACAAATATAAGAATAATACTACATCCACAATAATTAGATAATTACAACTACATTAACCATAATTAATTATTTCCTATCTCTTAATTTTTATGATATCCATAATAATTAATTATAACCACATTAACCAAATGTCAATTATACCAATGAACTATGGGTCAGAATGCTTTCTCAAAAAAAAAAAAAAAAAAAAACAATGGGTCAGAATGTCACTAAGGCCCTCTGTAGACTTTTGTTGGTCTCACAGTGCTTATGGAATATGCACGGATTAATTGTTTTTGTTTTGGTGTCACTAAGGCGCCCTGTAAACTTTTTTTTTTGCTCTCGTAATAAACGATTAGGACCGTCTCCGTGTGTTTAAGACATAGAGAAAGGGTGGTTCCTTCCATGCAGGCACTTGCTCGTACATAACATCTCACGGTGCTTATGGACAAATTAATTAGTTAATTGATTAGCCTCGTTGAAGTCTACCGACTTCCATATGGATTGTGTTTGTGCTCTGCACTTGAATAAATGGTGAGTATGGGTGTGATTTCGTGGTAAGAGTTTTTGTATTACTTCACATAATCTTTGGCGGAAGTTGAGCGGTTTCAATAAGGGCATTTCCATGAATATGCTGTGCTCACTAGTAGCAGAGAGCCACGTTGGGACTGAAGGGGACCTTGGCCCCCTCCAAATTTAAAAAAAAAGACTTAGTTGATATATATTGAATAATTGTTATCCATATCATTTGAAAATTTTAAAAGAAAAGATAAATTTTGCACCCATTGCGGTTAAATGTTTTTACGCATTTATAAATAGTATTAATTTGATTTTATAAGAAAGTATTTACATTCATAGATAGGATTACAATCGTAATAGTGGTTATCCCAAAAAAAAAAAAAAAAACTGTGACTAATGATAAATTGTGTATATATCAACAAGCTAATGATAAACACAAGATTTTTTTAACAATAATCACAAAAGAAAAGAAGAAAAAAAAATCTAATTTTTGCTCCATCCTCGTTGAAAAACCTCTCTGACTTACTTTGGAGTTTACGGTGGGAAAGTCTCTTCTCCATCCTCAATAAATTACACCACCGCTTTGCAAATGAGTCTCCAACAGATTTGCATCTTGGCAATTAGCAAATAGGCAACACACTGGCGCCAACCACATCACAGTGTCATAGAGGAGTTTTTGACACTCTCTCTCCCCTCTCAATTCTTTGGTCTGGTTTGCTATTTTATTTTTTCCTACTTTATTCTTCATCCCACAGTCCCAATATGCAAGATTTGAAGTCCACTATCCAAGTTCCAAGAAAAGATTTTTTTTTTTTTTTTTTTTTTTTTACAGTTTTTTAGTTTATTAATAATTTAGTTGTACCGTAGTCATTATATAGAAGAGTTAAAATTTAATTTTAAAATCTAGGTTTATGAGTACGTTAAAAATTATTGATCCATTCTTCAAAATAAAAAAAGATAGTACTGTTACTAATTTAACTATTGTACATAGTATAGGTATATTGAATATATATTAAAAAAAAAAAAAAAACTTAATCATTTTTTTTTGTCTAGCCCCCTTAAGTCAAATTCCTAACTCTGCCATTGGTGCTCACAATGATATATAACCCCATCAATGGCTCAGTAATTTAACTATTGTACCCATTGCCATATATTGCCATCACATGACGTGGACTTGATGAGCCCACGCAAGAAATCTATTTTTTTTTATATTAAGCAAATAAATAAATTGAAAGGTAAGTGCAAATTTTGGTGGGTCATAGATTGAGTGATAAAGGAATAGTTGCATTGGTTAAGTATTGGATCACATGAACTTTCCTTGCAGTCTTCTTCTTCTTTTCTTTTTAACCTTTTGCTTTTTTTTGGGATTCACTTGGCTTGAGTCTGGGATTGTGAAACACTATGTAACCTATCTCATCATTAATTTGAGATTTAATGATTAGTAAAACACTATAACCTATCTCATCATTAATTTGAGAGAATATTATACTATATTATTTATTTTCTTTTCTACTTTCCTTCTCTCTCCTAATTAATTAATCCCTAAACTTGGATAAGTGCCTATTCCTAACGTGGACGAGTTGCAGATTTTCTTTCTCATGGGCTTACTCTTCTCAAGTATTTACATATTGGTTATTTGTTATGTGAGGTTTAATGTTAACGTGTATGGTGTTGTGGGCTTTAGGCCCAACTAGATTACTTGTATAGTACAGGTTCTTGTACTACACTCTTACTTTTACTGCACTCATATGCATTCTATATAAAGGCACTCTTGTATATTCTTCACTGAGAAATACAATACTACAAATTTCAGTATTTCTAACATAGTATCAGAATCACTACTCTGACATTTTCTTAGCAGTCTTATCTTTATTAGTGTTACTCCATTCTCAACATAGCTTCCGCCGTCACAACAGTTGTTGTAGCCTCTTGTCGTTAAACCTCTGACGTCTTCCAACCATTGTCTTTGGGTTCCGGACCTACAGCTGCTGCCATTGAGGAGTCCCACACTGCAAAGACCACTGCACGTGTCATCATTGCCGCAAATATTACTCTGATTACGTTTCTGCAGGTATCATTAAGATTGTCTAGCACCGATCTACACGTTGGTGGAAGCCTCGCAGCCCTCAAAGACTACATGCGCCCTCACGTGCTGCCTAAAGCTTTTGTGTCAAAGCTCACGCATCCCACGCGCCACACGTGCCGTCATCAACTCTAGGCTAACGTCACCCATAACGTCATCAGTGCCACGTCAGCCCTAGCTTACGCCAGTTCCACGTCATCTCCCCTAAATGTTGACCGCATTGACTTTGACCGTTGACTTTTCTCCAGGGTTGACTTTTTGCAGCCCAAGTGCTCATTACCCAGTTTTTCGCGTAGATTTCATTTTTGCAGTCCATTTTTGCAAATTTTGCTTCTAAATGAAGATTAAGGGCAGGTATTCTTCTTGTTACAATAATCGTTGTTGACAATGTAGCAAACGTTTTTTTAATTTTTGCAAACGTCTTGGCCACAATATTAAGACTTGCTATCATTGCAACAAATCAACTATTTCAATTTTTGCTGCTATTGTTGTTAATACTGAGAGTGTCCAACCAATGGCTCCTGTCTCTACATAGTTTCAGTCTTCTGGATCCACTTTCACTATTTCCAGAGATGACCTTATAAACATCATTGCCAATGTCATTTGTATGGTTGGTAATACATCTTATTCCTTTTCTCTTTCAGCTTTATCTAATATGTCTCCTACCTTTTGGCTTATGGATTTTGCTTATTGCAATCACATGATACCTCACTCGTCCTTATTTTTTGACTTTAAACCTGCATCCCACCCTTTTAATATTCGCATAGCAAGTGATTCCACAATGTCTGGTCATAATATAGGTTCCGTTTCAACCTCAAACCACTCAGTTCCTAGGGTTTTTAATGTTCTTGACTTTTCTTACAATTTATTTTTTGTAGGACAATTAGCTGAGTTAGGTTATCGCATTATCTTTGATTATTCTGGGTGTATTGTGCAGGATCCGAGGATGGGACAGGAGCTTGAGACCGGTCCCAGAGTTAGGCGTATATTTCCCGTGAACAACCTTCGTCTTCCACTTGTTGCTCCTATTTCTGATGCTGCAGCTACTGTTGTTTCTTCTATTCCTTCCCTTACACTTTAGCATGCCCGACTTGGTCATACATCTTCCTCTCGAGTTCAAGAATTGACTTCTAGAGGTTTGTTAGGTTCAGTGTCTACAGAAAATTTTGATTGTGTTTCATGTCAATTAGGAAAACAACTAGCTTTACCTTTCAATACTAGTGAATCAATATCCACTGATATCTTTGACTTGATTCATTCCAATATTTGGGGGCCTTCCTCTATCTCTAGAATTGGTGGATCTCGATAATTTGTTGTCTTTGTTGATGATTACTCTCACTATAGCTGGATTTTTCATATGAAACATTATTATGAATTATTGCAAGTATATTGTGATTTTGCAAAAATGGTTGAAACTCAGTTTTCCAAACGCATCAAAATTTTTCGATCTGATAATGCTTTTGAATACACTCAATATGCTTTACAAGCTATTTTGCATTCTTATGGCACTGTTTATCAACTAACTTGTCCAAGTACCTCTCAGCAAAATGGTAGAGCCGAACGAAAACTTCGTCATATTCTTGACATTGTTCGTACTCTCTTTCTCTCTGCCAAAGTTCCTACTCCTTTTTGGGGCGAAGCTGCACTTCATGCTGTTCATGCTATTAATCACATTCTCAATCTTGTCATCCAAAATCAAACTCCATATAAGGGCCTTTTTGGGTCATTTCCAGATTATCATCACCTTCGCTCCTTCGGCTCTGCCCATTTCATTCTTCTTTAGCCACATAAGCATAACAAACTTGAGCCTCGGTCAAGGTTTTGTTGTTTTCTTGGCTATGGCGAAACTCAAAAGGGGTATCGGTGTTATGATCCTGTTTCTCATCGTCTTTGTATCTCCCGCAATGTTGTCTTTTGGGAACATCGCCTCTTTGTCGAGCTCTCTCACTTCCATTCCTCCCTATCTTCCTCATCTATCTTAGATCTTTTTCCAGATGAGGCACATATTTCTTCTGTTGTTGCTCCTAATCCTCCTGTAGTTGCTCCTGATTCTCCTGTAGACTTCTCTGTCTAACTACCAGATATCATAGATCCCTTTCCTAGTTCACCCTTTAATGAACAGGTCGAAGACAAGCTACCTAACCCAACCCTGAGCTTAGGTCTCCTGCTCCTACTCCGCCTGAAGATCTTGCACAAGACATTCCACCTTGTCACTTAACTTGGGTAAGATCCATTCCTGTACATTTACTTGACTATCATTGTTACACTGCCCTTACTACACTGCACGAGTCTCACACCTATCGTGAGGTTTCTACTAACCATTTATGGTAGATTGGAATGAAAGAGGAACTAGATACATTATCTAAAAACCATACTTGGGATTTGGTGACACTCCTTCTTGGGAAATCTGTGGTTGGTTATAAGTGTATCTACAAGATTAAGACTCGTCTTGTTGCAAAACATTTTACATAGGAGTATGGGATTGATTATGAAGAGACCTTTACTCCGATTGCTTGTATCTCATCTGTTCGTGTCCTCTTAGCTGTTGTTGCCGCCAGTAAATGGGACATTTTTTAAATGGATGTTAACAATGCATTTCTTAATGGGGATTTAAGTGAAAAAGTTTATATGCAACCTCCTTCTAGTCTCTCTGTTGAATCAAACGAGGTTTTTCACCTTCGACGTGCACTTTATGGCCTTAAACAAGCTCCACGAGCTTGGTTAGACAAATTCAGCTCTACCATCTCTCGCTTGGGTTACATGGCTAGTCATTATGATTCTACCTTATTTCTTCGTCACATTGACAAATGCACTATTTTACTTCTCCTATATATGGATGATATGATCATAACTGGTGATGACCTCAGTGGCATTCAAGAACTCAAAAATTTTCTCAGTCAGCAATTTGAGATGAAAGATCTTGGACATCTTAGCTACTTTTTAGGTCTTGAAATAATTCATTCTACAGATGGACTTTATATTACTCAAGCCAAGTACGCCTCTAAACTCTTGTCTCGAGCTGGACTCATTGATAGCAAGACTCTTGTCTTGAGCTCTACCATCTCTCGCTTGGGTTACATGGCCAGTCATTATGATTCTGCCTTATTTCTTCACCGCACTGACAAATGCACTATTTTACTTCTCCTGTATATGGATGATATGATCATAATTGGTGATAACTTCAGTGGCATTCAAGAACTCAAGAATTTTCTCAGTCAGCAGTTGTTAACGTGTATAGTGTTGTGGGCTATAGGCTAAACAAGATTACTTGTATAGCATATATTTTTGTACTATACTCTTACTTGTACTGCTCTCATATGCCTCCTATATAAATGCACTCATGTATATTTTTTCACTGAGAAATACAATACTACAGATTTCAGTATTTCTAACAGTTTGAATATAGATTTAGAGTTCTTTATTTTGGATTTCATCCATGGTTCTAGGTAGTAAATTAGTAATCGATAAGTAGGCAGAGAGTATCTCGTTGATGAAAGCACATATATTGTTACAACCCAAGTCGCCACGACCACCTCGACCTTGACTAGCACCACGTTTACCATGGGGAGCTATGGTGAAGGGTGTAACTATTCTAGTAAAAGCAATTAAAATGGTTTTAGTTTTAAAGAAAAACCAAACCTCCCAAATAGCATTACCGTTGATTAAGTGTCTGCTTACGTTCTATTATTATTTTTGGGTCTTAAATAGGACCTTTACATGATAGAAATTCCATAGTAACAATGAGATAGAGATAAATTTAAGCAATCCTAAAACAAAGAGATAAGATAATATCCTATCCTAAACTAATGAAAACAGAGAATAATTATTCAAAAATAAAACCTATCAACTAATACTCCTAATAGAACAAAGAACTTTCCAACACAAAACAAGATGCTGCGTCAATTCGTGAAATAGCCTAGCTCATTATTCACTAATTAATGCTTAAGTTGCAACAATCTAGCAGTGTAATCTGCTACGATCCAACATCCTTATTTATTCGATCTAGAAACTTCAGTTGTTAAAACCCAGCAACGAAACCCACTGCATACAATCCAAGAATATTATCTGTCATAATCCAGCTGCTATATCATTTACAGTAATATGTTATATCCACTACAGTGATCAGTAGATTGCTACATCTACTGCAGTTTAGTGAATCTGCAATCATACTTCTCCAACAACAGTGCAAGCACTGAAGAAAACAAGTCACATTGTCAATCAACATGATATATGAGCCCAAAATTCTTTATGTTGTACTTTTCAAACCGTTTGGCACCAATTAGTAACATAAAAAAAAGATTTGAAGACGGTCAATATTAAAGCTCTGTCATGCTCAGAGACTAAACCAAACAAGTCGGTGATTGCAATAATCAAATTGAAGATTGTTAATATACTTGGGCCGGGACGGGATAAATATGGTGCTGATGAATTTGTAAAGTGGGCTTTGAGGTCTATTTGTTTGGGCTGTGGGCTGAACAAATAAAGCCCTAAGGGAAGTGTGTTCAATTTCTAGTTCACGTCCCTGATCCAAAGGGTTGGTAGTTAGTGCCAAATTACCAATTTAATTCCATCCGGTAAAAGGAAAGTATTTATGATATTGTAAAGGAAAATATTTTGGTGGAAAATACAACCGGCATATGTAATTGTTATAGCCGTTGGTTTCATAATAATGAGGCTTTATATGCAGAGTCCAAATCTTCTGTACCATTTTTCTTGCTCTATTCTATACTCCACTAATAAAAAATTGCCACGTGTTCACCTAATTAATTAAATACTATTATTAATTAATAACTATAGTATTAATAAGTCAATAATGATAATATTTAATTAATTAGGTAAACATGTAGCAAATTTTTATTGGTAGAGTATAGAATGGAGGAAGAAAAGTGGGACAGAAGATTTGGATTCTTATATGTATGTTACTAGCATGGAATAATTTCTATAATTGATTTGCAACAATAGGAAAAGTAAATTAGCCTTTTATGATAATATAAATTTTCATCAAAATTATTTGAAGGTTTTTTTTATTTTTTTATTATTTTTTTTTATTATAAGAGCATTTGTAGAGAGGGAAAATTCCTGACCTATCACAAACTAACACGTCATACTACCAAGTTCACAAAATACAACCAATTACAAAGCGCCACGTATTGCTGCTAGGTTTTGCTATCACTGCTTAGAAACCAATAGAAATTTGTCAAGTATTATGCAAAAACCAATCACACATTAGTGCGTGTAAGCGATGATATAAGCAGCCTTGCACGTGTAAGCGATGACATAAGTAGCCCCGCACGTGTAAGCGATGACATAAGTAGCCCCGCACGTGTAAGTAATGACATAAATAGTCCAGCATGTGTAAGTGATGACATAAACAGTCCAGCACGTGTAAGCTATGACATATGCAATCCAGCGTGTGTAAGCGATCACATAAGCGGACCAATCAGGCTGTGACATGTTTCACCAATCAGATTCCACCATGTGTCGCTCACCTACCCCTAAACTCCTATAAATAGAAGCCTTCCTAAGCCATTTTCAAAGGACCAAGAGACCAAGACATCTTGGGAGAGGAGATCAAGCCATCTAGAGACCAAGCCATCTAGAGCACGAGCAGCATCAAAGAAGATTCAGAAGTACTGAAGTTCTGCTGGAATCAAGCCCTAAAGCCTCCAGGAACTTCAAGAACTTCAACCTCAAATGCAAGGAACATTCAAAGCAAAATCATCTAAACTACCTGCCTAGATCTCAAAGGTCACTGGAATCAAGCTCAAAAGCCTCTAGAAACCTTAACAAACCACAAATTAGCGAAGCTCTACGGATTCAAGCTTCCAAAACCCCGAAGAACTTCTACCACAAACCTTTAAATACGAAGAACATTCAAAGAGGAATCATCTAAATCATATTCCTAGATCTCAAAGTTCACTGGAATCAAGCTCAAAAGCCTCCAGAAACCTCACAAACCATAAATCAGTGAAGCTCTATGGATTTAAGCCTCTAAAGCCCCGAAGAACTTCTACCACAAATCTTTGAAGATGAAGAACAGACGAAGAACACAAAGAACATGAAGAATAAAGGATTTCTAACAAGCTCATAGCCAGAGATTCATTGTAATTCTGTTTCAAAGATTTTCGATCCATTCTTCAGCCAAATTGAAGTATATTTGGTGTTCGAATCAAAATCACATTACCACAATTCTAATCAACAAATCTTTCAAGGAGATCGAATAAGAGGATCACTCTTTTGTAATCACAGAGAATTGTACCACACATTCATCAATACAGATTTGCATTTGTGCAACTATTTTACTTGTTTGACTCATTTCGAACTAAGAAATTTAGTCATCCACAACATTCACATCAATCTCTTCAAAATTTTAGCTAAACTAACCTCAAAAACACATCTTTTGAATATTTTATCAAACAGACACAATAGACATGTACATCAACCTCAATATTTATTTCTCTACTCTAATTAAAAAAAAAAAATTATTTCTTTGATAATAATTTTTTTTCCTATTCTCCATCCCAAAAACCATCAAGACCCACCTTCAACACCACCACTGCCAATCACCATAATACCGATCACAACAAACAAAACCACAATCCTAAGCAACTCATACAACCAACCCCACCGGCCACCACCAAATATCACCACCAATCACAGGTGAAACCTATTGGCACCACCAAAGCCAAACCCTTCAACCACCAAACCCATTCACACCATCAACCCCACCGGCCAAACCCACTAACACCACCAAACTCACCAATCACCAGCCAAACCCATTTGCACCACCAAACCCACCAATCACAGGCAAAACCCTTTCGCACCACCAAAGCCAAACACTTCAGCCACCAAACCCATTCGCACACCAATCCCACCAGCCAAACCCACTTGCACCACCGAAGCCACCAATCACTGGCTAAACCCAAAATGTCAAGACCCAAAAATACAAAGAAATTTCACAACAAACCCACCATAAACCAAACCCATAACAAACCTCAATTTCTTTCTCAAACTTGAAATCAATAGTGGAGAAACCAAGATTCAACACCGTTCGTAGTGGTGCTGGTCAACGGTGATGGACTAAGACTGTGGTTTTGGCCTTAGATGCCTCATGGTGAGAAAAAAAAAAGAAAAAAAAGAAGAGGAGAGATAGATAGAGCTAGTGGTGCACAACGGTGAACTTTAGAGATGGTGAACAGTGGTTTGAGGAAGGAGTAACACGGCTTGTGTTTGTCCATGGAGGTTCAAGCCGAGAGAGAGAGAGAAAGAGTCAGAGACTCGTATGAATTATGAAATAAAAAATAATTTATTAAGTTGCTTTTTCCTTTTTTATTTTCTAGCGAAGACCAATCATCGCTAGCTCTGGTGAGTACCTCTCCAATTGTTAAAATTTGATAGGTTTTTAGACCCCTTAAAACAACAATTGGATTAACCTAGTTTATTTAGCCAAATGATTAACTTAGTCAAATTATGCAAATCTAGGTTTACACAATCAAATAATCATATCAAGATATAAAGTAGCGGAAATATAAAGAACACAAAGATATGATCACATAGGAAAACCAAACCGGTAAAAAACCTGGGGAGGATTTAACCTAACTATTCTCAAGGTAAACCTAAATCCACTATGAAAGAATTGAAGTTTATACAAAAGGACTTATAAGCTCCCCGCTTGACTTCCTAATGCTACCCACTAGTAGAACTTACTGACACGACCACGTGCAAGCTCCGAATCCACGGACTCCTTCTTTCTTGGATTCTTCAATCAGTTACAAGCACCCACGCTTGTTATTCTTTAAGCTCCAATGGCAGCAACTGAGTTGATTATTAAGATGATGACAATCCTAAGTTTATGTGAAGGAAAACTCCTCAAAGATCTTACAAGAGATTCACACAAACCGTAATATGAGCAACAAAGACCTTAGAGAAGTTTGGGTATAAAATCCTAAAAATAAAAAAGGGAACAAGAGGCACTCTAATCTCTCTCTGAAAAGTCTTAAAAATGTTTTAGGGTTTCCCTTATATATAGGAGTGTTTTACTTGATCCCCAAGACGTTTAAGTAGAGTTTGGGCTGAGTTGGAATTCTGCTGAAAAACGTTATGGCCGACTTTCGATCGATTGAGTCTAATTTTCAATCGATCGAGCCAAGCCAAAAGTAACAAATACTTCTGCAGCCACTCAATTCCAACTTTACATAAAAGGACCAACTTTGAGCAAGCCTAAACAAGACTAAACAACCTGTTTTGCTCATGGTTTGCTAACATTACATATTAGAGTTCTAAATACATAAAATCCTAAGTCTTTAAAACCTAACAAACTCCCCCTTTGACAATCCGTGACAAAACACAAACTAAAACTCAAAGTTTACAAGTAAAAGCTCTTTATGAAAATAATGCTCATAACAACAAATTCAATTATAACTACTATCCATCAGTTATAAGTGTAGATAGCAACTCAATTGAATCAACCTGTATATTCTTGAAACACTCAACAAACGCATAAACGCATATGTGACAGAAAAACAGTAAATCAACAAATAAATTCTTGACTTCACAAAACACAAAACAAAGACATATATCATGAATAACTCATAAATATAAATCAATGAGTAGTGAACAAGAAACAAAAATAAAAACATAAGTAAACTAACTCTCCCCCTAAGTTAGATACAACAAAAAGTTTTTATTTATATTCTCCCCTTTCAAAAATAATTTCAACTCCCCCTAAACAAGACAAACATGATTCCCATAAATCAACTGTTTCTCCCCCTTTTTGTCATGTATTGACAAAGACAACTCATACAAAGAGTAAACAGTCAACATACGCAATAAAGGATAAGAGAAAATAGAGAATCAAGGGAACACAAAATAATTCAACTCTATAGAAAATAGAGACAACTCCCCCTATGAACAACAAAGGTTAAAAACAAGCTTCTTCCTCTATAAAAATAGGAAAAACAAACTAAGTGTTTAGGAAAAAACAATTTTGGGGAAAAACAATTTTGGGGAAAATTAGGAGGTAGGGAAAAATAAAAACACACAAACCAAAATTAAAAACTAAGGTGAAGATACACATGAAGAAAAATATTCTCTCTTTCAATAAATGCAAACTTGACACTATGTGACCCATAAATAGTTACATGAGTAGAGAAAATAGTTGCACTTGATTATCCATTATATCTCTTAAGAAAAATATTTTCTACAATTCACACATAAAAAATGCATATACTAGAAAGTACATAGCTCAAAAATTAATCAATCAATTTTTAAACCAAGTTGAGTACCCAATTTAGCAAAGTGTATGCATGCTATAAATATCTTCTCACACAACATGCACTACAAAACTCAAACTAGTAAAGTGGAATAAATAAGCTCATCAAAGCTAAACAAAGTACATAAATATGTTATGTAAAGATAATATGGCCAATCCTTGATTATAAATCCAAGATGTGAAATACAAAACACAAAAATCTTTTTAGTTTTAAAAAATTTATGACCAAAAACAAAAAGCACATATTATGCTAAATGAACAATGCAAATGCAATGCATGACAATGCTTAACTAAGCTATAGAGGGTACACAAACAAGAAATATCAATTTTTAATTAACCCTTGAGTACGTGTACAAACTAGTACATACTCACACAAAATCAGAAATAGCTTAGCGCTTATATAACATATGCTATTCAAGTTTCTCCACAATGTCAAGCATGTTCTAAATCAAGAGAGATATTAAAACTCATGTAATCCTCAAGAAAAATAAAACAAGACACAAAATAAAATATTTTTGTCTTTTGGTAATTTTTCAATGTTTTTGGATTTTTTTAAAATAAAAAAAAAACCCTAAAAAACAAAACAACCAAAAACAGAAACAAGACATGTCCAAAACAATTGAAAGAATTTAATCAAGGACAAGTCAGCAACACTCACCTTATAGTATCTTTTCTCACCCATATAGTACGAGTCTTCAGCTTTGTAGGTGAAAATCCATGAGAAGCAGAGTGTATTTAAGGGATTACACCAATTTTCTGAGAGAGACTGAAATCCTGCAAATTCCTTTCACAAGCCAACAAACTCAAATTTTTCAAAAGAATATGAAACAATTTATATGGACTTATGGCAGAAGAAATATCATCACATATCCTAGATTGACATACAGAATGCTTAAGTTTCAACTTATAACAATTAGGACGAATGTGACCACGGACACCACATAAATGGCAAACAGGAACAAATTTAGGAATATCAGTATTCCTAGTGGGGTTTCCGGTCACAGGCTTTGGTTCTTGCCTCAACAAAGAACAATTTGGTCTAATATGACCAACAACACCACAAATGTGACAAGTAGGCACAAAAATAGATTTATTATGCTTTTTAACAATAAGTTCAAACTTAGGTTTAGAAACTTCAGCGTTAACATCAGAACTTTTTCTTTTGTCTAACCTAGCAAAATAAGCTTTTTCTTTATTATTCCTCTTGAAATGAGGGATATAAACTTTCTCAGTTTTAGGCTTAAGAGAAACAGAAACACTTCTGTTATCAACAGCAAGCTTGGCACTAGTTAAATTTTCAATTTTAGCTTTAGATTCAACTAACTCTTGTTCCAAGCTTTTCATCTTCTCATCTTGAGAGGAAATTTGATTTTTCAAAAATTCATTCTTTTTATTAGACTCATCTAATCTCACAATCAAGTCCTCTTTTTCAAGATTAGCCAATTTTAACTCTTCCTTGAATTTCTTAGCAATTTTCAAAGATTTAGATAATTCCTTACGAAGAGTTTCAAAAGCATCAAAAAAATCAACGAAAACAATAGTGTCATATTTATTCAAAACATCACAAACATGAGCAGAAAAACACTTCAAATTATCCATGACAACAGTGGTCAAGGATCAGCTCTTAGATCAAAAGATCTACAACAAAAAAGCTACCCGCTCTAATACCACTTGTTAAGTTTTTAGACCCCTTAAAATAACAATTGGATTAACCTAGTTTATTTAGCCAAGTGATTAACTTAGTCAAATTATGCAAATCTAGGTTAACACAATCAAATAATCATATCAAGATATAAAGCAGCGGAAATATAAAGAACACAAAGATATGATCACCCAAGAAAACCAAACCGGTAAAAAACTTGGGAATGATTTAACCTAGCTATCCTTAAGGTAAACCTGAATCCACTATGAAAGAATTGAAGTTCATACAAAAGGACTTACAAGCTCCCCGCTTGACTTCCTAATGCTATCCACCAGTAGAACTTACTGACACGGCCATGTGCAAGCTCCGAATCCACAGACTCCTTCTTTCTTGGATTCTCGAATCAGCTACAAGCACCCACATTTGTTATTCTTTAAACTCCAATGGCAGTAACTGAGTTGATCATTAAGATGTTGACAACCCTAAGTTTATGTGAAGGAAAGCTCCTCAAAGATCTCACAAGAGATTTACACAAACCGTAATATGAGCAACAAAGACCTTAGAGAGGTTTGAGTACAAAACCCTAAAAATAAAAAGAGGCACAAGAGGCACTCTAATCTCTCTCTGAAAAGTCTCAAAAACGTTTTAGGGTTTCCCTTATATATAGGAGTGTTTTACTTGATCCTCAAGACGTTTAAGTAGAGTTTGGGCTGAGTTGGAATTCTGCAGAAAAACGATATGGCCGACTTTCGATCGATCGAGTCTAATTTTCGATCGATCGAGCCAGGTCGAAAGTAACAAATACTTTTGCAGCCACTCGATTCCAACTTTACATAAAAGTACCAACTTTAAGCAAGCCTAAACAAGACTAAACAACATGTTTTGATCATAGTTTGCCAACATTACATATTAAAATTCTAAATAAATAAAATCCTAAGTCTTTAGAACAAAATATTTAAACTGATGCATGAGTTTTTAGTTATGTATTTGTTGAAATATTAAAATAGTTACACTGATGTGAATGCTCTAATCCTCTATATATACAGACCACCATGAATGGCAAAAAGAGGGATGTACAAAAAAACAAGTGTAGTTTTGTCACTTTTACATGCAGCAACATATTTCTAAAAACACTTGTATGGTTTTTTCCACTTCTTTTAATGAAATATATATATATATATATATATATATATATATATATATATATATATCCTTACAACTCTATATTTCTGGGTAAAAGAAAGTACTATTTTGAGAGTTTCAGATCCTACAAGTTGTATAGGTTTGTAAGGACAATCAGTAAAGGTGGCTGGGTTGTTGTATTCCGGAGGCAACACGCACAATATTATTAGTTTATTATACCAAAAATCTTGTAGATAGCGTGTATCGTCTTAAGACGGTGACATGGTTTACGCATTAACTTTGCTACTTAAAAACTTATGAATTGACGGTAAATTATTCTCATGTTATTAAACTACTTTAAAACGTCATTGAGATAATATCTTTCCACTGTTTTCTAATTTTATGGTAAATTCTAATTTATGTGATATGTTATTATTTAAATGTTAATTTGGATATTATTTATTTATTAATTATTGTTCTCAGGAACAACATGTACAAATCCAATTTGATTCGATCTAGGGAAAGACTTCACCCTGTACAATTTGTTTCTACTTTCGGTGCATGTGAATGTAATGTTAAAGGAACGCCTCGCATCTCTTTGCATTGGGAGTTTTGGGTGGAGATGCACCATGTTCCTCTTTTGTGAAATAAAGTTTTCGTATTCAATTAAAAAATAAAAGAAAAAAATATAAAATAATCAATGAATTTTCACAAAAGAAGTTGAATTATTTCTATGCGATAACTTTTCTCAATTTTAAATTGTAATGAATGTGTGGAATAGAAATTTTATTATGTTGTAATACTTATTAGTATTCCTAATGTTGGCATTTTATATAATTTCTCCTATTTTGATTATTGTGCAACTGGATTCAATGAAAAGCTAAGTAATTAATTAAAATTCTTACTTTTACTACCATATTTTGTCATTCTACTTCACTTAATCAGAATTACAGTCTTAACTAGTCTTAGGTATTTTTATTTTGTATAAATTTCTTATAGTTTCCTACTAGTAGAAGGCTAACGTAGCGTGTTGTAAAAAAATTGGGTTTTTGCACATCTGATAAGGTATGATTTTTGCACATATAGCTTGTATGTACTTCTAGGGATGGGTTATTAGTAATTCAGTAGAAAGTGATTACTTTGTTTGTTTAAGCTACAACTCTATGTTCTGGAAAACAAACCTCTATATATACAGACCACCATGAATGGCAAAAAGAGGGATGTAAGATCAAGGGATATAGGGATTTAAGATTAAGGGATTTAAATAATAATTGCCAGGGTAAATTGTAAAATACACTCTTGAAATTAATTTGGGGTTGCTTGAATTTTACACCTTAAAATTTGAGAAATTTGATTTTACATCTTGAGTTTTAGTTCCGTTAGCTGGGGTTTTAATTTTGGGAATAGGTTGTTCAATGGTTGTGAAACGGTGTCATGTTTGCAGATCCAGTGTTTTATGTTTATAGTTTGGACAAAACAGCTTAGAATTTTTGCTTTGAGTAGGGTGAACGGTGCTGTTTAGAGAGTTAGCAGCAGTGTCTTTTCCTTCCTTTAAAATAGTGTTGTTTTGAATGGCTGATGTGGCAAAAATAAAACATGTTAGCAAGCCTATAGGGTCCGTTTGGATACAGCTTATTGTTGCTGAAAGTTGCTGAAAACACTGTAGCAAAATAATTTTTAAATGTGAATAGTACAGCGGGACCCATTTTTAATGAAAAAGTTGATAAAAAGTGAAATTTGTGGGTCCCATTTACTGTTCATGGACCTACAAAACTGATAAAGAAAGCGTAAAAGTCAAAAACAACGGCTACTGTTTATGAACAGTAGCCGTTGTCTCCCTGTGCAGCAGCAGACAAAAAAAAAAAAAAAAAAAATTGAAAAGCAGCAAAACGTGAACGCAGGATAACATCAAGAGATTTAAATAATAATTTCTAAGATAAATTGTAAAATACACCCCTAAAATTTGGAGTTGTTCAAATTTTACACCCTAAAATTTGAAATTTTTGATTTTACATCTTGGGTTTTAGTTCTGTTAGCAAAACCTCACCCTCTGTTAGTTTAAGGTGTTAAGTGACACATAGTGAGCGTTTGGATAACGCAATAAACGCGTTATCCAAACGCTCACTATGTGTCACTTAACACCTTAAACTAACAGAGGGTGAGGTTTTGCTAACAGAACTAAAACCCAAGATGTAAAATCAAAAATTTCAAATTTTAGGGTGTAAAATTTGAACAACTCCAAATTTTAGGGGTGTATTTTACAATTTATCTTAGAAATTATTATTTAAATCTCTTGATGTTAAATCCCTATATCCAAACTTTGTTCTATGTTTTGAAATCTTTTTTTTTTTTTTTTTTTTGAAGAAGACTTTTTAAAATCATTTGGTTGTTAAATTTAGAAGCCATAAAGTATAATAAAGAATGCGCTTGTGAACAGTGCTCCTTAATTAATAAATAAATCCTTTGTTTTATCCCAAAAAAAAAAAAAAAAAAAAAAGAAAAGAAAAGAAAGAATGTGCTTGTGGCTAAACTCATGATGAAATGTACCATGATGTATTTTGCTTTATTATAATGATGTAAATCGTCTCTTTTCACACGTAACTAGGTGGAACGTGCTGTCGATCAGTTCTAGTCGCGTTCAAACTTTAAAGACAAGACGGCATTAATTTGCTTTAAAAGGCATACCAACAACTACAAGTCAGTGCGTAACCTTTTGTCCGTACTAATGACCTTACCATTTATGGTATATATTCTATATATCACGAACTAAGACACCAACTCTCTTCAAAAAAAAAAAAAAAAAAAACTCAGATACCAACTGGATCATCCTTAAAAGTTGTAATAATTGGAGTATTAAGACTTTTGCGGTTACTGAACTCACTGCTTTGGCAGATAGAAATATAAGACTTTTGTTTTAACTAGTAACTCTTCTTACTAATTAAATCTGATTTTTTTTTTTAAGATAAATAAATAGTACTAAAAAGTACAATAAGGTCAATAAATAGTATCAAAAATAAATTAAATAATAAAATTAATTGACAAAAATAATCTTTATCAAACCGACATTATTAGTCTTAGGAATAAAAATGCAAGATTCTTGAACCACATATGTTTCTTTCATAGATATATGTACAATGATGGGTTATGCGGTTAACCATACATACATATACAAATTCAAAGAATATATATACATATCCATCAGGTGCGAGAATAAAAGATAAACTCAAATTCAGATTCTTAAAGGCATACAATATAAATATAATCCATACAATATATGTATATATATATATATATATATATATATATATATGTTGAGTTAACATATTTCTTATTGATACAGAAAACGTGTGTGTGTTTATATATATATATATATATATATATATATATATATATGGGGTTAGGGGATGGAGGAGTCCATTTTGGGCGGGACATGAGTGCCCGGATTTGGAGCCGATCGCGGAACACAACCCTTACCAAGTTGTCTTCGTAGCAAAGTAAATTAAATAAATTAATCACTTTAAATGAATTACAATCTTCTCAACCAAAAAAATAATTATGCCAACGATACTTACTAACTTCAATACACCACCGTAAGAGTAATTTATTATATATAAAGTATATAAAATAGAGGATTACTGACTTTTGCATGACATTGCCATATTATATAAGTTACACAAGTTGTGAAGGTTTCACAATTTTACACGTCATTATTTTGATATATGTTTTTCAGTTGAGTTTAAATTATATTCAACATTTAAAAACCTCTATTTGAATTTTGCCACAATTAAAATAAAGACTATTTTACTATCTTTTTTTTTTTATATATATTTTATTATATTACCAAAATTAGAATAAAATACTATTTATTCTTTAAAAAAAAGATTATTCATAATTATCAAATTTTATATTTAGACAAAATAAATGAGAGGAAAAAAAATCACATTTTGTTAAATTTTTCCTTCATTTTATGGTTATCAACTAATTATTTAGTATTATGAGAATAAAGTGATAAGGTACTCCTTCCTCTTCATCTCACATAATAATAGATCACACTAATCAAATCCAGTAATAATATTAATAATTTATATAAGAGAAGGAAGTATCACATCTTTATACTCTATATATATCTAATAATTGGTCGCACATATCAATGTTGTTCATGTGGTAAACTTGGACCCTCATGCTTTTTCATTAAAAAATTTATTTTCTCCATGTTCTCCAACATTTTATTAAAAAAAAAGGGTGATGATTTGTTAAGTGACTTAATTAGGCATTGTATTGTTTAGGTAACATATATAGTGGGATATATATAAGGGGGGAAAAAGAAATTAAAGATAAAGATATGTCCAATTGCTGAGGCTCTAATTTCTTCTTATCTTCTACTCATCATGGTGATGCACTTGTATTGATGTGCAAAAATAAAGTACAAAGCTATTCACAAATAGTGAAAAATGATTTCTTCTTATATATTAAAAAGAAAAGACCGGTAGTTTTTAACGTGGAAAGAAAGAAAATAAGAAAAGACTGGTAGTTATTTACGTCTAAAGAAAGAAAAAAAGAGACAATAAATATAAAACGGAAGGCTGGTAATTTTTTACGTGGAGCGAAAGAAAAAAGAGAATAAATATGAAAGAAAATATTGGTAGTTATTTACATTGAGAGAAAGAAAGAAGAGACAAAAATATAGAAATCAATATGATAGAAGTGAAGCTTCTCAAATATATATATATATATATATATATGATAGAAGTGAAAGAAGAGTTGAGAAAGTAGAAATTTTTATTTTATACAACTGTTAGAAGTAGAAAGAGGCTTATTTTAAAAAAAAAAAAAAAAACTTATTTAGATATTAAATTCATAAAATTTTGTTAGAATATTAATTTGTTAGTTTTGGAAATTTAGCTATCAAAGAAGATGGTTTTGGGAGTTTATCAACCTCGTAGCATAACTGTATCTAGAAAAAGGAAAGTCTTTGAAAAACTGTTTGTTATATATGAACATTTTCTTTATCTTTTTAACATTATTTGCTTATGTCCAATTCACGTTTCTTTAGCACATTATATACTTCAATCAAGTTTCGATAAATAAATAAAATAATTAAGTTGTTAACAAAAATCTACATCCAAACGCACTCCATATTTGACTTTGATAATTGATACCAAAATATTACTACTTCCATAATTGTTTTACCATAACAAGGCATGAAAGAAAACCAATGGAAATTTCTTCTTCTTCTTTTTTTTGTTTTTTTGAGAAATTTGGGAAGATAATAACAATCATTCAAATGTCAATGCATAGAAAAAGACAAACAATTGCTCAAATGTCAATATCAATGCATAAAAATATATAATAAACTAATAGTATTTGAATGAAACAATCATTCAAATATGCTATATATACTACTGTATTAACATGTATTTTATTCCTATATAAAAGACAAACAATCATTCAAATGTCAATGTATAAAAAATAAAAAAAATAAACAACAATTAAATACATGTTAATATAGTAGTATATACAATATATTTTAATCAACTAATCAAGTACATTTATAATTTATAATTCTATTCGGTATATAATTATTGATTATTATAATAATAATAAATAATATATTATAAGGATTACAAAAAAGAAAGCAATGAAAAGTAAAGTAAAAAAATAAAAACAAAGCAAATTTAAAGTACTTGGGAAAGAGTTAAAAATAAGGGGAGAACGGTCAACTAGGGGCATGAAGCATTGCACAATCAGGGGATGAGGGGCTCACAGCATGGAAGCTTCAATTTTTCACTCTTTCTTGCCTAGCTTAGTTACACAGTATAAAATTTTTAGTTTTAAACAAACTATAGTAGCAGTGGGAGGGAGGAAAAGGAAAAAAAAAAAAAGAAAAAGATGGCAAACGCCAAGTCGCTAACAGAGACAGAGAGAGCGAGAGAGAGAGAGAGTCACTTGTGTGAGGCAAAATATTTCTGCAATTGTGTGGGGGACTTGGTGGTACGACACATCAACCAAGTTTTTGACTTTTCAAATTTTTTTTTTTTTTTTTTTTTTTATATGTTGCGTACAAGTAAGCCCTAGATGTGTTGGGATGAAAACTAGAATTTTTTAAACTTTTATTTGTTGAGGTAATTGTTGAAAAACCTATGTGTTTATTTTAAAGATGCTAAATGTTTAATTATTGTAATTTGTTGACATATGTATTTATGGATTGTATTTGAATGAAACAATCATTCAAATATACTGTATATATATAATACTGTATTAACATATATTTTATTGCTATATAAAAGACAAACAATCATTCAAATGTCAATGCATAAAAAAATATACTAAGTAACAATTAAATACATGTTAATATAGTAGTATATACAGTATATTTTAATCATCTAATCAAGTACGTTTATAATATATAAGTATATATATAATTTATAATCCCATTCGGTATATAATTGTTGATTATAATAATATTAAATAATATATTATAAGGATTTCAAAAAAGAAAGCAATGAAAAGTAAAGTAAAAAAATAAAAACAAAGCAAATTTTAAGTACCTGGAAAAGAGTTAAAAATAAGGGGAGAGCGGTCAACTAGGGGCATGGAGCATTGCACAATCAGGGGATGAGGGGCCCACCGCATGGAAGCTTCAATCTTTCACTCTTTCTTGTCTAGTTTAGTCACATAGTACAAAACTTTTAGTTTTAAACAAACTACAGTAACAGTGGGAGGGAAGAAAAGGAAAGAACTAAAAATAAAATAAAATAAAAAAAGAAGAAGAAGAAGAAGAAGAAGGCAAACGCCAAGTCACTAACGAAGACAGAGAAAGCGAGAGAGGGAGAGAGAGTCACCTGTGTGAGGCAAAATGTTTTTGCAATAGTGTGGAGGACTTGGTGGTGCGGCACATCAACAAAATTTTTGATTTTTCAATTTTTCTATTGCTGCGTACAAGTAAGCCCTAGATGTGTTGGGAAGAAAATTAGAATTTTTTTCTCTTTTATTTGTTGAGGTAATTATTGAAATACCTATGTGTTTATTTTAAAGATGCTAAATGTTTAATTATTGTAATTTGTTAACACATGTATTTATGTATTGTATTTTATTTAAATAAAAATTATGTTTATTTTTAGACTTTCTTAAATATATATGTATATTATCAAGTATGAGGGGCCAAAATGATAAGATTATTTAAAAATTTTCAAACTATTTAGGATATTTCCCCAAAAAAAAAAAAAAAATTTTTTTCAAAAATTTGGGGGGTGCTTGCCTTCCTCGGTCCTCAAGTGGTTCCGCTGTTGAACACATATATACTTAGATTATGTTAGAGTAAAATTTCTATCTTGTATCATTAAAAAAAAATTAAAGTTTTCTTATTTTAAAAAACTTTGTTAATTAAGTATAAAACTTTATTTTCCTTTTGTGTGTTTTACCTGTATCAAATGGAAAATGTTAGAAATATAAAATTTTATAACAAATTATTAAAGTGATGAGTGATTATTGGTAATTAAAAAATTAATATTATTGGTGGGCCTTGATGATAACTAGTAAAAAGTTGGTCACAACAGCAGTCTATAAAAATGTTATAAAATAATTTGTGACTATAGCATTACTCATAAAAAATTGAAAATTTCCTTATTCCAAATCGTTATATTGAATGGATTGAAAAGAAAAAAGTGTCATCATATTGAATGAGGATGAGTGGATGAGTCTAACTATCATGATTTACGTATCTACACATATCTACACCAATAAATTAAACTATTTTACAATACAAATTATTGATGTGAAAAATTCATTCTAGTTCTTATTTGGAAAATGTTAGAGATACAAATATTTTTATAAATTTTTTTTCAAACTACTGATGTGGTAAGTGATTATTGGTAAATAAAAATGTGATGTTATTGTTGGGCCCAGATGAGAACCAATAAGAAATTGGCCGCAACAACAGTTTGTTAAAATATTGTAAAATTATTTGTGACTGTATCATTACTCTTTTTATTTAAGTAATGCTATAGTCACAAACTATTTAACAATATTTTTACAAATTATTGATGTAAAATTTACTAGTTTTAATTTGGACATATCACTGATATCAAATTCACCATCGTAAGTGTGAGATGACGGACGTGTCCAAAATTTCAAATCCTCATAGGTGTATGAGTTTTCACCTACCAAAAAAAACCAAGGAAAAAATCAAAATTTTTTTTTATATATAAAAAATAATAAATAACTACCACTATCCGAGGAGTGAGGTAAAACGTCAAATTCTCAAACCTCTAGCTCAAACTAGTTGGTGATTTCAATAATCAAAGATTGTAGATTCATATACTTGGGCCGGGACGGGGTAAATATGGTGCTGACGAGTTTGGGAATTGGGTTTTCAGGTCCACTTTTGTTGTCTATGGGCTGAATTAATAAAGCCTTCAATTTCAGGCTCACGTTCCTGATCGAAAAGCTTGGTGGTTTTATTTCCGTACAATCCAATCTGATTCATTCTAGGAAAAGACAATCTGCTTCTATCTAGTATCTATCAATGGAATGAATATATACGCCAAAGATTCCCACAATTTCAAGTGCAGAGAATTTACACAAAAATCCAATAGATTTGGCCATACAAAACGAGTGCTATGGATTTTTTTTATTTAAATCCTAGCATTTAAATATAAAATATAACTGCAAAAATAAGATAATCTTCTTAGCTATTCCAGAAATATCATTTAGTCCTAAATCCTAATAATTAACAAAAATTATTAAAGTGGACAAATAGAGTAAAAGGATGATAGGAAACTTATCGATCGGAGCCATGGTGTGAAAATTAACCCACTTTCCTAAGAAGTGATTTCATGCCATTAGATGTAGTTTATATTTAGTGCAATATGGCTTTGGCAATCACCCCAGGATTTAATGGCAAGCTCAAGTTGAGTGCACTCACAAACAAAACTTTGAACTTGTATAAATGCCCAGAATAAAACAACAAAAGTTGAAAAACATTGATACAAAAGTGGGAGGAAAATTTTATATTTTTATGCTCGGTCATTTAGAAACCCATCACATTTGATGTCACGGAAGTTACAAGAAAACAAAATACGTTGCTTTTTGAATAGAAAATAAACTAAACACGTTTTTTAAATGAAAACCTCGAATCCACGAAGGGTTCCTTGAATCTACAAGGTGACAAGTTTCTAGAGTCTACTAGAGAAAATTGATAAAAAAAAAAAAAAATCTGAATTTTTATTAATCTGAAAATTGAATTGCTTGGAAGCTACAATACATTAAACAGTAGAAAGAAAACCTAGGAATGCTAGGAAAATGGCTGTAAAAATCCTAATTTGATCTATTCAAAAGGTTAGGTGGCGAAATACCAACTTTGCCAAAAACAACAAAATTGAGTTATATGTAAAATCATAAATTATGAACATTAAGGGCATGTTTGGTAAACTGTAATAGACCCTATAATGTAATAGTTATTTATATAATTTAATTATTCTTTATTTTGGTTATGTTTTTGTACGGCACCCAACCCCATGCCTGCTTGTTTGGGCCCATGTCTGTGAACAACATTTGGGCCCTGGCCCAATTAATCCGAAGGGTCCGGCCCATGACCATACGTATCGTTAGTCTAGGTATCCCAACGAGGGCCGTGCCGAGCTCTTGTCTCGTACATTATGAAATTTGGAATGAGCGGAGGCTATGGATTTTACTTGCTCGGCAATTCCCCGAGGATCGAGGCTGCCGTGTCATTCGTTCAGGGAAGAACCAAGTTCCAAGGCCACCATCACCAAACCACCCACTTACCTTTGATCACATTGGACCTCTCACCGCACTTACCACAATGTGATGATGACCACCCCACTATGGAGAAGCTATAAATACAAGAACAACAGAAGGAAAGGGGGTTGGAAGATTGGGAGAAAAAACGGAGGAAAGAGGGAAAAAGAGTGAAAGAGTGCACGAACAGCTTCAGGACTTTGAACTACCCATAGTAGGAGAACTTCAAACCCATAATAGAAATAGATTGTAAGTCCAACGGTAGTCCAGCCCACTGGCCACTTTTTGGGTGCGTACAATTGGCGCCGTCTGTGGGAATTCCCTGCATAGCCGTAGTTCAACTGGGACTCACGTGCAGCGTTATGTCGAGGAGGACTCACGAGAGCGAGGCCGAAAGCCGCTCGGCAGGGCAATCTCGGGGGTCATCCTGGAGAGAGAGGAGGCAGAAAAGGCATGAAGATAGGAACGACGAGCGGGAGGAGAGATCAAGCCTTGGGGAGGGGTCATACCAGACGCAGTAACAAGTATCAAGTGAATCAGGGCGGAGACGGCGCGATGGCCGAGACGAGGAGTTGGAGCGGTTACGCAGGCAAGTAAGGGAATTGGAGTTAGAGGCGGAGGTCAGGCGCCGAAACAGGAGGGCGGAATTGGGAGAAGATCGCAACGATACAGGGTCCAACCAACTCGGGCCCCGCCATCGCAGGGGGCGTTCCCATTCCCAGGAGCACCATGACAACCGAGACCGTTCGCATTCGCGGGAAGCATTCCATCGAAGAGACCGTTCGCGGTCATGGGGATACGCGGACCGAGAATCTGATTCACCTGATAGGCAGAAACCTTATAATGCTGCAATGGATGTGATGAGCCGCGCATTGCGACGGGCAGCACGGTCACCGTTCTCGGATAACATCGAAAGAGCAGCAATGCCGAGCAGGTTCACCCGCCCGCCGTTTAATACCTATGATGGAAGATCGGATCCGGTAGAACACGTCAGTCATTACATCCACATGATGTCCCTTCATTCACACAACGACGCGCTCATGTGCAGGGTATTCCCCTCCAGCCTGGGGCCAACTGCTCTTCGGTGGTTTAACGGATTGCAGAAGGGATCCATTCATAGTTTCGCCGAGTTAATCCAATAATTTGGTGTACGGTTTGTGACGTGCAGCCGAGTACCACAACCCGTGGACGCCTTACTATCTATGAAGATGAAAGGGGGGGAAACCCTCCGTAGTTATGCTAGCCGGTACTGGGAACTTTATAACGAAATAGGTGGGGGGAATGAGAAAATTGCGGCAAGCACCTTCAGAATGGGACTCCCCGAGGACTCCGAGCTGCGTGAGTCACTGACGAAGAAACCTCCCGAGGACATGAGACAGCTCATGAGACGCATTGAGGAGTATAAGCGCCTGGAGGATGATCGGTTGCAAAGCAAAGGAAAGGCCCCGGCAATGAACCGTCCTCGGCAGGGGGGATTCCAACCGAGACCTCGGAAGGACTTCAAGATTCATGAGCCGTTTTGGCAGACTGGGGAAGTTAGTTTGACATTCAAAGAGCCAGTACATCGAATTCTGGAACGGATCAAGAATGAGCCCTACTTCAGATGGCCGAACAAGATGGGGGGCGATCCCGCTCGGAGAAACCAGAATCTGTACTGCACCTATCACAAAGACAAAGGCCACACAACCGAGCAGTGTCGGGTATTAAAAGACCATTTGGCACAATTAGCAAGGGCAGGGCACTTGAAGGAGTTTATGGTCGACGATGACGTCCGGGGAACCAACGCGACCACTCAACAGAGAGGGAACCCCCTGCCGCCACCAATTGGAGTGATTGAGATGATCCTTGTCCCTACGCGGGGCCCCTTGGTGACAAAAATGGGGGTGTTGACCGTGGTGCCAATAACGAGCCAACCAGAGACTAAGCCCCCGAGGAAGAAGGCCAAGCATGTCCGAGAAGTGCTTACCTTTGACGAACAAGACTTAGAAGGGACAATACAACCACACGACGATGCATTGGTGGTCGCGGCGCGGATAGGCGGTTTTCTGGTTAAACGAGTTATGATAGATCAAGGTAGTGGGGCCGATGTAATGTATCCAGACTTGTTTAAGGGGCTCGGATTAAAAAGTCAGGATTTAATAGAGTATGCTACGCCGCTTGTATCGTTTGATGGAAGAATTGTGGTCCCCGAAAGACAGATATCCCTACCTGTGTGTATGGAAGGTAAAGAGGTCTAGGTTTCGTTTATAGTAGTCAATTCCTTCTCCCCGTACACGGCAATACTGGGAAGGCCATGGATTCACGCCATGGGCGCCGTCCCCTCCACTTTGCACGTAAAGATCAAGTTCCACACGGAGCAGGGCGTCGCCGTGGTTCGGGGATGTCAGAGGACGGCAAGGCAATGCCTTATCGCAGCAACGGATCTTCAAGCCCGGCGCGCCGAACATAAGGAGGCCGCCGAGGAACCCCTGTTATATCAATTACAGAAGCCCCGAGAAGGAGTGGGGGCTGAAGGGGCCGAGGAACTGGTAACGGTGAAGATCTTGCCGGATGACGATAAACGTTTTCAAGTAGGGGCTAGTATGTCACTCAAAGAGAGGGTGGAAGTGCTGTTGTGTCTGATTCAGAGCATGGATGTTTTTGCATGGAGTCCATATGACGTGCCCGGGGTTGACCCCGAGTTCATCACCCACAAACTTAACGTGGACCCCTCGATCACTCCCAAGAAACAAAGACCGAGAAGGATTGCTAAGGAGCATGCAGAAGCCGTAGAAGTAGAAGTCCAGAGGCTCAAGGAGGCAGGGGCGGTGAAAGAGATCTTTTTTCCGGAGTGGCTGGCGAATACGGTGGTGGTAAAAAAGAAGAATGGCAAGTGGAGAGTATGCGTGGATTTCACGGATTTAAACCGGGCATGCCCTAAAGACTCGTTCCCCATGCCGAAGATCGATCAACTAGTAGATGCCACTTGTGGGCACCCAAGGATGAGCTTCCTGGACGCTTTTCAGGGGTACCACCAGATAGCCTTGTCCGCCGAGGATCAAAAGAAGACAGCATTTATAGCTCCCGACGCCAATTACCACTACACTGTGATGCCATTCGGGCTGAAAAACGCTGGAGCAACATACCAACGGATGATGATGAGAATGTTCCGAGACAAGATTGGCCGAACGGTTGAGGTCTATATCGACGACATGGTGGTTAAGAGCAAGGAGAAACTGCAACATGTTGAGGACCTTGGGGAAGTATTTGAGCGGCTACGGCAGTACAAGTTGCGCTTGAACGCAGAGAAATGTGCTTTTGGTGTGGGAGCGGGGAAGTTTCTGGGGTATCTGATCTCCTGCCGAGGAATTGAGGTTAACCCGGACCAGATAGAGGCCGTGAAACGGCTCCAATCTCCGAGCAATCCAAAAGAGGTGCAAGTCTTGACAGGAATGCTGGCCGCCCTCAATCGTTTCATCTCCAAGTTCTCGGATAGGTGCCGGCCATTCTACCAGCTTTTAAAGAAGTGGAAAGGGTTCCAATGGACTAGCGAGTGCGAGGAAGCTTTCTAGGGGCTGAAAGAGTATTTATCGCAGGCGCCGGGATTGGCAGCACCGGAACCCGGGGAAGAGCTTTATATGTACCTCTCGGTTTCCGAACATGCAGTGAGTGCCGTGTTACTAACCGACAGGGGTACGCAGAGGCCTGTGTATTACATCAGCAAAACTCTAGCAGAACCGGAGACTAGATACTTACCCTTGGAGAAATTGGTGTTGTCACTTGTGCATGCTACAAGGAAATTGCCCCAGTATTTCCAAGCACATACCATATATGTGCTAACACAGTACCCATTACAGTCATTACTGAAAAGGTCCGACTTCACGGGACGCATAGCTAAGTGGGGAACCCGGCTGGGGGCTTTCGACATACGGTACAGACCGAGGAAGGCGATCAAGGGCCAAGTCCTGGCCGACTTTGTCACTGAGTTTTCACCCCGAGCCCCGCAAGAAATGATTTGCCAGCTGAATTGTTGTCCGTGGAAGGTATATGTGGACGGCGCATCCAACTCCTCGGGGTCAGGCGTAGGTGTGGTCATGATCAGCCCCGAGGGAATAAAATTGGAGCATTCATTCAGACTCGGATTTAAGGCCTCAAACAATGAAGCCGAATATGAGGCCTTATTAGCCGGACTAAGGGTAGCCTCGGCGGTCGGTGCCCGGAATGTTGAAATATACACAGACTCACGACTGATAGTTAATCAGGTCCAAGGCAAGTTCGAGGCACGTGATCCACGTATGAAGGCATATCTGGAACGGGGAAAGCAGGCTATGTCAGAGATTGGCACCGTAAGGTTGATACAGGTGGCTCGGTCCCAGAATAAGCACGCCGATTCCCTCGCCACCTTAGCTTCGTCCATAACGGAAGGTATACCTCGGCTTGTAAGAGTGGAATTGGTTCCAGAGCCGAGCATCTCGGCCAACATAAACTCATGCAGCTCGGGGGCAGTAGTTGCATCGGTTACGATGCTCGGGCGAAGTTGGATGGACCTTATCGTGACATATCTAGCCGATGATAAGCTCCCGACCGATGAAAAAGAAGCGGCTAAGATTCGTAGAATGGCCTCGAGATACTGGTTGTCGCCAGAGAAAAAGCTGTACAGAAGATCATATGGGGGGCCGTATCTTTCATGTCTACACCCGGCGAAGGTAGAAGAGCTGTTAGAGGAACTTCACGATGGGGTGTGCGGCAGCCACATTGGCGGGAGATCTTTAGCACACCGGGCAATGACTCAGGGGTTTTGGTGGCCCAAGATGCAGAGAGACGTCGCCGAGTATGCCCGTAGATGCGAGCAATGTCAGAAGCACGCGCCCCTGATCCACCAACCAGCTGGCTACCTCAACCCAGTTAGTAGCCCATGGCCGTTCGCACAGTGGGGGCTGGACATACTCAGGCCTTTCCCCCGAGCAACCGGAAATCGGCGATTCGTCGTGGTAGCCGTGGACTACTTCACCAAATGGGCGGAAGCTGAACCTCTAGCTAATATCCGAGACGTGGACATAAAGAAATTTGTGTGGAAGAATATAATTACAAGATTCGGTGTACCAAACACGCTCATCTCTGATAATGGCCTGCAGTTTTGCAGCAGGGTTTTCCAGGACTTCTGTAGAGACCTCGGCATCAGGAATCGGTATTCCACTCCTGCGTACCCGCAAAGCAATGGCCAGGCCGAAGCGGTGAATAAGGTAATCGTTAATGGTCTGAAGAAAAGATTAAAAGGCGCAAAGGGGAATTGGGCCGAGGAGCTGCCGAGCGTTCTGTGGGCTTACCGAACGACACCCAGGAGATCAACAGGGGAAACACCATTTTCCCTCACTTACAGAACCGAAGCAGTAATACCAATTGAGATAAGTCTGTGCAGCGGACGAGTGCTCGGGTTCAATCCTGATGTGAACGACGGCCTACTAATCGAGCATTTGGACAAGTTAGAAGAATACCGAGAAGCTTCAGCTATACGGCTCGCCGAATATCAGCAGAAACTTGCCCAAAGGTATAATTGCGGCGTAAGGGCGAGAGAATTTGATGCCGGGGATTTGGTATTAAGGAGGGCAGTGGGGAGCATGCGAGATACAAATTCCGGGAAGTTAGCTCAAAACTGGGAAGGACCGTACAGGGTTACAGCCGTCGCCGGCTCGGGAGCCTATTTCTTGGAAGAACTGGACGAGAGGCCGCTGCCCCGACCATGGAATGCCAACAACTTGAAGAAATTTTACTACTAATTGATCGTTTTCAAGGCTTTGAAGTAATACGAACTGTTGTAATTATTCGAATGATGCAAATAATAGTACGTATATATAGATATGGTTGAATTCTCAAATTGGAATTATCCCTGTCAACCGAAACGCTTTTGCCGAGCCAGGCGAAAACCTTAAATTCATTCCAAGGACAGAAGCCTGCTGCCAGGCTAATATGATATTGCCGAGCAGGTGAAAACCTTAAATTATTCCCTAAGGACAGAAGCCTGCTGCCGGGCTAATACATTATTGCCGAGCAGGTGAAAACCTTAGTTTACCCCTAAGGACAGAAGCCTGCTGCCAGGCTAATATGATATTGCCGAGCAGGTGAAAACCTTAAATTTTTTCCTAAGGACAGAAGCCTGCTGCCGGGCTAATACATTATTGCCGAGCAGGTGAAAACCTTAGTTTACCCCTAAGGACAGAAGCCTGCTGCCAGGCTAATATGATATTGCCGAGCAGGTGAAAACCTTAAATTTTTCCCTAAGGACAGAAGCCTGCTGCCGGGCTAATACATTATTGCCGAGCAGGTGAAAACCTTAGTTTACCCCTAAGGACAGAAGCCTGCTGCCAGGCTAATATGATATTGCCGAGCAGGTGAAAACCTTAAATTATTCCCTAAGGACAGAAGCCTGCTGCCGGGCTAATACATTATTGCCGAGCAGGTGAAAACCTTAATTTACCCCTAAGGACAGAAGCCTGCTGCCAGGCTAATATGATATTGCCGAGCAGGTGAAAACCTTAAATTCATTCTAAGCGCAGAGGCCTGCTGCCGGGCAAAAATGTTTTTACCGAGCAAGTCGAGCCCTAAAATCTGTCTAAGGGCGGGCCCTTTGCCGAGCTTGATTTATATTGCTAATCAATAGGAGACCTCAAAATTTTTCCTAAGGGACAAAGTCTGCTTGGGCACATGCAAATAGAAATCCTAAAGCTACCCAGGGAGGAAACCCAAGTTAAAATTCAACCGACCAATGCGCTTTAGCCGTACGGCAGGCATTGTATAAAAACAAAAATTCCCCATCTATAGAACGCTATGCCAATTCATAACTTCAAGAAGATAATAACAAATAAAATAAACCGAAGTAAAGCACTGTTCAATAACAAGTAAAATAAAACGAAGTTAAGAATTGTTCAGTCACCACAACCCGGTGACATAGGCAAATCATTTGAATGATAGTAATAATAAGTACTAAGATAGCTAAGAAATAAACAAAGGAAACTTAAACTTCTTTTTGCTCAGGCGGATGAATCAGCAGGTTGAGCGGGGGCTTCGGCCTGCACGGGGTCCTGAACGAGCTGATCACCAGTACGGAGTTGGTTGGCCACCTTGGTTTCTTCCAGCTCCGCGTGAGCGTCAATCTGTTCCACTAGTTCCCTCAGACTGGTTGTCTCCTCCTCGTCAAGGGGCCCTAGGGTAGCTTCTCGTATTGGAGAAGAAACTGGGAACGGGATTTGCGCAACGTTCCTCAAAAAGGAGTCCTCGGGGACCCCCATGGCCTGTAAGGCAGCCATCCAGCCCTCTTGGAAGCCAAGCTTCTGAGCCGCCCTTATGACCGGTTCCGCCGAGTTTTCAGCATCGGCAAAACCCTCATTATACCATTTGCTCTCGCTCGCCTCAAGGGCTGCTCGAACTTCAGCCAGTTCTTTCTCGCGAGCAGTCCCTAGGCTCTCGGCTTCCGCTAGCCTCAGCTCTGTGTCCCCCATGCTCCTCTGCAGCTCCGCATATCTATCCTCGGCCTCCGCCTTCGATTTCTCGGCAGCTGCCGCCTTCTTCTCCGCCGCCGCAGCAGCTATGGCCTTCTCCTTGGCATTGACATCGGCCACATCCTTCAGAGCCCTTTCTCGGCCGGCATCCTCGGCAAGGTCGCTGACGCGTCTGTCCAAAATACACGCCAGTTGCGCGGCCTGTAATGAAACATGAACGAGAAGCCCTATCCCAGTTAATTAAAAACAAAAAATGTAAGGAAGAGAAAAACAAAGAGCAGTTTGAATTCACTGACCGCGATAGTATGCCATTGCAGTCTCCGTGCCATGGACTCGTCCGTGCCCTCCTCGAAAGCCCGCACATCCTCCGGTAGCAGCAAGCCCCGTGCCAAAGACTGGGCGACGTGACCGCCCGCCCCCTTGGCCCAAACATGAACGCTGGCGTCCGAAGGAAGAAGCTTGCCGTCCAGCATGTACGAGGGCTGCCAGGCGGGTGCAGCACGGGAGGAGGATGCTACATTTGTCCCCGTCTGGGTTACGGGCTCTCGGATCACTATGCCACTGGATGGCCGAGGAGGAGTCTTCGCTGTCGTGGTGGGAGGAATGATTACAGTTTGCTCGGTTGTTTTCTGCCTTTTTCTTTGCCGTGCTACCGGCGGAGGAGGGGGGGTTCGTCCGCCCCCTTGGGGCTGTTGCTGCTCTGTTGCCTGTCCGGCCCCGGGGATGAACCGGTTGATGGTCATTGTCCTTCGAGTCACCATCTCCCCAATTTGAACTGGCTCGGGCTCGGCAGCTACTTCTTCAACGTCTTGTTGAGGAGCCTCTTGGTCAATTTGGCCTTCTGGTTGAGCGGCCGCCTCTTGTTCGATCTGCTCGTGTGCGCGTTCTCGGCGTGCCCGGGACACACGCTCGGCAGACTCGTCACGTAACGGTTGACGTTCGTTCGAGCAGATGTAACGTGGTCCGAGCTCGCGGGCTTCTCCTACTGAAAACTTTGCAGGAAGGAAGCTAGGATGCCGAACGTCGATATAGGGCAAGAGGGGGCTATCTACCAATAAAGCCTGGCCGAAGGCTTGCCAGGTGGTATACACTGGTTGAACGCCGAGGATCAAATGTGATGCTCGGAGTTGCCCGTCGTTATGCACAAAAATCTCGGACCGTAGCACGAAGTTTAAGTCGCGCACGTGCACAACCCTGAGGTCCGGGACGAATACTCTGCCGTCTGCGCATATCAACATGGATAATTGTTAGCATCAATAAGGAGGCTTCGCAAACAAAAACAATGGTACGGGCAGCATAGTAAAAAGCATAATGAAAACAAGTCAAGTGAGTGGTACGAACCAACTTCACGCCTGGTGAGGGGGCAAGGGAAACCGCCGGCAAACCAGTTGCCGCGCACCCTAACAAATTCCCCGGCAGAATTTCTGTTCGAGTCAGGTAGGCAGGAGATTAGCCGTACCCTCATGTCTCTCACTCTTAAATAATAGTTGGTTTTCTTTGCCCCACATAAACTATACATGTGGTTTATATCATGGTGGTCTAACTGCAAGTCAAAAAGTTGGTTTAAACGCCTCACGCAACTCACCACCCGATAAAAGTTGGGGGGAAGCTGGTCGGGGCATAGTCCGTAGTACCTAAGTGTGTTGACTAAGAGAGGGTCAATGGGAAACCTCACCCCACCCTCTAAAATGGCCATTAAAGGGAAAAAGACAGTGTTTCCCCCTCTGTGGAGAGCCATTTCGCTCTCATGGCAATAGGCAATCTCGACATCATCAGGAATATTAAAGGCCTGCCTGAAAGTGGCCAGGGCCGCTGCAGTGTCTAGGAGATACGAGTACCCCATCCTAAAAACTCTAGTGGATAACGAATAAAAATTGGAAGGGAAAAAGGGAGAGAGGTGCGAAGAACTTACTTGGGTTCTAAAGGTGAAAGAGGATTCTGGGCTGGAATATGAATGCACGGAAGAATGCTCGGCAGAGAAGGGATCACAAGAAAACGAGAGCAGAAAGTGGCAAAATGGTTCAGAACAAACCTTATATAGGCTATCGCTGGGAAAAATGCAGCAATTAATTAGCCGTTGTGAGAATTAATTAGCAACCGTTCCGATTCCCGCGCCTCCTAAAGCCTGCGCCGCCTCGGTTCACGAAGCGTCAGGTAATGATGACGGTTTATCCAGACAGCCAGCGGTGACACACCTTTTTAGGCAACAGAATTAATGACGCTCTGAGAGATCCCAAGCGTCAAATCCCCGAGCACCCACGGTCTACAACCTCGGGAAGTTCCTTGATTCACGCCGAGCGCCGAACATGAATCAAGGGGGGGCTATTGTACGACACCCAACCCCATGCCTGCTTGTTTGGGCCCATGTCTGTGAACAACATTTGGGCCCTGGCCCAATTAATCCGAAGGGTCCGGCCCATGACCATACGTATCGTTAGTCCAGGTATCCCAACGAGGGCCGTGCCGAGCTCTTGTCCCGTACATTATGAAATTTGGAATGAGCGGAGGCTATGGATTTTACTTGCTCGGCAATTCCCTGAGGATCGAGGCTGCCGTGTCATTCGTTCAGGGAAGAACCAAGTTCCAAGGCCACCATCACCAAACCACCCACTTACCTTTGATCACATTGGACCTCTCACCGCACTTACCACAATGTGATGATGACCACCCCACTATGGAGAAGCTATAAATACAAGAACAACAGAAGGAAAGGGGGTTGGAAGATTGGGAGAAAAAACGGAGGAAAGAGGGAAAAAGAGTGAAAGAGTGCACGAACAGCTTCAGGACTTTGAACTACCCATAGTAGGAGAACTTCAAACCCATAATAGAAATAGATTGTAAGCCCAACGGTAGTCCAGCCCACTGGCCACTTTTTGGGTGCGTATAGTTTTTATTACAAAGAATAATCATTCCTTATGAATAGCTATTCTTCAAAATGAGGAATAATTATTCATCTTTAAAATATTGTATTAGCTATTTCTTAGTAAGTGCAATAATTTTAAAACTTAATATATTTCCAAATAAACAAACTTTCTATATACATCTAACAATTATAAATATAAAAAATCATAAAAAATAACACATATCTCTCTTAAATTTAAAAATAACAATTTTTAAGGAATAATTGTATGAGTAAGAAATTTCCTAGAATAAATGTTAAGTTTCATTCTAATGTTATAACTCACAACCAAACTAATGAACGGGCTTAGTTATTACATTACAACACATTTTATTCCTAATAATAAAAATTATAATTCCTGTCGTAATCCTCATTCAGTATACCAAACGTATTTTAAGATATATATATATATATATATATACGAGATGAGATCAAGTTGTACCTGGTGTAACTCCACAAGAGTTGCACATTTTTTAAGCCATAAATTTCCAAAAGATCTAACGGTCAAAAAGAAAACACCATCATTCTTTACATCATTAAATGCTTACCTAATTAATAGTATTCTCATTATCTCTCTCCTTGTTAAATATTTCTTTGTCTCCTTATTAAAAGAGTAAAAGAGTATTTTTGATTTTTATCACCACTACGTCTTTGTCCAGTTTGCCTCATCACATCACATTATATATATATATATATATATACACACACATAATTGTTCATCTTGCTATATATTTTATGTCATGTTTTCAACGAGTATACCACGATGATGTGACAGATCGATATCAAAATTATCTTAAATGTGCTCAATTGTATAATAAAGAGTACGTTGTATTACTTGTGGTGATAAAAGTAAAAAAATAATGGTAGAAGTTGAGAACTTGACATAATCACATAGAACAAATTTAAATAATAAAAAAAATTCAATTTAGATGGATAGAAGAAATAATAAACCCGCACCTTGTATGAACGAAAAAAAGAAAAAGAAAAAAGCAATACATATAGAGTAAAGAATGAACGATTTGCAGCTCTTGGTGAATATCTTCCTAAAAAAGATGAGGAAAGTGATAGAGGTCTAATTGAGGGGAGAAAAAAAAGGACAAAGCATAGAAAGTTGAGAGAAAAAAAAGGAGACAAATAAATATTTAATAAGGAGAGAAATAATGAGGATGCTATTAATTAGGTAAGCATTAAATAATGTAAAGAATGATGATGTTTTCTTTTTAACCATTAGATCTTTTGAAAATCTATAGCTTAAAAAATGTGTAACTCTTGTGAAGTTACACCAGGTGTAACTTGAACTCATCTCTATATATACGCTATTACTACTACTATTATTTAAAGAGCTTCCAATATTTGGGATCCTAATTTTTTTTGTTCAAAAATACCCTTACACTTCTATGTTTAAGTAGAGGCAAAGTTAAAGGACAATATGGTAAAAATACAACTCTATCTTCTACTAAAATATTACTTAAAAAATATGGTCATTTTCCTGTTGATTTTGAAATTACTTTATCCAATATCCACTTATAAATTAGATTTTCAAAATAAAAATTATAAATATAAAATAAAAACACAAAATTTTTTTTTGCTACAAAATAAACGTGTAATATTTGTTTATTTTTTAAAAATAATTTTATGATACTCTAGGTTATATTAATAGTTCTAAATACGTAATATTATGCTTTCAAAAAAACAAAAAGCCTAATATTATAATATAATTGAAAAAAAAAAAAAAAAAAAAAACCCTCAGTACACTCTTTGACGAGGCTAATATATATATAAATTTATAATTATAGAACGGTGGCCCTTTATTAGACCGCCTTTATTAGTCGATATTCTAACTTAATTCTCAGTCTGAGAATTCCTATATTTATCAAAAAGTTTGAAACTTACTACGCAAGGTAAGGGAGAAAGGGGTTTTGTTTATAGAAAAGGGAAAGAAGTTCTTCTATTTCTTGAAATGGGTGTGGGTTTTCGATTTGTTCCTATGGATGAGGAGTTGATAAAGATTTTGATGAAGAAGGTCAACGATGCTGAACACCCTCCTCCACACCTAAATCATTTTGTTGTGAATGATTGTGAGGTGTATGGCAAAATTCCTCCATGGGACATATATGATTCTCATACCCGCTATCATTTACACACCTTCCACCGTAAGCTCTACATCTTCACCAACCTCCAAACAACCACCAGCAATCGTGTGTGCAGGGCTGCCTCTTGTGGAACCTAGCTTGAAAAAAGCAAGCCAAAACAATCCTTGATTCTCAGGGAAATCTTATTGGGATCGACAAGACGCTCTCTTTTAAGGCCAGGATCTTCATTAATTCTGGCAAATTCAATAAGACTAATTGGATAATGCATGAGTTCTCCCTGGAAAATCAAGAATTTGCAAGAATCAACACAGTCCTCTGCGTCATCTATAAACAAAATAAAGTGTCCGGGTCAGTTTGTGAGGAGGCCAATGGAATAGGTCTCAAAAGAGCTTTTTATTCTACTGCTGTTGTTCAATACAACTGCTGCTATGATGTCACTTGAACACAGAAAGAGGCGGCACCTTGAGGCTGAGACTGAGCCTGAGCCTGTGATGCCTAGTGCTGATGATGAAGAGTTTGCTGCATGGGTTGCTGGATGTTTTTCTTCTACTGCCGCTGCCATTGAAGAGGCCTCAACCTTCAATACAACTGCTGTGGTGTCACAAGGACAAGAAGATGCCCAAGCCCAAGAACACAGAAAAAGACGGTTGGATGCTGATGCTTATACGGATGAAGAGTTTGCTGCATGTATAGCTGATCCCACATTCCCAGATGAAGCATTGAGTCAAATCTTTTCTGATCTACCACCCTTGGTTGAAGTATGCAGTCAATCCAAATCTAACCCTGTTGCTGATGCTGAAACTGATGGAGATATTGTTGCATTAATTACTGCATTAATTTCTGATCCCACCCAACCGGATGAAGCATGGAGTAAAATCTTTCGTCTATGAGATTGTTTTGGTCTTGGAGAGATTCTTTTTCTTCTCTATTATAGTCTTGCACAGATTCTTTGTTCTTCTCTTTACAATTACTTATTTATTTATTTTTATCTGAATCAATGATGTAACCAAAATGACAAATGTTTGGAACTCGGCATATTTTCAACAGTTCATATTTAGCATGTCTATAGTTAGAACTCTGGCAAATGGGTTGTTAGCAAATGTAGCTTAAGAATTGAAGGATTGTACTAAAACTTGTTTTGATGGTGAAGGAGCAATATATTTGTCAACTCAAAGGTATAAACTTATGATTTCTTCTCTTATTTCCAATTTTTAGGTTTTGATATATGTATGTGTTGTGAAGATTTAGATATAGTACGTGTGCGACTCAATTATGTTATAAACGAGACTTTCTTGGTTTCATTTGTCACATTTTTTTTTCTCTTAGTATAATTTTCAATCTCTTAAAAAGCGAACAAGACAAAAAAAAGGTATAAAAATGGGAATTAGCTTTAAAAAGTGTGCCACGACAAGTGGATAATTTTCTACATGGTTACTCTAAAAATGTGATATCACATGAATTTATATTGTATGTGCCAATTTTGGTTAAAACAGAAAAATAGATCGTAATAATGAAACCGTTTTTGCGCTTCAATAGCAATATGATGCAGTTTAATTAGTTCACTTTTGGAATAATATAGGGGTAGGCCATGCATTTCAAGCAATTTTTAGAGCATTTTAAATATACTAACACACATTTTTACACTTTTTCACCCATACGTATATAAAAAAAATACTCAAACAACATTACTCAAACTTCTCTGTCAAACACCTTCATAATGTTAACCTTAAATGGATTTACGAATTCCAACTCGATGTCTGCCCTCTAAAAAATGAACACAAGTTACCACTAAACTATATATAAAAATAAATAAATAAATAAATAAAAAATCCATTTTTCTCTCTCCTATGTGTATTTCTTTCTCCAAAAAAAAAAATTTAAAAACGATATAGTTTTGAATGCACACGTGCACTAATAAAGTTCTCTCAGCACTTAACATAGAGTATTCCCTGGTAAAAAAAAAAAAAAAAAAAAAAAATGACGTATAAGATTCATGAATCTAAAAAGCTTGAAGATTATCATCCATACTCAATAAAGTCACACTAATCATAAACTATCAACGGAAAAGCAATTCCATGAACAACTGAAATTTACTTAAATTAATAAATAAAGTAACTTATTCAACAATCTAGCTCGCAAGTTGCAAGCGAAATTTCTTAGCCTTTGTTAACCCTAAACCAACTACAATCCCTCTTGACCTCCATATTTTAATTTTCTACTTCTTTTTATGCTTTACAATGTTTCTTCTAATGAAAATTAAAATAAGAAGAGAAAAAAATGATTAAGAATGTAGCTTGAACTGAGATGGAACACGATAGTACGATACACATCTAGAAGAATAATTGGAAAATAGTCCGATGCTTAAAGAACTTTGTAAGCACCCGTCTTTTAATTTGACATTTGTTAAAACCTAATAAGGGACGGAGGAAGATGGAGTACATTTTTTCTTTGAGCTTAGGGCGAAGGAGGAGCACGGTGATTCATTGAAGGAGGAATATTGGTGCCCGGATTAGGAACGGATGGAATGAAAGGAGAACTAAGAAGCCGGCGTAGCGACGGAGAGACATTAATGTGATCAGTGACAAATAACTGAAATAAAGAAATAAGGCCTTTTGGCTTATCATTGAAGAATTCGAAGGGATATCTCCGGTTGTTTTTGTTGGAATATTGGGCACATTTGGAGGGGCTTCACGTTGCTGTACTGCTCCAAACAACTTGTCCTTGTAATTGTACATCTTATTTTGGTTTTGTCCTTGTTGGATTGTCCTAGCCTCTTGTGCAGGAAAGCACAGGAGAAGAAGAACCAGCACTGCTGTGACTTTGAGAAGTATAGTTAGAAGCGCCATCTTTTTCTGCAAGTTAAAGAGAGAGTTTAAGATCAATGCCTAGGAATAAGATCATGTGATGTGTATATCAGTGTATGGTTAAATAATAGGGGATTAGAGAACAGAAACGCGGACCGTGCTGTGGACGTTTCAAACATACTGAGAAACTTCGTGAGTGAATTATCATGGAAATAGTTTTGAAACAAAATTGTAGGTGCCATGCAATTCAAACTCAATTTCCAGGGATGCTGTATATAAGGAGGGATTGGCATGAAAAAGAGTTGCAACTTGCAACAGATGAGTCAACATTTGCGGCATAAAGATACATACATACAATAATGCCGAGAAAGTGTCCAAGTTTTTTAAGGTGCAAACTGGTGCAAAAGTGCTGGAAATTTCAGTTGCAAAGACGATCATGCATGCATGCATGCATGCCTGCATTTTTTTATGAGGTGGCCGGGACATAATGACATATATAGTGCAAGTTTCTTTGTCGACAAGTTTTAATTTTCAATTTTTAATCAATGTGCTTGGGTTACCCATCAGAAAAGCACTTTCTCAAAAATACTTTGTGGGACAAGTTACGATGTACGTGTTCTCTACGAAATATATTATAATTTATTTTGCTTTATTATATGTGGCCTCTTTTTCTATTAAGGAAATTGGTTTATGAATCATTTTTAAAAATATTTTATGAAAAAAATAATAAAACAATTATTTTTTTATAATTTTTTATATTTATCATGTTAAAATTTTTATAATTTGATTTATTAATAATTTGTCATAAAAATACTTATTAACGTAACACTATTTTTTTATTCTAAAACAGACAGAAAGTAGAGATGAAAGTAGATTCTTTGGACGTATAAGTCACGTACCGAGCAAGTGCAACACATATAATCGCATTTAAACTTTGAAGACAATCAGGCAGGAATTGACTTTTAAAAGGCGACAGGCGACAAGTTTAGTGCTTATTGCTTAACTTTCTGTGCTTCCCTGCCCGGAGTATGATTTTTTTTTTTTTTGTCCTTTTTCCTTCACCGATTCCTTGTCCTTGCGCACTAGATACCAACAGAAACTAATAACAAAGTTGCACTAATTATAAGAGGTAAAATGTTGTTACACTATCGTTATCGTTGACAAGTGTGTGATAATTAATATTCATAATAGAAATATATTAAACGTTAATAAATGTGTGATAATTATTAATCTTAACAGAAATATGTTAATGAGTGGACAAAACTCATTAAAGAACACTTATGGAAAGTCTAGGTTATTAGAGAAAAAAAAAAGGCTGATTAAATTCCTTATGTTTCAAATTTTTGGTCAAAGTTTAAAATTTTAACTTTTTAAAAGGAATATCATTTAATAGGTTGTCATTTAGTAAAAAATGTATAAGGTTGCAAAACTACTTACATTATTTTAAATCTAGAGAAAAAATAGTATTGAATTTTTAAATAAGGAAAGGGTCAAATTAGGGATTTTATTTATTAACTTTTTAAAGAAGATTAAATTTTGGGTTACCCCAAAATGCAATAGAAAACCAAGAATTTGGGACAATTGGAGTAATCAAAAACTAAAACTTAATTTGATAAAAAAAATAATAAAAATAAAATAAAACTTAATCATAATCAATGCATTTCAGTACTCGTTAACCAAACCTATAATTATAAGACTTTTGTGGTTGTTGCTCTGGCTAAAAGAATTATAAGGCTTTTGTATGTATATCATCTCTACACATCACCATTTTACGTTTTAAATGTGAATATCAATAAAAAATGTATATATCGCACATAAAAAATTATAGATATTTTACATATGAAACATACAATAACAAGTATGAAACAATATTTTCCATTTTGGTAAGTAGTACTCCTTCTATCTAATTAGATATTTGTGTGCGTGTTCATGTGTTACAGCCTTATTACATAACTTCGATATGTAGATGATGAATTTTATGTGGTAACGGGTTTGATGGTTTTGTTGTGTTTATTTTGCTGTCGGGCAATGCTTTATGGCTTTGTTTTCTTGAAAATTTTCAGTTTTTTTTTTTTAAAGATAAGAATGTTTGGTTAATTCATGCCGATTAATCTATTGATAAAGAGGTTTCAATATTGTTGAGATGGGATTTGGATCCGATGCAATTATTGAATTATGTAATTACCTTGTATTATGAGATATGATAGTTAAAATAGGGGGGAAAATAGAAATGTTAAAAAGTGAAAAATTATAAAGTTTTCAGATTTGAAGAGTAAGTTTTACATTGTTTTTGGCAAAAACAAGGGAGATAAAAGGGAAAGGAAATGATGGGAGAGAGCGGAGAGGAAAGGGAAGAGAATGGATAAAAATTTTCCTTTCACTTGTTTGGTTTGCAAGATAGTGATGAAAGGAAATCTAGCTTATTGGTATATTCAACATTTTCCTTTTCTTCACCCTAATCCATCTTAACTAAATAAAGGATTTTTATTTCCTTTTTCTCCTCTTCTTTTCTTTTTCTTTCCTATTCTCCTCTACCAAACATAACTTTAAAGTCTATTTTTAAATTTTTAATCTCAAACATTGATTTACCATTGCACCTCGAATATGGATCCGGTATGGAATGACAACGTGCTTAGAAATTGGTTGATTGATCTATTGATTAAGAGGTTGTTGGATCTGGTACTACGGGACATACATAAGCTTATGAGGTTTTGCTTATATGCTAAATTTTTTTTGCCTTTTGTTTCAGTTTTTTTTTTTTTAATTTATTTTTTTTTACAAATAATCTAATTCTTAGCCTTCTTTTTCTAGAAACAAACTAGCTTTAAGTTTTTTGTCACACATTTAACATAAAAATTATATATACGCTACACCCAATCTGACACTTATTGATGCTCCTGCTGATGATACGAAGCTAAAGGCCACCAATTTTGGTTTGTATGTCATCTCTTAAGCAATTATACATTACGTATACTTAGGGGCGTCTTGATGCATTTGGGGGCCTAAGGCGAAAATTGGTTATCTTGTTTCATATATAAAATTTCTATTAGTCAACATGAACCACATAGAATTTTTTTTTTTTTTTTTTTAAAGTTTATAAACACAAAATAAATTGACAAAATTTTTTACATTTATTGATATGGTAGATTGATAGTAGTGAGTAAAAGAGTGATGTCAGTGGTGAATCTAATTGAAAACTAGTAAAAGTTTACTAACTTGACTATTGTGAAAAATGTTGTGAATTTTTTTGTGAATTGCTTTTTTCTTTTCTTTTTTCTTTTAGAAGTGCTACATTCAGAATATTTTTCATGACAAATCTTAGGTGTTAAGTTGGTTCTTGTTTTCTAATTGAACTTACCATTAAAATTATTTTTTTGTTGTCAATAACAACCTTTAACAATCTGCCATCTCCCTCAAAAAAAAAAAAAAAAAACAATCTGCTATTAAGATTTTTTGTAAAAATGTTGTGGACATAACATTTTTTTCTCTTTTTTATTTGTTTTTCATTTGATAAGAAAATATTATTTTATTTATTGGTTAATATTTTAGCTTAATTAATACTATTGGTTAAAATTTAGAGGCCATTTTTTTCACTTGGAGCCTTAGGCGGCTGCATCAATGGCTTATACCATTGAGCCAGCCCTGCGTATACTCCCACTAATGGGTGAAACGTTTTACCAAGCAAGGCCAAGCTTTAACATATACACATACGGTCTACAAGATGCACTTACACCCAGAATCACTAATGGGTGAAACGTTTTACCAAGCAAGGCCAAGCTTTAACATATACACATACGGTCTACAAGATGCACTTACACCCAGAATCCAAGGTAAACCCAAATTCACATTTTCAAAAACATACATATACTATATATACAATATATCTTAATTGATCTTGATGCATGAGGAACAATTCAACCCGCACGACTGTCTTCCACCCAAAGACCATCACCTGCATGGAAGAGGCCCTCTCATCTGTCCAGACCTCCTCTTGTCCAGAGATGTCTTCATCCCCATCCAAATATCAGGAACAATTTCCCTACAATTTCCCTCCTCTTGTCCTAAGCACTACGCCTGTTTATTTTTCCACCAACCCATATCTTCCGAGTATGGAAGTGAACTTTGAGGATCTTGTTGCCATTAACCCCACGCCCATATTATGCTTCCCATAACGGGAGTGACTAAAGTCACGTGAGCGTGATCAAGTCCAAACCCCTATATAAACTCTGGACTTTCAAAATTATAAGTGAAAAACCTAACTTAGACACTTTTAGAGTTCATTGGCATTCTTGTGAGGTTCTAACTTAACTATTGAAGCGTCTTTAGCCAATACCACACTAGCACACTCCATGAATACCATATATATATATATATATATATACACCAATCATCTACTATAGTATACAGGTAAAGAAACCGTCTACACACACACACACACACACACACATATATATATATATATATTCATCTGGGCTAGGGGATGCAGGTGCCTCCGTTGGTCATAGAGGGAAGAAGAGGTGTTTGCGGGGTGCCTAGTGACAGAGCAGTGTTGTAACTCACTGTTGGATTTGGAATATAGGTGCATGAATTGGGTGCAGATGGAGGAACCAGAACATGAGGAGGATATTGCACTCCACCTAGTGAAGAAGAGACATCAGTGTAATCACTAGCGAAGCTCTTTGGGCTGATCCTCGAATGAGGGGTGTCGGTGGTGGTGGGAGGATTGGGTTCAGATATTGGAGGGACTTTGCCTTTTGGTACTGACCCTAACAACTGGTTTTTCATCATAAAATTTTGTTCTTCTCTATAGAGGATTCTCCTAGTCTGATATGCAGGCATGCTCATCATCAGAAAAAGCACCACTTTGGCTGCGAGAAGCATATTTTTAGGATGGTTTAGAAAATTTTGATGAAGAATATACTGAACATAATCACTTATTTATAGAAAATCATGTATAGAAGAATTACCTGGGCAGATACCATTTAAGACTTAGGTGTATCATAGGGGACAAAATCATGAGATTCATGACATTTGTGTTAGTGCATGAAGCTTCCTCTTCAATACTGGTGAGTCGTTCACACTTACAAAAATCTGTGGCCAACGTTTACACCTCAAAAGGTCAACATATTATTATATATAAAGACTGCGACTTTCGCCCACAATATACCAAAGCCATAAGCAAAAGATAAAGAGTGGTGAATTAAAAAAGAAGAAAACAAAAATTTTATCATATATACAACGGCACTTTTTGAAGATTTTTCCAACTCATCACTCCAATTTAGAAGCATCTTGACAGAGCATGCACAGGCTAGCTAGTCTGAGCACTAACTAAAATAAAGGGATTGACTTACTAGTGCAAATTAAAATTATGATGAAGATAAGAGATCAAAAGTTGAAGACGGGGTTAATATATATATTATATAGCATGGCTTTCCAACAGGTTATCATGGTTAACTCAACTTAGCATATGATATGACCCCCTCAGCCGCAAGCTGGACCTCTTCTCCCCTAAGAAGCACGGGTGCGTTTCGAGATTCGGGTGCAGATGCGGGTACGGGTGCAGGACTTGGCAATTTTTGAAAAAGATGGGTGCGGGTGCGGCGGGACTCGGCGATTAAAAAATTATTAAAAATATTATTATTTATATTTTTAATATACATTATATAAACATATACCAAATTTAATATGACTCAAAACATTGGCAATACGGACTCACTCACTCCAAACATGTATGACTCCTATATAACCTTTTCACATTATATAGAAGGATACATCATCAGCAATACAGACTGAGTGAGTCAATGAAGATTGAAGAAGCCGAGCAAACAGAGCACAGAGAGAGAGAGACGAGCGATAGAGATTGGAGTGAGGGAGGGAGTGAGTCAGTGAACAACCAGAGAGCACAGAGAGAAGAGAGAGATGAGCAATGGAGTTTGGAGTGAGGGAGGGAGTAAGCAGCCTAGCAAGCAGCAACCAGAGAGCGATGGAGATGGAGAGCGATGGAGAGATGGAGTGAGGGAAGGAGGCCTTTGGAGTTTCTGGACAAAGTGAGAGTGTGTGTGAGTGTGTTAGGTTTTAGGTTAAGTCAAACGGTGCGTTTTGCACCTTTTTTTTTTTTTCTTCTTTTGAATTTCGGCCTGAACCGGCCATATCGGCGTATCGGCTGAAACGGCCCGAATCGGGCCGAGTCGGCCCGATTTGAGCCACGTCAGCGCGCGTCGGCTTCGCCACGTGGCCCGACGCGGCGTGGACACGCGGTCAACGGTGTTCGAACCGCGTCACCGCGTCCGTGGTGTCCGATGCGGGTGCGGCGCCAGATGCTTTCCAGCTTCTCCCTCGAGGAATATGATGACAACAGAGAGAAATATGGAAAACAAGTAAACCGGGACCTCTTACAAGCAACGCTTGATTTTTCACATAAATTATAAATATTCTACTCATCTTCTATATTATTTGTGGGTCTTATAAATGACCTTTACATCCTAGAAATTCCGACGTAATAACGAGATAGCATAAGGAGTAAGTTTAATGATACTTAAACTATCTCTCTAAAAAAAAAAAAAAAAAACTCCATGTCTGAATCAATTATGACTGAAAAAATATATAAACCATTCATATATAGAACTAACAAGTTAAATAACAAGAATGATCAATTCGTACTTGCTATTGAAACTTACAAGAAAATTTTAATTCCATAAGACCATTCGCATTCAGTTTCTTTAAAAAATTTAATTTTATCATTTCAAAAGCTACTTTATCTATTATACCATACTATTTTACAACACAGCTAATATTTCAACTTTTATTTTCCTATACAACACATTAAAATAATATATATCTACACAATAAAATATACAACACAAAACCATCTCTCTTCTTTCTATTAATAAAAAATTGAAAACACAATAAAATAATATTATTTAAGAATACAATCTTGCTACTGTAGCACAATGGTATTTTTTTTAATAATTACAACTTGGGGTAATGCTTGCTTTTAGTGTTTGTAGATGGTAAAATACAATTTTGGGACTTTTACAAGCCCCAGTACTAATGCTCTAATTGGAAACATCGGTCTCAATGTTAATTTGGTCAATGTTGTTACAAAAGTGCTGAAGCCCTAACATTTTCCCAATCCCAACAATATTACAAAGCATGGTTAATAAAAGAGTAATGCTAAGGACACCAAATTTGGTACAACTTTGTACCACAACTCGTCACATAGCAAGTTGTCTATAACACTTTTACCAATCATAACTTGTCATGTAACTAGTTTTGGCACAAAGTTGTGCCAAATTCAATGTCTCAAGCATTACTTTTAATAAAACTACTGGCCTTATCAAAAATAAAAGGGTTATGTTAAATTCATGTTAAATAAAAAGGTCTCATAAAAATTTTCTTAAAAAGGATTGTTAATTATTACTCTAAGATATCTATTAACATTTTTCAAAATAAAATAAAACTACTGTAGTAACTTCTAACATCCACAAGTGGCAGAGAAGAATTAATACATATATCAATGTCAATGTACGCATGCTATGACGAAGATCGAGGAGTCTTTGTAGTGCATGTAGCACAAATAGGTTTCAAATCAAATGCAAGAATATATAATAATCACACATACAAATAATACAAAAATGTATATATAATTATATATATAATGTTAGTGGGCTAGGTTTATTAGCCATAATTATGACCAACTTAGGACTATAAATGTTTTGCATAATTAACTTCCCCATGATGTTTTAATGCTTTTAAATTTAGATGCTGCTGGTTGGTAAGTCGTATGAACACACTGTTCCCTTTGATGGAGGCTAGTTTCGATATTTTTAATGAAGTTTCCTTATTACCGAAAAAAATTATGACCAATTCTTTATTTTGCTAAATACAAAACCAAACCAAAAAAATTATGACCAACTTATTGGCTGCTGCAATTTCGCTAACGTATTACCGCAGTAGCAGTCTCTTCCTAGCTGTTGTTACGTGGCTTTTAATTTGCTCAAAGGAATTGACCAAGTCCTAGTACTAAAAGGACTATGTTTTGCCGACTTAATTAAGCAATTGTACTTCTAGGTGGAGTTTGTATTGTACTCCACGACAAAAGGCCCACATCTCTGCTATATATACACTAGTTATGCGGCTACTGTTGATGGGTTATGAGTGCCGCAATATTAGAATAGGTTTTTTATATTCTCTAGTATTTTGTATAGAGTTCTAAGGTGTGACTTTGTTCTAGAGATTTTCAGGTTTTTTTATTCACATGCTTCTCGTGATTGAGAGTTCTTTTGGGTATATTTGGGGTTTAAGTTTTGTGAGAGTGTTTTAGTACCACCTTTGTAATCTTTTTCTTTTGTTAGTGAAACTCTCTTCTCGACGTCGCCTGTGGACGTAAGCCTAAAGCCAAACCACGTAAATTTTTATGTTCCTGTGTGGTTGTTTCTTTTTTCGTTCTATTTCTATTTTGCAAAAACCCACTTTTATTTGGATACATACATAACAAATTAATATTCATGTTTTAGCTATTTTCAACAAACTGGTATTAAAGCTTCTGCTCTTACAACACTAGAGAATATTGTATTCTCCTTCTCTGGTTTATAAAATCCTTTGTTGACTATCACAAACAACAAATTTCGAGCCACACGCGGATTACATCAGCAGTCTTAAATATCTCTTCGTAGTAAACAATGTAATTGATGCTCTCTTTGCGTTTTATTTAACTTTGCATTTGTACTTTGGTTCATGAACTTATTCTAAAAGTTATAATTCAAGTGTTTACCCATATATCATGATTGGAAGAAAATGGTATTGTTCCCACAATCACATTCAAATGCGAAGTAATTGTACAATCAATTTTCTAAATATAAAAAAGAAAAAAAAAAGTAAAAAGTAATAAGAAGAATATTACAAAGCGCACCATGCAATACGGAATATCATTCTCCCAAATATATATATATATATATATATAAAGCAAGACTTATGTTCAATATTTAGGTGCTGTTCCTTAGATTCTCATTTTAAGATTCTCCTATATGGATTTTTCCTCATAGACTGAAAATGTATTTTTTAATTAAGTAGCCACATGTTTGAATTTTAAGAGGAAAACCTAAGGTACTATATCTAAGTTTTGTCTATATATATATGACAAAGTTTGATGACAAACTTGGTTGTAACTTAAAATTACAACTCCACTTAATTTTTTTTATGGGGATGTAAATTTTGAAAAATTTATTATTGGATTACATTTTATTTTTATATCCTATATGCTTGCAAAAATTTCAAAAGATTAAATATTAATAATTATGTCATTAATAAAATGTTTAAATTTCAAGTTTTTGTAGTATAAAAAAAAAAAAAAAGTTTACAGATTGAATAATAAATAATATCGGATTGGCATGACATTTGACATATGTGTTAAAAACATAAAGAACATGCAAGCTAACGATTATATTTTTTAAATATGTAGTTATGTTAATTTTTTTTATCGAGAGTTCTAGTTTTAGACTACAGCTAAGTTTGGCTATATATATGTTTACATTGTGCAAAGGTTTACATTTATATTATAATGTAAACCTATAATTACTTTATATAATGACCGGAAAAATATGGTTATTAATCTAAGAAACAACTTCCATATATGGTCCACATACCAACTAAGAGACTAAAGAAAAATCTGTGCCAAAAAGCAAGCCAAAAAAAAAAAAAAAAAAAAAAGAAGAAGAAGAAGAATTTTATATACAAAATCTTTTTGGAAATTTGATATAAAAAGTGAGTCCATGCGTTACTTTATAGTTCTTTTGCACTTTAATATGTCGAAAATCAAGCTCATAGAAGCTTGGACGTAGAAGGAGAACCACAGATGCATGGCATTATGTTACAAAAGTCATCCTGATATTCACTCATTAAAAATTTTAATTTTTCGATGTTCCACAAAAATTTAGGAAAAAAAATTAATTAATTCAATCTCTCATCATTGATTAGTAGCCAATTCCACTCTTAAACCTTGATCTTGCATGTAATTTAAATATTTTTTTTAATAAAAGTTTGAGATAATCACAATACATCAGCTGCTTAGGGAGCAATTAACATGCTAAATCCTCCAATCAAGCATATACAACAGAAAAGGATTCGTCATTGTCTGCTAACTTATATGCCACATTATATAATTGAGTTAGTGTATATTGAGGCCGGTTCATCCACTTCCAGGCCTAGAACTGGATTTCTTCTACAATCTGAAAAGGTTGAGCCAAATGTTGACCAACTAAGGCAGATGAGTGTAAATCTACGTAACCGCCAGACTTTCAAAAAAAAAAAAAGATACATGAGGTCTATTTGGATACCGCTTATTACTGAAAACTAAAAACACTGTAGCAAAATAATTTTTAAATATGTGAATAGTACCGTGAAACTCAGTTTTAAAGTTAAATTTGCATTTTTTGTACTTGCTGGTCCCATAAACAATGCCCATGAACGCACTAAAAAACGCAGCCACACTGAGAAATGTACAAAACGCGCTATCCAAACTCTTCCATGGTCAAATATTTTTGGGTGTCTCATGTGCCCCACCTACCCCAATCACTACCCACCACATCTCACACACTCACTCTTTGGGGGTTGGCTGGTCATCTCTCTTCCTCTCATTGGCTTTTTTTTTTTTTTTTTTTCACTTAAACACACACACTCATCTCCCTCACTCTCCCACCAGGTTCCATGCCAAACCACCATCTCTACCATCATTTTTTCCAACAAGATCACCGGAAAATCCTTAAGAACCTCTAAGCACCTTTACATCTTTTTTTTTAGGTAAAATTTCTAATCTTTTTTGTGGGTTTTATATTTTGCTTGAGGTTATATATTTATCTAAGCTTTGATAATGATACCCATGTGATTTATGCACTTTGGAAGTGATATTTATGTGTTTATATGTATGAGTTTTGTCTTGGTGGATTTATTTGATGAGCGGGTTTGTAGTTTTTACAATGGTGGCTATCTAAGTGGTGAAGATTTGGGGGTTTTGGCTTTTTAATGTGGAATAAATGGTGAATATAATTTTTATTGGTTATTTGGAACTAGTAGAAGATTTACATTTGGGGTTGGTAATGGTGGATATTGTTATATATGTTGTTGTTTCATGGGTCTCTTGATATTAGTATGTATATATTGTGGAAGAAATTCATAAAGTGTTAGGATCTCTTATGATAAAGGAGAAAGCTTTGAATGACATGATTTAAGTCTATAAATTGGGGTCTATGCCTTGTAAATTAATTTGCTGAGAAACTTTGGAAGTAGAATACATTATTTGTGAGGTTAAATACTAGGCTTGCCTAATCAAGTGCTTATTTGGCAATTCCTAATTTGTAACTAGATACAATTTCAAGCGTTATGTTTATTGTGATAGGTTTGCTTGATACTGTTTAGGTTCTAGCTAATCTACTTTGGAGCTGGAAGAGTTAAGCTTTTGCGGGTTGCAAGGTAAGTAGCTTTTTAATGAGATTTTTGAAAATAATCATGTTGCATAAACATTATTTTTGGATCAAACACATTTTGAAAAATTATTTGTGGGATTATGTTTTCTTAAAAAGTATTGTGTTATAACCTTATTATATATGACTCTTTATAAAAAAAATGCATCAAATTTGGAAAGGATAAGAATCTTTTATAAAATTCTTAGGAATGGATTTAATTTATGAATTTATTGCATTATTTGCAAATTCTAAAGATGTTTTATCTTGACTTATGATATTTGAGAAATTGATAGAAATTCTTCTTGACAAGGAATGAGCTTGAAGGCTTTGAGAACCTTGTGAATATATAGGGTATTACAAAGGTTTTTGTGAAACACTTGACATTGAATTGTGTTTTGATTTCATGTAAACTGTAAGCTCTTCATGTTTTACCCTTGGGCTGTGACATGTGATTACCCTATAATTACCCAGCTAGATACTATAGTTTGTGTGACATTGGTATCTTAGCACCTGTCTTTGTGATGGTTATGAGTTCCGGCTTTGTGTCGGCAGATGAGTTCCGGCTTTGTGTCGGCGGTTGTCATGTGGCCTTGGGTTGGATTTTCTGGTTTGGAATGGTGTTGTTATTGCTCAAAGTATATAGTATGTAGTTTCATGTTGAGATATTTTGAGAAATATATAGTATGTAGTTTCACATTGAGATATTTTAAAAAAACTTTGTGCTATACTGTTTTAATCATTCTTGTCATAGTATAATTGAAAATACTCTTGTAATATTCATTTAGAAATTTCCCAAATTAAAACATGCTTTGTAAACTGTTTATCATCATGAAACTTGCATTCCCCCCACCCCCATTAATTATGCTATTTATTGGGCTTTGTCTTATCCCATTATTTTACAAAATTTTTCATAGTAGGCAACGATCATTTTGAGACAGTTTTTTGGTAGCTAACAGTAGTTAAACTAACTATTGATGGAGGCTGAACTTATGTGATGGAGATATTAGATGTACATCTTAGAGTAGGCTTGACTCATTCTTTTGTATATTATAGTTGTGGGGGTAAGAGCCCAAACTTGTATACTGGGCCTTGAGCTCTGTTCGTGGATACGTCCGAAGAGGAATAAATAATTAGAAGAGGCCCTGGAGTAGAAGACCACGCAAGGAAAGAAGGGAGGAATATAGTCCAAGGAGGCTGACCTTCTCGGATAGAATGAGTGTCGCTCGAGCAAGTGCTCGGATGATTCAGGTAACCGTTCAGAAAGTTACAACAATAAGGATGACATTCAGACACGTACAGAGGAGGCAATAATATGGAAATATCTTAAAGAAAAACTGCTACCACCGCATTAAATGTACTGCAGCAACTTTTCTGGCCGCATTTATGGGGAGAAAACCCCTTAACAGTACAATTTTCAACTACCGACACTCATAAATAACAAAAGAGGATACTTGATGGGACATGTACTCGAGTGGAGATTTGGATGAATAACAAGTGTAGGATCGGGATGGCCTAAAAGGACCTATATAATGTAAAAGATCTCTCATGAATTGGGGATCAGAAAAAAGAGAAAGAAAAGAGGGAAGAGAGAATTACTGTAGCACTAAGAGTTGTATGAAAGTTCATAATTACTGCATCGCTTCATATTCAACCTCCTCGAACAATCCTTTCGTCAAGCTTTATGTGCAGTTTTACTCTTGTTTATCATCGCCATATTCTCTAGCCGTTAGTGCAAATTATTAAAACCTAGCTCTTTGTCCAACTCTCTACAAATTCATTGTATTGGGCTCACCAACCAATTGTCCAAACAGATTTTCGAGCCTGGGCTAATAATCTGTGACCCTACAATTGGCGCCATCTATGGGAAGAGCTTAAGTGATAGTGAGTATAACAGCTGACCATGGCTAAACCAAGTCTACGAAAGCGGAATCGAGGGGCTCTAAGCTTAGTGACCCCTTCCTCAACCTTGAGCAAAGAGGTGATCGCGAAGGAAGTGTCAACACCACACACACCAACTAGAGTCAACCTCGAAGAGAGGACCGTATCTCCCATGCAGATGACAACAAAAACATGCAGCTAGAGATTGATCGGTTGAAAAGAGAGTTACGCCATGCAAAGAAGAGAAAAACTTCTAAGGATTTGGACTATTCCTCCGACGACGAAAGAAATGCAGATTACAGGCGGAGGCCTCGAACCCCACCCAGCGAATCCTTCACCTTTGAAGAAGAACATCGTCGTCAAAGGCGGGCGCGGAGCCCATCACATCGAGGCGTAGGACATGACACTATGAGTAGGGTCCTGAAACAAATCTCCAGGTCCCCTTTCACACGTAACATCGAGAATGCAAGACTCTCTCGACATTTTCATCAGTCGATGTTCACCATCTATAACGGCCGAACAGACCCTGTGGAACACATGAGTCATTTCAACCAGAGGATGGCTGTTCATTCCAGAGATGAATCCTTGATGTACAAAGTTTTCCCATCCAGTTTAGGACCAGTCGCTATGAGATGGTTCAACAGCCTGAAAGCGGACTCTATAGGCTCTTTCTAAGAGCTCACTCAGGCATTTGGTTCCCGTTTTGTCACGTGTCGCAGGGTTCCTCAATCATTGGCCTCCCTACTATCCATAAGCATGCGAGATGGTGAAACTCTGAAGTCATATTCGGATAGGTTTTAGGAAATGTTTAACGAGATGGAAGACGATTATGACCAAGTAGCCATCAGCTCCTTTAAGCTCGGCCTTCCAACTGAACACGATCTGAGGAAGTCTCTAACGGGCAAGACTGTTACTAGTGTGCGCCAACTGATGGACAGGATTGATAAATATAAAAGAGTTAAGGAAGACCAGTAATAGGGTAAGGGAAAGGACAAGGTTATCCCTCAAGAGAGGAGGGATTTCAGGTCGGATCGGCATAGCAACAGTAGGCCGCGGAGAGATTTGGTCGAACAATCAGGGTCGGCAAATTTTCAAATAGTTGACGCTGTGTTTCGAGAACTGGTGTATCAGGTCTTGGAGAAGATCAAGAATAAGCCCTTCTTCAAAAGACCAAACAAAATGGTGGGAAACCCTAAAAGGTGCAACCACAACCTGTATTGCCAATATCACTAGGACCATAGACATACCACGGAGGATTGCAGGAGTCTGTAGGATCACCTGGACCAACTCGTCAGTGAAGGCAAGTTAAAACAATTCTTGCACCACGCTCACAGCCAGGGGAGCCAGGGGAGCCAGGTGAGCACAGGCTCCCGGAGAGATGATTCCTCAAAATCCCCCAGCTTGGGCACGATAAATGTCATCTTTGCCGCACTAGGAAGAACTGGGTCTTTCCCGTCCAGAGTACTATCCGTTGCTCGGCTGCCCTCCCATAACACTAACAGAGAGCCGAAGAGGGCCAGAATGGAAATTCAACTAGTATTGGGCTTCTCGGACGAAGACAAAATTGAAACTATCCAACCCGATGATAATGCTTTGGTAGTCACCCTCAGGAGAGGAGGGTATGATGTGAAGAGAGTGATGGTGGACCAAGGTAGCGATGCTGAAATAATGTACCCCGACCTTTATAAAGGGTTGAACTTAACATCCAAGGACCTAACACCCTACAGCTCTCCCTTAGTGAGTTTCGATGGGAAGGTAGTCATCGCAAAAGGACAAATCAGGCTACTCGTACAAACTAGCCCTGAAATAGTGGAAGTAGATTTTATAGTGGTGGACGCTTACTCGCCCTACATCGCAATCGTGGCCAGACCTTGGCTCCATACACTAGGAGCTGTTTCTTCCACTCTTCACCAGAAATTCAAATACCCGTCCAAAGGACAGGTTAAGGAGATTTTGGGAGACCAATCGATGGCCAGACAATGTTCGGTGGCAGCAATCTGGCATAAACCTGAAGCCGAATCCTCGGCCGGTAATGAAAAGGACTTATAGCAGTTAAAATCCTCGGTGCTGAATGCCGAGGACTTAGCCGAGGGAGCAGAATGTGAAAGCTTAACAAAGATCGTCATTGGCGACGATCCAGAAAGGTTCTTTCAAGTCGAATCCCTATTACCTCCTCAAAAGAAGGAAGAGCTGATAGAATTCCTCAGAGCCAACATTGATGTATTTGCATGGGACTCTGTTGAGGCTCTAAGAGTGAACCCAGAGTTCATTTGCAATCACCTGGACGTTAATCCTGCCATCATTCCTAAAAAGCAACCGCTCCGACGCCCATCTAAGGAACACGCAGACGTTGTCAAAGAAGAGGTGATGAAACTCAAACGGGCCGGAGCAATTAAGGAAGTATTTTATCATGAATGGTTGGCTAACATTGTGGTGGTGAAGAAGAATAGTGGAAAATGGCAAATGTGCGTGGACTTCACAGACCTGAATAGAGCTTGTCCAAAAGATCCGTTCCCCTTGTCAAAAATCGATCAGCTAGTTGATGCTACCGTTGGCCACCCTCGGATGAGTTTCCTAGACGCTTTTCAAGAGTATCATCAAATTCCACTAGCCTTAGATGATCAGGAAAAGACTGCTTTTGTCACCCCCATTGGGAACTACCACTATAAGGTGATGCCATTCGGTTTGAATAACGTAGAAGCTACCTACCAAAGGATGATGACTAGGATCTTTGAGCTTCAGTTGGGTAAGAGCATGGAAGTTTATATTGATGACATAGTGGTGAAAAGCAAGGTCATAACTAAGCATATTGGGGATCTCAGAGACATTTTTAAAGTCCTCAGAGAACACAAGTTGCGCTTAAACGCATCCAAGTGCTCATTTGGTGTAAGGTCGGGTAAGTTTTTGGGCTACATGGTCACCTATAAGGGAATTGAGGTGAATCCCGATCAGATCAAGGCAATCAACAACTTGTGGCCTCCTTGGAATCCCAAGGAAGTTCAGAAATAGACCAGAATGACAGCGGCCTTGAATCGTTTCATTTCTAGGTCGTTAGATAGATGCCGGCCATTCTTCCAGCTGTTGAATAAGTGGAAGGGGTTTGAATGGATAGAGAAGTGCGCCTCAGCCTTCCAACAACTTAAAGACTACCTTTCTCGGCCTCCTATTATGTCCAATCCCGAGAAGGATGAAGTTCTTTTTGCCTATATTGTCGTGATCCCCCATGCCGTGAGTCTGATGTTGATACGAGTTGATAACGGCGTACAAAAGCCTGTTTATTATCTGAGCAAATCGCTACATGAGGCCAAGATTCGTTATCTGCCACTAGAGAAGGCCATCTTGGTAGTAGTACTTGATATGCGTAAGCTGCTTCATTATTTCCAAGCACATACGGTTGTTGTCCTCACCCAACTTCCACTTAAAGCGATACTCCGAAGTGCTGACTACACAGGGAGGATAGCTAAGTGGGAGACCATTCTAGGGGCTTTTGACATCAAGTACATGCCTCGCACCTCTATGATGGGTCAAGTACTCGTGAATCTGGTGGCTAAGTTCACTGAACCTCCTTTAGAAGAATTGAATCCAACACAGAACATGGATGGAAAATCGGTTGGCATGATTTCCCAACAAGATCACCTGACTTGGAAAGTATACGTAGACGATGCAGCAAATCAAAAAGGATCTGGAGTGGGGCTAGTGTTAATATCTCCAGAGAAGATCGTCATTGAAAAGTCACTAAGACTAAGTTTCACGGCCACAAATAATGAGGCTGAATACGAAGCTCTACTGATGGGAATGGAAATGGTTCAAAGAAAGGGAGGAAAATTAGTGGAAATATTCTCGGACTTAAGGCTAGTCGTCGGACAAGTACTAGGGGAATTCGAGGCGAAAGATGAAATAATGCAAGAGTACTTGAGCCAAGTTAAATGTCTACAGTCAGAGTTTGGATTTTTTGATTTGCTACACATCTCCAGAAACGGAAACTCCCATGCTGACTCCCTAGCCACCCTTGCGATCTCATCGGATCAATGCCTTCCTCGAGTTACTCTTGTAGAACACTTGTGCGGACCTACTAGGCCACGAGGAGAGGTAGTTTAGGTCCATCAGGTAAGAGCATGACCCAATTGGATGGATCCAGTGGCACGGTTCTTGAAAGAAGATATGCTGCCTGAAGAAAAGTCCAAAGCTGATAAGATACGAAGGAAGGCTGCACGGTTCTAGCTATCTAGGGAACAAAAATTGTATAAACAGTCTTTCTCATGACCATACTTGCTATGTGCGCATCTCGAAGCAACTGAGAGGTTCCTTGAGGAGCTCCATGAGGGAATCTGCGGAAGTCATACTGGTGGTAGATCCTTAGCGCACCGTGTTATCACTCAAGGATACTGGTGGCCGAACATGCAGAAAGAAGCCCTAGAATATGTGAAAAAATGCGATCAATACTAGCGGTTTGCGCCAAACATACACCAGCCAGGGGGGGTCCTTAATCCATTGTCTAGCCCATGGCCATTTGCTCAATGGGGCTTGGACATCGTGGGTCTTTTCCCTAAAGTAGCAGGAAACAAGAGGTAACTGCTGGTTGGCACGGATTACTTCACCAAATGGGTGAAAGCTGAGTGCCTGGCAAATATCAGAGATGTTGATGCTAAGAGATTTGTCTGGAAGAACATTGTTACACGATTTGGGGTCCCAAATACCCTTATCTCGGACAATGGCCTTCAATTTGACAGTAAAGCGTTCAGAAGATACTGAAGTGAGCTAGGAATTACAAACAGATACTCTACCCCTGTCTACCCCTAAGGAAATGGACAAGCAGAGGCCGTTAACAAGGTCATAGTGAATGGAATAAAGAAGAGGCTAGACGACGCAAAGGGCAAGTGGGTGGATGAATTGCCACATGTTCTTTGGACGTATCGAACCACTCCTCGCAGGTCTATTAGGGAAACCCCATTCTCAATGACTTATGGTGTTGAGGCTGTCATTCCTTTAGAAACTGGTATCCCAACCTTAAGGACTAGCCTATTCAATCCGAGCGAGAACAATGATTTACTGGAGAAAAGCTTAGACTTGATTGAGGAGAAGAGGGAGAATGCAATGGTCCAATTGGCATATTATCAACACAAGCTCAAACAGGGCTATGACGCTAACGTGAAGCTGAGACCACTGGCCCCTGGCGATTTAGTATTAAGAAAAGTCATGGGCACTGTAAAGAACCCAGCATGGGGAAATTAGGACCTAATTGGGAAGGGTCATATCGCATTACTGCAGGAGCTGGTGTTGGGGCCTACTTTTTAGAAGACCTGGATAAGTATGCAATACCACAACCGTGAAATGTAAATAACCTGAAAATGTATTATTATTAATCGATATATATATGCATCTAGTGTATAAAACCTTTGTGTAGCTCCACGACGTTTTTTCCTAAGTGTTTAAACTTAAACTCTATCATGCCTGTAGTCTTCGGACCAGATGATTTGAGTTAGTTAACACTCCACGACGTTTTTTCCTAAGTGCTTGAACTTAAACTCTATCATGCCTGTAGTCCTCGGACCAGATGATTTGAGTTAGTTAACACTCCACGACGTTTTTTCCTAAGTGTTTGAACTTAAACTCTATCATGCCTGTAGTCCTCGAACTAGATGATTTGAGTTAGTTAACACTCCACGACGTTTTTTCCTGAGTGTTTAAACTTAAACTCTATCATGCTCGTAGTCCTCGGACCAGATGATTTGAGTTAGTTAACACTCCACGACGTTTTTTCCTAAGTGTTTGAACTTAAACTCTATTATGCCTGTAGTCCTCGGACCAGATGATTTGAGTTAGTTAACACTCCACGACGTTTTTTCCTAAGTGTTTAAACTTAAACTCTATCATGCCTGTAGTTCTCGGACTAGATGATTTGAGTTAGTTAACGCTCTACGACGTTTTTTTTTTCCTAAGTGTTTAAACTTAAACTCTATCATGCATGTAGTCCTTGGACCAGATGATTTGAGTTAGTTAACACTCCACGATGTTTTTCCTAAGGGTTTAAACTTAAACTCTATCATGCCTGTAGTCCTCGAACCAGATGATTTGAGTTAGTTAATACTCCACAAAGTCTTTCCTAAGTGTTTGAACTTAAACTCTATCATACTTGTAGTCCTCGGACCAGATGATTTGAGTTAGTTAACACTCCACGATATTTTTCCTAAGTGTTTAAACTTAAACTCTATCATGCATGTAGTCATCGAATCAGATGATTTGAGTTAGTTAATGCTCCCTTATTATTTCTATAACTGTTCGAACGGATCCTGGATCGTGTTAAACTTCTCGGATCCCATGCTTAGGTTGAATTAACACTCAACATTGTTTTTCGTAAATGCTAAACGGAACCCAATTGAAGTAATGTACCAGCTATTACACAACCTAATTCTTGCTAATATCCAGTTAAATTATCAACGCCATTAACGAGGTATTGTTGATAAAAAGAAATGGAGAAAACAAAGGGAGGCAAAAGGTACATCCATTAACTGAAAAAAGAGTATTTTACAGTGATACCAAAAAAAAAAAAAAAAAAGCCTAACATCTAAGCCTTCGTTTTGGACCCCGAGGGGTCAACGGTTTGACTTGGCTAGGAGCTAGCAGCTTCTAGGGCTTGGTCCTTAGATTCAGAAGGATCTTTAGGGGCGTCAAGAGGAAGGGTTTGGGCCGCAATCTACTGTTCGGATCCTGGTGGAGCTTGCTTAGAATGAGAGGAGTCAAGACCTAGGAACTCGCGAATTTCAAGATCATAATAGACGTTCTTAGGTCACCTCAAGTCAGAATCTGTAGGAACTCCTCCGACGTCAAGGGCTTTCCCCCAAGATATCTCACAGTATTCTCTGCACACCGAAAGAGTTCCTTCGTCAATCTTGCTTGAGTCTCCTCCACCCCAAGTGTGTACGCCGCCTACTTCTCCGCCTCAGCTGCTTCCTTGGCTAGCTGAGATGCATCTTTGACCTTTTGAAGTTCAGCACGAAGATCCTTCACCAGTTGCCTCTCAGTGGCCAGATTGATTTCGGTTGTGTACAACTGTTTGTGTTGATCTTCGGCCTACCTCTATGCTATCTTAAGGCCTACATCAGCACTGTTCTTGGCCTTGATCGCCTCTTTTAGATGCTCAGATTGCTTGGTGTAGTCCTCTTTTAGCTTACCTAAGGTTCTCTCAACCTCGGCACGAGACTCTGCCTCCACTTTGGTTTTGTTGTGAGCATCATGGACCCACTCTTCAACCACGTAAACCTGTTGGGCAAGTTGCACGATGAGAACAGAAACTCTATAAAAAAAAGAAGAAGATAAAAATAATCAACTATTAAAGAGTTCGATCGAGTAACTCACCATGGCTAGATCCCTCTTGAGGGATAGGAAAAGCTCTGACTGGCTGAAGCGCCTATAAGCATCTATATCCTTCGGTAAAAGAAGTTACTGCTCCAAGGCTTCGGCAATATGGCCCGCCTGTCTTCCTTGGTAGCTTCGGACCAAAGCATCCCAAGCAATGGAAGCGCCATCTACCTCCAGTTTGGGGACCATACGTGCGGTGGTCGGCGCACATCAACCACATGTGTATCCTCGCGGCTCTCTACAGACGAGGACCTTCGACCTCGTTTGTTCTTGGACAATTTTTGTTGCTTATTCCCCTCTGAAGGACCAGCTCGCCCTCCTCTAATACCTTACTCGGCCTCTTCTTTTTTAGATCTTGGATCGGCTTTAGCCCGAGATCCTTTGGAAGTTGGGGAGGAGGTGAAAGATTCACCGAGGGCTGCACCTTGACGGCTTCTTTGGTCACCAGTGCCTTATTTCTTCCCTTCATCAACTCTTTCAAACTTTTACTCCCCATATTCAAGGCCATTTCTTCTTCTTTTTCCTCTGAAGTGTCGTCTGAGAGGGCGACGACGAGAACCGGGGCTTCAATTACTGAATGACTATCAAGTTCCTTCTCGGCGTCTGAGTTTTCCTGTGCCGCTCTGTCTCTTCTGCTACAAAGCGGAAATTATCGATCTCTTTGTCTAATGAGGAGGTTGAGGAAGCGACCCTTTCTCCGACCACTGTAGCTTCGGGAGAAAGTTGAATGGCTGGGATGACCAAGGGAGCACCTGCTGGGATCAGAAATGGTATAGGTGGAAGATCGTTTGGTGCCAAGAAATTGGGCCGAGACATGTCAATCCTATGTATCCGACGATCTCTTGATCTTATGGTGTTGTCGACGTCCAGAAATGCATCCGAGATGGGTTTAAAATCCAATATTAAGTGTACAGCCTGTAATTGCCTGTCTGTGCTAACAAAGATCTCGGATCTCAACAGGTAGTTAAGAGCCTGAACGTTGGTCAAGCTCAACCTGAGGGCTACGTGCCTTCTATCTACAAACACAGCCAAGGGAAAAGTCAGTTAAACAACTGAAAGCCATAATCTTAAAAGACTGAAAAGAAAGGAAACAAGACGAGGTTGAGGGATCGAGTTCAAGTCTATCGCTAGGGAACCTAATCCCAAGGTATCCCACCTGACTTTCCCGCTCAGACGGGACAGTGAATGCCATCGTGCCACGCACCTGAAGCTATAAGATAATTATATTTTATGCCCTTATTTGACCTGGGTAGGCATGAAATCATCCTTACCACGTCCGAGTGGGATTTGAGCTAGTACCTGGCAGTTTTTTGGGAGTGGCACTCGTACATGTGCACCACATCGTGCCATGTGAGCTCAGACCCAGGTGCTACTCGTTGAGAGCATCAACACTACCCAAAATCCTGAATAGGTTGGGTGCACACTGGTGGGGGTATAACCTATGGTTAAAAAGGTAATCTCTAGTTACTCTACCCATTGGGAGAGTCATTCCCCTCTCTATAAAGGCTATCATGGGGATAACAACTTCTCCCTCCTCCCGTTCAGTTCTTATTCATTCTATGGGACAGTAACGTAGGTTGACCCCCTGGGGTATGTGATATTTTGCCTTGAAGGCCTCTATCTTGGCAGGGGAGTCCACTAAATGCTCAAACCTACCCATCTTTTACAAACTAAAAGGGAGTAACTAAAATCAACGAGTGAAATAATGAAAATACAAAGGCCGAGAAAACTGGTCGAGGAGAAAGGAAGGGTTCAAGTAAGTTGAAACTTACACAAACCAAGATGTGTTATGATCCCTAAAGTTTTCAGAGAAAAATCACAAAGATTACTAGAAAAACGACTAAAGGAGGCCTAATAACTTAGAATGCTTTGTGTGGTGAAATGTTGAAGATCGTTGGAATGCCTGAGAATTTGCAAGATAAACGAGAAATGAATTCCTCAAGGACTTTATATAGTAGGCGAAAAGTGGGTGGGAGTTATCCCGCCCAAACCTCGAGGAAAAATACCAGCCGTTGGATCAATTCGTCACCTTTAGATGCGAAGGGCAAAATGCCGACTGGAGCAATTAATAGTGCTTGTGAATGCCGAAATGTCAGTAGCAATAATGAAGCGCCTAAAACTATGCTCCCACATGCGCGAACTCAGGTACTTTTACATCTATAACCCCCATTTCGAAAGCAAGTCAAAATCCCATTTTTTCTCCTTGGATATGAGAGAAAAATTGAAATTTTGAGGGGCTATTGTGGGGGTAAGAGCCCAAACTTGTATACTGGGCCTTAGGCCCTGTTCGTGGATACGTCCGAGGAGGAATAAATAATTAGAAGAGGCCTCGGAGTAGAAGACCACGCAAGGAAAGGAGGGAGGAATATAGTCCGAGGAGGCTGACCTTCTCAGATAGAATAAGTGTCGCTCGGGCAAGTGTTCGGATGATTCAGGTAACCGTTCAAAAAGTTACAACAATAAGGATGATCTTCAGACACGTACAGAGGAGGTAATAATATGGAAATATCTCAAAGAAAAGCTGTTACCACTGCATTAAATGCACTACAGCAAATTTTCTGGCTGCATTTATGGGGAAAAGACCCCTTAACAGTACAATTTTTAGCTACCGCCACTCACAAATAACAAAAGAGGATACTCGATGGGACATGTACTCGAGTGGGGATTTGGATGGATAACAAGTGTATGATCAGGATGGCCTGAAAGGACCTATATAATGTGAAAGATCTCCCATGAATTGGGGATCGGAAAAAAGAGAAAGAAAAGAGGGAAAAGAGAATTACTGTAGCACTAAGAATTGTATGAAAGTTCATAATTACTGCATCGCTTCATATTCAACCTCCTCGTACAATCCTTTCGTCAAGCTTTATGTGCAGTTTTACTCTTGTTTATCATCGAAATATTCTCTAGCCGTTAGTGCAAATCATTAAAACCTAGCTTTTTGTTCCACTCTCTACAAATTCATTGTATTGGGCTCACCAATCCATCGTCCAAATAGATTTTCGGGCCTGGGCCAATAATATGTGACCTTACAATAGTGATTGTGACTTTATTCCCACTAATGGAACAAGCTAATGATATGTAATTGTTTATTCAGACCTCCATTCTTTTGTGGCTAATGGTCCTTGTAATTATTGCTTAGAGCTCTGACTTACTTTGGGAATATATTTAATGGAACTATTATGATAATTCTTGGTATTGGTACTTGATATAATTTATTTTAATTGAATTGTCAAAAATAAAAAATTTATAGGTACTTTTGAGATGCCTTTTTAATACTTTGGACCCTTTGAGGTGGTACTTTTGAGATGTCTTTCTAATACTTTGGACCCTTTAAGGTTTGGGGCGTGACAATCTATCGTTGGCAATGTGCCAAAATTAGTCTAAGGCTGCGTTTGGTTCAATGTAAATCGAATTCCGAGTGTAAAATGAATGCAGGGGAAAGTGAATTCCCGTAAAGAAAATGAAATTCAAGTGTTTGGTTCTGCAATGGAAAATAGTTCAGAAAACGATTTTTGGTGTTTGGTAACATTTTGAAAATGCTATTTTCCTACAAATTTTTTACATTTTCTTAGCCATTTTTTCTGCTCCCAAACAAATTTTATAATAGAAAAATTCAAAATATACGCTTAACACAACCAAAAATAAAAATAAAAATAAAAATGGAGTGGGTTCGTCGGAGTGGATTTGAGGAATGGGTTTTCTGGGTTTCACGAATGGGTGTGGTGGGATGCAACCAAATCAAGTTGAGTTTGAACAAGAAAAAATGGAGGGAACGATGAAGCTGGGGGGGACTTCAGACGACGCCTTGTGGTTTGGGCATTGCTCGACGAAGATGGAAGGGACTTCCGAATAGGGTGGGTTTGAATAGATGGGTTTACGCAAGCAACAAAAAGGAAGGAAGAGGAACAGAGCACTCATCGTCACGTGGAAGGGACGAGGACGGCGATCTGACAGGCAAGGATGAGCTTCAGGTGGCGTGTGCTTGAGCTCTGTCTTAGCCTCTCTCTTCTGGGTGTGGTTTCCAGAAAATGGTTGAAGGTAAATTTACCTTCAAAGAGTAAACGATTTTACGCTTTTGGTGGGTTATTTTACAGTCAACAGGTTGTTGATTTTCCGTTGACCGTTTTTCCTGTGGGTGCCCAAACACACATAAAGGTGTAAAACAATTTTCTGAAATTAAAATCATGTGAAACAAACGCAGCCTAAGTCCCTTACTTTTACAACCATTGTGGTATTATTGGACACACTGTCCAAATTATTTCAAATGGCTTGCTAGCTAGAATGAGAACCGTCTAATCACAGGGGCCAAGTCCAAGGCACAGGACCCAATGCCTTTGTTATGCGAGTTGATTAAGGCATTGAGGCTTTTAACTTAGTTTCAGGGGAATAAAAATCCCCCTCAACCCTTAGGGAAATGTTTCCCGAAGAAGACCCTTCATCCTCACAACCTAACACTCAGACTAAGTGGGTGAAGAAGGATGTTGCTAACTTGCTACTAGAGCAATGTCCCCTTGTTCATGTTTGAATTCTTCCTATACTTTGTTGGACGTGTTGCCCTGTTTCCTGTGTTGTGATTCATTTATTGCCATGCTTTATAGGATTCAAGCTTATCCATTTACCTTGCATTACATTTCATTCTAGATTACCTAGAATTAGGCAGATACCAATTAAGATGATCTTCTATAGAGATTATTGTCAACTCTTAAATAATAAAGTCACATAAAAAGACAAAAAAAGACTAAGACTATGGCTTGCAAGGTGCAAAAGATGGCAAGGTTCAAGGTTCAAAAGTTCTAACCCCGCGTGGACTGAAATTTCTGTTGCAAAACCTGCATTTTTTATGAGGTGCCCCAGACGTATACATTTAGTGCAAGTTGCTGTTGTTGGGTTTTTTTCTGGAGAAGATAGAGCAAGTTTCTTTGCCAACGTGTATTAGATTTCAAATTTTAGTGAACATTTTTAGAATCTTCCTAGTAATAGAATTCGAAATCACATGGTAAGGTTGTGCTGGCTTGCACTGGGCATGTCAGGCATGCATGCATGCGGCCATGCGTTGGTTTGCACCATGCCTATGGGCATGCCAAGATTTCTCTCCATTTCATGAATTAAAATTTTATTTCTAAGATTTAAGTGTGAATCATTTAAATGTTTTAAATGATATAATATAACTACATTTTTAATTTAAAATTATATTTTTAACGTGTAATAAACTATAGACTTTAGTAGGCCTATCTTATTTACTTATATAACAAATATATTTGTGTTGCACACTTTACCTTTTATATAAAAGTACTTATATGTATATTTTATTAACAGTGAAATATAATACACTTTGACGAGGACAATTGGATTGTGTTCATGGAATCAATTGTGGGAAAGTGTCCTCTTGCAATACTCTTGAGCCTAAATTTTTACTTGCTTTTAGGAGCCTGTGATCATTTGGGCCAGAGGATCCGTCGAAAATAGGGTGGGAATGCAAGAGATTTCTTCCGGTTTCAATTTTTTATTGGGATTCACTTGGCTTGAGTCCGGGATTGTAAATTCGTTTTAGATTTTGTGTATGGGAAGGATTTGAGTAAATGGGCTGCTTGTTGGGCTTAGTGTGGCTGGAAGTGTCTTTTCGGCCCGGTTTGCTTGTGGTCAGGGCTGGTGTATATGGGTTATTGATTTGGTAGGGCCTGGATGGAATTTGGATATAATTTTAATGGCATTTGGATATAATTTTAATGGCATTTGATGTGGGTTGTTTTGACCAAGTGGAGATGGCCCTGTAGCTAGGAAAGGCCAGGAGCCCAATCTGGCAAGAAGTAAAGCTTCTTGGCGGTATCGTTATTTAATAATATTAGTATTATACACTTTTATGCACTTTGTTATAGGTGACAATCTTTATCCATATCTATAAACTTATTCATTACCCACCTAATTTGAAAAAGTCTCAAAAAAAAAAAAAAAAAAGTCTTAACCTAACCCATTTTAATATTTGGGTTAAATGGGTAAAGACTAAGGATGGCAAATTGGTGAATTATGACCCGTTTATATATAAATTAATTATTCATTGCTTACCTAACTCATTTAATTACTAACCCACCCATTTAACTTAATATGACTCAAATACCTCTAAAACTATTTGAATATCCTCTTGACCTCCAAAATTACCAAAATAACCTTAAATACTCAAAATGACCCAAATACCCCTACACTTCCAAAATTACCAATATACCCTTGGACATCCAAAATTATCCCCAAAATCTCTAAAATGAGTAAAATATCGCCAAAATCTCTAAAATGAGCAAAATGCCTATGAAACCTCTAAAATGACCAACATTCCCTGTTATCTCTAAATTCATCAAATATGCTCAAAAACCATTAAAATGAGCAAAATACCCCCAAAATCTCTAAAACGAGCAAAATATTCCCAAAATTTCTAAAACAAGCAAAATATCCCCAAAGCCTATAAAGTTACCAAAATACCCCAAATTTTTTTCTCAAGCACTTCTCATTGCAGGATTTGAATCTGAGATCTCGACCTTCCAAATTCTTAGAAGTGAGTACATGACCACTAGACCAAGCTTTGCGCAATTTATGGCAAAGCTTGGCAAAATGTTGTATGTGTACTCTAGAAAAACTTAATTGGGTTTTAGACCCTACCCGGTTAACAAAATCAAAATCCTAAAAATAGAATCAATCATTGAAAACTTTACAATTAATGGTAACATTATTTTATATTTTTCAATATTTTTCGATCTCTGGTCGGCCTTTCATTCATTCTTTCCTCGTCCTACCTTTTTCTTCTTCTTTCTTTTTTTTTTTTTTTTTTTTAATGAACATTCTTTCCACTTCCTACGACAATACTACTACTACTACTTTAGCATCTTTTTAATATACCATGCATTCAAACTTCAGAGTTCAAACCTCAACGATTGGATGTTTTGTTTGATAGTCAGTCTATGACTGGAAATGAACCGAGAGTTTAATGAGTCACATCACTATATCTTAATCTAGTAAAATTCAGCGGAATCGGAAGCCACATCCACTACATAGCTGCAGAATAAGTATATGAGACACTGATTTCATAATTTATTAACTTGTATAATATTAGTAGTGAAATTTTTTATCGCTATTGATTACAAAGATCTCTTTTATTGATTACAAAGATCTATTACTTTTTGAATTGAGCTAAAAAATGATCGTATACTTATGCGGACTATATGAAATTTATAGAATTTAGATAACACAACGTTACATCATTTCGTTTATAAATAATGTCACGTCATTTCTTCCTTATAGAAAATCAAACCAATAAAGCTTTTCCATAAATAAAAAAAAGCTTTAACAAAAGCGAAAATAGAGAATGATCAAATACTTATACTTTACGGCCCAATTTTCTCCTTCACATTCGCATCTTTTATTTTTTATTTTATTTTATATGAACTGCAAATCTTATTCAGCACAAAGAAAAATACACAAACGACCCACTCCACTAGCCTCAGCCTAAACAATTGTGGTGTGGCCAAAAATAATAAGTACGGTGTGATCATAAATTAAATCAACCAAACTGTGTATCAGGAATGGATTTGAGATTAGAAAAAGTTTTCTCTCTTTCTCTCTCCAAATTAAATGTTTGACCTTCAATCATGCCACGAATCATTATGATGCGTAGGAATTAATTTTTGTTTTGAGAGATAATTACAACATGCTGCTAATCCTGCAGTTCAAATCCTTTCACTCCTAGACCCCCAAGTATTATGTGCATGGGGATGTGTCAATTCAGCTACAAGGCCTTTGGTGCGTAGGAATTAATTAGTTAAGCGTCCCTATCTAAATTTCTTATCACATCATATTAATTGGCCCTATTTAGAGTATGATCAAGGGTATTACAATTATCATATCATAAAGACAAGAGAGACTAAATCTTCTCTAAAATAAAGAAAAGATTAGAGAGGTTAATATTTTAGCCAATATAATTTGGTAGTTTGTGTTGCCTGCCTAGGACTCACTCTCATCTCTTATCCCTACTTTTAGGTGTTTCCAGACCTAGAGAGAAATGATATATATTTTTTTAGAGAGTTTCAATTTTTGATGTCTGCTCCTGATGATAACTCTTTATCATCAGACTAAGAAACTAATCGGTTTTTGGTGTAGACAGAGAGATTGAATTCCAGATCTCTCATTCAACTATTAAAAACTTTACCAGTTGAGCTAATTAGAATTCACAAATAAACTAAATAGTGTTGTATTTTTCGAATAATTAAGATAAAAATAAACATAAAAGAGCACTAAATGAACTGGTTTTTCAGTGCTCTTTTATGTTTATTTCTATCTTAAATATTCGAAAACACTATCTCTGTGGTATCAGAAATATGTTCTTAGAAATCAATTACATCAATAGTAAAATTTAAAAGATTTTGATTAGAAATTATATTTGAAAAATACTTTTATATCATTTCACAACATAGGTTTTTGACATGATAAACTTTTAACATAAATCCTATTATGTGCCCATTTGGTATAACTTTTTTTCCTTTTTACTTTCTCAGTTTGTTTTTTTAATTATTAAGTGTAGGGACTCAAATTGTCTTGGACCCTGGACAATAAAATTTGTAGAGTATGGACGTAAGAACTAGATCCAGTGAATAGAAAAAGACGTAGTTCTGGCGCAGCAGAAGGAATTTCCAAGGTAATGAGAGACGGATGTTCTCTTTCTTTTTCTTGGCGCGGTTTTTAGTGCTCCTCCTTTCTTTTTTCCAAAAGTCCTCTCCAGAGTATTTCGACTTTACCTTATATACTACTTTCCCGTTCTATTTTCACCATACACATGTAAGTTCCCTTCTGGAAACTCCTTTCTGTCCCATCCAGCACGTCCCGGACCCTCCGCTTGGTGGTTATAAGGCTGCTTGGTTACTGTTCAGGCATCACTTCCACATTAATGCGGCCAGAAAGTTAGGTGGGATGCATTTAATGTGGAGGTAGCAGCCTTTAGGAGATATTTGTTACCTTTTCTGGTTCCTCCTTTGATCAATATTCATTCAGTTTGGTTTGCATGTAACTTTGTGAAACTCTCTGACAACTAAGATAGTTACATCCACTTCTCAAGCTGGTTTGAGGAATGGATTTCATCCTCGGACAGGGGAGCGTCCTCGGACGGAGAAGCATCCTCGGACAAAGGAGTATCTTCGGACGGATGAGTGTCCTCGGTTTGGGCCTTTGGGCCACAAGCCCACTTTTTATGGACTTTGTCAGTTTTTCGGGCAACTGGCCCCACATTAAGTATTTAAGAAAATTGTACTAAAAAAAAACTGAAGTTAAAAAAAAAAAAGAGTATATTTTAAAATGGTGATGTGTCAAAACAAGATGTCATTTTATATGACAACGTACATGAGTGTGAAAGGCACGGTGAAAGCGTAGGAAATGAGTGGAGACAAAGAACTACCTTTTTAGTGATCATAAGGTACTATTTTCTTCTGTGTTAATTTCACAACATAGGTTTTTAACATGATAAACTTTTAATATTCGAAAAAGATAACAGTGTCTCTGTGGTATCAGAAATATGTTCTTAGACATCAATTACATCAATAGTAAAGTTTAAAAGACACTGATTAATCTCTTTTAAGATACTATTTTCTTCTGTGTTAATCTCTTTGAACACTATTTGGCATAGAGAATGTGGTGGGATATATCATATGGGTCCACATGTCCGACCTACGTGTGGCAGTGGCACTAAAGAGTAGTGAAATATCCCAAGATCTTAGATTTTAAATGAACTTCAATTTTCATACCAAATGTCATTTCAATTATACCCTAATTTTTTTTATCAGTCACATAATTTATTTTAACAGTTTTTGCTAAACGTTCAATTTTTAAAAAATAAATCATTTCATACGGCATTTTTTGAAATTACTACTTTTCAAAAAGTACAATACCATAAAAGCAAACAAAACTCACCTTGAATTCATTTCGCCATTAATTTAAGTCCTCCCAAACAAACAACTTGTCCATCAATTGGTTATGTTTGGTTCAATATGATATATGAATTTCTACAACCTTTTTCTATGCTGAGATTAATTGAGAAAATATAAGACATTTTAATGAAATCATATTCATTTCATAGAGGGTAAGTGCGTCTGCTTCACTTTAAATAGCATATATATCCTCCCTTATCAATTAGGTTGCTAAGTGAGATATGTTGGGTTTAAAACCCAACCCGATTCAAAAATCAAAATCCTAGTTAAAATTAGCAATAATCACTGTAAACCGTGACAATGGTCACAATATTTTAAAATTTCCGATCTCTGGTTGGCCTCTTGTTCGGATTTTGATCCTATGATTATTATGTTGTTGTGTGATGTAAAATTTTGAAAAGTTAAAATTTAAAAAAAAAAAAAAAAATTATTCTAAAATTAAGATTAAAAGTGAAATTTTTTACATTTTAATTCACCCATTGATTCACTTTATTAAACTCAATGACAGATCCTCTCATCATTCTTTCCCAAGTTTCTGCTATAGTAGCATCTATTTTAGATACTATGCATTCAAGGACATAATTATACTTTTCCTTTCCAGTTGTCTCCTATGCAATGTCAAATATGTCAAATTGTCCATAGATTTGGGGAGGGTTTCAACTTTCAACTAAATTAATAGAATTTTAAATGATTAGAACTCTTTACACGGTTAATTGGTGGCTCAATTATTATTTCTGGGATCTTGAAGTGCAAAATTGGTTTATAAAATCTGCATCCTTCTTTGGAGTATCCCTTAGAAATAAATTCTTTTAACCAAAACAGATTAGATTGATCATGCTTAGATGGGTTACTTAAGTGAACGTGACTAATGATGGCTCTCTATCTCTCACATTGTTTTGATTCCAGATTCTTTTTATTTATTTATGGGAATTTGCTGATTACTTCCTTTAGCTTAGGTCAATCGATTACATCACAAATTTTTTCTTTCGGCTACTACAGTGTTACACCACAAAATTTTAAATCAGATTATTTTCCACTACAAAGACACTGCTATTCTATACCCCAATCCATTAATTATAAATCACTACCCCTGTTTTGGTACTAAAAGTTATTTTTAGTCCATTTATATTTTTTTCCTGGGCAGTTTATCACTGGAATATGCAACTTCAGAAACATCTTTTATATCTCTAATATCATTGGCAAGAGGAACCGACCTCATTGAATGCCATTTTCATCTTTTATAAAAATTTAGCACTGCCACTTTTCTTCTATAAAATTTATGAAGACTTTATATAGATGTTGAAAACTGACTGTGATAGATGAAAGGTAAAGAATTTAATAACTATTAGGAAATAAAAAGAAGGAAAACAAAAGGGAAAAGTTTTAAAATTACCTCTAGCCTATACTTGGAATCTTTGCACCAAATTTCTTAGGTAAAAAAACTTTCATTGTTTGAATGAGCATAGTTTCATCAGTTTTATTAAACTTATTTTTGTTTGTCGTGTAACTGAATAGTTTTGAGAGCAGTAGCTTTTATAATTTGATGATAATTTTGTTACTTGCCAAAACAGGTTGTAGTTTAATCATATTGGACCCTATTTCTTTTTAAATCTCATATTTAATAGATTAGTTAGCAATTAGTCTAACATATAATTAAACCACGAATAAAGGAGGAAAAATTCATTAAAAGGGATAGTTATTAGACACACTCTCTCTACATGAATTTTTTATTTTTTTATAAAGTCAAAACCTTGAAAAAGTATGTAAAACCATTTAAAAAAAAAAAAAAAAAAAGAGCTTATTTCGAGAATCAATATGAACCTTGAAAAAGAGATGAACCTTGAAAACATTTTTTTGAAAAAAGTAAATAATTCCATTCGACCCACGTACCTAGGAGCTAACCAAAAACCCATGTCATGCTGGATTCAGATCCTCTAGATTTCTTAAGGTATTCTACCAAATAGTTTTTCTTAAATTTTAATAACTCTTTTATAATTTAAGGGTCAAGATTCTACCATGTCAGCATTTTACTAGCAATGCTCTTAAAATAATAAATTATGTTACAAACAAAATAATTAAGATTATTATTAATGGAATGCTAAAATAGCAGTATTTAGGCCTTTAAATCATAAAATAGTGGTTAGGATTTAAGAAAATCTATTGGTAGAATACTCTAAGAAATTTAAAGGATCTGAATCCTGTCATGCCTTACAACAAAATCACCAATTCTTGAGATGGAGATCATTCCCACAAGATTACGCAATAAGTAGGAGAGAGAATCTTGCACATTGGTTAAAGGAAAATGCTAACAAATGTCCTTAGGGCATTAATTAATAATTCATTTAAAGGAATTTTTTATGGGAAAAGGAAAAAAAAAAAGTAATTAATGTTTTGACTTTTTTTTTTTTTTTTTTCATTGCTCATAAAAGTTGTGTCAAAACTTTCCTAAAATGAATTGTTAACCAATACCCTTAAAGCACTCATTAACATATAACCCTCCGTTAAAATCTAGAAAAAATAAAATAAATAAAACAAAGAAGGACCCATCAACAGATTCTGCGTTCAACAACCAACTTGTTATGACTTATTATGACAACTCATATTCAATTGAATTTTTTTCACTCTTTAATTTAAGCCCTCCCAAACGAACAACTAGAACTAGTCCATCGATTGGTCATGTCTGGTTCAATATGAATTTCTATGATTAAGTGTGGCAATTCGTGTTTACGTATTAGATTCGTATCATGTCAACTTATAAGTATTCAATGATGTAGGTCAATATTAACCCGACATGTTTATTAAACAGGTTAAGACGCCTCAACCCTAACACAACTTATTTATTAAATGGGTTAGTCGTGTCAACCTGTTTATCAGATTTTATCAAAATGAAAAAAAAAAAAATTATGAAAAAACAAACAAATAAATTTCTGCCGACTGAAATGCATGTATGTAATGCAATGCAAGTCCTAGAACAAAAGAAAAACACAAAAACCAAAGAACAATGGTCACAATAGAATAGAGTAATGAAGCACAAGGACCATGTCAGAAAGACTCAATTAGTTTGAGTCTTTTGCATTCAAAACTTTTTAGATGCACCCCGAGCATTGGAGTTCTTATTCACATTAGAGTGATTCCCAACTCCAGAATTATAATAAAGGTTTAACGCCTTTACCAATTCACCAATTAGTGCCATAGGATCTTGTGCTTGAGGCATAGGCACTTTTGGTCTTTTTGCTCTCTTATCAGCTTGAACTTGTAACAGTTAGGACGGATATGTCTAGACTTACCACAATAATGACAAACCCAAGCAGGTTTACCATGCATCTTGTCCTTAGGTTTGGTAGGCTCCTTAGGTTTGGATTCTCTTAAGTCTACCCTAATCTTCTTAGGTGGTGAAACTTCTACAGGTTTAACAACCTCACTCACAGGGGGTTTAATAGTTTCACTCACAACCTCACTCACGGAAGGTACAGAAGAAGAAGAAGGAACAAAGACAGTGGAATGGGGTCCAGAATCAAAGATGCTTTCAACATATCCTAACCCAGCTTTATCAGAAGGATACTTTTGAACATTCAGCATGTGATCAAGTTTAGAACTAGCAGATCTAGCAATAGATAAATCATGTTCCAAAGTGCTAACTTTATCAAGCAAAAGCATGTTTTCAGATTTAACATTATTCAAAAGATCATTAGCATCAAACAGTTTTACAAGCAAATTTTTCTTTTCAAGCTCAAGAGCATCAATTTTCTTCAGGCCTAGATCAACTTTCATAGCATCCTTTGCAGCAATTTTGCAAAATTTGTTGTAGGCCTCTTGAAGATCTGCATCTTCAGAGAGTTCCTCATCAGCAGGGTTCTCCTCAGCAGATATGCTTTCATTTACTACAGCAGTAGCAGTGAAAGCAATGAAGTTTCCATCCTCGTCACAACCGGACTCATCATCAGAAACCTCATTATCACTAAGAGTTACAGCCATAGCTTTACCCTTATTTCTCAAGAAAGTTAGGACATTCAGATTTGACATGACCATACCCTTGACAACCAAAACACTGAGGACCCAAAGAGTTATTAGAAGATTGACCTACTTGTTCTCTAGGTTTTTCAAAATTATTAACCTTAGTGGGATCATTCTTCCTAAAGTTTCTAAGTTCAACAGTGTTGGTATTCCTTGCCTTTTTATTAGTGTTTCTGAGAAAATTTCTAAAGTTCTTGGCAACGTAAGCTATCTCCGTGGGAGAGAGCTCATCATCAAATCCACCAGCTTCAACATCATCAACAGACTTAAGTGCCATTGATTTGGATTTGATAGTCTTGGGTAATTCAGACTCATAGGACTGAAGAGATCCTACAAGCTCATCCACAGGGATGGAGTCAACATCCTTACTCTCAGTAATGGCTGTCACTTTGGGTCTAAAGTATCTTCCTAACAACTTTAGGTTGATCATAGACTTCACCAAAATTATAAGCAGAATTAACAATATCATTAAGTTTAGCATAAAACTCATCAAAGGTTTCATCATCAGACATTCTAATGTTTTCAAACCTAGAAGTTAATTGCTGCAATTTGTTTATTTTAATAGCCTTTGTGCCTTCATGCACAGTTTGGAGGATTTTCCAAGCAGTATGAGCAACCTCAACATTAGAGATCCTCTTAAATTCCTCCATTGAAACAGCATTGAAGATGGCATTCATAGCTTTGCTATTGAAGCCTGCTGCTTCCTTTTCAGAAGTTTGCCACTCACTCACAGGAGTAGTGGGCTTCTCCCATCCGTATTCAACGGAATTCCACACCCTCTCATCTATGGATTTCAGGAATGCTTTCATCCTTACTTTCTAGTAAGCATAATTGTTCCCATCAAAATAAGGAGGAACAAACAGAGAGTGTCCATGCTCCATGACAACTGGGGTCAAGGATCGGCTCAGAGATAAAAATCTCAAACAGAAGAGCAACCCGCTCTGATACCACTTGAACGGTTTAGACCCCTTAAACTATAACTAGATTGCGTAGCCTAGATTAATTAGCCAAGTTGTTACTTAGTCAAATTAAGCAATTCTAGGTTAAAACAATCACAAAATCATATCAAGCATATAAAACATATAAAGCAGCGGAAAATAAATAACACATGATATGATCACCCAGGAAACCACACGGAAAAACCTGGGGAGGATTTTACCCACCGATCCTCAAGGCAAAACGGAATCCACTAAGAAAGAATTGAAGTTCTTACAAAAGGACTTACAAGCTCCCCACTTGACTTCCTAATGCTACCCACCAGTAAAACTTCCTGACACGACCACGCGCAGGCTCCGAGTCCACGGACTACTTCTTTCTTTGAATCCCTTGATCAGCTACAAGCACCCACGCTTGATATTCTTTAAGCTTCAAAGGCAGCAACCAAGTTGATCATCAAGATGTTGAAGTGATCTCAATCTTGAAAACCCTAAGCTTTGTATAAAGGAAAGCTCCTCTAGATCTCACAAGAGATTTACACAAAACCGCAATGTATGAGCAACAATACAACTTGTGCAACTCTGAAAAACGTGGCTAGGGTTTGCCTTATATACCTAGGGCAAAAACATAAAACCCTAAACGTTTAAAGAGTTTGGGCTGAGTTGGAAATTCGGCAGAAAATGCATCTGGGCCGACTTTCGATCGATCAAGTCTAACCTTCGATCGATCGAGCCAGGCCGAAATGCCCCAATGCATCTGCAGTCACTCGATTCCAACTTTACAATATTTTACCAACTTTGAGCAAGCCTAAACAAGACTAAATATATTGTTTTGATCATGGTTTGCCAAAATTACAAATTAGAGTTCTAAATACATAAAATCCTAAGACCTTAGAACCTAACAAAAATCATTAAATTTCCCTCACATATATAGATATATTGTCAATTTTTCTAGTTTTGTAAATTTAATATCTATATTTAGGTTTTAATTAATTATTAAATTAATTATGACGTCATCACAGTTCGACCCGGTTTGACCTCGATTCAACTTCAAAATTCTTGAACCTCTCTCTTTTATGGTTTAATGAATGGGCTGGATCTGTAAACCTTGCTTCAGCACTCATATTTTGAATGCACACAACTAAACTAAAACTAGATACTTTTGAATGCACACATGCACTAATAAGTTATCAGCACTAAACACAAAGTTTTTCCAAGTGAAAATAAAGTAATATCGAAAAGAATTTTTTGTTTTTTGAAAATCATCAAAAAAAAAAAAAATTCCATGAATCCAAAGAGCGTGAGGATTATATATCATCAATAATAAATTCAATTTAAACATAAAATATCAACCGAAAAGAAATTGCATGCATATACATTGAAAGAATAATTACAGACTTGAAGAGCTTTGAACACTTATTTTAAAAAATAAAATAAAATAAAAAATAAAAAATTCCCATTAGCTTTGCTAATCCCCCCCTTTTAATTTGAGTACTTTGCTTTAAACTAAGGGATGGAAGTGCTCCCCTTGGGCATAGTCATAGAGGAAGACTCAGTACTTTTCTGCTGTTTCTTTGAAGAAGGAATATAACCGGGCGGATTAGGTGTGGATAGAACGGGAGGAGCCCTGAGCAGTCGGCGTAGCGAAGGAGAGGCATCATGTGAGATTGTCCTAGCAGCCTCCATTGAAGGCATGCACATGAGAAAAAGCACCAGAACCGCTGTGACTTTGAGAATCATATTTAGACGTTTAACCATTTTGTGTACGTAAGTAGAGAGAATTCGTGATAGATGTCTGGTGCTAACATCATGTGTACGGTGTTAAATATATATATATTAGCGAGAAAGGGGTTAAGAGAACCGAAACGCGGACCGTGCAAGACGGTGTGAAGGTTTGAGAGATACTGAGAAACTTCGTCTCAAGAGAACCATCATGAGAGTTACTCTGAAACAACTCTGCAGTGAAGGTGCCATATATATGCAATTTGAACTCAAATTCCCAGGGATGTGTATATGGTGTGAGTGGCTGGCTATAGAACAAGAGTGTCAACTTGCAACACACAGTCAAAATTTGTGGCGAAAACATACTAACATAATGCCGTGCAAGGTGCAATGCAAAAGTGCTTAACCCAAGTGGTTGGAAATTTCAGTTGCAAAGATGATCTTTGCTTGCCTGTATTTTGTTTTTGTTTTTATGAGGTAGCGGGAACGTATAGTTCAAGCTAGTTTCTTAGTCGGCAAGTATTTAAATTTCAAATTTCAAGTTAGTTCCTTCCTGGTAATAGAATTCGAAATTACATGGTAATTAAGGTTGCTCTCCATTTAAACATTAAAAATTTATTTCTTTAATTTAAAAGAACAAATAGAGTATATTAATTACATTCAGTGATGGATTCAGGATTTTAAGTTAGTGGAGGTCGAAATATAAAGAAAAAAAAAATCTAAATAGGTATCCATATATAATAATAAAAAATTATAAATATTCAAAATCATTGTTTTTAAATAATTAAAATATAATCATTTACCAACAATGACAAACAAAAACAAAATAATATTTTTTTTAATATTAGGCTCGCTAGGATTTTTTTTTTTTTTTTGGGTTGAAGTTAGAGCATTTAGCAGTGGTGGTGTTAGAAATTTTAACTTTCAGCATCTCAAAAAATTACTTTATCTATTTTACCACCTCACTTTACAATATACTTAATATCAAATGTTCTATTTTTTTTTTATCACTTTATTTAAAATAATATAAACAACTCATTAAAAAATAATAATAATAAAGGAAGCGAGAAAGTTTGAATTTTTTTTTTTTTGAGAATGAGTTTTTAATTGAATGAAGAGATATAATCTTAATAAAATATTGTATTTTATTTTTAATAACTTGCTATAGTTAATTGGTATTTATATCAGTTTACTATTACTATAGTTACGTTGCAAAAAATTTAACTTTAACTTCTTCAATAACACATAATTTTTTTGTTTCTTTGGTATTAATATATATATATATATATATATTGCTAAATTACAACCACTGTTGTAAATGTTTTTATTGTTTTTGTTATGTTTTTGGGTTGGCTAATTGCTATTTAGGTGATGTTAGTTAGACTTATTAAGGAGAACGAGGGTCTAAGGTTTTGAAAGGGGGGCCAACTACAAAAATGATATACATTATAACTAGATAAATATAAAATAAAAAATGGACCAGGGGGCTTGGGCCCCCTTGGACCTCCACTTGGATACGTCCCTGATTACATTATTTAAAATTTTAAATATTTTTAATCTATATTTATTTAATCTAATTCATAAAATGGATATATTTAAAAATTATATTTTTTAATAATAATTTGTGGGTAAAGTTACAAAAAAAAAAAAATGGTATAATCTCCTAAATTCAGGTTATTTGTCATTTAAGCATGTTCATATATATTGAGCTTGTAGAAAGGTGGCCATGCTGGAGCAGCAACTTTGCCTAGCATGTACAATCCATGGGAGCTAAATCAAAGTCTACAGTCAAATAGCAAACATAATATATTGCTCAAATTAAAGTATTTGCATAATTAGTAACTGATCAGTCGTTCTAATTGACAGAAAACTAAAAGCAAAATAAGACATATATTAATAGAATGAAATAAAAGAATATTCAATATATACTAAAATAAATATAAACTCTTACTTCCATGAAATGTCCACTAATATACTCAGCAGCTTCTCTTCCCATGAGATTACTACTTTCATCATTTTTATGAAGATAACAAGGTATGAATGAAAATTAATGGAAACTTTTTCAAGGAATTTTAATATACTGTATCGATCATTTTAATCTTCCCCTTTTGATCAATAAAATGGTATCATTATTTGAACCATATATTACCATGGAAGGTCAAATTTTTTAATAAAAAATCAATTAACTTTAAAATATATATATATATATATATATATATATATAGTATATCGATGATGCTTGGAAGAATAATTTTAATATCACATAAAACATTACAACTTATGTGATAGATTATGACTAGCAACTTATCAATTTCACATTAATCGACCACTTTTTCTTTACTACTTATAATCTCCCACGCGGACAGTTATAGTAAAATTTATGAAATTTTATGTGGTATTGAAATTTTTGCGCTAATAAACCATTTCTTTCTTTTATTCTTTTTTTGGTAGTTTGTGGCCAGTTCAAAACCTAATATATTTCAACCAAATGATAGGACTAAGATTGTGCATTAATTTCAATCTGTTTAGAAGGAAATAGGCTATTGTTTTTGTACCTTGTATTAAAAGGGCCAAAATGCAGTAAGACATAGATGCCCGCATGCAATGCTGTCCTTCCTCTTTTTTTATATTTTATCTCCCCCCCACCCCTTTTTTGGGTTCTTTTTTCATATCTTTGGACCTTGGAATTTGGAAGCAATATTTCTCATTTTTAATCATGTAATCTTCTTGATTCTTGGTCGATATTGTGTGGGGAGATTTACACCATAAAGAAACTACACGGCTACAACGAAGGTGATAAGAATTATACATCTAGCCACCTCTATGGACTTGTCCATTCGGCGTGTCCAATAAGCAATATAGGATAATAACAAACCATTAGTGTTCTTGTCAAGTTATTTCTTAATTTTTATTTTCTTTGTTCCAAAGTGGAACACGAAAAGTGAGAAAAAAAATTTATTTATCACAAATTATTAATAATTACTATTGATTATGGGTGCCGAGTAATTCTGATAACATCACGGCTACGTATGAATAGTCTTTTTAGTTACCACATAATAGGTTAGAGGAAGATAACTTTAAACTGATTTAGAATTAAATTTTGTTCTTTAATGAAAACATTTTCAATTCCTTTTCTCTATCTATAGTTCCACAACACACCAGTTATAGTCATCAATCCGATCTACTTAAGGTATTTAGGGTATTGAAAATAGAAGTGCTGTAAATCAAATTTTCCACTTTGTAAGTAAATATTTGGAAACAAAATTGCTTTTCGTTTGAAGTAAAAACTATTTAATTCACCATCCTAATTCAAAAAACATAAATATATAGAAGATTTAAAGGATTATTTTTCCTATTAACATTTAAAATGGAGGGTAAGTTCTTCACCTCAAATAGTATAATATCCTCCGTTATCAAATAAAGTGCAAATTGAGGTACATATTGGGTTTAAGACCCTACCGGATTCGCAAAATCAAAATCTTAAAAATAGCTACAATCATTAACGTGATAGTGCTCACATCATTTTAGATTTACAGATCATTGATTGGCCTCTCATTGATTCCTTTTTCTTTTTCTTTCCCAAGTTCCTGTTACAGAATTAGTTTTACTTTTCTTTTAGAACATTTGCTTTTGCTTGTGCAAAAATTTATGTATATTTTAAAATAAGAACCTACTTTTATTTATTTATTTTATATATTCATTTTTTAAAACACCTTTGACCATGCATCAGATTATCTATTTTACACTACATTTTATTAAAATATTAATTTTGATTGTTAAATTTTTTTTCTTCATATATAATAACTATCATTCACTCTCTTCCTTCATCCTCAAAATATGTAAAGAAAGAATAAAAAATTAAATGAAAAATGAATAGTGTATCTCAGTGTAAATTTACATGGTTACTATAATAAACTTGTAAATCTACACAATTATACACTGACTGACATTGATAATTTTTCATGAAAATTTTACACATTTTTTCTATTATACATCCACAAATATATAGTTGAACACATGTGCACATGAAACTCAGCCGAAGCAATAATTAACATTTTTAGATACTTTAGCATTCAAACGATTCAAACCTCAAAGATTGGATGTTTCCTCCTTTTTTTTTTTTTTTTTTTTTCCTTTGAAAGCAGGTTGATGTCTCACATGAAAGTCAGTGACCGGAAAAGAACCATTAGTTTAACAATTCACATCACTATCTTATTTAATTCAGTTAAACTTACCGGTTTCAGTTAGCCGCCACATCACCCACTGGTCCCACTCTCTAAAGTCTAAACATACGATGAAAATTAAATAATTTCAATAACACCAAGTTACATCATTTATTCCTCGGAGAGAAACCGACAAAGCTTTAACATGATTAGTACGCAAAAATAAATTTTAAAAAATGAGCAATGCTTACGCTTTTACCTCCCAAGTTTCTCCTTCACTCGTTTTCCCAAGTTGCCAACGATAACACGCAGTGTGGGTGTGGCCAAAAATGTTTGACCTTCATGCCGTGTACAGCATTCGCAATAAGCTCAACAAAGAGCTTGTTTAGCCAAAACTTAACAATTTACGCATCAGCCTCAACAAAACACAAAACCAAACTAAATTGAACAATGGCTAGATATATGAAGCGAGGCTACTATAGCTCAATAATCTAATATTTTATTCCCTTTCTTTCTTCACGCTAGAACATAGGCCCTCTCTCTCTCAAGCTTGATATGGCCGTAGTCATTGGCCTTCTAAGAATGGGTTATTGGTCGATTTGGCGGTGTGTATGGAGTAGCCAAGCTGTCCTGGGTCTATTGCGTTGATTAAGCGCTGGATATGGGTCAATTTGGTGGTGGGTGTGTGTCATTGATTCGATGGTACGTAGTTGGTGTGTTACCAACCATTGCTTTGGGAAAGCCAAAATAACTACAATAATAACACACACTCTCAATTATTACTTTGGGATTCGTTGTTTTAAAATTTTTAAATATCTACAATTTTTCTTCTATATTTATTTTTGTATGTTTTATGAGGTAGGATGGCAGCATAAGAATTTATTAATTGTGTTACCAACTAGGTAAGTCGCAATAAGTTGTTGATCAAAATTTTGACTAGCTACTATCGCCGGCCGTTGAAAACAAGATCATTTGGTCCCGAAATATTTTTAAAAGTAGTGTGTAAAAGTTAAACTAAAAAAGTATTTATCAATTTAGTTAGTGTGAAATCCCAATTGTTATTTCTAATATAATACACCAAATATAGCTCCACTAAAAAAAAAATTCTTAATGGTAGTTTCTCCTAAGAGCTTCTAGCTTTTGAGTGTTTGGCATCTCAAATGACGTCTTCATGAAATTAGAAGTCTTACTAAACAAGAGGTAATTAAAATTGATACATAGTAATAGATTCTCTTATATGATTAGATAAAATGGTGCATTGGAGCACTACCTGAATAAGCTATCAGAAACTATGAGATACTCAAATGGAACTAGATTCAACAGAAAAGCAATTGCATGTATGTTGAAATTTACTTAAATTGATAAATTAACTAAGTTATACAACAATATCGGAAGCTACATGCGAAATTTCTCAGCCTTTAATTTGTTAACCCTGCTAAACCAAAATCCCTCGAGCTCCATTTTAATTTCCATTTCATTTTATGATTTACAATGCTTCTTCTAATGAAATTATAAACAATAAAAAAAAAAAAAGAAAGAAAGAAGGTTAATTAAGGTTAGTTATATACATATTGGATATGGTTTCAATTAACTTTCATGTTAAATGGCTGGTTGCAATACTCTGCCAGAATTGAAAGAAGCAAAACAACAACGAACAAGTTGTATTCCACAGTTATACAAGGCTGAGTCGCGTTGATGAGCATTTAAGTAATACGCAATCATTTTGTAGATTACTATTTAAGCTTCATTTGTTTCATTAAAAAAACTTAATTTGAAAATAGTTTTCCATGTTTTTCAGTGTTTGGTAATATCAGAAAAAATGTTCAAAAGAAATCTATTTTTAATCAACAAACAATTCTATTGAAAACATGATTTATTTTTAAGAGATTATTTTCTACTAAAAATTTTCTAAAAACAACTCTATCTCATTAAAATGTTTTAAGCTTATTTTCAAGGTCTCTACCAAATACAAGAAATGAGATATTATTTTAAAAAATGTTTTGTGAAAAGCTATTTATTTTCAGGAAACTCAAACATTGAAACAAACGGAATATTAGTTTCATATTAATATGCCTACATAGTCATGAGTATTTAAAGGGAAGAACTATCATTGAGAAAATAATAATTTTTACAAACAGATGATTAGGAATGTGGTATACACAATTAAGTTGGGGTGGGGGTTACATACATGTGAAGGAATACTTAGATGATCTAAGAGCTTTGATCACCTACGTACCTAATTATAAAGTAAAAATAATAATAATAAAAAATTAAAGAGAAAAAAAAAAAAATTTTTAAAAACCCTAAACTTGCCAACCCCGCACCCTTAATTTGAGAACTTTGCTCTAAACTAAGGGATGGAAGTGCTCCCCTTCGGCATAGTCATAGAGGAAGACTGAGTACTTTTCTGCTTTGAACCTAGCGAAGGAGATGCACGCTGATTCTTTGGAGGAGGAATATAGGTGGGCGGATTAGCTGAAGATGAAACGGGAGGAGCCCTGAGCAGTCGGCGTAGCAACGGAGAGGCATCAATGTGATCATCAATAGTGACAAATAAGGCCTTTTGAGTGATCATTGGAGAAGGGATATCCCCGGTTACTGCTGGAATATTGAGCAAATGTGGAGGAGCTTCACCTTGCTTTACTGCTCCAAGCAACTTGTCTTGTCCATGAGGGATTGTCCTAGCCTCCATTGAAGGCATGCACATGAGAGAAAGCACCAGAACCACTGTGACTTTGAGAACCATATTTTGACGTTTAACCATTTTCTGTAGTAGAGAGGGTTTGAGATAGATGCCCTATATGGTGTTAACATCATATATATATATAATAAGGGGAGCTAGAAACGAAAACGCGGACAGTGCAAGAGGATGTGGAGGTTTGAGAGATACACGTGAGAAACTTCGTCTCAACTATCAAAAATCATCATGGAAATTATTTTGAAACAAACTCTGAAGGTGTCATATGCAATTTGAAATCAAATTCCCAGGGATGTGTATATGGTGTGAGTGGCTATAGAACAAGAGTGTCAAGTTGCAACACAGAGTCAAAGTTTGCCGCGAAAACATACGGACATAAATACCAAGCTAGTTCAAGCTAGCTTCTTTGTGGACAAGTATTAAATTTCAAATTTCAAATGTAGGTGAACATTGTTAGTATCTTCCTAGTAATATAATTCGAAATTAGATTCAACTTGTAGCTGGGACTATAAGAAGCATAGAAACCTCGAGATTACACAAGAATTGTGACGATGCTTGCTTGAAATTTTCTGAGGTGCCCGGGACGTGTAGATTAATTAAGTTTCTTTGTCGACAAGTCTAAAATTTCAAATTTTAGGTATGGTTGAACGTTGTTAGTATCTTCCTACATGGTAAGGGTGCTCTTTACTTTACGACTAGAATTTTATTTTCTTAGATTTTAAATGGTACTACATTATTTAAAATTTTAAATCATATAGTATAAGAAACATTCTTAGTTTACATTGTAGTAGCAATATAAAATCTACGTTGTAGACTAACAAATATATACAATGTTATACACTTTTATTCAAGCGTGTATAATATTATACATTTTTTTTTTGCAAATGTGTAAAACATTGTACTCATTTGTTTAGTTTATAATATAAATTTACATTAATAATACAACGTAAACCAATAATTACCCATAACATAAATTCACTTTTCAACTTGTAAATATTTAATCTGAAGTAAATTCATATTAGTAAAGCAAAAAAAAAGTTTTGTGGGTAATTTTGTTTTTCCATTTTTGGATGAACAAAATGGTATGAGGTATCATTACTTTTAATATATATTACCATGCAAGATCCATTTGTTTTTTATAATCAAAGATCATTTAACTTTTACAAACAAATACTACTAACATTGGCCTATCTATGACCATAGCAGAAAACATTTCTTCTCTTCTTCTTCTTCTTCTTCTTTTTTTTTTTTTTTTTTTTGTTTTTTGTTTTTTTTGTTTTTTTGTTTTTTTTTTTTTGTTTTTGTTTTTTAGTTCGGTCAGATCAAAGACTAATATATTTTAATGGGATGATTATGATAGGACTATGATTGTGCATTATTTTATTATCTTTTGAATGAAAAAGATACTTATCTTTCTAACTTTTATTAAAGACATAAATGCACTTTCAATCTCTACATTTCTATTTTACCAATTTTAGTCCCTAAAATAAAAAAACGCATTCCATTTTGATCCTTACTATTAGCCCACTAATGAAAATTGTTTATGCAGCAAACTGAGTGCACTGTTAGCATATTAAACATTGACGTGGCCATTAAAAAAAATTTAATTGGCATTTAAAAAAATTCCATGTCAACTTCTAAATAAAAAAAAATTATTAATCGATTTTAACAAAATAAAAAAATTAAAAACAAAATTAAAAACAATAAAATACATAAATTCAGATCTAATTCCTTTTGAACAACAACACACAAGAACACAATCACAGATTTAAACATTAATACAAGAACATAAGAGCACAAACCTTGAACCAAACACGAAAGACACAAACTCAAATTTAAACATTAACACATGATCACAAACACAAAGAACACAATAAAAAACATAAACTATTTACTCCCAAAATAAATGCCACGTTAGATCCAGAAAATCAAACAAACCCAGAAAATCATACAAACCCAGAAATTCATACAAACCCATTAACAACACACAAGGGCACAAACCCAGAAAAATCATATAAACCCAAAAATCAAACATAGAAAAATCATAAAAAAATATTGTACAAAACAAACTCAATCCATATTGTAAACACAGTATTTTGTCCGCTTTCGATTTGCGTTCTGGACTGCAAAAATTCTAAAAATATTATCTTTTCTCTATGGGGCCACGGAAACATCTAGATTGACGTTGCGCAACCCGTTCGGGTATTCGCGCACTCAAAGTGTCATTTCAGGTCAAATTAACCAAAATGCCCCTAGTCAAAGTTGGGTTAAAATCATCCCAAAACAACATTTTTCATGTTTCTACATCAAACTCGAGCTACTCAATGATTTACATCAACTTTGACCAGGTTTGACCTGACGTTGACTCTTGGGGACACCAACAACCCAAATTTTGATCCAACCGTCAAAATAGGTTGGGACCAACTCCATTACAAAGATTATTAAATTCACTTTCTAACGACTATTCATAGGTTGAATCGGAGTTAAAACGGTTGAAATATCTAGAAAACTGTAAAAAGCTCGTTAGCACGCTTCCCAATGCCATAACTTTTGATTTAATCGTTGGATTTTCAATTTCTTTAGTGTTATAAAAACTAGACACCCAGAGCTTTCCAGGGACACCAAGGTCATCTCAATCCGAGTCGAAGAAGGCCTTCTAATATGAGTTCGAATTTGAATTGGGAAAATGCTTGAATTATTGATGTCAGCAAGGTAGCCGACGGCCATACAAGGTGAGCTGACAGTTGAAGAGTCACTTTTTTGCTATAAAAGCCTTCAGATCCCTCATTATTAATAAAAATAAAATAAAATAAATTCTAGGCAGTTTTTGGGCCGATTCTCTCTCTCTAATTTCTCTCCCAAACACATCCAAACACATCAAAACGCCTTAAATTCTCACATTTTCTTTACAATCTTCAATGTAGTGTTCTTGTACTCAATCTTCCTCTCCTTAGTTCCATACCTTGAATTTGAGGTTTAGGGGTGTGGATGTAGCTTTTTAGCTACAATCCACACCTCTTTCTCTTTATTGTTTTCCCTAGCTCTTTTTTGCTTAATAATATGCTTTTATTGCTTTTCCTAGCATGTTTCTATAGTTTTCATAGCATGTCTACTTGCTTTTTGCTATGATTTACCGCTTTGATGTTGTTGGCCTAGCCTTCTTGGGCTAAGATATGTCTAAATTCCATGTTTGTGCTTAGATCCACATGTTTTTAGGTTCCTTGCCATGTTTATGCTTAGATCTACATGCCTATATGTTCTTTGCCATGTTTATGCTTAGATCTACATGTTAGTGTTTAGATCTATATCCTTATGCTTAGATCTTTGTGTTTATGTGCTCCGTGCCATGCTTGTGTGCTTAGATCTATGTTGGCTACTGTGTCATGTGCTACTTTAGCCCTTTTTGTCCCTTGATATCTCTTTTTCTTGCTTTTTGGCCCTTTCGGTGAAGTGTAAATCTAGATCCTGTGGTCTAGGCCTACATCAGCACACCTAGGCCTATATCAAAAGGTTTGGATCATTTCATTTTGCATGTCGATGTTTGCTTGCTTGCCTCTATGTTTTATCTCCATGTTAGCCTCTCTAGATCTAAGCTTTGCCATATTTTGTGCCCTCCATGGGTTTGTGCTTGTGTGGTTACATTTGTTCCTCTTAGGGTTTGTTTGGATGTGATCACTTGTGAGATACACCTCTGTGGTATTGATGTGCTTGATATGCACCTTTCTCCACTCCGTTCAATGTTGATATGCTTGCCTTGCTTTCTTTGCACCACCCGTTTGGCTTTCTTTGCTTCTTTGCATCTTTGAATGCTTGCCTACATGTTCATGCATGAGTTTGTGTATCATCCATTTTTCCATCCAATGGAACTATGGACACTTGATCCAAACCCACATTTGTCCTCCTAGGACACCCCCTTTTGTTTGATAACATGCTTCCTTCCCTTTTCATGTGCTTCACATGTTTGTTTGCCCCTGTTTGGCACCTTTTCGTAGCTTGTCTTTAGCATGTTTTTCCTTCTATTTGTTCTTTTGGTTGTTTGCTAGTTTGCTTCCCCATTTGTTGCATGTACAAGAATGGAGCAAGAACGCTTGGAGCAAGAACGCTTGGAGCAAGGGCATGACCTCCTAGGCATGAGCAAAAAGGGCAAGGATGCAAGCCCATAAAGGGCAATGATTTGTAGATTAGGGTGCCTAGCCCCTCCAGATTGGTCTTCTCTCTCTTTCTTTCTCTCTCTAAGCCTCTTCTCTATAGCATGTATTATGGTCCCCCTCCATGTACCTCTTTTTATTTTCCTGCTTCTTACTTAGGCCGAGTTCCCTAGATATGGCAATGTTTGATTTACATTTCCTGTACCTTAATGGATCATACCCTTGGAACGTTGACAATGTCTAGTTTACTTTCCCACTCTGTGTGATAGCATTGTGCATGATGCATGTGTATATATATATATATATATATATATATTTGCCTGCTTGTGTGTGGGTGATTGTGCGCTTTGTATGATGGACTCTCATGGCTATGTGAGCGACCTTCTCTAGTCATGAGGGCTCTTGACCTTGTAGCATAGGTATGTGCTCAAGGCGATTACCGTTGGTGCATATTCATGCTATATTGTGCACGATCATCACGGTGTGACTGTCTTAATCCATGTCACAAAGTGACATTGGTTTCCCCATGTATGTGACATGTATCAACATGTTCTAACACTTTGGAGGGTTTTGGCTCGCCACAGTGTGAGCATGTTGATATGTGCCGTATGCACAGACGCAAAACCCTGCCAATGTGCCATAGTGCACCAAATGTGAAACTCTGCTAGATTTTCGCCGTAAAAATGGGGCATTCCCATTGCCATATTCTCACATCAAAAGCTTGGCAAGAATAGCATTAGGCATGCTATGACGCATCTGAGGCAAAGCGTTGTCAAATTTATGCCACAAAATTAAGGTGAAATACTACCGGATTTTTGCAACAGAAATCTAGCAATGGCTTCAAACATACTTGGAAAGTATCAATCAAGACCACACCCATTCCAAAACCAAACCTCAAAGCCTAACACATTCAAAGCCCTGAAAGCTAATGCCAATAGCTTGTTTTCAATTGTTAATGTTCTTAAATTATGATTTTACAAAAACAAAGGGCTGTCTTCGGACAAGCGTTGTGGGGTGCCTAACATCTTCCCTACGCATAACCAGACTTCCGAACTAAAGAATCAAAATTTTTTCCCCATCCACATTATATTAGGAAAAAATGTCTTTTTTTCTTAACCTAGGATCGGTAATAAAATCAAATAGAGTTAGGTGACCCATCATACCTTAGAAAAAAACCCAAGGATTGGTGGCGACTTCACTTACTCTTAGTAATTTCCTTAAAATTGACTCACATTCCAGTCACACACCCGAGGTATGACACACCTGCACATTCTCGCATCGAGAGATATATGCATACATATGCGCACAAGCATCGCTGCGATGGGTGGTTAAGCAACCGCGAGGTGTCAACACATATATACACAAACCAAACACAAAGGAAAACCCACATCAAAATCAAAATCAAAGTCAAAATCAAACTTCTCTTTCCTCGATTCTAGGGTAACCTTTTTTTTCTTCAAGCTAAAGAGAGAGAGATTTTTTTACTTTTTTTCTTTGTGAATTGGGCGAGTCGACTCAGTGGAATATGTTCTTCTCAAGCGATCTGTTGACTCGGAAGCGAGTCAATTTGGGAGGTTGAGTTTGAAGGAAAGAGATAGACAAAAGCTTCTGGAACGGACCAAATTGGAGCGGAACTATCGATTATGGTTGCGTCGGCAAAACTCCACTGCCCTCAAAATTCAGGTTTGCTTTTTTGCTTTTGCTTTTGCTTGCTCTTGCTTTCAATCTTCAAATTTAGAGTCTTGGTTAGAAAGAAGAAGAAGAAAGAAGAACAAAAAAATAAATACGAAGAGGCGGAGAATGATCTAGGAGGAGAAAAAAGAGGGAAGAAGAAGAAAGAAGAAAAGGAAAGAATGGGAGGCAGAGAAATTGAGAGAAAGAGATTTGGTGAAGAAAAAGAAAAAGAAAGAAGATAATAAAGAAGAAAAATAATGAAAGGAATAAAAAAATTTTATTTAATTAATTTATATTCCTTTTAAAAAAATTTGAAATTCAAAAGTTTATATTAATTGTTTTATCTGATGTGGCTTTTAAAAAAAAAAATTAAATTGCTGACATGGCATTTTTAAAAGTCAAATAATTTTTTTAATATTATTTTAATGGACATATCAGCATTTACTATGCCAATAGTGTATTCTGTTTGCCACGTAGGATATTTCCGTTAAGTGAATAACGATAAGGACCAAAATTGAACGCATTTTTCATTTTAAGGACTAAAAATTATAAAATAGAAATGTAGGGACCAAAATAGAAATGACCCCAAAATGTATGAACTAAAAGTACGTTTATGCCTTAAATAAAAGAGTCAAGATGCAAAAGACATAGATGCCCAAATGCAATGCAGTCCTCTCTCCTTCCTCTCTTTTTACCTTTCCCACTTTTCTTTTTTTATTTAAATTTTCCTTTTCATTTGTTGGAGGCTGTATTTCTAATTTTTAATCACGTAATCTACTGGTTGATATTGTTCAGGGAGATTTGCACTGTATAGGAACTACACGGCTACAACGAAGATTATAAGAATTATACATCTAGCCGGTCACCTATGTGGACTTGCCCATTCGCTGTGTCCAATAAGCAATAATAAAGATTATAACAAATCATTAGTGTACTTGCCATTTGCCAAGGCGTGCTTTCTTCTTCTTCTTCTTGTTGAACACAAAAGTAGGATAAAAGATTTATATTCATCACTAATTGTTAATTACATAAATTTTTATGGGCAAAACTTAGATACAGTACTTAGGTGCTATTTCTTATATTCACTTTTTAAGATTTAACCACGTGGCTATATTTAACTAAAAATATACTTTCATATCATGAGAAAAAAACTACATAACTAAATCTAAAAGAAAAACCTAAAAAATAACACGTAAATACTATACTTAAATTTTGTCAATTTCTTATTTAGTAGAGATATTGTGTAAGATTATTTACTAAGGTTTATTGGCGTCCTATAATTCTGATGCTAACATCATGGAGGGGAGAACATATATCATGGAACTATACATAAATAGATTTTTTAATTGCCACATAATACGTTAAAGGAAAATAATTCCAAAATTCTTTAATGAAAACATTTTCAATTCTTTTTTTTTTTTTTGAGAAACGAAAATGGAGGTCTTTCAATTCTTTTGCTCTATCTATATAGTTCCACTGCATGCGCACCATCTTAAAAAACTATTAATTCATCATCTTTATAAATAATAATAATAATAATAATAATAATAATAATAATAATAATAATAATAAAATAAATAAATATATAGTAGAATAAAGTTTTTTTATTTATTTATTAAGTTTTAAAACGAGCCCACTTCATCTGAACCCGGAAAACTCATTCCGAAATTAGCCGGCCTAATTTGACCCGAAACAATTAAACAAGCCCATTTCTTTTAAACCCAACGCTTACCCTTCAAAACAAAACTGCAAGCCCCTTTTAAAAAATAAACCCACCCACAGATTCTGCCAACTCACATTTGAAGCCGAAAACCCAAATTCTCTTCTAGGCTCAACTCCTTTAGGTCACTCAAGCCCATCAGCTCACACAATCCCATAAAACCCAACCCGTAGGTCCATCATCCATAAACACATTTCACAAAATTACGAAATTACCCCAAACTTTTCAAAATACATTTTCGACCCCAAACCTTCCCAAATAATTTTTTTCCTCAAAATTTTCGAAAATTACACTGTCAACCCCAAGCTTTCCAAAATGCTTTTTCAATCTTATTTTGTGCCAAAATAAAATGTTTTTCCTTCAAAAATAATAAAATTGTCGCTTGACATTATTTTCACATTTTATAGGAATTTAACATTTTCTTGTTATTGTTCTCAAAAAACATTTTCTTGTTATTTCTTTATGCCTTTTGTGTAAGAAAAAATATTGTGGGAGAGAGAAAATAAATTGTAAAATCGCATTTGTTAGGCTATGCTTTGGAGCGAGGTTAGCTTTACTTAATTCAATAAAGCAATTTATCTTTCTTAAAAAATGCCATGCAATCACATGTTTAACTATGCTTGTTTTATCTTACTTTTCAAAATAAATTGTTCACATGTCCATGCATTTTGCACATGCCTACATGCTCACATGTCATCCTACGGTTGATTACGTGTCATGCATTCACGTGTTATCCTAGGATAGATTGCATGTCCTCTTTACATGTTAGCTTAGGATAGATTACTTGTTAATCTCACATGTAATCCTAGGATAGATTGCATGTCATCTTCACATAGACTACATGTCATCTTAGGATAGATACATATCATTTTTCACATATCATCTTAGGATAGATATATGTCATTTTTCACATACCATCTTAGGATAGATTATACATGTTTTTATAGGATAAATTACATGTCATTCCCTTACATGTCATCTTAGTCTAGATTTCGCATGTCATTACTCACATGTCATCTTAGGATAAGTTTGAACATTGTTTCTGTACGAGCATTAGGTCAGGGCCCAGCCCATAGGGTCGGGACCTAGCATTAGGTCAAGCGTAACCCATTAGCCCTTGATGGGCTAGAGACCAAATCCAGCTCGAGCATATATGAGTGATAGTGTTTTGGGAGAAATCGCTTGTCGAGCACCATTCAGCATCAGGTGCAAGTTTTAAGAGAATCCTTAAAATGTTCCACTTGATCAGGAATCTTGAATAGAGGTGGGGTCCACTTGACAAAGTGGATTAAACATCATCATTGGGACCCCACTAGGAGGGCATTATAAAAGGGAAAGCGGGCTAACGAGAGGTAGGGGCATTTGGGAGAGAGACACAAGAGACCAAGGAGGAACAAACAAAGAGAGAGAGAAGGTTTTAGCTCAATATTGCTTGTGCCTTTTTGGGAAACACACAAATGAGGGTAAGGAACATAGAGAGGGCTTAAGAACCTCCCCTTGGGTTGTTAGGTTGGCTCTTGGAGGTTTTTCTATTGTAAGAAATTCCATACCCATCCAAACAAGTAAATTGGGAGCTTGACCCAAAGATTATCGAGAATCATGGATTTGGGCACCACAGTTTCATTTCACATGTAAATGCATATCATTCTTTTTGAAACCAAAAGTTAAATATTTTAGTGACTATTTAAATGGTAAAATTTAAGATTAAATTCAAAAAGGGGTATTATGCTTTTGGATAGGTGTTATGGAGTGCCTAAGACCTTCAAACAACAAAGACACATAAAGATAAGAGTGGCACCGACAACAGCGTTTGGTGATGACTCCACATAGATGTATGGCGGCGACAACAACATTCTCCCAAGGATGGTCCTCCCACCATATGATGTTCCACTAGCAACGGTTGACGGAGAAATATTGAACCAGCTGCGTATATTGCGGGCTTGGCTAACAGTGGGAACTTAGATATTGGACTTGTTATTTTGGGGCCAGATTTATCCCCCCTCAGGATTGGATTTTCTCCCAAGATGTTTCAATCTCTCTCTTAATGTTTTTATCTTTGAAGGTTTTGGAAAATTAGATGCAAAGAGATGTAGTGAAAATGATTTTAGTAGATGAAAAATGACAGATGTATCTTAGTTGTGAAATCAAATAGAAATGGAGTTTTCATGTTTTTCCTATGCTCTCTCTAGTTTTTCTTTTCTTCATTTTCTTTTTTCTTGTCCCCCCCCCCCCCCCTATTAGACTCTCTCCAATCCTTATATTGTCTCCCCTCTTTGTTTCCAAATTCAAAATCCACCTCACTATTCGTTTTTGTTTGCATTCACCCCATTGTACCCACTAGAACAATGGAATGACAACCATAACAAAATGGTGTAGGTGAGGGACGTTGGACCTGCTTAGTGCTGGAGGTGTCTGTCCACTGTACACATGTATGTCTCATCATTCTGTTTTGTTTTGTCATTTTCTTTTTGACCACTATAATTAGGTTTGCCAATATATTCAAAATAAAATGCAATTTTTTAAAGTTAAATTAACAAGAGTTTGAGGATTTTGTGGGAAAGGGGGTGAAAATTGACAAGCATGCATGGATTAAAAATTGTTGCTTCAAATTCACTTAAAATAAAGATTGACAGTTAAAACTATATATATATATAAATAGAGTTAAAAATAAAATAAACATGCATCAAATGAGAGAGAGATTAGAGAGTTATGCACAACATTCAATTAGTTCATCATTAGGGGGATGCATGCGCAAAAATGTATGCATTCGAAATTACATGGTAATTAAGTTTCTCTCCATTTTACCATTAAAAATTTATTTCTTTAATTTAAAAGTGTAAATATAGTATATTACATTATTTAAAATTTTGAATAATATAACACACATATTTTTAATCTAAATCATAAAATGGATATATTTAAAGTTACCAAAAAAATGGTATAGACTCCTAAATTCAGGTTATTAGTCATTTAAGCATGTTCATATCTTGGACAAAGGTGGCCATGCTGGACCAGCAAGTTTGCCTTGCACGTACGATCCATGGGAGCTAAATCAAAGTCTACAGTCAAATAGCAAACAAAATAGCACGTGTCCTATATATCTAACCTTTTATATATATATATATATATATATATATATATTGCTCTAAGTGAGTTAATACCGTGTGAAAAACAAAAAGTATAATATAATTAAACCATCAAAAACCCAAAAGAAAAAAGAGTAAACTTATGTGTATATTAAAAAAAAAAAACAAAAATAAAAGAGAGAGATAGAGAGGGAGAGTAAAACTCATCTATGACTTTGAAAATGTATAACTCTTATCCTAATTATAATTTGAACTTCTATATATTTGTAATTGTCATTGTTTTAATTGCACCATATATATACACGAGCTATACACTAGTTCAGTATTTAAAGGGCAGAACTATTGTTGAGAAAATTAGTTTTTTTTTAACATAATAACAAATGATTAAGAACGTAGTATAAGCTAGGATGGGGTTACATTCACATGAAAGAATAATTACATACTTGATGAATTTTGAACACCTATTTAGAAAAAATAAAATAAAATAATAAATAAATAAAAGTCCCTTAATCTTTGCTAATCCCCCACCTTTAATTTGAGTCCTTAGCTTTAAATTAAGGGATGGAAGTGCTCCCCTTGGGCATAGTCATAGAGGAAGACGACGGAGTACTTTTCTGCTTTGAGCCTTGAGAAGGAGAAACATGGTGATTCTTTGCAGGAGGGATATAGGTGGGCGGATTGCCTGAAGATGAAACGGGAGAATCCCTGAGCTTTCGGGGTAGCAAAGTAGAGGCATCCTTGGGTGGGGGATTAGTGACAATTAAGGCCTCTTGGGTGAACATTGATGAAGTGGTATCACCGGTTGTTGCCGGAATATTATTGGGCACATTTGGAGGAGCTTCACCTTTCTTTACTCCTCCAAACAACTTTTCTTGTCCATTTGGGGTTGTCCTAGCCTTCATTAAAGGCATGCACACGAAAGAAAGCACCAGCACCACTGTGACTTTGAGCAGCATATTTAAACGTCTTATAATTTTCTGTTAAGTAGAGAGAGTTTGAGATAGATGTCATGCTGTTAATTAATGTATATATATAATATTAAGGGAGGAAAGGGGAGAAACGAAAACGCGGACCGTGCAACAGGGGGAGGTTTGATAGATTACTTAGATACTTCGTTTCCAGAATCATCATGGAAGTTATTCTGAAACAACTCCGAAGGTGTCATAGGCAACTTGAAATCAAATTCCCAGGGATGTGTATATGGTGTGAGTGGCTATATACATAGAACGAGAGTGTCAAATTGCAAGAGTCAAAGTTTGCCAGGTGCAAAGTAAAAATGCAAATGTGCTTAACCCGAGAGGATGGAAATTTCAGTTGCAAAAAGATGATCTAGCATGCCTGGATTTTATTTAATTTTATTTTTTATGAGGTGGGTCGGACGTATAGTTCAAGCTAGTTTCTTTGTGGACAAGTATTAAATTTCAAATTTTAAATGTATAGGTGAACATTGTTAGCATCTTCCTAGTAATAGAATTAACTTACATGGTAAGGTTGCTCGATCTCCATTTTACCATTAAAATTTTATTTCTTTAATTTAAAAGAGTAAATATAGTATATTATATTATTTAAAATTTTAAATAATATAACACAAATAATTATAATTTATTTAATCTAAATCATAAAATGGATGTATTTAGAATAAAGTTTTTTTTTTTTTTAAATGATAATTTATGACTAAAGTTACCAAAAATTTGGCTTCTTACGGCGCAAATGGTTCAATTTAATGGATATAAAGAAAAAGGTCTAGACTCCTAAATTCAGGTTATCATTCATTTAAGCATCTTCTATTAAAAAAAAAAAAAAAATCATTTAAGCATGTCCATATATATTGAGCATTTACAATCCGTGGGAGCTTCTAACTTTAACTTGATAAGGCTTTGTTCATCATTATTTCAAGAAATCAAGAAGCATTGGCACAAAACTATTAAAAAAAAAAGTTACATATATATTTTAAAAGAATGAAATAACAGAATATTCAACATGCATGTAGTTTAATAAACTTTCTACCAAAAAAAAAAAAATGTAGTTTAATAAACATAAACTCTTACTTCAATGAACCATTAATATACACAGCAGCTTCTCTTCCCACAATTTCATGTTATTTCTATAGTGTTCCATGCATAAATCAATTTGTGCCACATATGTAACGTTGATAACATAAGATTACTAATTGCATCATTTTTTGAAGATAACAAGGTATGAAAGAAAATTAACTAGTATCGATCATTTTATTTTTCCTTTATTGATGAATAAAATGGTATCATTATTTGAACAACATATTACCATGAAAGGCCCTTTTAAAAAAATAAAAAAATAAAAAGTCAATTAGCTTTTACAAAAAAAAAAAAAAAAAAAAAAAAAAAAAAAAAAAAAAAAAACTAATATTGCCTATCTATGACGCTAGTAAACCCTTTATTTCTTATTATTTTTTTTTTCAGTACTGTGTGGCCAGATCAAAAACTAATATATTTCAACCAAATAATAGCTAGGACTAAGATTAGAAAGGCCAAAATGCAAATTAAAAGACATAGATGCCCACAGAAGTTGGAAGCATTATTTCTAAATTTTAATCACGTAATCTTCTTGATACTTCGTGTTGGGAAATTTAGACCCCGGTTGATAGAATTAACAAGTTTTAAATCCAAGTTGTTAATTAGATTTATTATGAATGAACTTGTTAAAACAAACAAACATCAATATCATGTCAATAATGAATGCAGCGGAAAAGTAAATAAGACAAGATATGATGACCCAGGAAAACCAATGAAACCAACCAGTTTCACAGTAAAAAACTTGGGGGGAAACCTTCTCGAAAAGCAATTCACTATAGTAAAGAGAAGTTTCAGATCTAGTACAAAACCTTTGTCCCTAGACTCTACAATCCTTGTAGATGAACTCACAGCAGAAACCTTCTACTGCTTCAGAACCTCTGAACTCTTCAATATATGAACGTCACCCTTTGATGCACGAATCCCAGTACGTGACTAACCAATTGCGCGGATCCCAGTACGCGACTTCAATCACCAACTAGAAGAAGATGTTGGCTGCAAAGTTCTTCACTTCATCAAGAATGAAGATCAAGAAGTACTTGGTTACAAAACCCTAAGGCGCAAAGACGCAGTAGCTTCTTTTTGAGAGAGAATAATCTATTTCATATGTTCTCCTTGTATTCTCTTATTCTCTTGTGATACGGCCTCCAAAATAAGCCTTATATAGGTCTAGGGTTGTGGGAAAAGAAACCCTACTCAAATACATAAGCCTGGCCCAAAAATCAAAAAGCTGAAAATTCTGATTTCCCGTAACCTCGATAGATAGCAGGTGTCGAGGAGGTGTCGAGAAGGTGTCGAGATTTAATGAATCTTGAATTAAGAATAGAAGCTCGATCGATCGACCAGGTATCGAGAAGGTATCGAGGAGACAGAAACTTTCTCGATCGATCCACCAGGTATCGAGAAGCTATCGAGATTGCGATAAGAATCAGCTGAAGATCTCGACAGATAGCTAGGTGTCGAGGTAGCTATCGAGCAGGTGTCGAGATTTAAAATCTTTGCACTTCAGCTTGCTTTTCCTTGGACAGACTTGATGACTTCAACACTTGATCTTGAAACATTGTTTCTTGAAATATTAAAAACACCTAGAACTACCCAATTACAAGTAGAGTGCGTTTTGTCAAAGGATTAGCCAATTTACATAAAATATGACATATGTTCCTAACATGTAAACACATATGTCCTAACAATCTCCCCCTTTGGCAATCCGTGACAAAACCACAACAAACAAATGAACATATGAGAGAAGTCATAAATCACTCAACTCATATTCACTTATTACATACAATAAAATCTATCCTAACACAAACTCTTGAAGAACTTTGCAAAAAGAGAGTTTATGGCAAGTAGACTTTGACAACCTATACTTCTGAAACACTTTTAAACAAAACTCATCAAGGCATCTTGTGTGAAACAGAAATAATTAGATTGCATACAAGTAATAAGAAACATATGTATAAAGATAGAAAAGAAACAACACATGTAGAGGTAGGTGAAAGAAACATACATCAGCATATAAAGAAGATAAGCACAAATGTATGTAAACATGGTCACAAGACCCAAGGTACAAGAAGAAGGAAGTAAACACTCCCCCTAACAAGATGAAACACAACTCCCCCTTACAAAGGAATGTATTTCTCCCCCTAACTTGTAGAATCTTAAAGAAAGAAACCACAAAGAGTCTCCACAATTTCTCTCCCCCTTTTTGTCATGATTGACAAAGGGTACAGGAAGCTAGAAAGCTTCACCCGTGAAGAATAAAGATGATCAAGGATGATCATGGGGGTACAAAAAAAATCCATATAAATGCATGAATGTAATGAAACAAGATGATATGGATGACAAGAGAAAGAAGCAAAACACACACACACACACACTAAACAAGTCTAACCAATTTTATATTTCAAAAACAAGTCATGACAGTTTAGTAAGCATACAAAAACACATGTAAACCTAGTGATGGCCAAATCACATTGTACCTGCACATGTATCAAGAGTAGCAAAGAATATTGCGTGTTGTGTGTGAAAAACATCGCAAGATTGCATATGTGTATACATGTTATGACGATCTGAGATATGAGAAAATAACTTTAACTCACACACAATCATAACTGTTTGATAGGGACTATCACCTTCGAGGTACATCCTATAACTCCCACATCTCCTAGAATACACGCTTGCAACCATTTTTAAAGCATTTTTAATCTTTTTGCTTTTTATTTCTTTGCATATTTTCTTTTTAAGTATATCATACATGGGCTTATGAGAAAGAAAAGAAATACCCATTGATATTTTGACATTTCAATTTTGCTATGCCTAAGCACACAAATGTCATTGACATCACACTTTTGCTATGCCGAAGCATATAGATGTCATTAATGATTGGCGGGCAACAGTGGTGAGATGGTTATTTATGCCTTTCTCTTAGGATTTTCTAGTCCTACCCGTCAAAAAGAGTGATATGAGTGTTAAGTCGAAGAAATAACCTAATCTTACTCATCACAAACACGAGCCACAAAGCTCACTTGTTTAGTTGTGCATAAAGATGCTCATCTAAGCTACAAGAGATACAAAGTTTAGGAAACTCTGTTTCATTGGCCATCCAAGGTACACAAGTACCAAAGTACACAAACACACACTGTTTTTGTATTTTTCTGATTTTTCAATTTTTATTTTGAAAAACAACAAAATAAAGACTAAACAATCAAACAAAAACAGACAAACAATCATGAAAGCATGAAAGAAAGATGCAAATGCATGAAAGCATGATTTCAAAAATAGAAAAGAAATCAAGCAAAGAGAGTCCTACTTTAGATAGAAAGAATTAAAGCAGAGGACAAACAGAACAGACAATTAAGTCTTAGGCTCCTTTCTCACCCACACAGCACGAGTCTTTGGCCGTGAAGATGAAAAGGCACGTGTCCTAGTATGTCTACTAAAAGACATAGAAGAATTAAAATTCTCCTGAAATTGAGTTAAAAAGCTCAAAGCTTTTAATAACTCTCCAAACAAAGGTGTAGGTCCTTGAGAGGAAACCTGTGACCGTTTGGACAATTGCTTATGAGGATACAACTTAAAGCAATTAGGACGAATGTGTCCAGAAACATCACAGTGGTGACAAACATGAGCAGTTTTAGAGCTACTCAGCTTCCTAGAATGAGGTCTAACTTTAGAGGTTGACAGAGACCTCAACTTAGGGGTGTCAATGTTCGACCCAACCCGCGAACACGACACGAACCCGACATGGGTTTTTTCGGGTTAGGGTTAGGCCTTAATGGGTTTGGGTCATAAACGGGTCGACCCGAAAGCGACACGATAAGAAACAGGTCATAAACGGGTCAACCCGCATAACCCGCAATAGACACGTTTGACACGCTAATTTATTTGTGTCAACCCGAAATGACCCACTTAACACAACCCGTTTAACTCATATAACAAATATATATTTATTTTATTTTAGATTTGTCAAATACCTTTTATATCCAACATATATTTTAAATTTAAAAAGAAAAAAAAGTAATTACAAAATTTTACACGGGATATAATTGGAAATTGAAACTTTACAGACCTTAGAACTACTAATACTTTTTTTTTTTTTTGGCATAGAACTTACACAAATGAAATTGGATGAGCTTGTGGAAGATGTTATGAATTTGGACATCAACAAAGAATCTATGGATGATAATCGTGGTCATAGTCAGGATTAGTCTACTGTTTGCTCAAATTCTTTCAATATTGATACTTAGCATTTGATGAGTTCCAAGAATATTATATTTTTGTTGTACTATGTTATTTTATTTTTGTGAAACTTTGTTATTTTGAATTGGGGTTGAAGTGTATGCACTTCTTTTGGAGTGTAAAGAACTTATTTCTAGATGAATATTATATTTTTGTTGAACTATATTATTTTAAATGTGGGTTGAAGACTTGAAGTGTATGCACTGCTTTTTAGGATGTAAAAATAATTATTTCTAGATGGATGTTATATTTAATATTATACAAGTTGAAATGGGTTGTGTTACATTTGTGTCAACCCAACACGACTCGTTTATTAAGCGTGTCAAATGGGTTGGGTTAGGTCAACCCGCATTATTAACAGGTCGGGTTAGGGTTGAAAGATCATGACACGATTATTAAATGGGTCGGGTTAGGGTTGAGCCATTTAGTCGAATACCCCTACCTCGACACGACACGAACCCGACACGCTAACCCGAATTGACACCCCTACCTCAACTTAGGACAATTTGGCCTAATATGACCAACAATATGACAATGATGACAAATGGGGACAAATTCAGATTTATCATTCAACCTAGGAGAAGTTTTAGACTTAGGTTTAGAAACATCAGCATTAACATCAGATTGTTTACCTTTGTCTATCCTAGCAATATTAACCTTCAACTCTTCATTATTCCTTTTAAATGGAGGAACATAAAGATCCTTTTCTTTTGAGTTAGGCTCAACAACAAGTTTGGCACTAGTTAATTTTTCAACTTCAGTTTTAAATTCAACTAGTTGCTCTTCCAAACTATTAATTTTGTCCACCTGAGATGAAATTTGATTCTTAAAATTCTTATTCAAATTATTGGCTTCATCCAATTTTGCAATCAAATCATCTTTTTCAAGCTTGACCTTTTTAAATTTAGCTTTTAATTTTGTAGAACATTCAAGAGATTTCATACAAAAATTATAAAACTTGCAATAGGCATCATGAATATCATCATCATCATTCAACACAAGATCATGCAAATCAAAGCAATCAAGAGCTTCCATGACAACGGAGGTCAAGGATCACACTCAGGAAATTAATCCAATCAGAGTGTACCCGCTCTGATACCACCTGTTGGGAAATTTAGACCCCGGTTGATAGAATTAACAAGTTTTAAATCCAAGTTGTTAATTAGATTTATTATGAATGAACTTGTTAAAACAAACAAACATCAATATCATGTCAATAATGAATGCAGCGGAAAAGTAAATAAGACAAGATATGATGACCCAAGAAAACCAATGAAACCAACCAGTTTCACAGTAAAAAACCTGGGGGGAAACCTTCCCGAAAAGCAATTCACTATAGTAAAGAGAAGTTTCAGATCTAGTACAAAACCTTTGTCCCTAGACTCTACAATCCCTGTAGATGAACTCACAGCAGAAACCTTCTACCGCTTCAGAACCTCTGAACTCTTCAATATATGAACGCCACCCTTTGATGCACGAATCCCAGTACGTGACTAACCAATTGCGCGGATCCCAGTACACGACTTCAATCACCAACTAGAAGAAGATGTTGGCTGCAAAGTTCTTCACTTCATCAAGAATGAAGATCAAGAAGTACTTGGTTACAAAACCCTAAGGCGCAAAGACGCAGTAGCTTCTTTTTGAGAGAGAATAATCTATTTCATATGTTCTCCTTGTATTCTCTTATTCTCTTGTGATACGGCCTCCAAAATAAGCCTTATATAGGTCTAGGGTTGTGGGAAAAGAAACCCTACTCAAATACATAAGCCTGGCCCAAAAATCAAAAAGCTGAAAATTCTGATTTCCCGTAACCTCGATAGATAGCAGGTGTCGAGGAGGTGTCGAGAAGGTGTCGAGATTTAATGAATCTTGAATTAAGAATAGAAGCTCGATCGATCGACCAGGTATCGAGAAGGTATCGAGGAGACAGAAACTTTCTCGATCGATCCACCAGGTATCGAGAAGCTATCGAGATTGCGATAAGAATCAGCTGAAGATCTCAACAGATAGCTAGGTGTCGAGATAGCTATCGAGCAGGTGTCGAGATTTAAAATCTTTGCACTTCAGCTTGCTTTTCTTTGGACAGACTTGATGACTTCAACACTTGATCTTGAAACATTGTTTCTTGAAATATTAAAAACACCTAGAACTACCCAATTACAAGTAGAGTGCGTTTTGTCAAAGGATTAGCCAATTTACATAAAATATGACATATGTTCCTAACATGTAAACACATATGTCCTAACACTTTGTACATATAGTTTGGAGAGATTTACATCAATGAGAGGGAACTACACGGTTACAACGAAGATGATAAGATTAATATACATCTAGCCACATCTGTGGACTTGCCATTCACCGTGTCTAATAAGAAGTAAAAGATAATAAGACACCGTCAGTGTTCTTGCCAAGGTGCTTCTTTATTTCTTTCGTTTGTTCTTGTTAACATGTATAGTATATTAGGCTTTAGGCTCAACTAGATTACTTGTATAACACATATTTTTGTACTGCACTCTTACTTGTACTGCACTCATATGCCTACTATATAAAGGCACTTGTATATAATCTTTCATTAAGAAATACAATACTTTCGCATTCAGTATTTCTAGGAGCTTCTTGATCTTCATTGTTAGATGAATTGAAGAACTTTGCAGCCAACATCTTCTTCAAGTTGGTGTGTTAGTCACATACTGGGATCCGTGCATTATTAGTTAGTCACGTACTCAGATTCGTGCATTGAACAGAGAGATTGCCACTACATTACAAGTCCAATTAGGTATTGGGGTAAGGGTTCAACTGTAGGTTCGTATTAGGTACTGGGATTCCTTTTACTTATAATCGCTTGTTTTGATAATAGTAGATTCTCGGGAGTGGTGACCTTAAATTCATCTGGTGGAGTTTTGCTTCAGTGATTTTCCCTATTCGTAAACAAATCACCTGTGTCAAATGTATTTTCAGCTACATTTGGAGTTTTGCCTCAGTGGTTTTCCTCATTTGTAAACAAATTACCTGTGTCAAATTTATTTTCCGCTGCATTTAACTTAGTTAGTAATTTGTTTGTGCTACCACACTTATTGCATGTAATTGAATCTAATTAATTTCACTTGACTAATTAATTGGATGAAGTTATCAAAGAGGTCAATATATTCTTAGCCTATCAATCTTGTTCACGTCAAAGAAGAAATTAAGTAAGCATACTGCAAGTTATTGGTACATGAGAAGGCATCTGACTGCTACACACGTACATATAACATCAAAGATGGAATGATCGGTATGCATTTTAGTCTTGTAATGCAACGAATGTTACAGACCTATTAGTTGTAGGCTCTGCACTTCAATTCATCATTTCTAACAAAATAAAGTCTGATAACTAATTTTCAATCTTATAAATAGAAACCGGATCCATATATGTGACCTTTTTGGATTCCTTTGCAAAAGTATGAGTATATGACCATAGGAGGACAAAGAGGATTTTGTATAGGAGGACAAAGAGGATTTTGTTTCTTCGTGAGGATAGTAGAAAACCAATGGCCTGCCCAGCGCATTCACACTAATTTGTGCAAAAAATTATGTCTATTTTAGTAGAAGGACCTACTTTTTCTATTTTATATTCACACTTTTTAAAATACCACTCATCAAATTATCTATTTTTTTTTATACTGCATTCATTAAAATATTAAATTTTCTTGATTTTTTTTTTAATGATTTCTTTTTCTTTACACATAACAACTATTATCCATTTTCTTCATAACTTCATCATTGAGATATACATAGAAAGGATTAAAAAAAAAAAAACTAAGTGCAAAGTGAATAGTATCAGCATAAAACTATAAATTTACATGGTTACTGTAACAAATTTATAACTTTACATAATTATATATTGATTGATTTGGGTAATTTTTAAACAAAATTGTGTAAATTTTAAATATTTTTCTATTATACAGAATACACCTACTAATGTAAGTGGTAAGCGAAGAAAGGATGTTGACATTGAATTCGATTTTCTTGTTAGGAGGAAAAAGCAGATTGGAAAACATGTTGAAAAAAAGAAAGAAAAGAAAAGGTGAATACTAGAAAATAAGTAGGTGTAGGTGGGAAATAAAGAAGAGAATTGCTACGTGGATTCTGATAAGCCCAAAGGTCGGACATCCCAATATCACAGGTAAGAAGTCGATAAAATGAGAGATACCTATTCAGTAGGCCTAAGGGCAACGAGTGTGGTTGGTTAGAGGCACTATGACAATCAGGTCAATAAAGAAAATCACTGAATAAGCTCAAGAGAATGACAAGAGTGTTGAGAACTTGAGATAATAAACTAATATAAAGTGGATCATTTCTTTCTTAGGCTTCCTATAATTAATGTGGGGTATGAAGAAAGATGCATGCTCTCCTTTTTTTTTTAAGTGGAGGTGGTCGACCATTGATCTTTGAGTGAGTCTCTCTGGGTAATAGGTATGGTATAGATTATCTTTTAGACTGCTAACTTAGCCATTTTAAGAAAACACAATGTTTCCAAACAGTCAACTGGACTATTTGTAACCTTTGCGAATACAGAGTCTAAGTTATGTCCTTTGGCTAACAGTAAATATTAATTACTGTAGTATGATGTGGTGCATGGAACTTATTGCTTTTAGAACCACTGTAACTATTATTGTGGCTCATAAACTATTGTAATTCTTAACATCTCTCATGCACCTGAATTGATTCTTTTTTATTCCTCTCCATTTTGATTTTATTTATTTTGTTTTATTTGTGATGGTGTTAATGTTTATGGGTTTTGGATTTGCAGATAGTGTTGCAGCTTATTGATTTTGTTCAAATTTGTAGATGGTGTTTGAAGCTATTGGTTGTATAGTTGCAGGTAAGCATTTAAAAAAAAAAAAATTTATGATTGTTTTGGTCTATTTATTTTTTGATAATAGTTTTGGTCTATTCCTTGGATGTGAGCATGTTACGTTTGATTTTTAATTTTTTTAGGTGGGTTTGTGTTTTCATTTTGAATTTGCTAGGATAGCTATAGTACTGTTTGTATTTGAAGCTGCTTTTTTTTTTTTTTTTTTTTTTTTTTTTTTTTTTAAATTTTTGGATGTGAGCATGTTGCGTTTGATTTTGAATTTTTTTAGGCGGGTTTGTGTTTCATTTTGAATTTGCTGTGATAGTATAGTGTTTGTATTTTGTTTTGTATCTTTTAATTTAATTAAAATTGTAATATTAATTTAATTACAATCTTAATTCAATTAAAAAAACTTTTTCACATAAAAAAAAAAAATTTCTTTTGATTACCAAAAATTAATTTTTGGCAATCAAATTTTTTTTTTTGGTTTTTTTGGCCATAGCAGTGTTTTTAGAGTCTATAGTGGCGTTTTACAAATGCCACTATTGTACCATCACTATAAACCTATAGCGGTGTTTGTAATTTTTTTTTTTTAATTTTTGAAAAAGCCTATAGTGGCATTTGTCAAACGCCACTATAGGTCTATCCTATAGTGGCATTTGTAAACACCACTATAGGCCCAATTTTTTGTAGTGCCGGCCCATGTAGAGTAAGTTTCTTTGTCTACAAGTCTAAAATTTCAAATTTCAAGTATTCTTGAACGTTGTTGGTATCTTCCTACTAATAGATTTGGATGGTGCATGGTAAGGGTGCTCTCTATTTTTAAATTAAAATTTTATTTTCTTAGATTTTAAATGATACTACATTATTTAAAATTTTATATCATATAATATAAGAAAAGTTCTTAGTTGATATTAGTACTATAAGATTTATATTATAAATTAAACAAATGTGTACAATATTGTACACATTTTTTAAGTTTTAATGTAAAATTTATACTAATAATATAATGTAAACCAACAATTACTCATAACATAAATATACTTTTAAACTTGTAATATTTAATCTGAAGTAAATTACAAAAATACATACATTTAAAATGAAGATATCATTTAATGATAGTTTGCGGCTAAAGTTTTATTCTGTATCAAAACGCTGTCTCCTTCACAAATTCTTCAACTTAATGGTTTGGGCTTAATTCAGGTTATTTGTACTATAGTTGCTACTAATATCTAGCTTCCAAATTAATTGTTAAATTAGTTTTATTATTCATTTAAGTATGTTCATATACATATATACAACAAAAAAGTTGGTTTTTTTAAAGGGCAAAAAACGCTTGAAAAAATTATGAAAAACTTAAGAAAAAATATTATTTCGAAGGTCTAGATGATCTTTAAAACAAATACCATTGAAAAAGAAATTTTGACAATGACTCTTGAAACAAGTGCTTTATTTTAAGGATTTCTTCATCATTGTTTCAAGATAAAATAAGTAGCTCCGATTTGGCACAGTACTAAATGAAAAATAAGACTAAAAGAATAAAATGAAAGAAGATAAAACTACTTAAATGATAATAAACTCTAACTTCAATGAAGTTTTCACTAATATACTCATCATCAGTGTCTCTCCTCAAGTTTCATATATGGCTCCTATAGGGATAAAAATCTTCTATCCCACTCACTTTATGCTGCACCTATCACCTTGTCACATTTTGTATTCACTTATGCAGTGCCAACATTGAAGTGTAGCATAAATAATATGTGCCCTTGAAACCACAAGATTAATACCTCATTAATTTTTTTTTTTTTTTTTTTGAAGATAACAATGAAGAAAATTAATGGAACCTTTTTCAAGAACTATAACATTGTATCGATCATATTTGTTTTTCCTTTCTTGGATGAATAAAACGGTATAATTATTTGTAATATATATTACCATGCAAGATCCATTTCTTTTTTTAAATCAAAGGTCAATTAACTTTTGCAACCGCATCCTATATACTAATATGGTCTATCTATGACGCTAGTGGAAATCCTTCTCTATTTTTTTTAAGTGAGGCCAGATCAAACACTAATATATTTCAACCGGATCGATGATAGGAGTCATAGGAGTATAGGACTATGATTATGCATTATTTTAATCTGTTTTGAAGGAAAAAGATACTTATCTTTCTACCTTTTCATTAAAATGGCCAAAATCCAAAAGACAAAGATGCCCAGATGCAATGCAGTCCTCTCCTTCCTCTCTTTTTACCTTTCCCACATTTCTTTTTGTATTTAAATATTCTTTTTCATATGTTGGAGTCAATATTTCTAATTTTTAATCACGTAATCTACTGGTCGATATTGTGCTGGAGATTTACACCATAAAGGAACTACACGGCTACAAGGAAGATGATAAGAATTATACATATATTTAGCCACCTCTGTAGACTTCACATTCGCCGTGTCCAATAAGCAATAAAAGATAATAACAAACCATTGGTATTCTTGCCAAGGTGCTTCTTAATTTATTTTTCTTTGTCCTTAAGTATAGCACAAGGTTCTCTCAATATATTTTGGAGCCTAAAGCGACAACTATATAAGGGTCTATTTTATATTTAATTATTAATTATATAATATATATTTTTGAAATTTTGATATTATTAATAATTAAAAATTTATTTTTTGCATCTTTTGAGATGTAAATTTAATAATAACGTTTCTTATGTGATAAATGAAAAGAGATTTTTTACATTTTACTGTAATCTCATCCAGCCTAGCAGCATATCTGATTTTGCTATAAATATTAGTTCACAAATAACACAATGTGTAAATGATAGAAACTTAGAAAACTAGGTTTATTTATTTATTTATTTATTTTTATTTTGAGAAAATAGAAGACTAGTTGACTAAATAAAAAAATGATTTTGCTTTTGTACAATACATGTTGGGGAAGCCAAAACTAACTAATTAAATTTTTTTTTCTTCTGTACACATAAGTATAAAAAGAGAGAAAAGCTAAATCTAAATAAAAATTAAGTATGGATAAATTAGGATAAGTATTGAGTGGATAACAATAAGTCAATAAGTCCCAAATTTTGTTTCCCTAGATAATATTACTATTTAAAAAAAAAAAAAAACTTATTTTTATTGATTAAAAATTTTGGGACAGATCTATTATTTTTTAGCTAAGTGAAAAGCCCTTAATAGAGGGGGATCTTCTTGCGTTTGGAGGCCTTCGGCCACTGCCTGAGGCAATTGCCTATATGGTTATATTAAGCTAACCTGGGTAGAATATAAAAAGTGAGATAAAAGATTTGTATTTATCACTAATTATTAATCACGTAATTTTTTTAAGATATAGTTTATTGACGCCCTATAATTCTGATGTTAACATCATGGAGGAGTAAACATATATCATGGAAAAACACATGAATAATCTTTTTTATTGCCATATAATAGGTTAAAGGAACTCCTAACTGATAGATTTGGAATTAAAAAAATTTTCTTTAATGAAAAGATTTTCAATTCTGTTGCTCTATCTGTATAGTTCCACTCGGCACCAGTTATTTTCACAATCCGATCTACTTATGGTACTGAGGGTATTGAAATAGAAGTGCAGCAATCAAAATTCCTACTTTTGCAAGTAAATATTTGAAAACAAAATTCTGTTTTCGTTTGAAGTAAAAAACTATAAATTCACCATCTTAAATATATATATATATATATATATATATAGATAGATTCAAGTTACACCTGGTGTAACTCTTATAAAGTTACACCTTTTTTACACCATAGATTTTTAAAAGATCTAATGGTTAAAAAAGATATCATTAAATGTTATTGTTTTCCACTTTTGTCTCTCTCCTCATTTATTGTTTTTTACTTGTAAAGGGCACTTGTTGTTTTCAACAACCTACTTTCAAATGATTTATCTTAAAAGAGAAATTAAATAGATATGTGATGATAAAATTAAATTATTTTAAATAAAATTTATACAATTATATATACGATTGAATTTAAAAATAATCTGCTGCTTTTTATTTCAACAAGAAAGATTTACAATTGAATTATATATACAATTGCTTCACACTCCATCGTTGTCTTCTTCTTCTACCTCTCTCTCTCATATGCCAGGACCTCCATGAGGCTCTTATTATGTGAACGATGAAAAGAAAAACTGAGAGCTTTACAATATATGCTTTTGAGATTGAGTCTTGATATGAGTGGGTTGGAGACAACACACCTGTACAAGTGAATTGATGTAAGGTTTTTATATACAAATTTCATTGAATAAAATTAGATGTCTTTTATAAGGATTTTCGTGCCACTAGAAATTTAGAGGAAAGAAAATATTTTGAAAGACAAGTACAGTAAAAAGAGAAATACTCGGATGTTCAAGTCCAAATACAATTGCAATTGACATGCATAATCCATCCAAATAGTCACTTCCAGTCTGAGTTAATGGCTATGCAAATTGGCAGTCCTGTCTAGGGGCTTCTTGTGGATTCAAAGTTGTCTTCATCTTCTTCTTTTGCAAATTTTTTTTCCTTGCTTTACCTCTCGCTGTAATGGTTTAAGAGTTCTAAAATATCTAAACTCTAATGAATAAAAGGAGAGAGAGTAAAATGTCAGTATTAAATGAGTGAGCTGACTTTTTCATAGCATTAAATATTTAATAATGACATAATTATTAGTGAATTTTTAACCATTAGATCTTTTGCAAATCAATGGTCCAAAAAAAGTGTAACTCTTACAAAGTTACACCAAGTGTAACTTGAACCTATCTCATATATATATGTGTGTGTATATATATATATATATATATGTATATGTATATATATAGTAGATTTAATGGATTTTTTTTCCTATTAACATTTAAAATGGAGGGTATAAGCCTATATAAGGGCTTCGCCTTAAATAGCATAATATCCTCCCTCATCAAATAAGGTGCAAATTGAAATACATATTATGTTGTAGACCCTCTAGTACTGCTTTTACTTTTTAGCATACTTTTTTTAAGAGGAGTTGAAGTGCGTGTACGAGACAGAAGTTTCTCCTTCACTCTTTTTTACCAGAGGCCAAAAATAACAAGCAGTGTGGCCTAGAATGTTTGACCTTCGTGCCACGAATCATCAGATACTTATAGTATAGTTAATTAGTATTTTTTGCTAATACTTAGTGTGAGACTATGAGTTTGACATTGCTTAAAAAGTCATCATTTTTTACTATTTAATTTATTTTTGCTATTAATCATGAATTCTATTGCACTTCTTGATACTATTTATGGGTCTTGCTGTACTATTTCAGCTGTCTTTTAGCTTTATTTAAAATATTTTAAGTAAAAAGTTTTCAATTTTAACTAAATAAATTATTCCTAAACAGACACTCAATAGTTAATTAGTTAAAGCGTCATGCCTTCACTATCTAATTTTTGTATCGTATCATATTAATTGGCCATATTTATGGTCTATTTGAAATTCACTTATTTTGCTAAAACTTAAATTTTTTTGCTAAAAGTATTTTAGATGAAGGTAAAACTTAGTTAAAATCGTATAATGTGACTAATGAACAATACTAAAAAGTAAAATAAATCCTCTAAATAGTAGTAAAAATAAATTAAATAATAAAATAAGTTTTTTTTTATTTTTTTTTTTTATGTGAGCTAATTTTTTAATTTAAAGAGAAACGTACGCTTAGAGAATTACGAAGGATATAATTAAAATATTTCCTAACTTTTAGGCATCAGATTTGTCAAATTGTCCATAAAGAGGTTAATATTTTAATTTTAACGACTAATTTGGCAGTTTGTGCTACTTCTAGAAATGCGTGTGCCTCAGTCTATTATTTTATTAGAAAAAAAAATAATAATAATAGAGGGAATGTCTGGGGCTTACTTCCATATCTTTTCCGTAACTAGGTGCAAAGATATGGATTGGTTTCTAATAGCATCTCCAGCAGAATAGCCATTTTTTTGTACTGTTTGGCTAATGAACAGTGATATTTAGTTTTTGCCTACTCAATTTTTGAAATACACCTCCAACAGATTCTCTATCCCATTTTCTATCTCATTTAAATATTATTCTTCATTCATTCTTTATTCATTCTTTATCATCATTTATTATTCCTATATTTATTCTTAACAATTATATTTTTTAATGAAAAGTATTATATTTACAACATTTTTTCGCAATACTTTCATTTTTTATCATCTAATTTGAACTCATCACTAAAATTATTTTTTTTTCTCACCAATATTAACTAATAACAATTTGTTACTTAAAATTTACTGTGAAAATATTGTAGTAGAATTTCTTAATTAAGATTTTTTATTTTTTATATTTTTTTTTACCTTTCCTTTTATTTTCATCCACATTTTTTTTTCTTTTTTTCCCTTTTTCTTTTTCTTGTTTTTCTCCTCCACACAATACACACAGCCCTTTCTTTTTCACCTCACAAGAGAACACTCCAGCTCCTCACATCAGAGAAAAGAGAGAGAGAGAGAGAGAGAGAGAGAGAGAGACCTTGGGCGTCCACCGCTTGCCGTCCAGCACTTCACCGATGCTCCAGCTGCCGCGACAGCATTCCACTGCCGCTCCAGCCGCCGCGATAGCATTCCACTGCCGCTTGTCGTCCTCCCCACCGATCGGCTTGGGTCAGATCGGTTTTTTTTTTTTTTTTTTTTCATATTTGCTTGTTCTGATTCAATTTTATTTTAAGAATTGAATTTTGTTTTGTGTTTTGTGTTTGGATTAATTGTTTTGCTCATGAGCAGGTCTCTCTATTTCCTCTTTTTTTTTTTTTTTTTTTTTTTTTTTTTTTTCATTTTGTTTATGAGAAAAAAAAAGGAAGTAATGGCAACAGAGTGAATGAGAGGAAAAAAAAAAAAAAAAAAAGCAACGGAAAGAATGAGAAAGGAAAAAAAACTGGAGGAGAGAGAAAGAATTAATATAAAAAGGAGTGGGTGTATTATTTTATTCAAGAAATTTAATGGCTAATGAACAGTAGCCCATCAGACTTGATGGGCTACTGTTCATTAGCCAAAAAAAAATCGAGGTTTGCCAAGTCTGCTGGAGCATGAACAGTATGTAAATTCTCTAAAATTTTGGCTAATATGGGTGGATGCCGAGCCTGTTGGAGATGCTCTTAGTGCTCTTTTATGCCGATTTCTATCTTCTTCGAAAAAGATGCCAGTATCTCTGTGGCATCACAAATATTCTTACACTTGATTTACGGCTTATGTCAATTTTAAACTAATTATTAAATTAAGGTCAATTGTTAATATAATTAGCCAATTAACACGTTATAAAAAATTTATAAAATTTAGCCAATTAACATATGTATGATACATAATCAAAACGTTTATAAAAAAAAAGGAGAAGATACATAATCAAAACAACAAATTCCAAACAACAATCATACCCACAAGAACGCTCAAAGAGTTTACACAAATAAAACCCTTAAAAATGGCAAAAAACTTGTCAGGGTCTATTGTACCAAAAAATCCATTAAATAAGAATAGTTACACTACAAATCATTTACAAAACCCTTTAGGCTCCTAAAAGTAATTGATTCCTTGAACATTTTCTTCTTATCAGTTGTCGAATTTGTGAATTAAGCTATCAATCTCAAGACCAAGTCTCCTTTTGGCCACTCCAAAGCTTCCTGAAAATTTTAGAATTGCTCCAATAACAAATTTTTCTCAAGTTTTGACAATTTTGCTTGAGCAAACTAATAAGCAAGAGAAAAGAAGAATTGTTGTCTCAACAAATTTTCAAACGAAGAACTTGCTTGACAATTTTCCTGTCACTCTGAATTTCACTTATAGGAGTTTTTGCATATATACTACAGCTCCAACTTGTAGCTCTTGACATCTTCAACGCATAACAAAGTAGCCCACAATTGTACATGATACAAAGAAATTACAAACATACAAATTTGGCACAAAATATGATAACAAACTAAGATCCTAACAGTTAGGAATAACATTTGAACACTAATTTTATATCATTTCTCATCAAATGTTTCTTACATGATAAATTTTACAATAAATCATATTATGTGCCTATCAGGTATAGTTTTTTTTTTTTAATTTTAAATTAACTATTTGAAAAAAAGCAATACCTAAAAAATCCGAGGTTTTAAAAAATTGCAGTTTCAAAACAAGATGCCATCTTACATGTAATGATACAAAATGAGTGCTGGAAGAAGCATAGAACTACCATTTTAGTGATCATAAGAAACTAATTTTCTTCTGTGTTGATTTCTTTGAACACTGTTTGGGCGTTGATGTGGTGGGATATGTCGTCTGTATATCTTATTATCTCAAACCATATACGTTCCAAAGATATGACAAATAAAGGATAAAGAAAAGATTTGAGAACAATTAGGTTGATTTCTAAACGAAGGTCAAATGAAAAGCCTGTCCCATTGAGGAAGGAAATCTTTAAATATAATACACACAGGTAGATAGTAGCACTGTCAAGCAAAGAGAATTTTCTCTCTCGGTAGCAACACTATTAACTCCAGCTCTCTACTATGAAATTTTCTCAAAATCCGTGATAGCATTAAACTTATTCTTATGGATCTTCACATGAAACCTGTACATACTGCAACAACATGCACTCTTGCAACAACCAAACATTCTTTAATAAGTTTCTATCTTTACTTATCAACGAGGTTACAATAACCCACTTACAAAATAGCCAACATAGAGAACACATTCAAATATAAATCTTGATCAATGCAAGTAAATTGTGCTTAGATTAGTCAGATTTGGTTGGCTAAGGAGAAAATGTCACTCATCTTTCAACATCATTATGCAACCAACATTGCTTTTTAATTTTCTTAATTTTGATGCCAAATGCAAAAGCTAAGATGACTACAATAATAACACACACGATCAACCATTGTTTTGGGATTTGTTCTTTTAAAATTTTACATATTTATAATCTTTTTTTCTTTATTTATTTATGTATATTTCATGAGGTAAGATGGAGGTATAAGAATTTGGATTGTGTTACCTCCTAGGTAAGTCGCAATAGGTCAGATCAAAATTCTGACTTGCTACTATCGCTGGCCATTGAATACAAGATCATTTGGTCCCTAGGTATTTTCACTATTTTGACAAATAATTTTTAAAGCTATTGTATAAAAGTTAAAATAAAATAATATATTTATGAAGTTATTTACTATGAAACTAACTTCTTAATAGTAGTTTCTCCTAATAGCTTTTAGCTTTTGAGTGTTTGGTATCTCAAATGTTGTCTTCATGAAATAAGAAGTATTACTAAACTAGAGGTAATTAAAATTGATAAATAATAATAGATTATCTTCTATGATTGAAGATAAAGGGTGTGTTGGAGCACTATCTAAAAAGTGTATTAAGAACCTTTGAGTATTTTAGAAATTGTTAGGTCTATTTTTAAATACATCTATGTACATATATGGGATTACAAGCTAGTATAGTTAAATACAAAAAATGTGTTATTTTCTTTGGAAAATTATAGTCTTTAAAGGAAGTTATGTCTAATAGAGAGATAACGGTTTTTAAAAAAATAATGAGAATAAAAGAGTTACTTTATTTAAAAAAAAAAAAAAAACAAAGATTAATAAAAAGTTCATAGTAAAAATTAATAATTTAATAGTAAAATTAATATTAAAATCGTACACGCGGTGATTGAGTACAATATCCACTTAGCACAACTACAATTTTTAATGCTCTAATTTTTATGATATAGTATAATATATACGATATGATATCACTTTTGAATTCATAATAGATACTTATTTTAGAATACAGTTGTTGGTTAAATAAAGTCATACAGCTTAATCATATGGGCTATGATTAGCTGAAGCATAACTTAGCATTATTCCTTTTGTTGAGCTTTTCATGCATTTTATGTTCTAAGAAATTCAACATCGCTCTCTTAGGCAATAGATATCCATATTATCTTTTGAAAAAAGTTTAGCTTTAAATTGATTTAGAGTTGTGTTTTTCTAACCCATTCTATGTTGACTTGTTTAAATAATACATATTAATTGTCATATAAATCACTATGTAATAGGTTGAAAAAGACTGCATCAAACTAGTTTGAAGCCAAACTTTGTCCTTAACTTTTGTCATAAGAATATGTGGACCCCATAACTATGATAATTGTTTAGCCATAAGAAATAACTAACCATATTGCATACACAAATTTTTATTTATCTTTATGTGAGTTTTTTTCTTAGGTTATTAGGTGAGCTTTGGGAGTTTCTTTCGTTAAAACTGATCATTTTTGCGGCTAACCATTCTGGGTACACATAAATTTCCAAATTAAGCACATACTATCAACTGAGAATCCAAGATAAACTCTAATTCAAATCATCAAACATTTACATATGTAGTCCATACAACATACTAATCGAGCAACTTAACAAAATTCTTATATGAGTAGTGTTAGTTGCCCACAATGTTTATGGTATACACATAGGTGAAATCATGTTTTGAAAACAAGATTTTATTATTCGACAACTATAGCTGAAACAGTTTTTTGAAAGCAAGATTTTTCTTGTTGTGTGTACGGTTGTGTTTCCATCTGTACAACAACAATTTCCCTTCTTATATATAACATCTACTAGTACTTATTTTTTATTCGGAATAGTACTATCACATGCATATATAAAGAAAAGGTGTACACACACATATTCATCGGGTCTAGGGGATGGAGGAGGTACCCACGTTGGACTTAGAGGGAGACATGAGAGGACTCTTCCATGGTGTGCCTACGGTGATGTTACTTGTCGTTGAATTTGGGATATGTGTGCCTGGAATGGGTGGAGGGACATAATAAGCCTCATGCAGCATATAGGGATGTGGAGGCTTAGTTGAGCTGGGAATATGGGTGCCTGGATTGGGTGCAGATGGCGCCACATAAACAGATTTGCTAGTGTTTCCATATGTACAACAACAATTTCCCTTCTTATATATAACATCTACTAGTACTTATTTTTTATTCGGAATAGTACTATCACATGCATATATAAAGAAAAGGTGTACACACACATATTCATCGGGTCTAGGGGATGGAGGAGGTACCCACGTTGGACTTAGAGCGAGACGTGAGAGGACTCTTCCATGGTGTGCCTACGGTGATGTTACTTGTCGTTGAATTTGGGATATGTGTGCCTGGAATGGGTGGAGGGACATAATAAGCCTCATGCAGCATATAGGGATGTGGAGGCTTAGTTGAGCTGGGAATATGGGTGCCTGGATTGGGTGCAGATGGCGCCACATAAACAGATTTGCTAGTGTTTGAAGGATTGGACACAGATATTTTCGGGACTGGGCCTTGCTTATGCAATAATGAGTCTAACAACAAATGGTTTTTGGTCGTTAGATTTTGTTCTTTTCCATGGAGGATTCTCCTAGCCTCATATGCAGCAGGCATGCTCATCAATAGGAAAAGCACCATTAAGGCTGCGTGAAACATTTTGTTTTTTCAAAAGCAAAGATGGTTCAAAAACTTTTGATGAAGAATATGCTTAGCATATGGTTATATAGTTGCTTATTTATAATGAGAAGCATGCATGTAAGAATTTCGTGAGCAGCTTCTGGAAGGAGACAAAATTTTCAGTGATATACTAACTTTTGAGTAGTTAAATTTCACGCTCATAAGAGGTGGAGCCAGCCCTAAAACCTAGCTAGAAAATCTGAGGATCCACCATCACTGTCTCCAATTATCCAATGCCAAACCATGATCTAAGCATATCTGCATCCTCCTTAAGACGTCATAATTCCTCTCCTCAATTGGTACCAATCTACGAACTGTTGAACTTAATTGGGATCGTTTGTAACACATGACTTATGATCACATGTCACATTGCAACACGAGTAATACAAGTTAAATATTACAAAACGAGTAATACTAGTTAGGTATACATAAAACTTATAAATTAATATGTTATCAATCATCAATTTTAAATATTCATTTATTAGATAATTGAAATCCATCAAATAAAACTTATAAATTAATATATTATCAATCATCAATTTTAAATATTCATTTATTAGATAGTTGAAATCCATCAAATACATACATTGTCACATTAGTTTCTAGATAAATATATATTAAACCTTTCCATTACGACACATACACGTGCTACTAAACAACTTCATCCCAAAAAAGAAAAGAAAAGAAAAAAAAAAAAAAGTGCCACGAAACAACTAAGAAGGATGGTCTTGATGACATGTCATATCATATTCGTTCCAATTTTATCCATTATTCTCGGAAATCGATTTGAGTTAGTCAAAAGTGCTATATGCATATTATACAGAGTAATCATTGCAAAACAAAACAAGCACAAAAACAATGCAACTTCTTATCTATTGGTTGTGTTTAGTTCAATATAAATTTCTAGGACAACCATTTTCTATGCTGAGAATCGAGAAAACCTTTAACATTTTGATAAAATGACATTTTCAATTTGATTGCTATATCTACAGTTCTTCTATATTTTCAGTGAGTTTTGAAGATATATATATATATATATATGGAAGTTATATAAAATCATATCTACTTAAGGTGCTGAGGGTACTTAAAAAGTACAGAAATTAATGAAAATTACTACTTTGGTAGTGTTAATTAGTACTTGGAAACACTGTACCAAAAAAAGTATTTGGAAACAAAAATTTCTTTTCATTAAAAGTAAAAGTAGATGTAAAGGATATTTTGGGCGTGAAAATGAGATTCACCACAATTGTTCAAATAAATGGGCACTTTATAAAAGTTTTACCACAATTGTCCAACATTCCAGCGCACTCTGAGCACTAACTGAAATAAAGGGGATTGACTGACTAGTTCACACTTCACATTAAAATTTATGAAGATATAAGAAATCAAAAAGTTGAAGACAAGGGGTAAATCAGCATTGCTTTCCAACAGGTATATCCCGTGTCCACCATTCAAATTGGCATATGGAGTAATTTCAATAACATAAACATTAAATATGGCAATCTAAAGAACAATTTCCTTAGTCCACAACTCCAACCGACAAAGAAACTAAAGAAAAATCTGTGCCAATTAATAAAAAAAAAAGTAGTTTATAAAAATTAAACCAAAATAAAGACAAAAACAGAAAAGAACTTTATAATTATATACAATTTATTTATGTTTGGAACTTAGATATAAAATTTGAGTCCATGTGTGACTTTACAGGTCTTTTGCAACTTAATGAGTCGAAGCCAAGTTGATCGATGGAGGACCATGGATGGTCATAATATTACGAAAGCCATCCTGAGACTCATTCTTTGAAAATCTTAATTTTTTGGATATTCTTTAAAAATTGACAAAAAAAAAAAAAAAAAATGGTTGAGGATTTGCTAAGTTACTTAATTAAGGAGTTGTACCGTTTAACTAACATATATTGTGGCATATAAAGATGACGGGAGTCACCAAAAACCTTATAATTTAATTAATTGACAATTTTTTGTGTTTCCAATAAAGATTCATGATATTCAAAATTTAAATTCCGACTTTCAACTATTGATGTACATACCAAAAAATAAAATCTAGAGGGAGTCAATTGCTTGCCAATCACGTACAAGCGACTTGGAGCGAGCATGAGAACCAACCAGACCCAAGAGACACTGATCCACCCAAACATGATCTTGTGAATTTTGGTGCAGCCTCAGCTTACACAGTTGAGAGGAAATCGGTTGCTTATATATGTTGATGATCAGTTGGAGTTTCTCCTCCTTATAGTCAGTGCACGTATGGTTATGGCAAAACTTGCATGTACGCAACGTGGTGCTAGGGTTGGATTGTAGTTGATTCTCTTCCTTTCGGTGAAAGTCTGGTCCAATAAGATCGAATGTATGTTCCTCATTACCTCTTTAATGGAAATTTCTAACTTTTTACGTCTAAAAAAACACACTTTCGTTAGTGGCCAACAATCTAGTCAAATAATGTATTATAATATGATAACAATATTCATTTAATTACCAGAAAAAAAGGATAAGTTTCAATCAGTTGATCATAAAGAAGATAGGGTGTTCTTTTAGGGTCAAATAATGCATTCTAACCTATAGGCCAATTGATGGTGTCTTCTTTATTTAGTATATGTATCTTTTCCATTTTCTTTACATTAATAGGTCATACTACATAACTGTATAGTAAAGGTCTTGAGAATTGGGGACCTTATTTGTAAATAATTGTATATAAAGTTCTTTCTATTTTCTACAGAATCTACACAGAAAAAAGAACTTTTCTGTGCGTACTAAAAGGTCTTGAGAGAGAGAAATTTTAAAATTGTATAAATGATATTGTATAAATACCAGTTCTCAGTTTTATATATAAAGATCAAGAACTTTACATACAATTTTATTTTAGTCTCTTCTTTCTCTTTTTAGTTTTAATTAAAAAAATAGTTGGTTAAAGGACTAGTCTCGTCAAAGTCTACAGTCATAACAAACATCATAATTGCTCAAATTAGACTAATTAAGCAGCTTCTACCCCCAAGTTCCAGGCTGCTATACACTTTCAACATCGAAGCCGGCTACAACTGAATCTGTGTTGGCATACATCTTGAGACTAAAATTAAGATTACTACTTCAATAAATATTTTGAACATAACAAGGCATGAAAGAAAACCAGTGAAAATTTTTTCACACTCTTTATTATTTTCTTTTTTCTAAAAAAAATAAAGAGAAGAAAACGGTATCGTTCTTTGAATCATATTTTACCAAGCAAAGTCCAATTTTTTTTGAGCCCAAGATCAATTAACTTCTACAAAAAAAAAAAAAAAAAAAAAAAAAAAAAAAAAAAAAAAAAAAAAAAAAAAAAACTAATAATTGTCTATAAGAATATTCAAGTCACTCCGACGCCGGCGGAACCGTGAAAATTAACCCTTTTTTTTTTCTAGTATGGAGTATGGACAGGTTGAATTTAAAACTAATAAAGATTGTGAATGATCTCTTCCCAAAAAAAGAAAAAAAAATGATATGACTGTTAATTATCATAATTTTTTATAGGTGAATAGTTGAAAAGGAAGAAGTGAAGTTTGAACTATATACATAAATACCACAAAGGATACCATTACCATATGACCATTGGTTGAATTCTTTGCATTATTTTAATTTATTTTGAAGGATTTGAAAGAGCAAAGCTTCCGTCCAATAATTCAAAATATTGGATGGGACACCATGCTAACATGTAGTCATGTTGAATACAATACATAGACTCAACCCAAAACCCCTTTGTATTAAAACAGCAAAAATGTCTAAAGCAATCTTCTTCTTCTTCTTTGTTTTTTGCTTTTCTCTTTTTCACCCCAACATATGTTGGAACTTGGAAGCATTATCTTGAATAATTAAGGTCCGTTTGGTAAGAGATATCTAGTATTATTGTTTAAGTATTGTGAAAATACGTATGAGTTAAAAAATGTTGTGAAAATACATATTATGATGTTTAAACACTGAAAAATGTTGTTTAAACAACAATACCAAACACCTCCTTAGTAACATAATTTTTTTTTTATTTAGTTATTTATTTTTGATTAGCATGTGATTTCTTCTTTGGTAGAGATATTGTGCACGCGAGGCCCGGCAAGAATCAAATTTGTCTTGAAAGGAATAAACACATTGAAAATGATTAAGAATGTAATAAAAGATGAGAGTTACATACACGGATACACTTAAAGGAATAACCACATAAAATAAAAATAAATAAATAAATAAACAACAAAGGAAAAACCAGTTGCATATAATGTGTAGATACATATATGTACGTGCACACAGCCCAATAAACAACGTAGCATAAGCTTTGGTAACCCCCTTACTTTTATGGCCTGTTTAGATGTTTAAAAATGGAAGGGGAGTAGAGTAGAGGGAGGGAGAGTAATCTAATCACCTCATTTGGAAGTTTTTTAAGGAAGGAGGGGGAGAGATTAGGAGGAATTTGGAGAGATTTCAACTACCTCCAACTCCCTAATTTTAATTCCCCCAAATTAGAGAGATTTAGAGGGAGAGTAGAACACATAAATTATTGAATATGTAAATTACCTCATTTACCCTTGATATATTAAAAAAATTACCAAGTATTTTAACGTCCCAAAAAAAAAAAAAAAAAAAAAAAAACCGTAACCCACAAACTCTCTCAGCTCTCTCAGACAAATTTCTCTCAAGCTCTCTCAGTTCTCTCAGCTCTGTAACCCACAAATTTCTCTCAAACTCTCTCAGTTCTCTCAGCTCTGTAACCCACAAATTTCTCTCAAACTCTCTCAGTTCTCTCAGCTTACGTTGGCTCTCTCTCTCTCTTTCACGGCTTCTTCACTCTTGGATTGTCTTTCACTCTTCTCTCTCACGCCTAGCATTCTCTCACAAAGGTAAACTCTGCTTTAATTTCTGTTTCATGGGTTTCTTTTAAGTTGAATCAAGTAACTATTTTCTTAAAATTGTGATTTTATTGGGTAATTTCTTATTAATTGTGATTTTATGGGGTAATAACATGTTATTTGTGGGTGGGTTTCGGATCTGAGGGCTTTTTTTCTTAAATTTAAAAGTTTCAAAGTATTGCTCATTATGTGTTTGATAAAGTGCTTGAGTGAGTCTAGATTGTGAACTTGCATAAATTTGTGGGTGGGTTTCGGATCTGAGGGCTTTTTTTCTTGTTTTTTTTATTTTGTAACTTCTTCTTTTTTGTGAATGGGTTTCTGATTTGGGTAATTTCTTGGTTTTTTTTTTTTTTTTTGTGAATGGGTTTTCTAGGTTGATTAAGCAGTCCAGCATGCGCTGGATCTATTTGTGCCTAGCTGTGTTAATTGTAATTTATACTATTTTCTGGGTGTTGATTATGGGGTGTGGTAGATTTTTAGTTTAAATGTCTTCCAATCAGACATACACTTGCACATGGACACATGCACACTCGGTTCATTTATGCATAGCTCCATTGATTGTAACTAGCTGATGTCTTTTAAAGCATTATTTTATAGCCTATGTAGTATGTACAATATTTATGACGTGTAATAAACTTTAAATTTTTTTAAAGCATTATTTTTTAGCCTATGTAGTATGTACTATATTTTTGACGTGTAATAATAATTAAGGAATCAATTTCAATTATATTGTATGTCATTAGGCTTCCTTTCAATTGTTGTTAAAACAAATAAAGTTAAGCAAGAATGTGATATTTCTCTATGCATGGAAAAACTGTGTAAAGGTATAATCTGTGTATGCATAAAAATAATGCATGCTATGTAGAGCATATATCACCATATAATTGATAGGAGATTACAAAAGTTGGAAGAGGGTTGGGGGAAAACCTCAATAGTGTTTCTAAAAAACCCTTTGGGCATACTAATAGGTTTATGTTCCTCAAAATTTGCCTGTATAAACAACTAAGGTAAATCATTACTTGTCACAGATCTATTAATCATGTATAACATTAAACCTTAAATTTATTTATAAAGATAAACATGGAACATAAAATGTCAAATCCAAGAGGAATGTTCAAACGTTTATATGATAGAGATGCAAATAATTTAAAGAGCTACCTTTAAATTATTGGGTAACTTCTTGTTTTAGCTGCTATTATTTAAAGCTAGCCCATTTCCTTAGAATTTCTGTTTGTTTGTTTGTTGTTTATATGATGTTATTATGCTTAACCATATGCTGGTTTAGCTTGAATCTGATGATTTTTTCCTGTTTGGATATTATTATATATTTATATCGTTTTTTTGAAAATATTTGATTTGAAATCAGCTTAAGCAAACCAATTGAAACAGATGGTTTGAGTAGCTTAGAGGCTTTGAATCCTATTAAAGATTTTCTGGGTTGTTTATATTTTGTGTTGAAGTTGCTGATATTTTACACTAGTCCAAAAGGAAAAGTTTATCATAAAAACATGCATTAATTTACAAGAAGATGGACTGTTCTAATTGATTCCTTTTGATTTTATGCATGCAGGGTGTTGCTGATCGTGTTTGTCTCAGTCTCATTCCAACAAGTGAGGGTAGCTGGGTCACTGCTTTAAGGGCATTAAGGTAACTGCCAATACTCTGTATATGGTTCCATTCAATTATTTTACGAAATTGGGGACTCTTGAGTACTTTCACTTGTATTTGGCTGTTTCATATGCTGTGCTTACCTTTGTCACAAGACAAGCTTTGTTGTGTAAAACCTGGCTTTCAATGATCTCGTGAGCCAAGTGTAAGCCTGAAGTGGTTTAGTTTACCAAGTTTGGGCAGAGTTCAACTGGGCTTGGCTTGTTTAATGCTCGGCTAGTTTCCATTGTCTTTTTTTTTTTTGGGTAGCTTTAATTGTTGCTGGCTGTATACTCTCTGGTCAGACTTGGGATTATTCCAAAGTTACAATTAGGCAAAGTTTAGCGTAGACAGAACTGATTTTATGAACTTGTAGTGGAAATTGAAGTCAAGAGTTCTAGTCCAGGATTGAGAAATGAAAGGATTAACTGTAGGCGACTGAGTTATGCATTCTTAAAACTATGGTTTTGTCAAGAAGAAATTTGTTAAGGGAGGGTGTATTAAATTAACTTAAGGGAAATATTTCTAGCCATTTTTGGTTTTAACTATGTTATAACAATTATTGTGGTACTTATTGGTGGTTACTATTTTAAAGCATAATTATGATTTACACTCAGACTATCTAGTCTTCTTTGTTTCTTTTGTCCTTTGAACTCCTCTTTTTCTTTTTCTTTTTTAAGATATTTTTAAGTTATCATTCTTCCCTTGTACTATTTTCCTATGGATGTGGATGGTCAAGCTTTATACTGAAATTGATGAGTTTTACGTAATTCTAGCCCTCAAGCTAAAGAATTCCTCTATGATATTGCTTAAAGATTATGGTACCTATTATTGAGGTTTCAAAAGGTATACCTGTAATTAAGTTTGGTTACTTTGTCTTGTTCTTTGAAGAGCATTTTGGTGCCTCCAAGTATGGTACGTTGTTTAAATAAAATTGAAGACAGGATATGTTAAGAGTAGGCATACTAAGTATTATATTTTATATAATAAAGTAATGTGGTACGTTAAGAAAATATTAGGCTTGATTCCCAAATATTCCCACTAGGTATAATTGTATAAATATATATTATTTGTCAAACACTAAGCATGTTGGGACCCTTTCAAAGTCTCAATTGCCCCATTAAATAAAAAAGATGCACTCTAGTCGTTTCAAATCTTCATTTTTGTCCATTTCAAAGCACTAAAGCCTTCTTTTCTTCCTTTAAAAAAAATCATTATATATTTGTTTCTTTTATTCATATAGACATGCAAAAATATTAAACTATGTGACATTCTTTATCTTGTATTTGGAATCTTGGATGCTCATTTCGAGTCTTCGAACTTTTCTCTTATGTTTTTCAAATTTTGAGGTTTCCTATGGTATATATACATCGTAAATGAAAAGCTTTTTATTTTATTTTATTTATTTAATCAAAGTTACAACAAAGAAATTAAAAAGGAAAAAGTAAAAGATATATAACAAGATGGAAATGATGGATGCCTATTCCTCTTTTAATGTAGAAGATAGAAGAGGATCTTACTTCTTTTTCTTTAGAAGTGCTTCTTCCTAATTTTGTTGTGGCTTTGCCATTAGGCTTTTTGAGAGGTCCTGACCAGTCTGGTGACTATAATTGATTGAGATAGTAGGACCATCACAAAACACCAATAATCTCTGCTTTTAATAAACAAAATTTCAGTCAATCTTTGTCCCATAGATACAACAAAATGGTAATGAGGAAGACCCCACTTTGCTTTGTTTGATTAATCAATATGAGGGGACTATGATGGAAAGCTGAGTAGCTGACCTTCCAATCTCATAAGAAAAAAATGGAACAAAACAGGTAGATAAGATAATTTGTGCCCATTAACACTTATTAATCAATAATAGATAAGTTATATTATGGTGATACTTTTATTTGTCTTGTAAAGTTGTTGATGCTTGCTATGAAGTTGTTTCTTTTATTTGATTTTAGTTTTAGTTATTACTATAACCATGAAGTGGCATTTCACTAGCAAGCCAAATACTTTCTAAGTTTTATATTCTTATATAATAGATTACACAAAACACACTGAATTGTAATAGCTTAGTGTATTTATGCATATCATGGATTGTAATAGCGTTGTTGTCATGGGATAATTTTATTAGATGGATAGACAAGAGAATAAAAGGAGACGTGTATTGCAAATTTGGGAATGGAGACATGGATTATGGGATTGGGAATGGAGACATCGAATGGCAATTGCTTATGTAGTTTGTCTTGTTGCCTATTGGTTAATACTTCGAAGGAGGCCTCAAAGGAGACAAGTAACTTACTCAATTAGTAGTTTGAGTTTAGAAAGACGAAGCGTTCGCGATGAACTAATGAGAGAGATAATTGAAAATGAAAAGTGTCGTGATATTATACGCATGGGGCCTAAAGCTTTTTTAGATTTGTGTGACATGCTACGTATAAAAGGTGGCCTCCAACCAACGCAACGAGCAACAATTGAAGAACAAGTTGCCAAATTTCTTTACATATTATCACATGGTGTAAAGCATCGGGAAATATCTTTTTTTTTTTTCCGTCGCTCTGGTGAGACTATAAACCGTCATTTCCATCAAGTATTAAGATCTATGATACAACTAGAAGAGAAGTTTCTGAAACAACCTGATGGATCTCAAACTTCAGTAGAAATACTCAACAGTTCTAGGTTCTTCCCATATTTTAAGGTAAAAAAAAAAACATTATTATACTCTAATAGCTTAATTGTGGTAATATAAAGATTTTAATATATAGAAGTAAGTACTCAATAATTTTAGTTCTTCCCATATCAGGATTGCATTGGGGCAATTGATGGTACGCACATTCGGGCAAAAGTTCCTATTGAAGATGCGCCAAGATATCGTGGTAGAAAGGACTACCCAACACAAAATGTGCTAGCGGCATGTACATTTGATTTAAAATTTACATATGTTTTGCCTGGATGGGAAGGAACTGCGTCAGACTCAAGAATTTTAAAAAATGCATTAAGTAGACATGATAAGCTAAAAGTCCCCCAAGGTAATTTTGTTAGGAAAAAAAAAAATATATATATATATATATATATATATATATGTATAGCCATTAGTTTATAACAACATAATGATGCATGTCATTCCTATAGGTAAATATTACCTTGTAGATGCTGGATTCATGTTGAGGAGCACACTTCTTGCACCTTATAGAGGAGTTCGTTATCACTTAAAAGAGTATTCAAGAAATCCACTACAAAATCCTAAAGAGTTATTCAACCTTCGACATGCATCCTTACGCAATGCGATTGAAAGAGCATTTGGAGTCTTGAAGAGAATTTCCTATAATAGCAAGCTCAAATGAGCCGTCTTACGGAGTTCCAACCCAGAAAAAAATAATTTTAGCATGTTGCATTTTGCACAATTACTTAATTGGTGCAGATCCGGATGATAGAATTCTTCATGAGGTGGATCAAGAAATTTTAAACAATCCTGAACCCCATGAACAGCTTGGTGCGCAAAGAGAGAGAAATAATGATGATGCTGCCCAAGGAGAGATTTTAAGAAACTCAATAGCAACTGATATGTGGAGGGATTATACATTCAACCCAACTTGATGTTATTCTAAATTTAATAATTGTAGACAAATGTTTCTAGTGGATTTAGAACTATGTCTTTGTTTCAATGGGCTGATTCTCATTAGAATTGTTTTATTATTTAATTTTCTTTTTATGGACTTATCATTTTGTATATGATACATTTAATTTGCTTGGGATAATCTATTGAATGCGTTTTGATTGTGACTTGAGAATGTGTTTCTTCTTGTGAGGTTTGTGTGAGACTTTCCTCTTTAGTATGCAAAATGAATTATTCCTCTATATTGTGTTAGAGCTGCACTACCACAGCAAGTTCCAGTTTTTTTAGTATAATTTTAATTAACTTCATTCACTGTGACAGTGGCAATTTGCAGGTAATCTTTCTTTTTCTATTGTTTTACATTATGTCTTTGTCCTTTAAGTTGCGTTGGCAACCTTTTGCTTTCGACTTGCTTACATTTTCCTGCTTAGTTTTTTCTGTTTAGTTGTGTTGTTAAATGAGCTTTTATTATTTCAACCATGTATAATGTGTAAATATGGCATTTTATTATTTTTTTTATAGGTTCAAATATGTCAGAAAAAAGGACTATTGATGATGTGGTTAAGAAAGATAGAGAATATTGGACAGCTGTTATGGATGATGTGCTTATTGATGCACTCTTGCATCAACATCATCTAGGTAATCAAAATGGTTCGGTCTTCACCACACATGCCTATGACAATATTGTGAAGGAATTGCAAGAAAAATTTGAAAAACCAATAGACAAGCAAAAGGTGAAAAATCGCATTAAAACCATCAAGTCTAATTGGTCAGACTGCTATGATGTGTTTAAGAATGGATTGAGTGGTTTTGCTTGGAGTCCAATTACCAAAATGTGGAGTGCTGAACCGGAAGTTTGGGAAAGTCTAATCCAAGTTTGTCACTTATACTCTAGGAGTTCATATTATGAGAGCTGGAGCTTGCTTTATTATTTCAAATTTTGATGCCTTTTGTTAAATCTTAAATATCATTGATTCTACTACCATTATTTAGAAATACCACAACTGAGTGGGATATTCTTTGTGAAATTATTACGTCACGCATGATTAACTAGAAAAAAAAAAAGAAAAAAAAAAGGGCACACCTTCATGATTAAATTTATGCAATTTGCTTGTTGAATTTATCATTTTAAGAAGATATTTACTTCTTATGTCATGTCATAAGATTATGAATTATGCTGCATTTCTTTCAGAATCAGAGACACAAACAAGCCTGCTTATAGTGTTCATGTCCTTGCACTTAATGTATGTGTTTGACTAATGGATTCCTCTTAGTTACTTGGGACTCTAGGCTCCTGCTCATGGTGTATCCCTGAAATCCTGGGTAGAGCATTATAAAACTAGTTCAATTGATGAAACTATCATCTGACTGTAAAAAGAAAAATATTCACTGGTTTTTGTTTTTTAATTCTTGTCAAATTTTCTGCATGACAAGGTAGCAACTATTGAGGAGAGCAAGGTAGGGTTCTTAGAGTAGGCTGAAGCATGAAACTCATAATTTTTTTTTTTGGGGATTTACAAAAAAAGCTGAGGCTTGGGCAGCCCAGCTGGAAACCACTACTAGGCTGCATGGAATTTAGCTTGACTTTTTTGTATAAGCCTGAATGTTTGTCCAAGCCTTTTGTAACCAATGTAGTATGGAAAAGGGTGTTGTTTCTCAGATCTAGTCTTAAAACTGAAGTTTTTGTGAAATAAATTAAAAATAGCTTCCTGTTAGTAGCTACAGCCTACAGCTGAAATGTTGCTGGTAATTTTAGCATTGATCTGGATAAATAAGCTTTGATTCAGAGCTCTGAAATAACTGTATAGCATTGATCTGGAAACCTGAGGTTGCTGATATTGAATTATAATTACCAGTTATGTAGTGTTGGCTCTGTTCAAATTCAATTGTCACAATGGATAAAACTAGTAGTTCAGGTTAGGTTATTTGGGTCCTAGTAGAAGTTGTTTTTAAGTATGCTTCCGTTAGCTCTTTCATGAATCTACTCTGCTTTAACTAGTTATTCTGTTTCTGAGTAGAAGCATGTTTAAATATCTTTATGGTAATGGGTTTATTTTGTTGTCATTTTTTAACAGGCTAAACCTAAAGCAAAAGAGCTTAAGAACAAACCAATTCCAAACTACGACAAATTGGTTGAGCTTTATGGAAAAGATAGAGCAACTGGGGAACAATCTGAAACTGCATCGGAGATGAGGCAACGGTGGGCTACTTCAACTGGAGAGGGCTCTATGGAGAACACTGAAGATATTGATCATTTAGTTTCTCAAAATGAAGTTACTTTGGAGAGCTGTGATAACGTGGGTGATAATAATGTGGGTGAAGCCTCCTCAAAAGCCAAAAAGAGAAAAACATCAAAAAATGAGGACATGGAACAAATTATGGGAGCAATTCAGGATGTTGCTTTAGCAATGAGAGAAGGAAATTCAGCACTTAGAGAAGGAAATTTAATTTTTGAGAGGAGCTTGGCACGTCTTCCCATTCCTGAGCAAGATGTGTTCCATCTCTTGGATGAGATAGGAATTGATTCTAGATTGCGAATGAGGGCTTATCTCTTTCTTATTAAGAATCCAGATATGTTGAGAGCTTTTATTGGCTATCCAGTGGAGGAGTGCAAGGAGCTATTGTTCACAATGATGTCTGATCCTTAAATTTCTCTAACAGTTAGACAAGTAAATGTTCCAAGACAATTTCAGCTTCTAAAAACCTTTTCAATTGATTGTTGAACTGTAAACTCTTGGGATTTATTTTTCTAAATAGATTTGTTAGTTACTATTTAGACAAGTGGAGCTGTATGAGGTGTATTGTAAAATGCTGTCATTTGCACCAATTATGTGTTAAAGTTAATGGTATTTGATGAAATATGAATTGTTTGTGTGTTTATCTGCCTTTGAATTAGTGGGAAATGGGAATAGAAAATACGGTTTGACCTTGATGAGTGATGATGTGATGATAAAGTAAAAAGAAAAGTTTAAACTTTAAAGTTGTTTGTCCAATTTCTGTTGACAAGTGGGAATTGTGAGATAAAAGGATTGTGTCACAGTGTTTAGGGGCACCTGGCTCATTGAAGTAGGCATGTATAAGAGAATTTGTTGCTTAGGGACTGAGCAAAGTTACAAATACACAAAAAAAAAAAAAAAATTGAGTTAATTTATAGAGTCACTCTCTCTAGCTTTTTTGTTTTTTTGGGGTCTCAATTCTTCTCCGAATCCTTAAAAAATTAAATTCACGTACCAAGCAAAATAAAAAATATATATATTAAAAAAATAAATAAATGAAACACTCAAAATTCAATATTTTGTTGAATTTTTCAATAAACAAACAAACCAAACATTTTTTTTTCTTATTTTAATTATTATCAATTAAGAATGTTTTTTTTTAATATAATAAAAAAGCAGAAAAAATATTTAATCATAGACCAATATTGATTATATAACTCACATTAAAAAAATATACATTGCATGCTATAGTCATAATTATTTAATATAACAAATTAATTATAAACCAATGTTACAAGTCAATTTTCAAATAAGGGTAAATTTGTCTATTTAAATCATTTCCTCTCTCCTCCTTCCTAATTTTTAAAACATCCAAACAAGGGGAAGGGGTAATTACTCCCTTCCCCCTTACTAATTTTAAAAACATCCAAACAAAATGGAGGGGAACCACTCCCCTCTACTCTCCTCCCCGCTACTCTACTCCCTTCTACTCCCCTCTAGTCTCCTCCCTCTCTAAACTCCCAAACAGGCCATTAATTTGCATTTGCTTTAACCTAAGGGATGGAGGTGCTCTCCTTGGGCATAGAGGAAGACAGAGGACTCTTCTCCATTGAGCCTGGAAAAGGAGAAGCAGAACTTTGACTTGTTTTAGGAGGAATATGGGTGGGTGAATTTGGCCTAGATGGAGAGACAGGACCCCTTTTCAGTATTCGGCGTAGTGAGGGAGAGACAACAATAGTGTGATCAGTAACAATTAAGTCCTTTTCGCTCATTATTGAAGTCGGATTGGACACATATGGAAGGGCTTCTTCACCTTGTTGTACTGCTCCAATCAACTTTTCCTTATAATTTTTCATCAGATTTTGGTTTTGTCCATGAGAAATTGTCCTAGCTTCATATGCAGGCATGCACATAACGAAAAGCACTAGCACCACTGTGACTTTGAGAAGAATAATAGTTCGAAGCGCCATCTTTTCTTCTGTAAAGTAGAGAGAGTTTAAGATATATGACTATGCCTAGGGCTACATTGGTTAAATAAGGGAATAGAAAAAGGAAACGCGGCCCGTGCAAGAAGGGTGTGCACATTACAGAGATACAGAGAAACATCTTCACTAAATCATCATGGAAATTGTTTTGAAACAGCGCTGTACGTAGGTGCCATGAAATTTGAAATCAATTTCCGGAGATTTTGTAACACAGAGTCAATACTTTGCTGGAAAAACATACATACTGACATAATGCCGTACGTGCAAGTTGTGAAGATGGTGGCAAGGTTAAGGTGCTAACTGGTGCAAAATAGCTTACCCCCGCGTGGACAGAAACTTCAGTTGCAAAGATTTCATGCATGCATGCGTCTAATTTTTATGAACTGGTCGAGACGTATAGTGCAAGTTTCTTTGTCCACAAGTATTATATTTCAAATTTTAAATGTATCAGTGAACATTGTTTGTATCTTCCTGGTAATAGAATTCGAAATTACATGGTAAGGTTGCTCTCCATTTTTATCAATAATATTTTATTTCTTTAGTTTAAGAGTCAGTATATTTTACATCATTAAAAATTTAAATAATATAATATAATACAAATATATTTTTAATTTGTAATTATTTAATCTAAAAGACGAAATGGATATATTTAAAAGGGACAAGAGCTTTTTATGATAATTTTTTACTAAAGTTACCAAACTTTAGTCACTAGAGATGCATAAAGAAATGAGAGGGTGAGGTGAAGGTTAGGAAGGAAGGGAGATAGTTGAATTATTTTATTATTTAATAAGAGATTTTATTTTTTAATAATAATTGTAATAAAATTTTGTAAAAATTTTGTAAAATTGTTTGTGGCTCTAGTACTACTCTTCCACTAATATAATATTGTATCATTCATTTTATTCATTTTTTTTTTCTTTTGATGAATAAATTAATTTTTTTAGAAAATTTTGATGAATAAATCGGTATCATTATTTGAACCATATATCACCATGAAAGGTCCATTTTCTTAATCAAATATCAATTAACTTTTACAAAAACAAACCTAATAATATGGTCTATCAATGACGCTAGTAAACCCTTTCTTTCCCTTTATTTATTTATTTACCTTGGTGTGTGACCAGATCAAAAACTAATCAGCCGAATGGTAGAAAAAAAAAATTGTGTATTATTCTAATCTATTTTGAAGAAAAAATAAATTTATCTTTGTACGCTGTGTTAATTAAAAGGGCCAAAATGCAGAAGACTTAGATACCCGAATGCAATGCAATTTGGACCTTTCCCTAAAGGAATTAATAAATTATAATTCAGAATGCTTATTAAAAGTTTTTTTTTTTTTTTTTTTTCAGGTGCCTGGTCTGTGTCCAATGTAGAGTGCATGCAAAAGTCTTTTTTAATTTTCTTTTATAATTTAGAATGCCTAATTAATTATAATACAAGTATGGTTTATACCTTGAACAAGATGGTAGCTGATCCTACGGCAAAGAGATTTACACTTCACAAATTGATGTGCATGTAGAGAAAATGAGACTCGTAAATTCAAAAATCTAGGAAGGATATACATAGGCCTGCTTATGCCTGAAAAAACTGGGGAGGCCCAAGTGCATGTAGCTATGTAGCCAAGTCTTTTCCTTTTATTTATTTATTTATTTATGTAAATTAAAAACAGATGGCTATTGATATGGTAGCTCTCAATTGAAAAAGAAAGATTTTAATATCACTATTAGAAACGCCTGTATATTTTTTGACAAAATAGCAAAATGTTAAGAACTAAACTAACATATTTAAAATGTTAAGGATCAAATATGTAATTTAATTAATTTTTTTTAGTTGATCTAATTTAGTATTGAAAAAATATTTTTTTTAATAATAACAGAGTTATGGACAAAGGAGTAACAACAACAATACGTAAGTGCAAGCTTATATGACCAAAGTGACAAAAATGAAAATTAAATTACCAAATTAATGAAAATTTACCAAACTAAAAGGGAGTAATTTGTATTTTTGTCAATTTTTATTTTTATTTTCACTAAGTTCAATTAGAATGTTTTGTTTAAACAAGAAAATATAAAAAACATAAACATATATTTATGTTTACTGAAATTGTTGTTATTTTATATGTTGTTTTTGTTACGGTAATTGGTATGAATAATAATTTATTATTATTGTTATTATCATTGTTATTATTATTATTATTATTATTATTATTATTATTATTATTATTAATCAAAGTAAAAATTTCACCCAACAATACAATGAAGAAAAATAATCCACAAATAACCCACTAATATTCCTCTTACATGTTAAAAACTAACAAATCAAATGAAATAAAATACAAAATGAAAATTTTCAATCTAGGGTGTACAAACTAAAACTCGACAACATCAGTCACCTATGGGCCATTTATTTTGTGAAGAAATGACATAAAGAGAAGATAAGGCTATCGATGACGATGAACAGAAAATATGAAAGAGTGATGGAAAGTATGATGAAATATGGTTTAAAACTCCTATATACTTAGTGAATTTTTAAATTAACCGATTCAATTTCTATGGTTGTTGTTAAAAATTAGCTTTATTAAGAAGGACCCTAATTATTTCTGTATCTATCTGAACGGTTTTAGACCCCTTAACACACAACCAGATTGAGTAGCCTAGTTAATTAGTCAAGTTGTTACTTAGTCAAATTAAGCAATTCTAGATTAAAACAATCAAACAATCATATCAAGAATATATAGCAGCGGAATAATAAATAACACAAGATATGATCACCCAGGAAAACCAATCCGGTAAAAAAACCTGGGAGGATTTTACCCACCGATCCTCAAGGCAAAACTGAATTCACTATGAAAGAATTGAAGTTCATACAAAAGGACTTACAAACTCTCCGCTCGACTTCCTAATGCTACCTACCAGTAGAACTTACTGACACGACCCCGTGCAGGCTCTGAATCCACGGACTCCTTCTTTCTTGAATTCTTCAATCAAGTACAAGCACCCACGCTTGATATTCTTTAAACTTCAATGGTAGCAACTGAGTTGATCATCAAGATGTTGAAGTAATCTCTATCTTGAAAACCCTAAGTTTTGTATAAAAGAAAGTTCCTCTAGATCTCACAAGAGATTTACACAAAACAGCAATGTATGAGCAATAATACAACTGGAGCAACTCTAAAAACGTGGCTAGGGTTTTGCTTTATATACCTAGGGCAAAAACATAAAACCCTAAACGTTTAATGAGTTATGGCTGAGTTGGAAAAACTGCAGAAAACGCAATCTGGTCGACTTTCGATCAATCGAGTCTATTCTTCGATCAATCGAGCCAGACCGAAATGCCCCAATGCATCTACAGTCTCTCGATTCCAACTTTACAATAATTAATCAACTTTGAGCAAGTTTAAACAAGACTAAACATATTGTTTTGATCATGGTTTGCCAATATTACAAATTAGAGTTCTAAATACATAAATTCCTAAACCTTTAGAACCTAACAAACTCCCCCTTTGGCAATCCGTGACAAAACACAAATTAAAAGCTCAAAGTGTACAAGTAAAAAGCCCTTTACAAAAATAATGCTCATAAACTCAAATTCAATTATAACTACTATCCATCAGTTGCAAGTGTAGACAGTAGCTCAATTGAATCAACTTGTATATTCCTGAAACACTCAACAAACGCATAAACGCATGTATGACAGAAAAGAGTAAAACAACAGGTATAACATTCTTGTAAGATTCACACAACACAAAATAAAGACATATATTAATGAACAACTCATAAATATAAATCAATAAGCAGTGAATCACAAAGCAACAAGAATCAATGAATATATCATGTATATCAATCAATGTTACTCCCCCTAACATGAATATTCCCAAAAATGATATACAAAGAGAAGTACCTAGATACAATCTAAAAACTCCACAAGCTCCCCAAAAACAAAAAAAAAAACAAAAAAATCTCCCCCTAACTACAAAAACTCCTCTACAAGTCAAAAACTCTACTCCCCCTTTTTGTGATGGAATGCCAAAGGGCAATCAAAAGTCGCCATCAAAAGGAGGTGGTGAGGGTCAATGAAGATGCACAAAATCTGTTCGCAGAGCACAAATCTCATCAAGCAAGTCCACCAAAATCTGACCATGAGCTGCCTGAACGGTCATGACAGTCTCCAAGGTACGACGAACATTAAAGTCGGTCGAAGGAGATGGAGGAACATCAACAGCAGCAGCATCATCACCAACTGGATCAGGAACATCCTCACCAGCAGAACCTGTAGCAGAAGAAGGAGGAGGAGGTACACTACTAGACGGCTCAGACCTAGGGTGTTTAGAACTAGCTCTAAAATGAGCGGCCCTTTGTCTAAGGAAAGACGCACCTATGGGAGCAATCACATGAACAGGCTCAGAGGAAGGGAAATCCTCTAGACCTAAGTAAAGAAGAATCCTATGGATAAAAATAGGATGAACCAAAGCATGAGCAATAGATGAACTCCTATAAACATTGTTCAAAGAACGAAGAAATAGATGAGGAAAACTGATAGGAATATCAGTAACCAAAGCATACAAAAATACACACCTCTTAAGAGGAATGGTGTGAACATGAGATATGGGCCAGATAGAATGACAGCTATCCTAAAGAAAAGATAATGTAGCCCAGAAAGCTCAGCAGAGGTGATCCTAGGATTAGAACCCCACTGAATAGAAGTCCCAGTGATGTAAGACAAGACATCACTCAACTCAGGAGACTCATCATAGGGATAAACTGGGTGCTGGACTAACGGTACCCCAAGAGCATCAGCCACTACTGTAGGAGTAATGGTGAACTCTACGCCTCGTATCCAACTCTTTATCAAAGTGTTGGAATCATAGATGCGGACAGAGATGTTCGAAAAGAACTCTTTAATCAAGGCCGAAGGTGGAGGAGGATCAGAAATAGCCACCAAGGGTAACCAGCCCCGACGCTCAAAGTTTGCCCTAATGCCAGGATCAAGTTTATCTAAGAGAACAGAACGCTTAGCCCAAATCTTTCTCCTAAGGTTTAGCTTCTCAAATATCTCTTGGTTTTTCCCACTCGGAAACTTCTCACGGTCAAAAGAAGGAGGGGATGGAGAAGATGAGAAAATAGTCCTACGGGCTCTAATTTTCCTAGGCATGATGCTAAGGAAAAGACAGAGACACAAAGAGAAAACCAAAAGAACAGAATAAAACAAAACCAAGGGCAGACTGCAAGTTAGCACAATAAAAATATAAAAATAATCTATATGATGCATGAACAATAACAATGTTGTGATGCATGAACTAATGCAGTAATCACAGTTCCAATTAGGTTCAATTTCACAAAATTGGCTCGAACATAGAGTTTCTAACAAAAACCCTAAAAAATTTGAAAAACCACTTGAAAATTTTGAAAAAAATTGATGAATTGATCATCACACATTGTTGAAAACAAATTAGAATAACCAATTTCATCAAAACAACAAGCCAATTTCATTAATTAAACCCAATTGAACAAAAATCCCCAATTCGGATCAATTACAAACCCTAGAAATTTCAATTTCTCACAAAACCCAAAATTGATCAAATTAAACTATCAAGAACATGTTTATAGCATGTCCCCACAAAAACCCATTGATCAATAACACAAAATTAGGCTTAAATCAACAAAAATCCCAAAAAGTAAAAGGTCCGAAAATTGTAGAGAAAATGCGTGAAAAATGCATGTAGAATGTAAATAAACTCAAAAAGGAGGGGTAAGATAGACATACCAGCTTGAGGAAAGAGAAACCTTGCAAAAAATCCGGAGGAAAACGACAAAAAATTTGAACTTTTAGCTTGCCGAGTTGGAGAGAGAAAGAAAAGTTTGAAAAGCTTTTTGAAAAAGTGTTTGAATAAGTCAAGAACAGTGTTTTAAAAAACCTGATTCACGACTTTCGATTGATCGAAAATTACATTCGATCGATCGAATCAAACAGTCATTTTTTAAACAAAATAAAGCACTTTTTCGATCGATCGAAAAACAGAATGGATCGATCGAACTTGGCAGAGGCTCACAAAAGTTTTGAGAAAAATTACAGTTTTGAAAATCACAAACCATATTTTGAAAACAACTCCTCAAAGCATTGAACTAATTGAAACAAAATGCATAAGTATGAGATGAAATGCTTTTTCAAAAACCCAAGTTTTAATCCCAGTTCTCCAAAGAAAATTTCAGCCATTCTCTTTTAAATTCTCAAGCAAAAAAAAATGTTTTGCATACTTCTCAAAGTATTTTCAAACTTGGTTGGTCAGATAAAAAACGCACACAATAACATGTACAAAGTTTAACAAAGAGTAACTTGTGTAGTGTGTGCAACTAGCAAACACTTGAGATACATGTGAGGTGATATGTGAATAGCAATCAATCACAAAGTCTACAAAATCCATCACATAGAATTTAAAAGAGACTATCACCTAAAGAGTTACATCATATAACTCCCACATCTCCTAGAACAAAAGCTTGCAATCATGTAAGTTTCTTGAATTTTGCCCCATCATTAGGTGAAATTTGGCATCAAGCCTAATAGTACACACCAGTTTTAATTATGTGAATTGGCATCAAGGCTAATAGTACATACCAATTTTTAGTATTAAGCAATTAAAGAGGTTACACCTTATGTTCTTTTTGTGCATGTGCTACACTTTCTCGAGCACTAAATCTTATGATATGCACTAAGGTGTTCATGATTGGCTAGTGAACAGTGGTGAGATGGTTATTTATGCATTTCTCAAAAGGATCAAGTCCGACAGTCAAATAGCATGTGACTTCAAGATTAAGACAAAGTGATAAATACCATAAACATCTTTCCCACACAACATGCATTACAAAGCTTCAACTAGTCAAGTGCAATAAATAAACTCATCCAAGCTAAACAAGGTACATAAAACATGTTATGTGTAAATAAATTGACCAACCTTGTTTTCAAAGACCAAAAGACATAATGTCAAACATATTTTTGCTATTCTTTTTTTTTTTTTTTTTTTTTCAAAAGAGAAAACATATGAATCCTAGAATGAAATGCATGAATGTAATGCAATGCAAATCCTAGAAACAAAAAAACAAAGAACAATGGTCACAGAGGAATGAGCAATGAAGCACAAGGACCATGTCAAAAAAACTCAATTAGGTCGAGTCTTTTGCATCCAAAACCTTTTAGATGCACCACGAGCATTAGAGTTCATATTCACATTCGAGTGATTTCCAACTCCAGGATTGGAATAAAGGTTCAAAGCCTTTACTAATTCACCAATAAGTGCCATAGGATCTTGTGCCTGAGGCACAGACACTTTTGGTTTATTTGCTCTCTTAGCAGCTTGAAGCTTGTAACAGTTAGGACGAATGTGTCCAGACTTTCCACAGTGATGACAAACCCAAGCAGGTTTACCATGCAACTTGTCCTTAGAAAGGGTAGTATCCTTAGGTTTAGTTTCTCTCAGATCAACCCTAATCTTCCTAGGAGGTGAAACATCTACAGGTTTGACTACCTCACTCACAGGTGGTTTGACAGTTTCACTCACAACCTCACTCACAGAAGGTTCAGAAGAAGAAGAAGGAACAAAGTTCGTAGAATGTGGAGTAGACATAGAGATGCTTTCAACATATCCTAACCCAAATTTATTAGAAGGATACTTTTGAACATTCAGCGTGTGATCAAGTTTAGAACTAGCAGATCTAGCAACAGATAAATCATGTTCCAAAGTTTTAACTTTATCAAGTAAAAGCACGTTCTCAGATTTCACATGGTTTAAGAGATCATTAGCATCAAATAGTTTAACAAGCAAATTCTTCTTTTCAAGCTCGAGAGAATCAATTTTCTTCAGGCCAAGTTCAACATTTATAGCATCCTTTGCAGCAACTTTGCAAAGTTTATTATAAGCCTCTTGAAGATCTGCATCCTCAGAGAGTTCCCCATCAGAAGGGTTCTCCTCAACAGATATGCTTTCATTGACTACAGCAGTAGCAGTGAAAACAATGAAGTTTCCATCCTCATCACATTCAGACTCATCATCAGAAACCTCATTATCACTCAGGGTTACGGCCATAGCTTTACCCTTAAATTTCAAAATAGTAGGACATTCAGATTTAACATGACCATACCCTTGACAACCAAAACACTGAGCACCCAAAGAATTGTTCAAAAATTGACCTACTTTTTCTCTAGGTTTTTCAAAGTTATTAACCTTAGTGGGATCATTCTTCCTAAAGTTTCTAAGTTCAGCAGTGTTTGTACCTCTTGCCCTTCTATTCGTATTTCTCAGAAAGTTTCTAAAATTCTTGGCTAGGTAAGCTATCTCTGTAGCAGAGAGCTCATCATCAAATCCACCAACCTCAACATCATCAACAGACTTAAGAGCCATTGATTTGGATTTGTTTGTTTTGGGTAAGTCGGACTCATAGGACTAAAGAGATCCTACAAGCTCATCAACAGGGATGAAGTCCACATCCTTACTTTCAGTAATGGCAGTCACTTTGGGTCTAAAGTCTTCAGTTAAAGATCTAAGTATCTTCCAAACAATTTTACGTTGATCATATATTTCACCAAAATTAAAAGCAGAATTAACAATATCATTCAGTTTGGCATAAAATTCATCAAAGGATTCATCATCAGACATCCTAATGCTCTCAAACCTAAAAGTTAATTGCTGCAGTTTGTTTATCTTAATTGCCTTTGTGCCTTCATGCACAGTTTGGAGGATTTTCCAAGCTTTATGAGCAACCTCGACATTAGAGATCCTCTTAAATTCCTCCATAGAAACAACATTGAAGATTGCATTCATAGCTTTGCTGTTGAAGCCTGCTGCTTCTTTTTCAGAAGTTTGCCACTCACTCACAGGAGTAGTGGGCTTCTGCCATCCGTACACAACGGAATTCCAAACTCTCTCATCAATGGATTTCAGGAATGCTTTCATCCTTACTTTCCAATAAGCATAGTTATTCCCATCAAAATGAGAAGGAACAACAAGAGAGTGTCCATGCTCCATGACAACAGGGGTCAAGGATCAGCTCAGAGATCAAAGAATTTCTAACAAAGGAGCAACCTGCTTTGATATCACTTGAATGGTTTTAGATCCTTTAACACACAACTAGATTGAGTAGCCTAGTTAATTAACCAAGTTGTTACCTAGTCAAATTAAGCAATTCTAGGTTAAAACAATCAAACAATCATATCAAGAATATATAGCAGCAAAATAATAAATAACATAAGATATGATCACCTAGGAAAACCAATTCAGTAAAAAAACCTGGGGAGGATTTTACCCACAGATCCTCAAGGCAAAACTGAATTCACTATGAAAGAATTGAAGTTTATACAAAAGGACTTACAAGCTCCCCGCTCGACTTCCTAATGCTACCTACCAGTAGAACTTACTGACACGATCTCGTGCAAGCTCCGAATCCACGGACTCCTTCTTTCTTGAATTTTTCAATCAGCTACAAGCACCCACGTTTGATATTCTTTAAGCTTCAATGGTAGCAACCGAGTTGATCATCAAGATGTTAAAGTAATCTCTATCATGAAAACCCTAAGCTTTGTATAAAGGAAAGCTCCTCTAGATCTCACAAGAGATTTACACAAAACAGCAATGTATGAGCAACAATACAGCTGGAGCAACTCTAAAAACATGGCTAGGGTTTTGCCTTATATACCTAGGGCAAAAACATAAAACCCTAAACGTTTAATGAGTTAGGGCTGAGTTGGAAAAACTACAGAAAATGCAATCTGGTCGACTTTCGATCGATCGAGTCTATTCTTCGATCGATCGAGCCAGATCGAAATGCCCCAATGCATCTACAATCTCTCGATTCCAACTTTACAATAATTAATCAACTTTGAGCAAGATTAAACAAGACTAAACATATTGTTTTGATCATGGTTTGCAAATATTACAAATTAGAGTTCTAAATACATAAATTCCTAAACCTTTAGAACCTAACACTATCAATACATGTACTATTCATATTCTCTTAAGCAACAATTTTTACATAATATGACAAACTCATAAATCTCATCACTCCCTTGGAAATTTTGGTTATTAAAAAATACATCCACCATGAATTAGTATATATGAAAATTTGTCCTTTAAAAAAATAATAAATAAAAGAACCCCTATGCACGTGCAACGCATGTGCGAAGAGGCTAGTGATGTATAATTAAATACTTCAGTGTACTTAGTGAATTTCTAAATTAACCAATTCAATTACCTACTCAACAAATATTGTAAAATTATGCCAAGTTTAATTCATTGATAATTGACAAACATAATTAGAAGGCAGATTCATCAATGAGTATGTGGTTGTTGTTTGAGGAGACTACGAAAAATCTATGCATCTATTGGTTGTGCATGGGTAATGAGATACTTTTAAGTATGAGCCCAACTTGAAAATTTAAAATAAAAATAATAATAATTTTCTCTTAAAATGTTTAAATTTAACAGAATTTATTAGTTTTGGGGCATATGCCAATCACCTATTAATTAAGGGGGATATTGCTCTATTTAAATTCTAGGAAGGAGATTGATGTGAAATGAATAATAATTCAGGGGAAAACGTGCAATCAACACGAGAACATACTATGTTTATTCTCACCACAGTTTTAGTATGAATGGGCTCTTTAAGAAGAAAAATTATATTACAAAAAATAGAAACAAGTTTATTTTAATTAAAATTCTTGTTGTTGGTTTTTTTATTGTTATTGTTATTGTTAGTGGTATTGGGATTGGTATTGGCATTATTATTTATACCACTATTACATGGATACCACACTTTGTTGTCCGCTTTTTATATTTTAAAAGATAACCATAATAGGCGGCTCTATGTTGATGTGTGTGGTCACAAGATTACCTTGACTTGCAAAAAAAAAAAAAAAAAAAATTGTATGTATGCGCGTGTGTATATATATAAACTTGCAAAAAAAATTTATATACTATACTAACCTATTGTGTTCATCCTAAAAAAATGTTGAACACGTTGGCTTAAGAATCACAGTAATTTTGGTTCTACAAAATAAGAGAAATGTTATATCTATAACATTTTTATAATAATTTCACAAAAAATCTTATGCAGTAAGCTTTTAAAGATTCTAATTTTAATACTAACATCAATTTTATATCCACCAATAATAGCTTGACGCAAAAGTTTGGTGTAAGTTGTGACTTGTGAAAATATTGTGGACATAGAATTTCTCTAAAAATAATTATGTCCCCCCAAATATATTATTCTTAACTCCTTAAAAGAAAAAAAAAAAAAAGCTAAAATAATTGTAAGGTTGTGATTTACAACTATGTTTTATGTTGGATTTATTTCATGACAAAAAGTATTGTAATTGCTTTAATTATGTTCCTTGAATTTTGTGGGATTTTATTGTATTGGGTTTAGTATTAAGTTGGTGAAGACTCAAGCTTAATTAAAGAATCAGTGCATTACGCGACTAGCTCGCGAGAAGAGTTCCCGCGAAAAGGTGTTGTAATTGCTTTAATTATGTTCATTGTATTTTGTGGGATTTTATTATATTAGGTTTAGTATTAAGTTGGTGAAGACTTAAGCTTAATTAAAGAATTAGTGCATTTCGCGAGTAGCTCGCGAGAAGCTCGCGAGAAGAGTTTCCACGAAAAGGGCATGTGAGAAGCACATGACTGGAAGCTAAAGAGTCGTGCCAGGCTGTCAATTTCGCGAGTATTTTGCGGGTAAGGCCTTCACATGAGATACCTGCAAGAGTTTCTGCTTGGAGAATTTTTAAGAGTGACTTTCTTACCCTTCACTCATACTATGTATACCCTCATTACCCACAAATTGTAAGGAGGCCATTTAGAGAGGAAAACCCTAGATAGATTTTCTACAACATACACACCCATCTTTTAGAGAGAGAGCTACTCATCCTTAGTGAGAAATCATTGTAGCCTCTTCTCCTTCCCTCTCTCATTGTCATACCTTAAGAAGAGATTTCTACCTAAACACAATCCATACCTATTCAGAGTATAGAGAGTGTTTTGGAGCTTGAGAAGTTTTGGAGATTTGCCAAAAGAAGCCGGTGAGACTTGGTGGATGCAATCGAGCGTATTGCAGATCCGGAAAGCTAGACAAGACACGGTTCCAAGAAGCCTTGTTAGAGTAGGAGCTTAGAGGGCTTAGGTACATTAGGTAAATTAGGCAAATTAGGCTTGGAGGGTCTCTTACTAATTCATGTAACCTAATTGATTGTCTAGTGGATTGATTACCGCTTGGAGGGCCGTAGAGAGGTTTTTCACCAAGTTCTTCAGTTTTCTCTTCAATAACACATTGGCGTGTTATCTTGTGTTTGCATTCTCTCTTCTCTTACTCTTGTTCTTTACTTTTATTGTTTGTTGTTCATGTTTATGCACTAGAGTAGTATCGGTTGTTTGCATTTCAGTTACTCTTATTTCCGCACTTAGATAAGTTAGAGTAAAAGCAATCTAGCAATTATTTTTAATTGGGGGTCTAAACAGCTCTTGTGTTTTAACACATTTTCGAGCTTTCAATAATAATATTAAAATTAACCCAAATAACAACAAAAATAAATCAAACAAAAACAAGACTAGACCAAACAACAAGTGAACATGTTATTCAACAAAAATCCTTTAAAAAAAAAAATACTTCAATCATTCTGTTGGGTTATAGATTGACATTGGTTAATTAATTTAATCACCCAAGTTGATTAATTCGGTCAAATTACATGCAAAATGTGGAGACACCAACAAATCACCAAATAACCTAATATGCAGCGAAAAATAAATGACACTGATTTGTTGACAAATGGGGAAAATCTTTCGCAAGGCAAAAGTCCCATTGGGTAAATTTCAAGTCATCACTCTTAAGAATCTACTAATCAACAATCAAGTGGTTACAAGTACGAGGAATCTTACTACTATCCTAACTTATTCCAAAATACCAACTTACAGTTGAACCTTTACTCCAATACCCAATTGGACTTGATCTTATAGTAGACTTTTTTGCATGCACAGATCCCAATACGTGACTAATTCTAGCAACATGATTGACAATTGTTGGTTGCAAAGTTCTTCACTTCAAAGCACATTGAAGATTAGGAAGCACTTGGTTACAAAACACTAAGGCACTTAACACGCAATAACTTCTCACAGAGTGTATGAGTTCTCTAATTGAGTTTCTATGTATTTGATGATTTTTAAAATAAGCCATTTATATGGTTTAGGGTTGTAGAGAGAGAAACCTTAATCATCTAAGTCTTCATGGGCCAAAATTCAGATTTGAGAATTCTGAATTCGTAAATCTTAATAGATTGAGCTTATGTCAAGCTTCATGATTAAACCTCGATAAATACTAATGTTGAGACTAGTGTCGAGCTTTAATGATATAACTTTGCTTCACTTGTTTCTTGAGTCAATATTCATGTCTTTAATGATACCACTTGTAAATTAAACTTTACACATTTGTTGATATATTAAACCCAACTTAGATTTACCCAATTACAAGTAAAGTACATTTTGTCAAAGGATAAACCAATACATAGAAAATGACCCTAGCACATTCAAAGTTGTAACTCGTTCAGCCCATTACTTAGAAATAATCTATAATTTCATTTTTCCTTAAAAAAAGAAAAAGAAAAAAGGTACAAACAAAAATAATGTGGTCGTGAATTCTCTTTGGCAGTACTGTAGGTATGTTTTCTTTGACTTTGTAGTCGCAACAATTTTTCTCTCCTTTAGCAACTATACTCAATTTTAGCAAATATTGAACGGTTTTAGACCCCTTAAAAACAACCAGATTGCGTAGCCTAGATTAATTAGCCAAGTTGTTACTTAGTCAAATTAAGCAATTCTAGGTTAAAACAATCAAATAATCATATCATGTATATAAAATATATAAAGCAGCGGAAATAATAAAGAACACAATGATATGATCACCCAGGAAACCACACAGTAAAAATCTGGGGAGAATTTGACCCACCGATCCTCAAGGCAAACCTGAATCCATTATGAAAAAATCAAAGTTTATACAAAAGGGCTACAAGCTCCCCGCTTGACTTCCTAATGCTACCCACCAGTAGAACTTACTGACACGACCATGTGCAAGCTCCGAATCCACGGACTCCTTCTTTCTTGAATTCTTCAATCAGCTACAAGCTCCCCGCTTATTTTTCTTTAAACTTCAATGGTTGCAACTATAATGATCTTCAAGATGTTGAAATCATCTCTACCTTGAAAACCCTAAGTTTTGTGTAAAGGAAAGCTCCTCTAAGATCTCACAAGAGATTCACACAAAACCACAATGTATGAGCAACAATACAATATGGAGTACCTTCAAAAACGTGGCTAGGGTTTTATTTATATACCTAGGGTAAAAACATAAAACCCTAAACGTTTAATGAAGTAGGGCTGAGTTGGAAATTCTGCAGAAAAATCAACCTGTGCGATTTTCGATCGATCGAGCCTGTCCTTCGATCAATCGAGCTAGGCCGAAAGTCCCAAGTACTTCTGCAGCTACTCGATTACAATTTTACAATAATAAACCAACTTTGAGCAAGCCTAAATAAGATTAAATACATTGTTTTGATCATGGTTTGCCAACATTACAAATTAGAGTTCTAAATACATAAAATCCTAAGACCTTAGAACCTAACAAATATCATTTGCTTCTCTCTCTCTCTCTCTCTCTCTCTCTCTCTCTCTCTCTCTCTCTCTCTCTCTCTCTCTCTCCCTCCATATTTCTCTTCTCTATGATAATTTTAGACTCACTCTCACCTTATTACTCTCATATCAGTATTCTTAATTTCCACTACATCATTTATTAGTTTTCCCCCCTCTTCTCTCTTTGTTAGTAAAATGAATTATAATAATTCATGTATTTGCTTTTTTTTTTTTTTTTTTTTTTTTACATTTATATATTCAAGTTATTTATTTATTAGATTTTAATTTTGTATAATTTAAATTTCTTAGTGACTACTCAAAAAAATATTCCTAGCGCTGCCACCCTTACTTACAAATTATGAAATCTTTTAAAAATGTAAGCACTAAGGTTTAAAAGTAAAATACATCATTCTAAAAAATATTTAGAAGCCTTAGTGTCTAATTTATTGTACAGTTGAAGATACCCACAAAGATTAGAATAAAAACATATTTCACCTTCATACAATATTCAAACAGAAACCCACAATTAGCTGGTTATTTTTCCCAATTTGAGTTTTAAGGGTTTAAGATGGAAGCTTGTGCAAATTAAAGTGGTTACCCCTCTTGGAACTAGAAGTATGGAAATTTCAGTTGCAAAGACAATTATGCGTACATGCAGGCCAAAATGGGCTTTTACCCCTTTCTCACAAATTTTCTAACAAAATGCCCAATGTCTAAAACTAATTAGGCAATGCCTCAATTTTGAAACTTGATTTTCTAAAAATCGAGTTTCAAATGTAAAACTCGATTTCTGAAACATCAAGTTATAGTGAACGTGAACCTAGGAATTTTTTTTTTTTTTTTTTTGTACTCGAGTTCCATGAACTCGAGTACCATCACATGGTACTCGAGTTTCATGGAACTCAAGTTCCACTTGAATTTTTTTAAGGAACTCGAGTTCCGTGAGCTCAAGTACTTCACACGGTACTCAAGTTCCATAATTTTTTATTTTTTTATTTTTTTATTTTTTTATTTTTCAGTTTGCTATAACTGGATTGTCCAAAAATCGAGTTTAAAATTGAAACTCGATTTTTAGAAAATCGAGTTTCAAAACAGGGACATTTCCCTAATTAGTTTCAAATATAGGACATTTTGCTAAAAAGTTTTGGCAAAAGAAGCAAATGCTCATTTTCTCCCTTATATGCATGTCTACATTTAAAAAAAAAAAAAAAAAAAAATTATGTGCGTAATGACGTGTAGACTACATAGTGCAAGTTTCTTTGTAGTTGATTCTCTTCCTTTTGGTGAAAGTCTAGTCTAATAAGGTCGAATGTAAAATCCTCATTACCTCTTTAATGGAAATTTCTAAGTTTCTACGTCTCTTAAAAAAAAAAACACTTTTGTTAGTCGCCAACATTCTAGTAAAATAATGTATTATAATATGGTTAAATTATTCATTAATTACCAAAAACAGGGATAAGTTTCAATGAGTTGATCATAATGATGATAAACGTGGTGTTTTCTTTTAGGGTCAATTAATTCATTCTAATCTGTTAGGACATATGTGGAACTTGTTATGAACATGTGTCATATAGAATTGACTAATCCTTTAACAAAACACACTTTGCTTGTAATTGGGTAGATCTAGGATGTGTTTAATACTCAAAGGAACAAGAGTTCAAGTCCAAGTATTGAAACCATGCAAATCTGTCCAAGATTCAAGTGAAGAAGTGTTGTTCATTAAAGCTCAACAAATATCTCGACAAATGTATCTATTGAGATTTAATATTTAAAGCTCAACAGATAGCTCGACAGCTGTATCTATCGAGAATTACGAAATTCAAATTTCTAGATATGTTTTTCACGCATATCCAAGCTATTTGTGTGGGGTTTCTTTTGTCACAACCCTAGACATATATAAGGATTATTTTAAGGGCCGTCTCAGGTGATGCAAAGGTTGTTGCACTTGTTACATGCAATTGTGATCGAAGACAATTTGCCCTAGTTCATTTTTCACTTGAAGAAGCTGTTGCGTTTATACGCTGTAAGGTTTTGTAACCAAAGAGCTTCTTGATCTTTATTGTGTGGATGAACTAAAGAACTTTGCAGCCAACATCTTTCTCAAGTTAGTGTGTTAGTCACGTACGGGGATCCATGTATCGAATGGTTAGTCACATACTTGGAGCCATGCATTGAAAGGAGAGATTGCCACTACATTACAAGTCCAATTATGTATTGGGGTAAGGGTTCAACTGTAGGTTGGTATAAGGTACTAGGATTTCTTTACTTATAACCGCTTGTTTTGATAATAGTGGATTCTTGTAAGTAATAACCTTAAATTCAACCGGCGGAGTCTTGCCTCAGTGGTTTTCCCCATTTGTAAAAAAATCACCGGTATCAAATTTAATTTCTATTGCATTTAGTTATTTGGTGATTTGTTTGTGCTACCACGCTATTGCATATTAAATTGACTTAATTAATTGGTTAATTTACCTAAAGGGTTAATACATTCTTGGCCTATCAAGTGGTATTAAAGCAGGCATACTCTAATTAGGTGTTAATCTTTGCTGTGTGATCCATTGATCCCAGTTTTTCATGGATAGACAGTCTCTTATTATACCTTTTTTATTTGATAGTACTAACTATGCATACTAGAAAATACGCACGAGAGCTTTCTTGTAGTCTTTAGATGAGAAGGTGTGGCAAGCTGTGGAGATAGGCTGGGCCAAGCCAAAGGAAGCGCCAGCTGATTGAAATTATTCTAAGATCAAAGCGGAAAACTTCAACAACAGAGCATTGAATACTTTATTCAATGCAGTCACCAATGAGGAGTTCAAGAAGATATCCTCTATTGAAATTGCCAAGAAAGCATGGACCATCCTCCAAACAACCTATGAAGGGTCTAAGGCTGTCAAGAATTCAAAATTTCAAAGGCTTACCACAAGTTTTAAAGAAATTAAGATGTAGGAGGATGAGTCTTTTGATGAGTTTTACGCCAAGCTGAAGGACATAGTGAACTCTGTATTTAATCTTGGGGAAACCTTTCCAGAACCCAAGATTGTTAGAAAGGTGCTCAGATCTCTTCCAAAGAGATTCCATGCCAAGATCACTGCCATTGAGGAATCAAAGGACATTGATCAAATTCCTTTGACAGAGCTAGTTGGCAACCTACAAACCTATGAATTGAGTTTGACTAGGATCGGGAAATTAAGCAAGAGTAAAAGCATGGCATTGAAAGCCAAAAGCAGTGATACTGATGAGTCTTCGAATGATGAAGATTCTAAAATGAAATCCTACATCACTAGGCAATTCAAAAGGTTCATTAAGAATGCCAATGCGAAAGGATTTGACAAGGACCGAAAGCAATCCAGTTTTTCATAGTTCAAGAGCCAAGATAAAAGGAAGAAGGATGCTAAGGATGGCAGTCAATACATTGTTCCCTCCAGACCAAAGTGCTTTAGATGTCAAGGCTTTGGACATATGAAACAAGAATGTCCAACTTATCACAAGACCATTGGGAAAAGCAAAGCCCTTGTTGCTACCTTTAGTGACACTAAGCCTGAGGATGATTCAGATAACAATGATGACGAGGAAATTTTGAATGCCTTCACTACCATGGTATATCCTACTGAGTGGATTGTTAAAGAGGTAGATGAAGAAGAGGACTTGGTGGAGTCTAAGTTTGAGAAAATGGATAAGCAGGATGACATCCATACAGCCTATGTAAAATTGTACAAGGTCTCTGAAAAGCATGAGAAATTATATAGGTTGGCCACCAAAAGGCTGAGTGATGTGGAACTTGACCGAAAAGAGCTCTCCACAAAGGTTGATGAAGCTAATCAGGCCATTGGAGCATTACGGTTTGAGAACAATTTCTTGGCTCAAACGACCAAGAAGCTTGAAGCGGAGTTGTTTCAAGTCAGAGATCAATTGGAGAGGACTTCGAGTGCAAAGCTTGATAAGATGCTTAGCTTTCAGAAATATACTTCTGAACAAATCGGTTTGGGGTATGATTTCTCTTTTCCTAATATTGCTTCTTTTAGTATTACTATGTTTGTTTCACCTGCTAATAATGTTGATTCTAAGAACAATGATGTTAAAACAGTTTTAGCTAGTGAGAACATAGACAAGAATAAATCTATTTTAGGAGCACTCCCTAAGCTTGAAGAGGTAGTGACTAAAAACCTTAAGACTAAGAAGTGTAATAACCAAAAGTCTAAGTAGAAGAAGTAGCATCTATGTTATCATTGTGGAGCTATAGGACATACTTGACCTAATTGCTACAATTGGTTTGCCACTCAACAAAGCAACAGTATGATCTTATTTGGAAACCAGAATTAGTTTCCATCATCTTTTGCTCCACTTGGAGATCTTCTTAAGGCCCTCATGTTCTTTCAAACTTGAATGGTTTTAATTCTTCCCCCTCACCACCAGATCAAGGATTTGCCAAACGGAAAGGTTCTTCCAAAGTGTGGAAGGAAAAAGGCACAAAGTGATTTAGTCACTTTTTCTCTCTCTCCTTCTCTTTTGTTTATGCATTACTTGTGTGTTTTTCTTTCTTGTTTTTGAGGCAGTCTAGTTTTATGCTATGCTTTGTTTTAACATGTTATTGTTTGTTTGTTTTTAGTTTTGCTTTATCTTGTTTTTCATAAAATTAAAAAAAAAAATTTTGAAAAATAAAAAAAATACAAAAACAATGTGTTTTGTCTACATTGGTACTTGTACCTTGGATGACCATTGAAATAAAGTTTTTTAAACTTTGTATCTTTTGTAACTTAGATGAGCATCTCTATGCACAACTAAACAAGTGAGTTTTGTAGCTCGTGTTTGTGATGAGTACGATTAAGCAATCTCTTATACTTAACACTCATATCACTCTTTTTGACAGGAATGAATAAAAAATTCTAAAAGAAAGGCATAAATAATCATCTCATCACTAAAGCCGACCAATCATGAATAACATTTATATGTTTCGGCATAGCAAAATTATGATGTTTAAGCTTAACATAATTGGGTATTTTTTCTCTCTCTTATATGACCATGCATGATATGCTCAAATGAAAAAATATGCAAAGAAAATAAAAGCAAAAAGAATCAAAATGTTTTTAAATATGGTTGCAAGCATGCTTCTAGGAGATGTGAGAGATATATGATGTACCTCGAAGGTGATAGTCCCCATCAAGTAGTTATGATTGTGTGTGAGTTAAATTAATTTTCGTATATCTCAAATCGTCATAACATATAGACACTTGTGCAATCTTGCGATGTTTTTCAAACACAACAAGCAAAATTCTTTGCTACTTTTGGTATATGTGCAGGTACAATGTGATTTGGCGATCACAAGTAAAACATATGTTAATGTATGCTCATTAAACTGTCTTGACTTGTTTTTGAAATATAAAATAGGTTAAACTTTTTTAGTGTCTGTGTGTATGTTTGGATCCTAAATGCTTTACATTTTTTTTTTTTTTTTTGTTGAGAGATGTTTTTGAAAGCTAAAATGTTGATTGGATCTTTGGTTGAGTAACTTGCTTGATTGCATTCATTTATGTATTTTTCACCTCCTTGAAAAACTGTTTTGATCAAGCTCGACAGCTTCTCAACATATCTCAACAGATAGCTATCTATCGAGACCTTTAGAATGCTTTTTCTTGACAAATCTTAACGCATCTTCAATCCATTGAAACTTTCTAGAATTTGTCTCGATAGTTTCTTGACAGATTCTCGATCCATCGAGAAAGTTTCTGTTTAGCCGATAAATTCTCAATAGCTTCTCGATCCATCGAGGTATTTTGCTGTCAATAGATTATCGATAGCACCTCGACAGATTCATCTATCAAGAATTAGTGCTTGAAAAAATCTCAATAGACCCTCGATCCGTTGAGATGCGTTTTCTTTAAATAAATCCAATGCGAAATTTGATCTCATTTTTTCGATATCTCTTGACAGAAACCTGCCATTTCACCTTCCAAACACTCTATTTTCTCTCTAAAGCTCAAACCCAATTGGATTTCGGCCTAGAGTGATCATTTCTTCTCTGGTATGATCTTTCTTTGTCTCATTCTTCATGCATTTCACGTAGTTAGACCTAGGCTTTGGGTTTTTGTGAAATTTTTGGGGTTTTTGAAAATTGATGAGTTTTTTGTGAAATTTTTGGGTTGGATTTTGCTTAAATGATGTTATATGCTCATGCATTGCATTACATTTGCATTTTCACAATGTTTCATACATTATAGATGTGTGTTTCTATGTCGGAACCTTGTGTGCTATAGGTTTGGATTGGACTAAACCCATGATATTTTTCCTTGCACGTCACATGATCATTCATTATTCATGCATATGTACCTTTTCATTTCCTTTTTTGGTACATTCTGTTGATTGGTGCTTTTCTCTCTCTCTCTCTCTCTCTCTCTCTCTCTCTCTCGGATTGTCTGCACATGGCACCCAAGCATAAAACTACTCCATCCCAGAACCCTCTTCATTCCAGGACATCATCTTCTAATTCAACTCCTCTCTATGTCAGGTTTCGTGATGAGAAGGCCCGTTAGGATTTCTTAGAGAATTTCTCCAAACGTGGCATTCATTCAGAACGCCATGTTATCCTATCGGATTTTTCCGATACAACTCTTCCGACTGTCATACACAAGCGGGGTTAGGAATCTCTTTATGAGATACTTGTGAATTGTCCCTCTATGATCATACAGGAGTTTTACTCCAATATGTACAGTTTTGATTATTCTTTACCTCGTTTCATTACTTCTGTTCGAGGTACTCGTATAATAGTTACTCCGGAGCTTATCTTTGAGATACTACACGTTCCAAGGGTATCGCATCCTGATTACCCCTGATGTCCACCTCTGAGGATTGCGTCCAAAGATGAACTTCTATCTCTCTTCTATGAGATGCCTTTTTTATGGGATGACCGTCAAAACACCTCATGCTCAAGCTTTGCAAAAGGTCTGAGGTTCTTAAATATAGTGATAACATTTATTCTACATCCCTTGTCTCACTATAATTCTATTACCAAGCCTCGTGTTAGCTTTTTGTTGTCCCTCATCGAGGACCTTACTATTGACTTTCCCTCTCACTTCATACTCTCCCTTATAGATGTCTATAAGGATACGATGACCCGTGATAAGCTTATCATCCCTTCTGCTATCACGAGGATCATTCGCCACTCCTCTATCTCTTATCTCGAGTCTGAGCATTTCACCATCATGTGTGCCTTCAGTGCGGTGACTGTTCGATGGAGCGAGGCTCAGCTTCAACTGAAGTGGCCATAGACTGAGACGACAACTCCTTCAGCCCATTCCACTCTCAACTCCTTCTTCTTCTTCTTCTTCTTCTTCTTCTTCTGTAGGAGGTGTGACTCTTGAGGTGGTTATGGCGCAGCTTCAGCGCATGGATGCTCGCCTTAACACTCTCACTAATGAGATGAGTCAGGTGACCACCCGTGTGGGTCGTATTGCACGACGTTAGGCTCACCTTGGTGGCTTCGTTGCTTCTCCCTCTCCATCTCCACAAGCTTCAGAGGACGAGGATGATGATGATGGCTCTAGTGATGATGATGATGATGACGAGGATGAGGATGCTAACTCTTCCGGTGATGAGGAGATGACTTCTTCTCAGTGACTTACCTTTTGTCATTCGTGACAAAAAGGGGGAGTAGTTTTGGGTATCAGAGTAGTCATGTACTTAGGGGGAGAGTTAGTATAGGACATTTTAGTTAGGGGGAGTGTTTTTTTCTTGAGGGATGTAGTGAGGACTTATGTATCTTTTCTTTTCTTTCTCTTTTAGATACATTATCTTTTTGTACATCAGTCTTGTGACCACTTAGTGATAGCAAACATTGTATTTATCTTTGATATATATATTTGATGATGTTGTTATCATTTTTCACCTATCTCTCCATGTATTGTTTCTTTTCTCTCTTTATACACATGTTTCTTATTATGTATGTAATCTTATATTTTTATTTCACACTAAGATGCCTTGATGAATTTTGCTTAAAGTGTTTCAGAAATACAGGTTGTCAAAATCTATCATGCCATGAACTTTCTTCTTGCCAAATTTTTCAAGAGTTTGTATTAGGATTAGATTTTATTATATTAAACAAGTGATTATGAGTTGAGTGATTTATGACTTTTCTCATATTTCATTTGTTTGTTGTGGTTTTGTCACGGATTACCAAAGAGGGAGAATGTTAGGACATATGTGAAACTTATGAACATATGTCATATAGAATTAGCTAATCCTTTGATAAAACGCACTTTACTTGTAATTGGATAGATCTAGGATGTGTTTAATACTTCAAGGAACAAGAGTTCAAGTCCAAGTATTGAAGTCATGCAAATTTGTCAAAGAATCAAGTGAAGAAGTGCTATTCATTAAAACTCGACAAATATCTCAACAAATGTATCTATCAAGATTTAATATTCGAAACTCAACAGATAGCTCAACAGCTATATCTATTGAGAATTACGAAATTCAAATTTCCAGATCTTTTTTTCATTAATATCCAAGCTATTTGTGTAGGGTTTCTTTCTCACAACCCTAGACATATATAAGGATCATTTTATGGGCCATCTCAGGTGATGCAAAGGTTATTGCACTTGTTGTTACATGCAATTGTGACCAGAGACACTTGGCCCTAATTCATCTTTTTCTTGAAGAAGCTGCTACGTTTGTACGCCGTAGGGTTTTATAACCAATGAGTTTCTTGATCTTCATCATGTAGATGAACTAAAGAACTTTGTAGCTAACATCTTTTTCAAGTTGGTGTGTTAGTCACGTACTAGGATCCATGCATCGATTGGTTAGTCACGTACTTTGAGCCGTGCATTGAAATGAGAGATTGTCACTACATTACAAATCCAATTATGTATTGGAGTAAGGGTTCAAATTTAATTTCCTCTGTTTAGTTATTTGGTGATTTGTTTGTGTTACCACACTATTGCATGTTAAATTGACTTAATTAATTCACTTGGCTAATTAATTGTTTATGTTACCACATTTAGTTTCTGTTTTAATTAAACAATAATTAGTTAAAGGACTAGCCTCGACAAAGTCTACAGTCATAACAATTAACAAACGTAATAATTACTCAAATTAGAATAATAAGCAGCTTCTATCCCCAAGTTCGTGGCTGCTATACATTTTCAACAGAAAGATCGCTGGACTAAGATTGTGCATTATCTCTTCTCAAAAAATAAGTACGCTTATACATAAGTAAATAGTTGAAAAGAAAGAAGTGACGTTCGAACTACAAGCATAAACACCACAAAAAAAAACTATTATATATCGTACAACTATCGCTTAAACTCTTGCACTATCTTAATTTGTTTTGAAGGAAAAATGTACAAAACTCGGTACCCTTGTAAGAGCAAAGCTTATGTTCATTGTTCAATGCTTCAAAATATTGGATGGAACATCATGCGAAATCGTAGCCAATTTTAAAATAAATGCAAAAAAAGAAAAAGAAAAAAAAAAGTGTTAATATATATAATACATAGAAGTATTAGGCCAAACCCAAGGCCCTTTAATATTAAAACAGAAAAAATATCTAAAGCAGCCTTTTTCTTCTTTTCTTCTTACTTTTCTCTTTTTTTCCCCCACATATGTTGGTAGCATTCTTGCAAAGATTTTCTGGCTAAGTTTCCTCCAAATTCTGTTAAGATGAAGCATCCATTCTTGCGAAGATTTGCTGGCTAAGTTTCCTCCAAATTCTGTTAAGATGATTTATTAATCACGCAATTCCCTTTATGTATTTATTTTTATTTTTGATAAACATGTAATTTCCTCTTTCGTAGAGATTTTGCTCGCTTGGAGATACTTACTACCGTTTATGGGCCCCTACGAGTATCAACATTTATCATGAAAGGAATAACCACATTAAAAATGATTAATAATGTAGTACAAGATGGGTGTACACGATACATCTAAAGGAATAATTACATTAAAAATTCAATAAACAAATAAATAAACGAAGAAAAAAATTATTGCACATAAACATAGAGTGTAGATACACACTATATTTTATAACTGAAATCATGATTTGAAACCACAATTTTCAATTTGAAAATGTGAATTCAAGTCAAAGTTTTAGTTATAAAGAAAAGTGTGATATACACACTATGTGCAACCAACACTGCCAAAAAAACAAAGCATAGCTAAGCTTTTCCAACCCTCCACTTTTAATTTGAGTTATTTGCTTTAACCTAAGGGATGGAGGTGCTCCCCTTGGGCATAGAGGAAGACGGAGGACTCTTCTCCATTGACCCTAGAAAAGGAGGAGCAGTATTGTGACTTGTTTTAGGAGGAATATGGGTGGGTGGATTAGGCCTAGATGGAGTGACAGGACCCTTGCCTAGCAATCGGCGTAGCAAAGGAGAGACATCAATAGTGTGATCAGTGACAAATAAGGCCTTTTGTCTCATCATTGAACTCGGATTGGAAACATATGGAGGGGCTTGATGTTGCTGTATTGCCCCAGTCAACTTGTCCTTGCAATTGTTCATCATGTTTTGGTTTTGTCCATGAGAAATTGTCCTAGCCTCATGTGCCGGTATGATTGTAAGAAAAAGCACCGGCATCACCATGATTATAACAATCACGTTTAGAACCTTCATTCTTTTCTGAATGTAGAGACTACACAAGAAACTGACGAAGAATGTCGTCGGTCTTAAGCTAACATAGTTATTTATACATTGGTAACTGAGAGAGCCCGGGAACTTCCGCCGCATTACCATGAAATTACTGTGAAACAGAGGAGAGCCCAGGAACTTTCGCTGCATTACCATGGAAATTACTGTGAAACAGCACTAGCCTTACGTGCCCATATACAATTTGACCGATGATGCATGCCTGCATTTTTCTATGAGGTGCCCAGGATGCGTAGACCAAGTTACTTTGTTGAGAAGTCTTAAATGACAAATTTTATGTATATGTTTAGAGCATTCACGTTAGCTTATGAAAAAAATTCTATATGTTTTAATATAAAAATCTATTTTTTCTACTTTACATACTTATTTTTCAAGTCAAATTATCTATTTTGTACTATATTAATTTCATTAAAATATTAATTTTTCTTATTTTTTAAATTGTTTTTTTATTTTTTCATGCATAATAACCACTGTTAATTCTCTTCCTTCATCCTTAAGATATATAAAGAAAGAATAAAAAAAACTAAATGCAAACTGAATAGTGCCAATATAAATTTACATGATTACTATAGAAACCATATATATATATATATATATATTTTTTTTTTTTCTCATAACTTTGCGTAGTCTGATATTAGTAAATTTTGGACTTTATTGGTTAAAATGTGGTACTTTTTCTATTTGGCACGGTACTAAAAGCTAAATAAGACTATAAGAATAAAATGAAAGAAGATTAATGATTTACTTAACTAATTATAAACTGTTACTTCAATGAATTTTTCACTAATATAGTTACCAGCTTCTCTCCCCAAGTTCTTGCTACTCCTACAGGAATAAAAAATTTATATCCCATTTACTTTATATGTTTCACCAGTTACCAATCAAAATGGGATAGGAGATTTTTATTGGCTTCGTTAGTGTAAACATTGAGGTGTACCATAAATGAATCTATGACCCATATATATAACCTTGATGCCATGAGATATATACTACGTTGATATATATATATATATATATATATATATTTTTTTGGGAGATAACACAAGCAATAGGGTAATGGAAACATTTTCAAAGACAACAATACTGGATTGATGGGGTTTCTTCTTCTTCTTCTTCTTCTTCTTTTTGATGAATAGTACAGTCTCACTAAGCAAACCATATATTACCATAATGCAAGAACCTTTAAAAAAAAAAATCAATTAAATTTTACCAAAAAAAAAAAAAAAAACTACTAAATATGGTATCATGGTCTATCTATCATCTAAGACGCTAGTCAAAACCCTTTTTTTTTTCTTCTTATTTATTTATTATTATTTTTTGTAGTGTGGCCTGATCACAGGCTAATATATTTCAACCTAATGATAGGTTTAAGATTGTGCTTTATTTTAATTAATTTGTTTTAAAGGAAATATTACTTATCTTTGTACCTTGTATTATAAGGCCAAAAATGCAAAAGGTATAACAAATGCCAGACGCAACACAGTCCTTTACTTCCTCTCTTCTTACCATCCCATAATTTTTTTGTCTTTTATTACCTCTTTTAATATAAGTTGGAGCTTGGAAGTTGGAAGCCATCTTTCTAATTTTCTTAATCACATAAACCATTTGATCCTTGGAAGAAATCGCGTTGGAATATTTACGTCCATAAGGGATCTGCACGCGGTTTCAACGAAGATGATAAGACTAATATACATCTAGCCACCGCTATGGACTTGCCCATTCGCCGTGTCCTGTAAACAATAAAATACAATAAGACAATTAGTGTTCTTGCAAAGGTGCTTCTTAATTTCTTTTCTTTGTCCTTAAGAAATAAAAATTTAGTATGACACAACTTTGAAGTTTGATCAATATGGTTCAAAAGGAAAGATTAAATTTAAACCCAATTCTCATAATTTATGAGTAGCTAATTTCAGCTATTAACCCTTGATCTTGCCATTAAATTAACGATTATTCCAAAAATTTAAATTATTAGAATATAATAAATTTAATTATTTAACCACATATTTCTAATATTTACATGTAAGTTAAATATTGGTAGTTGCAAACAAGATACGGTGGAATTATTTCATAAATTTGCCCTAATATTTTGAAGACATTTTTGGGCCCTTATTTTATTATTTATTTATTTATTTAGCTTAGGAAAGTGTATTAACAATAATAATTTAATATCTCATAAAGGAATTTACAAACTCACACGGTTTAAAGTCAAGTTTTGTTGCCTTGGCGTCTAAATTTTAATATACATATGAATTTGCTCAAGTTTTAGCGAAAAATATAATACTTTCTAAGAAAGGACTCAACTAATACCCAAAAAAACAAAAGATGTTTACAAGTGTCCGATTAGGGATACTGAGAAACATCGTCAATTTGAATCAATTTCCAGGGATATTGTATATAGGGAGGGATTGGCATGAAAAAGAGTTGAAGCTCTTGCAAGTTGCAACACGGAGTCAATACTTTGAGGAAAAAACATACATACCGACATAATGCCGTACGTACAAAGGCGCGAAGATGGTGGGAAGATTGCTATAGTATCTTACTGGTAATAGAATTCGATCGAAATTACATGGTAAGGTTGCTCTTCATTTTACCAATAACATTTTATTTCTTTAATTTAAGAGTCTAAATATAGTATATTTTACATTATTTAAAATATTAAATAATATAATATAAATATATTTTTAATCTGTAATCATTTAATCTAAATGATGAAATGGATATATTAAAAAGGGACAAGAGCTTTTTATGATAATTTGTGACTAAAGTTACCAAACTTTGGCTTCTTAACAAACATATTCAAATGAAATTTTCGAAAAGAGTAATGCTAGGCCATAAACAGTTTTACAAACAACTGAACAAGCAACTCACCAGAGCTGCATAAAATGACAAGAGGGTGAGGGGAAGGAAGAAAGGGAGATAGTTGATTTTAAATGTAACGAAATTTTAGTTCTAATATTTGATATGTATTTCATTTTTTTTTTTAAGTTGGTATTAACCATTCCACGCTGGCAATTTGTAAAGAGTTTGTAAAATTATTTGTGGCTCTAGCATTACTCCTCCACTAATATTGTTTGTTTTTAGACCCCTTAAAACACAACTAGATTAACCTAATTAATTAGCCAAGTGATTACTTAGTCAAATTATGCAGATCTAGGTTAACACAGATAAATCATATCAATGTAAAGTGCAGAAAATAAAGAATACAAAGATATGGTGACCCAAGAAAACCAAATTGGTAAAAAACCTGAGGAGGATTTAACCTAGCTATCCTCAAGGTAAAACTGAATCCACTATGAAAGAATTGAATTTTACGCAATAGCGACTTAGACCACTAACATCCTATTGCTACCTCGAGTAAGAAACTTCCTACCACGACCTCATGATAGCTCCGAGTCCACAGACTACTTCTATCTTGGATTCCCAGCAAGTACAAACACTTCCGCTTGTATATCTTTAAGCTCTTGAATCTGCAACTGAATGATCACTAAGTTATTGACATAATCTTGAATCTTGGAAATCCTAAGTATGTGTGAAGGCAATCACTTCTAGATCTCACAGAAAATTCACACACACAGCATAAAGAGCAATCACAAACGGGCTTGGGCTGAGTTGGAAATTTTGCAAAAAAAACAATCTGCACGACTTTCGATCGGTCGAGTCTAATTCTCGATCAATTGAGCCAGGCAGATTTACATTTTACATAAAAAGCAAATACTTTGAGCAAGTCTAAACAAGACTAAAACATTTTGATCATGGTTTGCCAACATTACAAAATCAAGTTCTAATACATTAGTTTCTAATTCTTAGAACCTAACAAATATGTAATTAAATAAATATAAAATCTCACATCAATGAAATCTCCACTAATATACTCTGCAGCTTCTCTCCCCACATAACCTTATGAATTTGTATGTATATATATATATATATATATATATATATATATATATGAATTTGTGCAACAAATATAACCATGGAACCATAAGATTACTACTTTCATCATTTTTTTATGATAACAAGGTATGAAAGAAAATTAATGAAATTTTTTTCAAGTACCATATATAATAATGCACCAATCATTTTATTTTACTTTTGCTTTTGCTTTGGTGAATAAAACGGTATCATTATTTGAATTATATATTACCACATCACCCACCTATGGGCCATTTATTTTGTGAAAAAATGACACAAAGAGAAGATAAGAACGTCGATACTGATAAATGGAAAATATGAAAGAGTGACAGAAAGCACAAGGAATTCAATGCATATATAGTGAATTTTTAAATTAACCGATTCAAATACCTTCTCAACAAACAGAATTAAAAGGTGGATTCAATAATGAATGTGTGGCTATTGTTCGAGGTGACTATTGAAAATCTATGCATCCATTGGTTGTGCATGGGAAATGAGATACTTTTAAGTATGAAGCCATTTTTACAATTTAAAATAAAAAGAATTTTATCTAAAATTTTTAAATTTAAAATAATTTATTAGTTTTGGGGCATATGCGAATCACCTATTAACTAGGGGGGATATTGCTCAATTTTAAATTCTAGGAAGGAGATTGAAGTGAAATGAATAATAATTGGGGAAAATGTGCAATCAACCCAAGAACTTATTATGTTTATTCTCACCAAGTTTTAGTATGAATGGGCTCTTTAAGAAGAAAAATTAAATTAAAAAATAGAAACAAGTTTATTTTAATTAAAATTCTTGTTGTTGGTATTTTTATTGCTATTGTAATTTTTATTGTTAATGGTATTGGTATTGGTATTTGCATTAGCATTATTATTTATACCACTAATACGAGGATACCACACTTTGTTGTCCATCTTTTGGATGTTGAAAAATAACCTTACTTACTAGTGGTGGGTCCATGTTGATGTTATGGTGGTCACAAGACTTGCAAAAAGAAATGTGTGTGTATATATATATATATATATATATATAAACTTGCAAAAAATATTATATACTAAACTAACTTATTGTGACCATCTTAAAAAAAATGTTGAACACACTGACTTGAGAATCACAATAATTTTTGTTCTACAAAATAAGAGAAATGCTACTATATTTACAACATATTTACAATAATTTCACAAAAAATCTTATATGGTAAGCTATTGAAGATTCAAATTTTGGCCTAATACTAACATCAATTTTGTATCCACCAGTAATAGCTTGTCACATAAGATTTGGTATAAGTTGTGACATGTGAAAATGTTGTGGTAATAGCATTTCTCCTAAAATAATTATGTCTCCCAATATATTATTCTTAAACCCTTAAACCAAAAAAAAAAAAATGTTAAAATAACAATAATAAAAATTAACCCAAATAACAACAAAAATAACTCAAACAAAAATAAGACTAGAACAAACAACAAGTGAACATGTTATTCAACAAAAAGCCTATTTTAAAAAAAAAAAAAAAATTCCATCATTTAGATTTGTAACTCGTTCAACTCATTTCTTAAAAATAATCTCTAATTTCATTTTTCTTTAAAAAATGGTACAAACAAAAATAATGTGATCATGAGTTCTCCTTGGCAGTGCCAGAAGTTATGCTTTCCTTGACTTTGCAGTTGCAACAAATTTTCTCTTCTTTAGTGACCTACTCACATTTTTAGCAAATATCATTTACCTCTCTCTCTCTCTCTCTCTCTCTCAAGGCCCGGTGCTTGTAATAAGTATTCAAATCATTTTAGACTCACTCTCTCACTTTATCACTCTTATATATCAGTATTCTCAATTTCCACTATATCCTTTATCAGTTTTTCTCTCTTTTTCTCTTTGTTAGTAAAAGAAATTATGATACTTCATGTATTTGTGTGTGTTTTTTTACGTTGATATATTCCAGTTATTTCTTTATTAGATTTTGATTTTGTATAATTTAAATTTCTTAATAGCCACTCTAAAAAATATTCTTAGAGCCGCTACCGTTATTTACAAATTATGAAATCTTTTTAAAATGTAAATAATAAGGTTTAAAAGTAAAATAAATAATTCTAAAAAATATTTAGAAGCCTTAGTGTCTAATTTATTGTACAGTTGAAGATACCCACAAAGATTAGAATTAAAAACATATTTCACCTTCATACAATATTTAAACAGAAACCCACAATTAGCTGGTTATTTTGCCCAATTTGAGTTTTGAGAGTTTAAGATGGAAGCTAGTGCAAAAGTGGTTACTCTTAGCTCGTGGAACTGGAAGCATGGAAATTTCAGTTGCAAAGTCAATTATGCATGCATGCATGCCTGCATGCCTGCATTTTTTTTTTTTTTTTATGTGCGTAATGTCTTATAGACTGCATAGTGCAAGTTTCTTTGTCCACAAATCTTAAATTTCAAATTTTAAACATACATCAAAATTGCTGGTATCTTCCTTGTGAATTCTTCGAAGTTACGTATGTGGTAACTTAGGATTCTCTCTATTTTGCGATTTCAAATTTTATTTTTTAGATTCAATAATAAAGTAAAATGTATTATATTATTTAAAATTTTAAACTTATAATATATATATATATATATATAATGTGAAGTGAATTATAATATGAAAAATATTATTTCTGGATAATTTATGGCTTAAGTTTTAATTATATTGTATCAAAACTTTGGCTTCTTCACAAAATTTTCAAATTAATGGTCTGGACTTAATTCAGGTTATTTGTACTATAGTTGCTACTGCCTGCTAATAGCTTCCGAATTTGTGTTAAATTAGTTTTATTATTGAGCTCAGATACTGGACCAGAAACTGTGCCTTGTGTTAAAGCCTTAGAGTGAAATCAGATTGAAGAATTGAGGAATAGAGAAGAAGAAGAAAAAAAAGAAGCAGTTCAGAAGAAGAATGATAAATGTTGATATCTGCTTAAGCTACAGTCGTTTTGTAATAACTTTATAAACTACAAGTAGCTTTTCTGTTATAGTTTGTTAGTTGTTAATACTGTTTTAGGTGACAGGTTTCTTGTTCTTATTGATTTCTAGTCAGTTTAGTTTATAATGATTTTCCCACTCTCTTCTTCTAATATATAAGGACAAAGTTTTTGTAATTTAATACATATTCGCATGTACAACTTCACAGATTGATTCTCTCTCTTGCATTCTCTCCTTCTTTCAAATTCCTAAATCTTCATTGTTGAAAGCTTGAGCTTTTGTCAATCTCAACACCCTGTACGATCCATGGGAGATTAATCAAAAGTCTACTATCGTAACTTGCTCAAATTAAAGAATCTGCACAAGTACCTCTGTTGCTCTAACTTGTTAAGGATTTGTTCATTATTTAAAGACAAACTAGTTAAGAAACTCCTATTTCGCTCAGTACTAAAATCAAAACTAAACTAAAAGAATAAAACAAAAGAAAATTATATATCTACATATATAATAATTATATACTCTTAGTACAATGATGTTTCAACTTATCTACTGATCATCAGCTTCTCTCCTCATATTCATGCTTGATAGGCCAAGAATGTATTGACCATTTGTGATAAATTAACCAATAATTAATTAAGTTAATTAACATGCAATACGCGTGGTAGTACAAACAAATCACCAATTAAGTTAATATGCAGTGGAAAATAAAATGACATGGTGATTTGTTTACGAATGAGGAAACCCTCCAAGGCAAAAACTCCACTGGGTGAATTTAAGGTCACTATTTCTGAGAATCCACTATTATTACAACAAGTGGTTACAAGTAAAGGAATTCCAGTACCTTATAACAACTTACAGTTGAACCCTTACCCCAATACATAATTGGACTTGTTTTGTAGTGACAATCTCTCATTTTCAATGCACGGCTCCTAGTACGTGACTAACCAATCGATGCACGGATCCAAATACGTGACTAACACACCAACTTGAGAAGGATATTGGCTGCAAAGTTCTTCAGTTCATCAACACAATGAAGATCATGAAACTCCTTAGTTACAAAACCCTACGTTGTACAAATGCAATAGCTTCTTCAAGAGAAAGATGAATTAGGGCAAATTGCCTCTGCTCACAATATACTTGAATAATACTTTTTCATCAAGTTTCATCCAGTGTGACAACCTTTAAAATAATCCTTATATGTTTAAGGTTGTGAGAAAAGAAAGCCTAAACAAGTATACACAGGCATGTGTGAAATCAGATCTGAAAAATTGATTTTCGTAAATCTTGAGCAGCTATCGAGCATCGAGTTAAACATGCCTTTTAAACCTCAATAAATGCTATCTATTGAACTAGCTGTCGAGTTTTAAAATACAGCACTTCTTCATTTGATTATTGGACAGATTTGCATGACTTTAACACTTGGACTTGAACTCTTGTTCCTTGAAGTATTAAACACATCATAAATCTATCAAATTACAAGTAAAGTGCGTTTTGTCAAAGGATCAGCCAATTCTAAATGACATATATTCCTAATATGATTCACATATGTCCTAACAATGCTGCTTATATCAGAATAAAAATCTTCAATCCCACTCATATTTTGCTCCATCAATGATCATTACTTTTTGCTCCACCAATGATCATTAAAAATGGGAAAGGGCATTTTTATTCTCTTTTGCAATGTCAAAATTGAACTGTAACAAAATGAATCTATGCCCCATATACAACTTTGATATCATAAGATTTCTACTTATTTATTACATAAACTTTTTTTAAAGATAAAAGGTAATGAAAGAAAATTAATGGAAACTGCCCCAATCAACGCCTCGTAATTTTTCATCATGTTTTGGTTTTGTCCGTGGGAAATTGTCCTAGCCTCATGTGCAGGCATGCACATGAGGAAAAGAACTAGCACCACTGTGACTTTGAGAAGAATAATAGTTAGAAGAGCCATCTTTTCTTCTGTAAGAAGAGAGAGTTTAAGATCTATGACTACGCCTAGGGCTAACATCATTCTCCAATGGTTAAATAAAGGAAATAAGGGAATAGAAAAAGGAAACACGGCCCGTGCAAAATGGGTGTGGACATTTCAGAGATACTGAGCAACTTCGTCACTGAATCATCATGGAAATTGTTTTGAAACAGCGACGTAAGTGCCATGAAATTTGAAATCAATTTCCAGAGATATTGTATATAGGGAGGGATTGGCATGAACTAAGTTGAAAACTCTTGCAACACAGAGTCAATACTTTGAGGGAAAAACATACATACCGACATAATGCCGTGCAAGGTGCGAAGATGGTGGCAAAAGAGCTTACCCCGCGTGTTCAGAAATTTTAGTTGCAAAGAGATTTTCAAGCATGCAAGCCTCTATTTTTTTATGAACTGGCCGAGACGTATAGTGCAAGTTTCTTTGTCGACAAGTATTATATTTCAAATTTTAAATGCATCTGTGAACATTGTTATAGTATCTTCCTGGCAATAGAATACGAAATTACATGCTAAGGTTGCTCTCCATATTACCAATAACATTTTATTTCTTTAATTTAAAAATATAAATATGGTATATTTTACATTATTTAAAATATTAAATAATATAATACAAATATATTTTTAATTTGTAATTATTTAATCTAAACAATGAAATGGATATATTTAAAAGGGACTAGAGCTTTTTATGATAATTTGTGACTAAAGTCACCAAGCTTTGGCTTCTTAACAAACATATTCAAATGAAATTTTCAATAAGAGCAATGCTAGAGCCATAAACAATTTTACAAACAAGTAAATCACCAAAGATGCATAGGGAGACAAGAGGGTGAGGGGAAGGAAGGGAGATAGTTGATTTGATTTGAATTTTTAATAAGAATTGTAATGAAATTTTGTAAAAAGTTTGTAAAATTGTTTATGGCTCTTGCATTACTCCCACTAATATGTAATTAAATAAATATAAAAACTCACATCAATGAAATTTCCACTAATATACTCTGCAGTTTCTCTCCCAACATAGCCTTATGAATTTGTATATAAATGAATTTGTGTCACAGATATAACAAGGAATGAAAGAAAATTAATGAAAACTTTATCAAGGACTATGTATGATACTGTATCGATCATTTTATTCATTTATTTTTCTTTTGATGAATAAATTGGTATCATTATTTGAGCTATATATTACCATGAAAGGTCCATTTTCTTAATCAAAAATCAATTAGCTTTTACAAAATCAAAACCTACTAATATGGTCTATCAATGACGCTAGTAAACCCTTTCTTTCCTTTTTTTTTAATATTTATTTTTTGCCTTGGTGTGTGGCCAAATCAAAAACTAATCAGCTGAAGTGGAGTTGTGGTGTACCTTTGTGTTAGAACCCCTTTCCCTCTCCTTTGTGTGTATGTGTGTTTGTTTTTCAAAAAAAAAAAAAAGAATGGGTAATTGTCCCACATTGCTTAAGAGAGTGTGTTGTGTGTAGTATAACTTGCCCCACCCTCCCTTAAAAGTTACCATGACTTTTGAGTAGAGTTATGGTGTGCCTTTGTGTTAGAACCCCTTTCCCTCTCCCTTGTGTGTGTATGTGTGTTTGTTTCTCAAAAAAAAAAGATTGTGTATTATTTTAATATGTTTTGAAAGGAAAATATATATATATATATATATATATATATATATATATATATCTTTGTATGTTTTTTTAATTAAAAGGGCCAAAATGCAAAAGACATAGATGCCTAGATGCAATGCAATTTGGACATTTCCCTAAAGAAATAAATTATATTCCTAAATGCTTAATAAAAAGGTCCATTTTTTTTTTCGGGGTGCCTGGTCTTTGTGTCCAATGCAGAGTGCATGCAAAAGTGTTTTTTTTTTTTTTTTTTTTTTTTTTTTTTTCAAATTCAGAATGCCTAATTAATTATATTTATGTGCATGTAGAGAAAATGTGACTCATAAATTCAAAAACCTAAGAAGGATACCACATAAGCTTGCATCTCCCAGAAAAACCTAGGGAGGCCCAAGTGAGTGTAGCTATGTAGCTGAAGTCTTTTCCTTTTATTTATTTATTTATTTATTTATATAAATTAAGGACACCTGGCTATTGATATGGCAGCTCTCAATTGAAAAAAAAAATTAATATCACTATTAACTACGTCAGCATTTTTTTTAACACAATAGCAAAATATTAGGAATTAAATTGACATATTTGAAACGTAAGGGACTAAAAATGTAATTAAATATAATTGTTTTTAGTTGTTTTTTTATTTAAAAAAATATTTTTTTAATAATAATAGAGTTATGGACAAAGGAGTAACAACAATAGTACGTAAGTGCAAGCTACCAAAGTGACAAAAAAATGAAAATTAAAGGATCAAATTAATGAAAATTTACCAAAATGAAATGGAGTAATTTTTATTTTTATTTTCACTAAGCTCAATTAGAATGCTTTTTTTTTTTTTTTTTTAACAAGAAAATATAACAAACATAAACATATATTTATGTTTACTAAAATTGTTGTTATTTTATGTTGTTTTTATTACGGTAATAATAATAATAATAATATGGTCACTGATGTTCTTTTTAGAAGGAATGGGGACATGGGATGAAACCTCCTGATCTACATCAGTAACCTTTATTGGTACTTTGTGTATCATTTCTTTTCCCACTCCTACTTGGTTTATCTGGTCTTAAGGCTAGCTATGAAAGTGATTAAGGTATTTAGGTCATTCATTCAAGGGATGATGTTCCGAAAGAGTTTCCCTCCTACAATGGTATGTTATTATACAAGGGCGGAATATATATGGGTGATTCTAGTGGTGACTTGAAGGGAATTGTGTTGCAGCAAGTTCATAATGGTCCCTTGGGGGGTCATTTAGGTTATTTGAAAACTCTCCACAAACTTCAAAGGGATTTTCATTGGTTTGGTATAAAGAAAGATTTGAAACAGAATGTTAAGCAGTTTGATGTATGTTAGAGGCTTAAGATTGAAATTTGTTATCTTGTTGAGTTGTTACAGTTACTAGCAATTTAAGAAAAACTTTTGTACATTGTCAGTATGGACTTTGCTGAAGAGGGTTTCCATAGTATGAACATTATGAATGGATTACTCAGGTATTCACTTTAATCTTTTATCTCATCCTTATAATAAAGCTACTAAGAATTCTAACTTTGACATGCAATTTGTTTTTAAGCTATACGGCATACCTGCTACCATTGTAAGTGATAGAGACCCTATCTTCACCTCACATTTTTGGGAAGAGTTAATATCACCGTTAGCCACGTCAACCAAATATATATATTGATACAATAGCAAAATGTTAGAAACTAAATTGACACATTTGAAACGTCAAAAACCAAATTAACACAAGATGTAAAGGTTAATGACCAAATATGTAATTAACCCAAATTATTTTTAGTTGTTTTTAGTATTGAAAAAATATTTTAAAAAAATTAACAGAGTTATGGACAAAGGAGTAATAGTGACAGTAAATGTAAGCTTATAGAACCAAAGTGACAAAACATGAAACTTAAAAAAACCAAATTAATGAAACTTTACCAAAGTAATTTGTGTTTTTGCCAAATTTTAGTTTTATTTTCACTAAGTTCAATTAGAATGGTTTTTTAGTAATTAAGAAAATACAACAAACATAAACATAACATAAACGTATGCTTACTAAAATTATTGTTATTTGTGTTGTTTTTAATAATAATAATAATAAACAACCCATTGAAGGAAAACTCCACAAATAACCCATTAATATTACTCTTACATGTTAAATACTAACAAATCAAATGATATAAACAAAAAAACAAAAATAAAAAAAAAACCAAAATTTATCATCTTGCCAATCTAGGATGTACAAACTAAAATTCAACAACATCAGCCTCCTATAGGGCATGTTTTTTGTGAATAAATGAAACAAAGAAAAAATAAGTTTGTTAATGACAAATAGAAAATACGAAATTGTCATGACTAGCCGGTTTGGGCACTTCAATCATAAATATACAACTTGGTAAATTTGGCAATGCATGATTTGGAATTCCTAATATATAGTGAGTTTATAAATTAACTCATTTAAATAACTATTCAAAAGACCCTGTAAAATTATGCCAAGTTTAATTAGCCTAGAAATCGAAGGTGGATTCATCAAAGAGTGTGTGGTTGCTGTCTAAGGTGACTATCGAAAATCTATGCATCCATTGGTAGCCAATGGGCAATTAGATACTTTTAAATATGAGCCCAATTTGAGTACCCCCCCCCCCCCCCCCCCCCCCCAAAAAAAAAAAACTCTTAAAATGTTTGAATCTAACAAAATTTATTAACGTTTTGGGCAGTTTACCAATCACCTATTAATTAGGGGGAATATAGCTTGATTTTAAATTATAGGAGGGAGATTGTTGTAAACCGAATAATAGTTAAAGAGAAAATGTTCAATCAACCCGAATATTTATTATGTTTATTCTCACCAATTTCTAGTATAAATGGGCTTTTTGACAAGAAAATTTATATTAACAAAACATAAACAAGTTTATTTTAACTAAATTATCGTTGTTGGTATTTTTATTGTTATTATTAGCCTTACTTACAAATTAAGAAATTTTTAAAAATGTAAATTATAAGTTTTGAAAAGTAAAATAATCAATTCTAAAAAAATGTTTTAGAAGGCTTAGTGACCAATTTATTGAAAGTAAAGCCAAAATTTTTTGAGTGATTGCTACAGTTGGCTGCTATATCTAGCAGCTCATTGTAGCGGGATGGTATAACAAAAAATATTTTTTTACTCAGTTCTTTCTCATCTTTTATTATTTTATATTTTATCTTTCTCTTTCTCTCTCTCTTTCTTTAGACAAATCTCTCTCTCTCTCTCTCTCTCTCTCTCTCTCTCGCTTTATTGGTTTGGCCGAATCACCCTGCTCCTCCCTTCTCTTCAATTTTTTTTTTTTTTTTATTCTTTTGGCAAGGCTATTCAATCTACAACTGAAGAAATCAATACAGTTCAAGCTTCCTCATTTTTGTCTTCCTCAAGCTTCCTCATCTTTGTCTACCTTTGATCTTCTCTCTTTGAGATTAAACTTTGGTGGTGGTTGGTTTTGAGTGTGGGTCTTGTGGATTGGTGGTTCTAGTGGTGGTGGTGGTGGTTGATTTTGGGTGTGGGTCATGTAGATTGGTGGTTCTAGTGGTGGTGGTAGTTGATTTTGAGTGTGGGTCTTGTGGATTGGTGATTGTAGTGGTGGTGGTGGTTGATTTTAGGTGTGGGTCTTGTGGATTGGTGGTTGTAGTGGTGATTTGTTAGGAACCTAGTTGTTCCTAATGGGGTTGGATAGGAATTATAGGAGAATTGACGGGAATTGTAGGGAAATTGACTTAATTAGAGGTAATCACCAACCATAGAGAAAGAAAAAGATTAAGAGAGAGAAAGAGAGATGCACTAATGCATTAAGAAATTGGTTTATTCTTCAATAATGGAAATATGATTACAAGTAGGTATTTATAGAACTATGAAACTATTCTATTGGCCCACATGACCTTCTTCTAATAGTCCTATTATTCTCCATGTGCACTAACTAACCAACTAACTAACTAAATGCATTCTATACCCAAATGTGGGGTTCCTTTTGGGTGTGGGTTTGGTGGTGGTTGATTTAGCTAAAGGTTTGGCTGTGGCCGTGGGTTGTGGTTGTTATGGTGGTTGATGGGTGTGGTTTGCTGGTTGTGACTGTTGTTTATTGTTTTATTTATATTATTTTAATGTGTTGCATGTTAAAATAGAAGTTTTGATGTTGGGAGTATTTAAAAGTAAATTGTTAAAATGGATAAAGTGACTTTTTGAGTAATTAAAAACTACATTTTTTGACATCTTTGCTGTGAATCTCTAATTGGTTGTTTTTCCTAATTTAATTCAAGTGTAGTTTAGCCACTTGGAGTCAGGGCAGAGCCAGGGGTTAATTGCCCCTCCCTAACTCCTCATAAAAATTCTTATACCTACCAGTATTAGGAACTCCTCTAAAATATTCATCAAAAAAAAAAAAAAAAAAGGAACTCCTCTAAAATGACTCTATCCCTAACATAGAAAAAGCACAAAGAGGCAATCCCAATTTAGAGGAAAAATGAACTGACACACAAATAAAGGAAAAAAGATTTCATTGAGGCAAAGCAGCACACTTGTAAGACTGTTTTGTCTTGTCTAGCTTGTAGTTTTTCACTATTCATGAAATCACACTAGCAATGGAGGATTTAAAAAAAAAATACCTATTTTGTTGGGGGACATTACACAAAGTAATGGCAAAACAATGTTAACACAAAAGACAAATAGAAAATATATAACTTAGAGGCACAATATCGTTTTCCTTAGATAATATTCCCCCCCCCCCCCCTCACACTATTGTTGCTAAAGGGTTATCGCAAATTTATCCCTAAGATACAACTAAGATATTAGGTTCTACAGATAGCAATTCTGGAAAATGACCACAAAATTTCTTATGTTTCTCTCTAACTTACTATTTTGTGGAGTTCTTTTTCAAGTGAACATAAACCTCTATTTATACCCATAGGGATGTATTTCATCAAAAGGCATGTATAAAAAGTTAAAATGTTTCATAAAACCGTTCACAAGGCTTGAAATCTCTTCAACATTTTTGTACATTCACTAGAAAATTCTGCAGAAAATCTTGTTTCACGACTTTCGATTGATTGAGTGTTCTTTTCGATCGATCAAACAGGAATCGAATAGCGATCGAATCATCTAGAGACTCTAGGATTATTTTCTTACCATTTTGATCGATCGAGCAAAAGTTTCGACCGATCAAAAATGCTGAATTTCAAATTTTCACTTAGAAAATTCCAGAACTTGAATTTTCACTTTATGAAATAGTATTCTCCAAATTCAAACATCATTATTACAACTTATCCATATATATACCAATATATACAACATATTTTACATTCTCAAACACTACTTTATTTATTTTATCATTTTATTTTACAACTCACCTAACATCTCAATTTCTATTTTTACATACAACTTATTAAAATAATATAAAATATATCAACAAATAATATAAAAAATAATACAACTCTTCCATCTCTCTACCTTTTTGTCTTTCTCTCTCTCTACCAAACCCACATAGGCACACACTACTTAAAAATAATAATATTTAAGTTTACAACCTAGCTACAGTACGTTGCAAATATGCCAACTTATTGTAGTAAGGTGGCATATATTTTTATGACTACATAACCCAATGGAGTGAGTTTTCAATGAATTTGGTTTTAAAATAGCAACTTGATGGGTTTTACACCCTCCAATTCTAATGCTTTAGCAAGCTTATTTATCATTTTATTTTATTTTATTTTTTGTTTCCTTGGCATTTCAATTGGTGGGCCTATATTCTAAACTAAATAATTATTTTCATCAACAACCAAAAAAAAAAAAAAAAAAAAACCATAAATGTTCTTGTAATATAACCTTAAAATTTCCCCTATCTTTTTTCCTTCTTCTTCGTCTCTGGACTTTTTAATTTTAAACTTTTTTCCCTATTAATCCAAATATTAAATACTTTGAAAAATAGAGAAAGAAATATTGAATTCTACCTATTTTTCAAAAGTAATTAAGGCAGTCATATGTATACAACTTGGCCAAAATATTTCTATATTCTTAATACATTTAAATTGATTTAAATTCTCAATTTATTTTGAGGAATCAAATTAGATATTTAATTATAGTTTATGTTACAGTTTTTTACAATTACTTATTTATTTGTTTTGTTATCAATATCGAGTAATATTTGGTTTCCAAAAAAAAACAAAGAAGTGTCGATCAATATATTTAGATTATTATTAATTTTTTTTTAATCTTGGCCCTAAACCGCAGGATCACAACTATATGGAGTTAGTTCTTTCAACAACAACAACAACAACAACAACAACAAAGCGCATTAGAAATAGCACCATTACTGCTGTGACTTTGAGAAGCATATTTAGACGTCTAATAATTATCTATAAGTAGAAAGAGTTTTAAGATAGATGCTGTAAGGGGGCACTCTGGGTCTTTGGCCTAAGAAGTAACTGGATTAGGGTCCAGAGAGCCCAACAAAATGAATTTGTAGAGAGTGTGCTTAAAAACTAGATTTCAATGGATCAAGTAACGCGCACAATGGATTGAAGATAGTAAGAAAGTAAAGAAAGACAAACTCTATACAAAGAAATCCTTCCTCGGCAAAATCCGAGGAAAGTGGTTCTTGAATATATCTCTTTTAGGCTTGGATACAATTTCAGTTTTTATTGCTACAGTGTTTTCTCTACAAATTTCCGATCCCCCCATCTCTGGAGGGTCTCTCACATTATATAACCTCTTTTGGCTGATCTTGACCCTTTATTTGTTAATTGTGCAGGCCACTACTCGAGTGTTTGTCCCATCAGACGCCCTCTCCAGTCTTCTGTGAGTTGCGGCAACCAAGACAATATTGTTCAGGCATCTTCTTCACATAAATGCAGCTAGAGGGTTTGGTGAGGTGCAATAAATGTGGTGGCAGCTACCATCCTTCTATTCACGTCATGGCTGACCCCCTCTTTGAGGCTCTTCCTCCGCGGTGTGGTCCCCCTCTGCTAACGTGCCATTGACGTGGCCATGGCTCATCTCTCCAGCTGTATTGTCCAAGGGTATGTACTCCTCGGCACTGTATTAGCCTCTTTGGTATTAGGGTATAACATGTGGCACTATTTCCTTATTGAATTTATGTACCCCACATATGTCTTCAGGGATTAATCGCACAAAGGATGTCTAATAAGGGAGGTAAGGGATTATAGAACCAAAATGCGGACCATGTGAGAGGGGTGTAGAGGTTAGATACTGAGAAACTTCGTCACTGAATCATCATGGAAATTGATTTGTAATAACGCGGTGGGTGCCATGAAATTTGAAATCAATTTCCAGGAATATTGTATGTATATAGGGAGGGATTGGCACGAACAAGATCTTGCAACTTGCAAATTGCAACACGTTCAGAGTCAATATTTGCGGGAAAAACATACACCAACGTAAGGCGGTGCAAGCTGCGAAGGTGGTAGCAATGTTAAGGAGCAAGCTGGCGTAAAAATGGTTACCCCTCGTGGACGTTCGGAAATTTCAGCTGCAAAGACAATCATGTATGCATGCCTGCATTTTTTTTAAAAAAATTTTATGAAAGCATCCGGCATTTTTTTATTTTTATTTTTTATGTGTGTAATGACTTAGTGCAAGTTTCTTTGACCCCAAGTCTTCGATTGTAATATTTCAAACATATATTAAAATTGTAAGTTTATGATTAAAATTTTTATTTTTTAGGTTCAATAAAGTAAAATATATTATATTATTTAGAATTTTAAATAATATAGCATAGATACACTTTTAAATTACCGTGCAAGGTCCATTATTTTTAATCAAAGATCAATTAATAAAAAGGACGGAGCGACAAAGTACTGCATAATTTTTTAGCAATATATATAATTAAATAAAAAAATTTATGTTCTTCATCCCATAAACACTTATATTTATTGGCCAGGCTTAGCCTCCTTTGACACTAATTAAGGTTAAATTAATATGCAAAGTACATAAATGTTGAACTCATTTCTCTCACATGATAGTTAGTCCTGCATCCTATATGTATTGAGCAAGTTTGACCTCCTTTGATTCCAAGAGTAATTATATAATACTTTAGACTTGCGATAAACGTACTTACTCCTATCTCCCTCTCACTTAACTTAATAATAGGTCACGTTGATTAAAATTTAAGATGAGATATACTATTTATGTGAGAAAAAAAGTGTACGACAATATTGTATTCTTTAAATATTGTATAATTTATTTTCTGACACTAAGATATGTGACACAAGTTTAATGCATCATCCTAAAATAGTTGCAAACTTGCAATAAATAATAACTACAAATTAAGCTTTTGTTATTGAGTATGGTTTTTTTTTTTTTTTTTCTCGCTATTATTCATGGGAAGTTGTTCAACTTAATTAATCATTATTCTACTGAAATTGTAACATTGCATGAGTAGAAAATATTAAAAATATTACATATTTTATCATATAACATTTACAAATTAACTAACGTAACAATGAATGTAAATGGTGGATTTAAACAACATAATAAATTAATTAAATAATTTGTTGTGATTGTTGATACATTAATTTGTAAAAACTTATGTTAATTATGAAGTTTGTAGCATCTTTTATGTAGCAATTATAACCAAAAGAGAAAAATGCAAGAGATTATGAATCTGTTGCTGTGCTATAATTGCACTAAGTTGCCATTTAGTTCACTTTTTGGTTTAAGATTTTCACCCTAATTGCTAGTGTTATGGTCTGTTTAGATGGAAGGGGGAAAGAGGGAGAGTGGAGGGGGAGTAAAGTAGTGTTGGTTAAAAATAAACTAATTTTGTACTAAATCTACTCTACTCCCCCTCCCTCTCTCTCAATCCAAATGGACCATTAACGTTAAAAAGCTTTTGTTTGTTTGATCAATGCCAAAACTCTTTATTCCGTTTGGTTGAAACTTATAAAAAGAGTGACTACGTACTACGGCAGTTATCTTAAGTTTTTGCCAAAAGTTTTTGATTAAAAATAGGTTATGCGAATGAGTGCCCTTATAACAATAATTAACAATATATATTTTTTTAAAAATTAATACTACTTTTATGGGAAATGGAAAAAACTATTAAAACATTAATTGTTTTTTTTTTTTTCCTTTCCTACAAAAACTTTCTTTAAATGGATTATTAACAATTTCTTTAAGAGTATCCGTTAGCATTTTCTATTAAAAATATGTAAATGAGCTCTTTATCCAATTATTGCCTAGCAAGATTGTCTTGCCTCCTTTAGTGCCTGGTTTTTTGAGATAGTCACATATAACACGGGACGGGGAAGTAGGTTTTCAACTACGAAGCTCCTAGTGCTAAACATAAATTACTCCCAAATAACAAAATAAAATAATCATAATATTAAAAAGATTCATGGATCCAATTAAAAAGGCTTGAAAATTATCATCAACACTTAATTAAGTTAGATCAATCATGAACTATCAACGGGAAAGCAATTGCATGCATGTACATTGAATTTCACTTAACAATTAAGGTATACTTATACATCAAATTGAGTTGCATCAATCCAAATTTCTCTACCTTTGTAAACCCTAGACTACAATCCACCTTGATCACCATTTTAACTTTCCTCTTCTTTTTATTCTTTAATTACAAAATTTCTTCTAAAGGAAAATTTAAAAAAAAAAAAAAAAAAAAAAAAAAAAAAAAAAAACTATAAAAGAAATGAAGAATATAGGTTAGATGCATATAGGATATGGTTGCAACTTCCAAATGATTCATAATCTAGCATAAGCAGCTTGCACCCACTTTCAATTCGAGTCATTTGCTTTAACTTAAGGGGTGCTTCCCTTGGGCATAAAGGAAGAGGGAGGACTCTTCTTCTTTGAAGGAGGAATCCAGGAGGGCGGATTAGGCGCAGATAGAGGGACAGGACCCTTTCCCAGCAGTTGGCGTAGCGATGGAGATACAACGAAATTATGATAAGTGACAAAGGGCTTTCGGTTCATCATTGAGGGAATAATGTCGCCGGTTTTTGTTGGATTGGGAACATTATATGGAGGGGCTTTACCTTGGTCAACTGCCCCAAACAACTTGTTTTCGTTTTGTGCATCTGGGAATCTCCTAGCCTCATGTACTGGCAAGCACAGGATAAGAATAAGCACAGGGACTACTATGACTATGACAAGCATATTTAAAATCTTCATTTTTTTTCTGCATGTAGAGATTACACAAGAAAGTACTGATGAGGAATGTCTTGAGGCTAGCTCAAGCTAAAGGTAGCTATTTATATACAAAACGAGGAACGTTGCTGGAAATGGAAATGGCAGAGGAACTTTCGCCATGGAAATTACTGTGAAAAACGAGAGTCTAGCTTTAGGTGCCCATATCCAAATTGAAATCAACGGTGGCATGTATACAGAGCCAAAAACTGTGGGCAAAACCATACCAACAAAATACCGTGAGCCAAGGTGGTGGACGGAAATTTTCTTTGAGGTGCCCGCGGGATGTACAGATCGACCAAGTTTTCTTTGCCGTCAAGTCTTGCTTTCCAAATTTTAGATATACTTAAACACATTAAGGGTTGTTTGATTCGCTATGATATATCTATGATATGATGGACATTACGTTGATGCGATATTAAAATTTTTGGTTTATTTTATTTTTTCTAATATTACCATAATTTAAAATTACAAAATATATCACATCATCTTAATTTTATCACATTTTTCAAACAATTTAATGTTGTATTTTTATACTGAGATTACATTAATATAAGATTACAATAATATAATATTATGGTGTAATGTAACATCACGGTGAACTAAACGCCCCCTAATAATAGTTTTCTAATAGTTCCTAATTCCTAAAAGGGAATTGGAAATTACATGGTAACTAGGGTTGTCTCCATTTTATAATTCTTTTTTTAAAAAAAATTGACAGTGTAAATGGTATTCCATTATTTAAAATTTGAACTTATATGTGATTCACTTATATTTTTAAATTTTAATATTTAATTTGATAATTTGTGGAAAGTTTGGCACAAATTCTTCAATTTAATGTGTCTGGAATGAATTCAGGATATTAATTTGTACTTTATAGTTGCACTAATAGCAGCAGAATTAATGTGTGAAATTAGTTTTAAAACTAATTTGAGTTAGGAGTAGCAATTTAAGTTCGAGTGTAGAATTCGAGTCGTGTCGACTCATATGTATTTGACTATGTGTGTCGACACTAACTCGACACATTTATTAAATGGGTCAGGATTCTTCAACCCTAACATGACCTGTTTATTGAATGAATCAATCATGTCTACCCATTTATCACATTTTATCAAAGCAATAAAAATAAAAATACAAATTTTAGGATTAACCCAATCGGTCTAAACTATGAAAAACCAAACAAGTAGATTTTTAAATATAAAATTCAAAATTAACAGGAATAAAAATCTCTTCAAGTTCATGCTACTTCTACCCGAATAAAAATCTTCTATCTCATTCCCTTTATGATTCTCTAATTGCCAATCATAATGCAAAAGGAGATTTTTATTCGCCTTTTTAGTCTCAAAATTGAGGTGTACCATAAATGAATCTATATCCCTATATAACCTTGATACCATGAGATTACTACGTGTGTGTATATATATATATATATTTAGCAAACACAAGGATTGAAAGAAAGTTAATGGAAACATTTTCAAAGATTATAATATACTATATCGATCGTTTTTTTTTTTTTTTTCTTTTCTTCTTTTTTGATGAATGATACAGTGTCATTAAACGATATATATATGTATATATCATGCAAGATCCATTTTTTTAATCAAAGATTAATTAAATTTTATAAACAAAACCTACTACTACGGTCTATCTATCATCTAAGACGCTAATCAACCCCGCCCCACCCCACCCCCACACCCCCCCCCCCCCCCCCCAAAACACTTTTTTTAGCGGCGCCAGATCAAAGACTAATATATATTTCAACCATATGATAGGACTAAGATTGTGCTCTATTTTAATTTGTTTTGAAGGAAATATTACTTATCTTTGTACCTTGTATTATACAGCCAAAAATGCAAAAAACATAGCGAAATAGCAAATGCCATACGCAATACAGTCCTCTCCTTCCTCTCTTTTTACCATATATCCTTTTTTTTTTTGGGTCTTTTATTACTTTTTTTAATATTTATTGGATCTTGGAAGTTGGAAGTGATGTTTCTAGTTTTCTTAACCATGCAAACTATTTGATGCTTGGTAGAAATTGCATGGAGATATTTACATCCATACGGGAACTATACGCGGTTACAACGATGATATGATTAAAATACATCTAGCCGCCTCTATTGACCTGCCCATAATAGGACACCACTCGTGTTCTTGCCAAGGTGCTTCTTAATTTCTTTCCTTTGTCCTTAAGAAAAAAAAAAAAAAAAGGATACAATTCACATACAAAAAAGTCTGGAGAAAATTACAGAGTCTGCATGGAATTTTTGAATTGAGCTTATCGAGGAGGAATTGGAAGGATGGGACTTTATTTCTGCTGAAGTAGTAATATCAATTAGTCCAAATAATTAACAAAAAATGTGTGGACAAATATTTTTACAATAGCATGCCCACTTATAGCCGTCCAATAAATATCTTGAATTTTAAATTTTAAATTGTACAAAATTGGCAAGCCTTGAAACATTTAATTTTCCCCCTCAATTCAATCTCTTTTTTTTCTTTTTTTCTTTTTTTCTTTTTTAATCTTAATGGCAAAACATAATTATATTAGGCATTTTTTTAATTTATTCAATAGGTAGATAATTTTTTTTTTAAGAGTGATAAAACTGATATTATTGCCAATAACTATTCATTACATATTTATAACTATTGAAATACTGGTAACACATGAAGCATTTTTGCCATTATTGATACATATTCTTCTTAAATATTTTGATTTCTGCTATTGTCTTTTTTCCTATGAACTAAATCCTAAAAGCCGCTGTAGATGCTACTCAATGATAGCCACCCGCATAATTAGTGTGCAATCATAGATCATCAACATCCAAGCTTTCAAATGAACTTGAAATCAAAAGATGGAAAAAAAAAAATTGTCAAAATGGGACGTAAAGATCAATGTGATACATTAAATTTCTAAAAGAAAGGGGGAAAAATGTCACATTGCAAGTAGCAACATCATGCACTTGCCTAAAATTGAGATTATAAACAAACCGCAAGGCCTGCCCAAGGCCTAGGCCTAAGGCCCCACAACCAAAAAAAAAAATTCCTACTAAAAAAAGGCTCCATCTCCCATCTTAAAAGACCCAAAATTTTATTAAAATATCATTTTTTAAATAATTGGTACTTTTTAAAAGAATAATGTTAAAGATAGCTCAAATTTTACTATAGGATTAAGTTTAACTAAAATGTCTCCAATCACATTAAAAAGTAATTCAAACACAAATAAATTAAATTGTTGAAATTCATCAATTATAGTCATTATTACGTTCTATTGTGAACATTTTATAGTATCTTTAGTATCTTTAGTATTTTTCTTTTTTCATTTCTAATAAGGCTTCCAAAATAGGAGACCAATAGAAATTTCAACCAATTGAAACCCTAAAATGTTACAAAAAAAATGCTGCAAATGTGATAGATCATTAATTAATGATGACTAATCTCCTCTAATAGTTTGAGATCTTAATTTTTGTAAACTAATCCCCTACAAAGCCACACAACAAATGATATCTATCTATCTCTTTCTCTTAAAAAAATTAAAGAATATATAAAATTACAATTTAGATTACAATTGTACTTAACTATACATAGTCATATATCCAAGTTGAAGTAAGTTTGTTGTTTTAAAAATAATATATATAGATATATATAGTTCTTTTTATTTAAATTTATGGTTTAACTATGATATTCAATCCTTTATATGAAATTAACCTTAGTTTAGTTAGTATTATTCATCAATTTCTGTATTTGCATCAAATTAGCCTTAATTTAATTAGTATTATATAAATTTATTTAATTAATGTTTACATATAAAAAGGCCCCAAATAAAATTTTTACCTTAGGCCCCATATTTTATTGGGCAGGCCCTGACAAACCGGACTTGTTTCGAATTCTTTTCTAGGGGTAGAAGACTCAAAATATCATTTGAGTGAAAATAAATGGTAAAAGAATTAGTAATGGCATTGGTTTTAATTATAAACATAGTGGGGAAAATACAAAAGTAAAGACTAAGAATTTTAAAAATCATCAATACGTAAAGGGGTCCCAATTGCCAAACCTTGTATAGAATGCCATTGACCGCCCTAGTTGTGGCAATTGTCCAAGTATGTATACCACATAACCCACTACAAGCGCCTTATCAATTTTACAAGAAAAACCATTATTACTGCCTAAATAGGATGCATATCATAAACTAAATAAGTACAGGTCATCCATGAAATTGGTCATGAGATAAGAATCATTCTTTTCTTTTCTCTGTTTATAGTGGTCATGCTCTTTGTCTAAGATTATACTAAAGGTAACAAAATAGAACAATTATCTTGTTTGTTTCGTCTGTTTCTTATCTTGAACAATTATCAAACACCTTGCAGGCAAAAGGTAGCCAAAAAAAAAAAAAAAACATTTCTTGAACAATTATTAAACATTGATCCAATAGTGAAATTGCAAAACAACAAAAATCTAATATCAAGTAAAGGCTGGAAATAAAGAAAAGAAAAAAAGACAAAAAAAGAAAAAAAATGAAGAGAATAAGAAGAAGAAGAAAGGAAGAAACTAGTAGACAATAGATAGAGAATAAAGGCTAGAGAAAGACTAAGATAGCTGATATACCTAAAGTGTTTTTTTTTTTTTTTTTTTTTTTTTGGATTCAGAGGGGGAAAATGGCAGAAGTAATTTGTGGGATGGTGAATTTTTCAAGTTTGAGATTTGTTCCATCAAAAAAAAAAAAAAAAAATTAGATTAGTTTGTTTTCTAATGTTAAGGCTCACAACGTTCTTGGGCTTAATCCTTTTTTTATGTTTTTAAGAGATTAAGTTAGTGGATTGATGATGTGGCAGTATCATAAACCATTAATTTTAAATGAGAGATGAATATTTAAAGAAATTTACTTGGTAGAGTACCCTAGTAACTCTAGAAGATTTGAATCCGTGTTGAACTTCAATCATAGATATTTTTTAATTACATCAAAATGAAAGAGATGTCGTGTATTCTAAATTATTTAAGATTCAACCGATTAAGATTTACTTTAACCCTTTGTTTGGTTAGGAGGGATTTGGGAAGAAAAGAAGAGAAAGGGAAGGAAAGGAAATAAATTCCTTTGCTTGGTTAGGAGGGATTGGTGTGAAGGAAAGGAAAACAAAAGAAACAAATTCCTTTGTAGCCCACCATATTCTTTCCTCCCAAATTGGGAGGAAAAGGAGAGATAAGAGAGAGTACTTATGGTGGGGCCCACCTATAAGGTGTATTTTTCTCCATTTTTCCCTTACAAACCAAACTAGAGAAAGGAAAAAATTCATCCTTTCTTTTCCCTCTCCCCTCCCCTCTTTTCTCCCCTTTCTCTTCCCTTCCCTCCCCATTTGTTTTACCAAACACAGTGTAAAAGATAGAGAAAGAAGAGCATTAAAGAAGAGTATTTAATTTATTAATTTCATATTAAATACTGTAAATGAGCTCTTGAGGCATTATATTGTGACAAGATTGTGTGGCCTCCATTTTTCTTTGGTATACGATCTATAGTCATATGTCATCTGCTAGTACTTATTTATTGCATGGACAAACTTATTCGCTATTGCCTATTCTTGTAATTCGTGAAACCCCTTTAGCTATGTTGAAGTGAGGCTACTGGCGAGGAGATGGAAGCTGAAACTCCCCCATTGTGCACCGGGGGAGAAAGAATTGTATGCTTAACCATGATTACTCCAAATCTTCTTATCAAAACAAGGGAAAAAAATTATTTTCTTGTAAATATTTTTAAAAAATAATAATAATTTATTAAAATAATGCCAGCGACACAACTGTAAGCAATAATAAATTCATAACATTTTAAAATTAGTATGCTAAGTCACACATGCGCCCAGCACCACAATTTTCAATTTTAAATTTTTTTTTTTTTAATGATGTGATTTACTAATTTTGGGAATGTTATAAAATTATTGTAGCTTTTTTTTTTTTTTTTCCCATATCATTACTAATTACTTATTTATTACATTATCTTTCAAAGAGCAAAAAAACGTCTAGGAGCACTCACAATGATGATGCTAAAAGACCAAATTGCTAATCTTAACTACTTGCTTCACAAGAAAAGAGCTACATCAATGGAGCTATTTCTAAATTTTTTACCATATGAGCTATAGTTAGTGAACTGTCATCTATGACAGCTTAGTAGCTCACAATTTAAAACAAATAACACTTTTTTATTCTATTGCCAAATAAATTAATATTTCTCTCTCTTACATTTCATTCTTTCTCTTTTTTCTTTGTTTTATTTTTTGGCTCTTCTCCACTTCTCCTCTCTTTCCCTCTCTTTTTATTTTCACCTCTTCTTTCTTTCTTCGCCACACTTCTCGTCTCTCTTCCTTTCTTTTCTTTTTTTCTTTCTTCACTGATTTGTTCTTTTTTTCCTTCTTTCTCTCTCTTCTCTCTCCTTTTTCTCTATCTCTCCATCTCTATGGGTTTGGTGGTGGTGGTGGTGGTTGATTTTGGGTGTGGTTTGGTAGATTTTTTGGTTGTGGTAATGGTGGTGATGGTTAATTTTGGCTGTGGCTATAGGTTTGGACTTGCTTGTGGTAATGGGTTGTGACTATGATGGCGAGTTGTTTTGGCTGGTGGTGGCAATGGTTGATGGTGATGGCTTGTGTGAGTGTGTGTGTGTGGTTTTTTTTTTTTTTTTTTTTTTTTTTTTTTTTTTTTTTTTTTTTTTTTTTAACTGCAGTGTGTTGTGGTTGCAAATGGTTATGGCTGGTGGGGGAGGTAGTTGTGTCTATTTTTGTGGCTGTTATTTTTAATTATTTAATGGTCTATTTAGATTAAGGGGGAGGAGGGGGGAGTGGAGTAGAATAAAGTAGATTTGAATCAAAATTAACTTACTTTTAGCCAACTCTACTCTATTGTTCTCCACTCCCTTTCCTTCCCCTCTCAATCCAAACGGGCCTTAAATGTGATGTTTACATTATTTTAATTGAAGTGCTAAAAAAATAAAACAATTGATATTGAGTGTATTGCAAAATGAATTGGTAAAATAGATATAACTTTAATTACAGCAGATCACATTGCACATGTGGAATTTCGCCTAGCAAAGTTATTTTGGATTCATTCATGATGGCACCGCACCTACGTTTCAGGACTTGCTCCACTCAATTGTAAGAAAAGTGTTCAAAATAAGGAGGCCTTTACATATTTATTATTATATTTTGTTGCACTATTCCATACAAACAAAGAAAGTGATAAAACATCAAATCAAAATACTCTATAAGAGTCGGTTGATAGTGAGGATAAGGACATCAAATTCTGAGCTATTTATTATTTTGGTAGCAAAAAGAGAGCCATTAGATCATCTCAAATGGAAAAGATTCTATTATATTAATGAGTTTTACTAACATCTACACTTAGGGCATACATTAGTAAGTAAGCCATTTTAAGAAATTTTTTGTGGGAAAATAAAAAAGTGACTTACTTTTTGTACAATTTTTATAATTTTCAATAAAAAATTTTTATAATTAATGTATGCCTATAGAGCATACTTTAAAGGAACCATAAATATATAATTGAAATCCAAATCATGATCCTCGGATTTGCGTAGTTTTAGGTCATATTTTAGGTTTTACAAAGATGGATAGGATGACCAAAAGAAGAGTGGAATGTTGAGCATATTGACCTTTGAGACCACAGCCAAAACAAGGAAAAGAACCTAATGTCACTTTGACTCGAGTCTTACTGACAATTGAAGTTGAGAAAGGAGAAAGTGGGTGAATTGTATCAAGTGCAATACCCTAGATATTGCACCTAATCTCAATATATGTTGAGTTATGTGGAGGTGACGAAGCCATCTCTTTTCAAATAGCTTATATATCATGATTTCTTATTTACTTTACATCCAACGCCACACTCTTTTACACTATATATAAAACATGGATAGGGTGCTAAAGAGTAAAGAGTGCCGACATTTTTCTTTTAGGTGAAATTTTGGGAGTAAATCATTTTTCACATGGTGATGGTTCTGCCAACTCCGATAATATTACATTCTGTATGACTTGAATCCAAGTACTAAGGCGAGGTAAACGAGGTACTTGACCACTAGACTTTACTTAAATGTCGCAAAAGAGTATCAACATTGATATATGAGATGTAATAATTATCATTTTTTTAGTTTAAAAAAAATGCCTAGTCATGAGAAACAAAATAAATTTCAATATATTTATGTACACTATTTTTATCAATTGTTGACACTACCTATTGTGATTAGCATAGCAGTGATAGAGTTAGGAATTTTCTTGTGGGACTGAATGAAAAATAAGATGATTAATTCTTTTTCTATATATATAAAATATATTCATACTAGTAAAATAATTTAAAATAGTATTATAAACACAATTTAGTATACAAGTTAAAAGTACACTACAAAAAAAAAAAAAAAAAGGTTCTATAGCCATGTTTTTAAAACGCGGCTATAGCTCAGAAAAACGTGGCTATGGGACGATTTGGCCTATAACCACGTTTTTTTAGGCTGCGTTTTCAAAGATGGCCTAAACCCCGTGACTATAGGCCAGGACCAATGGTTGCATTTAAAACGTGGCTATAGGATCGAACCAATGGCCGTGTTTAAAACGTGGCTATATGTGAAAGCTATAGCCGCGTTTAAAACGTGGCTATAGGACATGCTCTAGCCGCATTTTAAAAATGCGGCCTAAGATGAGAACTATAGCCGTATTTTAAAATGTGGCTATAACCCTTTGTCTTTTTTTTTAATTTGTCTATAGCCGTGTTTTAAAAATGCGGCTATAGCATTTTTTTTTTTCTAGGTTTGATGGCAAATGCTTGTCTACAAACACTTCTTATTTGTTGCCGCACGTATAAAACACGGCTTCATATGAATAACTTAAGCTGCGTTTTTAGAAAATGCGGCTTTATCCCGTCTATAGCCACGTTTTTGAAAACGTGACCTAAGACCCGCATGTTTTGTAGTACGTACTTTATAACTCAATGTGTTATCTGCAATGTATATTTGTAATTCTTAAATAATCATGAGACAACATTGACCAAAATTTCATATCTTTTAACTTATATTTAATCAACAATCATCTAGGACTAGATGTGTTTGAAATCAAACAATAATATAAAAAGTTAAACATCTTTAATCAAAATTGTATCCTACATTCTTCAAGAGAACTAAATTCATCAAATCTCATATAATTCTTGGCAATTTCCTTTTCAATACAGACAACCGAATTATCCCGCAATTAACTTATTTTTCATTTTGTTGCACAGACCTGTTTTAAAACTTTCATAATTGAAAATGCATGTTCAATAATTGTTGTGGACCCTAGAAGAGTCAAAATTAGATGAATTAATCAATCAATAAAATGGTGTATTTATGACTTTATCTCGATAAATTTTGAAACTCTAGATGATTACAAATATCATTTTCAAAATGCTTAATATGAAATCTCAAATTAATTTGTCCTACTCAATAAAATCAAGAGGATGTCATCAACCAAAATAAAATAAAAGAAGAAGAAAGAAAAAGAAAAAGTAACCCCACTTACATACCGTAATGTTCGTAAGTGGACATTACTTCGCTATTGACATTGTGAAGCAGGTGCCCTATCCCACAATTTTGATCCCCCCTTGACCCTTTTTTGCATTCTGTGGGATGTTATGCAAAGGGCATTATGAATTGTATATAAATTTTAGACTCCTTTAACTTATTTATTATAGGTCCTCATTTCACTGAATAAAAACTTTGTTTGTTACGTGCGTCTTTCTTATTGCCCCATATACATAACTTTTAGAATAAAAAATACAGAAAAACCCACCGAGGATTAAATAAAAACTTCATAGTATAATTCAATACGCAATGGTTTATACAATATATAGGCTAAACTAATTTATAGTTTTCTTTTTTATAAAAAAAAAAAACAAAAAACAAAAAAAACAAAAAAAACAAAAAAAAAAAAACCCACTAATTTATAGTTATTGGCCACATGATTAGTTGGAAAAATTGTGTGTCAGTTCCGGCTCATGGCCTTATGCCCATTGGCCCATTGGCTCATTGGTGGATTCTTGATACGGAATTTCTCTTGGGGTTAGTGTTATTTCTGTATGCTGGGCCTGGGCTAGCAGCCCACTCAAGGCTGCTTTATACATATTTCCAAAATTCAGCTTATTTGTACCGTAGTTGCCAGTGATACTACAGAGCCGTATTAATTTTAATATTCATTTAAAAATGTTAATATATATATATATATATATATATATGTAGAGTTGGATTCAAGCTACACGTTATATAACTTTAAGTAATGTTACATTACTCAATATTTTTTAATTGGATATGAATTTTGACAAATTTACCGTTAGATTATATTATCTTTATATATTCTTCATGCTTGCGAAATTTTAAAGTGATCAAAGATTAATAGCCATGTCATCAATCAATTATTTAAATTTAAGTTTTTGTAATTTAAAATAATACATAAAAGATGAGTTTATGGATCGAATGGTTAAATAACAACTAATTTACATGAAAATTGGCATATATAAATATTAAGAACATATAAAATATGTAATTTAATAGTGAAATTTTCAAAATATGAATTTTATAACAAGTTATTGGGTGGTATAACATTACTTAGAGTTAAATTAAGTGTAACTTGAACTCAACCCACACACACATGTGCGCGCGAGAGCTCTTTATCCAATTATTGCCTTGCCTCCTTTTGTGCTTGGTTTTTTGAGATGGGCAGATATAATACAGGACAAGGAAGTAGGGTTTGAACTACAAAACTCCTAGTGCTAAATATAAATTACTCCCAAATAACAAAATAAAATAATTGTAATATTTAAAAGATTCATGGATTCAATTTGAAAGGCTTGAAGATTATCATCAACACTTAATTAAGTCAAATAAATCATTTTTTATTCTGTGTAGATAAATCATGAACTATCACGAGAAAGCAATTGCATGCATGTACATTGAAATTCACTTAATAATTAAGGTATACTTATACATCAAAGTGGGCTGCATCAATCGAAATTTCTCTACCTTTGTAAACCCTAGACCAAAATCCACCTTGACTTCCATTTTAATTTTCCTCTTCTTTTTATTCTTTAATTACAAATTTTCTTCTAAAGGAAAATTATATAATAATAAAAAAAAACAATTAAAAAAGAAGAAGAAGAATATAGGTTAGATGCATATAGGATATGGTTGCAACTTCCAAATGATTCATAATCTAGCATAAGCAGCTTGCACCCACTTTCAATTTGTGTCATTTTCTTCAAGGGGTGCTTCCCTTGGGCATAAAGGAAGAGGGGGGACTCTTCTGCTTTGAAGGAGGAATCTTGGAGAGCGGATTAGGCACAGATAGAGGGACAATACCGTTGCCCCTCAATTTGCGTAGCGAACGAGATACATCAATATTGTGATCAGTGACTGTCCAAGGTGTTACCTTCCCAACAACAGTGACAAAGGGCTTTTGGCTCATCTTGTTTTGGTTTTCTGCATGGAAAATTCTCCTAGCTTCATGTGCTGGTATGCTCGTAAGTGAAGGAGTTACATATATTGTGATGATCAGCGACAAAGGGCTTTTGGCTCATTATTGCGGCAATAATATCCCCGGTTTTTGTTAAATTGGGAACATATGGAGGGGTTTCGCCATTCTCAACTACCCCAAACAACTTGTTTTCGTTTCGTCCAAGTGGGATTCTCCTAGCCTCATGCACCGGCAAGCACATAATAAGAATAAGCACAGGCACCACACTATGACTATGACAAGTGTTAAATAACATTATTAGCAATGCGATGTATTATACCATGTTGTATATGCTAGAGTGGATGCAGAAGAGGAGATGCGTAGAATAGGAATACCGATAACACGAGGGTTACGTGGTTCAGCCTTGACGGCCTACATCTACAGAGGAATCCCTTAAGAGATACATCTTTATTGTATAAGAGTGTAATACAATAACTTGTATTACAATGAACTCTAACATTAGTATATATAGGCGACTAAACCCTAGACTATTAGTACAAGCAAGAATGGGCTTGGGCCTATTACATTGGGCTAATATGTCTAATATATATCTCTAACACCCTCTTTTAAACTCAAGGCAAAAGCTCGATGAAGGCTTGAGGTTGGATAAGCATGAGAAGATCACTTGGAGATACCTTGAAGAATGCGTTTGAAGAAACCACAATAAAGAATATGCCAACTAACCAATTTCGAAGTTTCAAATGAAGAAACGGATTCCAAAATCAGAATCTGCGTGAAAAATTGAGCAAGATAGGCCCTTTAAGAAATTTTGACTTTTGGTCAAAGGTCAACGCAAAAAGTCAATGTCAACTGGTCCAGGGTCAAAGTCAACGGATACTGGTCCGGATCGGTTTCGGGTTTCTGGGTCGGGTCACGGATCGGGCAGCAAAGCCGCTGACGTCATCCTATGACGTGTCGCTGACGTCAACTAGTGCTGATATGGATGTGCTTGCGTGGCTAACGTGGAGTGATGACATCAGATGACATCAGAAGTAGTTTTTCAGCGTGTGGTAGGAGCATGCGATGTTTACTAGCACGTGGAGGAGAAGCCTGAAACTAAGGAGGCGCGTGGTAGCGTGTGTGAGGTCTGATGGAGGCCAGAATCTCGGGTTCTGTAGATCAGTGGACGAAGAGGCCGACATGGCGGCGCATGTCACTAAAGAAGATCTGCGAGTGAGGATTCTGATGTGGCACGTGGGAGATATTCTGGAGCTAACTGTGGTGCACGGAGGCGCGTGACTAGGTTTCGGTTGACCGAATTTCTGGGTTTTCCTCACGGGAGGCCGATGAGCATGTCTGTGGGGTCGGTTTCGACAAGCAAAGGCTTGATGTGCCCAGATCTAAAATTGATGTCACGGGTTTGCTTGAGTTTGTGGATCTTGGACACAGCACTGAGCCACAGTGGCTGCAAGATGCCATGGAGTATAAATCCAGCAGACATGCATGTGTGACTTCTGATGGTGGTGTGCACGTGGGAATCTTCTTTGCATGCTAGAGATGTTTGTTTGATGCCAAGAATGAAGTTTAGCTCTGATACTATGTTAAATAACATTATTAGCAACGCGATGTGTTATATCATGTTGTATATGCTAGAGTGGATGCAGAAGAGGAGATGCATAGAATAGGAACACCGAGAACACGAGGGTTAAGTGGTTCAACCTTAACGGCCTACATCCACGGAGGAATCCTAACATGAACCCTAACATGAGTATATATAGGTGACTAAACCCTAAACTACTAGTACAAGCAGGAATGAGCTTAAGCTTATTACATTGGGCTAATATGTCTAATATATATCTCTAACTACAAGCATATTTAAAACCTTCATTGTTTTCGGCATGAAGAGATTACAAAAGAAAGTACTGGTGAGGAATGTCTTGAGGTTCTAGCTAAAATTAGCTAGCTGTTTATATACAAAACGAGGAACCCGTACGTAAAGTTGGGATGGAAATGGCCGAGGAACTTTCGCCATGGAAAATAGTAAATTACTGTAAAACAACGCTAGCCTAGCTTTTGGTGCTCATATACCAATTGAAATCAAGGGTGGCATGCATACAGAGCCAGAAACTATGGGCAAAACCATCCCAACAAAATGCCGTGAGAGCCAACATGGACAGAAATTTTCTTTGTGGTGCGCATGCAGGACGTATAGAGCAAGTTTTCTTTGGTTTTCAAATTTTAAATATATACGTAAACATTTATAGTATCTTCCTAGTAGTTCCTATTTCCTACTAATAGAAATGGAAATTACATGGTAACTAGGGATTTCTCCATTTTATAATTAAAACTTTATTTTTTTTTAGATTTAACAGTGTAAATGGTATTCTATTATTAAAATTTTAAAATAATATGACATGGTTATATATATATATATATATATATATATATATTTTTTTTTTTTAATTTGTAATATTTAATTTGGTAATTTGCGGCTAATTTAAGTTTTATTTTGTATCAAAACTTTTGCATCTTCACAAAATCTTCAATTTAATGGTCTGGACTTAATTCAGGTTATTTGTACTATAGAGTTGCACTAATAGCTGCGGAATTAATGTGTTAAATTAATTATATAATTCATATTTGAGCATGTTCATATATATTGAGCTCAGACAAAGCACAAAGGTGGCCGTGGTGGACCAGCAACTGTTCTATATATGTACGATCCATGGGAGCTTAATCAAAGCACTCTACAGTCTTAGCAACATTATATATTGCTCAAATTAAATTATTTGCAATTTTGCACAAGTACCATGGCAATTATTTTAACCTATTTTTGGAGCTTCAATCGTAAATATACAACTTGGTAAATATGGTGAGGCGTGGAACTTAAATAGAAGATAGATTCATATCAAAGAGTGAGCGGTAGCTATCTAAGGTGATTATTGAAAATCTATTAAACATATTACATATTTTACTTTATAAGCTTTACAAACTAACATAATACTGAACGTAATTGATGGATTTAAATAACATAATAAATGAATGAAAGAGATGGTGAATCCATTGCCGTGTTGTAGTTGCACCATGATGACATTTGGTTCACTTTTTGAATTAGGATCTTTACCCCTAATTGCTAGTGTTAACGCTAAACAACTTTTATTTCTTTTTCTTTTCTTTTTTTCTTCCCACACGGGGAAAATAAATTATTTGAACTTCATGTTTTATACTTTTATTTCATGGGAGAATCGAAGATATGGGTTCGAATTGTTCAATTTCATTAAACCTCTTTATTCTGTTTGGTTGAAAAGCATAAAAATAGTGACTACCATGGCAATTATTTTAACCCAAAGCTTTCGATAAAAAAAAAATTGTAAATTGTAAAGTACACATCTAAAGTTTGGGATTGTTTAAATTTTACACCTTGATGTTGGAGAAATTGAATTTTACACCTTGGAGTTTGGTTCTTTTAGCAAAATTTCATTTTCTGTTAGTTTTTATTGTTAAGTGACATGTTGACGTGTATTTTTTTTTTTTTTTTTTTGCCAAATCAGCCTCCCAAAAGGTCTCTATTTTGGAAGCACCAATAGTTCTCTTAGTTTTAAGTGAAACAATGTCATTTTGGGAGGCTAATTTGATATGAAAAAATATACATCAGCACCCCTATGTGTCACTTAACAGCCAAAACTAACGAAATATGAGGTTTTGTTAACAGAACCAAACTTCAAAGTGTAAAATCCAATTTTTCAAATTTTAAAGTGTAAAATCCAAATAACCTCAAACTTAAGGAGTATATTTTGCAATTTACCCTTAAAAAAATTGTACATACTTTATCCCTATATTGCCTAGCAAGATTGTCTTGCCTCCTTTATGCTTGGTTTTTTTGAGGACAGGCATATATAATAATGGAGGGAGAAGTAGGGTTTGAATCACAAACTTCTACAAACTTCTCAATGCTAAACATAAACTGCTCCCAAATGAAAAAAATAATAATAATAATCGTAATATTAAAAAGATGCAAGAATCCAAAAGGCTTGAACATTATCATCAACACTTAATTCAAATCAGATTAATCATTTTTTATTCTGGGTAGATAAATCATGAACTATCAAGGAAACTAAATTTCTTTTCATGCATGTACATCGAAATTCAGTACTAAATAAATAATAAGGTATATACAACAAAGTGGGCTGCATCGAAATTTCTCTGTCTTTGTAAATCCTAGACCACAATCTACATTGATCTCCATTTTAATTTTCCACTTCTTTTTAAGCTTTACACAATATTTCTTCTAATAAAAATAAACAATAAAAGAAATGAAGAACATAGGTTAGATGCATATAGGATATGGTTTCAACTTCCATATGATTCATAATTTGGCATAAGCTTGCACCCACTTTCAATTTGAGTCTTTTGCTTTAACCTAAGGTGGAGACGGACGACTCTTCGGCTTTTTACGATCCCAGGTGCTTGGATTAGGCCCGGATGGAGGGACAGGACCCATTTTCAGCATTCGTCGTAATGACGGAGGGACTTCATCAATAGTACGATCAGTGACATATAAGGCTTTTTGGTTCATTATTGAACTCGGATTGGGCACATACGGAAGGGCTTTACCTTGCTGTACTGCCCCAACTAACTTTTTCTTGTAATTGCTCAGCATATCTTGGTTTCGTCCATGTGGGATTTCCCTAGCCTCATGTAGAGGCATGCACATTAGGAATAGCATCGGCACCGCTATGATTATGATAAGTATATTCTTCAGAACCCTCATTATTTTCTGTATGCTGAGAATTTTACACAAGAAACTGATGAACAATAATTAATATCTTAAGGCTGAAGCTACATTATTGGTTGTTTAATTATATATATATTGGTTAAGATTGCCCAGGAAATTTCGCTGCATAATCACCATCAACACCATGGAAATTACTGTGAAACAACGTACGCTAGCTTTAGGTGCCCATATACGTGCAATTTCATCATGCATGCCTGCATGTTTCCATGAGGTGCCATGGGACCTGTATAGCAAGTTTCTTTGCCGACAAGTCTCGAATTTCAATATTTTATGCATTACGTGAACATTGTTAGCATCTTCCCACTAAGATTGTGCCTTATTTTAATTTTTTTAAAGGAAATATTACTTACCTTTGCACCTTGTATTAAAATGCCAAAAATGCAATTGACATATCAAATGCCAGATGCATTTTCAAAAAAAAAAAAAAAAAACAGGTGCAATACAGTCCTCTCCTTCCTCTCTTTTTACCTCCCACCTTTTTTTTGTGTCTTTTAATTTATTTTTATATATATTGAAGCTTGGAAGTTGTAAGCGATATTTCTTAGTTTGCTTAATCACGTAAACTATTTGATGCTTGGTAGAAATTGCGTGGGAGATACTTACATCCATTAGGGACCTACACGCGGTTACAACGAAGATGATACGATTAACATCTAGCTAGCCACCTCTGTGGACTTGCCCATTCTTCGTGTCAAATTATAAGAAGTAAAAAAATAATAAGACACCATATATTAGTGTTCTTGCCAAGGGGCTTCTTAATTTCTTTTCTTTGTGCTTGAGAAAAAAAAATCAGTATGACACAACTTTGATGAATTTTGAACAATATGGTTCAGAATGAAAAATTTTAATTGCTACCCACCACTTTAATTCCAATTCTCATAATTGATTAGTAGCTAATCTCATCTGTTAACCCTTGATCTTGCATGTAAATTAAATATTGATAGTCGCAAACAGGATGGCGTGGAAATCATAAATTTGTCCTAATCTTTAGTTGACATTTTTTTACCTTTTTTTAGGCAAAACTATACTATTAGTCCTTGAAATTTACTGTGTAAATACAATTAGTCCTATAAATTTCAAGTGAGTACTATTAAAAATTGGTCTCTCAAGTTAAAAAAATAAGTGTTACTAGTCTTTTTGTTAATTATTGCTGATATTATTATCTATGTAGCTAATAGAATAATGATGTAACATCTTTTTACATACTTGAACCATTCAAAATAAGCCACACATCAATTAAAATCTAGGTTAGGTCCAAATAAGTAAAACAAACGAAACAATCTCTTTACTCCGTAACTAAATTGACATTCTGCTACAAAGAAAAAAAAAGCTAGAATAATAATAAATAAATAAAAAGAATCAAACAATAAATTACTTTCATACACAATGGATGATAATATATTTCAAAAGTTCAAAAAAGTTTTAAAATACTGCCTGAATCATAAAATTGGCACTAAAACCTGACGCCAATTTTATGCACATTTAAGAGCTGGATATAATGAACTTCGAAACGGATTAGGCATGCACCATCTTGTACTAATTCCGATTTAGAATTAATATTAGAAATATATACTATAAACACCCTAGTTTGTACCAACAATCTAGGTCCCGACCCCAATGACCTCAAATAATTGAGATTTAAAGAGCTAGAAATATAAGGTCTTACAAGAACCATGCTTTTGTATGCTAAGAAAGTATGCATATCGCATACACATGATTGTTGATGCATATGTTTGTTTGTGTGTATCAGTGTATGCATAGTGCATAAGACTCAAGGTTATCATTTTTTTTTTTTTGAAGAGAAAATATTCAGACAAGATCTAGCGTAAATACCACATTTTGCACTTGCAATAACAACATGACTCATTGGTGTTGCACTGAACAAAGAAATACACCTGATTGATTGTGTGGCAAGTGTATTTTGTTGTTTAGTGCAATATTGATGTGTCATGTTGCTATTAAAGAGTGTAAAATATAGTATTTACTCCAAATCACGTTTGAATGTATTCTCTTTTTCAAAAACAAAAATTCATTAAGGTAATCCATCTTTTGTTACATAGAATTTAATATATTTTCGGTTTGGGACGTACCACTGTGATCTTCATTAAATAACATATTGTATTAATTCTGGATATTCAAAATTCAAATTACTATAATGTGGCTAGATTAATTGATCTAACGTGCTCTCTGCATGTCTCTAGGCTTTAATAGAGCATGTAATCCGAAGATTTTAAGGTGATTGCTTGCATCGCAATAAAGGCAAGCAATTTTGAATATTCGATTTTTTTTTTTTTTTTTTTTTTTTTTTTTTTTTTTTTTGAGAATCTGAATCTTTGATTATTATGGTAAAAGTTTCTTTCAATTTATAGTTACAGACTGTACTGTTGTAAATCTTGAAGCTTTCCTCTAATAATAAGCAAGAAATTTTTATGTAAATAATCCTACTCGATCACTTCCTCCACCAGATTTATTTCCTTTTCTTTTTTCTTTTCTTTTTAATTTATTTATTTTTTAACTTTTCCAATTTTTTTAGATGACCTTCAACCACTTAGATAGGAAGAAGGAAGTTGATGCAGTCGTCACGTACCCACGGTATTTATAATAGTTTTTCACTTTCCCACCACCCACCCAACCCCCACCCCCCCCAAGGCCCTAGTAACGGATGTGTTAAGTGAGAGTCCAATTCAAGGTAATTATTACTACATGATTTATTCTTTTTATTATTATTATTTTTTTTACAAGATAGAATTTCTACTCTAACTTAATGTAAATGTATATGTATGTGAAACTCCCTCCTGAACACTTAAATCTCGATCTTTACCCCCCACACTTCACAAGTATTTATACTTGCGAAGTGACCACTGCACCAAGAATGCGAAGTGGTTGATTCATTCAAATTATTTGAAACTCCATAGTTATCACTTTCCCAATGGCCAGTTAGAGCTAGATAGTTAATCATATTAGTAGTCTTTGTTTGCTTAAGATCACAACGATATTCTTCTATTAAAAAAACAAAAAAATTCATAAAGATGTCATTGTCACAAAATTAACCTTAAAAACAAAACAAAGGTAATTCCAACGCCATTAGCTCAAATGTGCACTTGGACAGATTTTTATTTATTTTTTATTTTATAAAAGGGCAAGACTTAATATAGTGATTAAGTGTTGTTTCTTAGGTTCCTGTTTTAAGATTCTGCCATGTAGATTTTTTCTCATGAAATGAAAGTGCATTTTTTAGTTAAGGAAACTCATGACTAAATCTTAAAAAGAAAATTTAAGGAACAACACATAGGATACTGTACCTAAGTTTTGTCATTTATATAAATGAGTGTTTAAATTTCTTCAAATACCTTATTACTCCCTTTGGTATGTATAGCCTCGAAATCATGAGAGTAGTCCCATTAGAAATATCAAATTTAGCACAACGTGGATATTATGTGGCTTCTTTTTTTTCTTTTTCTTTTTTCAAAACCAATATTATGTTGCTTTAAAAACTATTAAGCCAATCCCTTTGAATTTTTTACTGACTTAGTGTAAATAACCTATATTTTTTAAAGTAGATTTCATTTAACTCAATTGGTAAAGTCTATGGTTGAATAAAAAATCTGAAATTCAATCTCTGTCTATACTAAAAACCAATTTGTCAACGGGGGCTTAGCTTAGCTGGTAAGGTTTGGACGCTTCGTCTAACCCACCTAGGTTCGAGTCCCGCTGCCAGCAGGTTTCCGTTGGTGGGTAAACTTAGTGGTGAGGTGTACTCAGAGATGAGGTGACTCCCACACAGTGGTACAGTTGGGCCCCCGAGATCGGGCTACCTCGGCCGAGGCCACTGGCTCCCTGCCCGGGGGTGCAATATGACCATAAAGACCCCTATTTTTTCCTTTCTAAAAAAAAAATAAAAAAAAATAAAAACCAATTCGTGTCTTGATATTATAAAAGCGGAGAGTTAAATTATCATACCAATATTTAAGTTATTAAGTATTGCCAATAAATAAATAAAAAATTATTTCCGAAAATTATTTAAAAAAATAAATAAATGCAGACAAAATCACTCTATAATCAATCAAAAGCGATAAATTATCTCAGACCATCGGTTTGAAAAACCACGTTTACAAGCATACATTAATTATGATATCTCTTAAAATATATCCACCATAGGAGGAAATATCGAGAGTTGACCTGCGCTTTAATTACTAAAATATTTCATACCAAAACTGTTAGGTTCTAAGATCTTAGGATTTTATGTATTTAGAACTCTAATTTGTAATGTTGGCAAACCATGATCAAAACAATGTATTTAGTTTAGTTTAGGCTTGCTCAAAGTTGGTTAAATATTGTAAAGTTGGAATCGAGTGACTGTAGAAGTATTGGGGCTTCTCGGCCTGGCTCGATCGATCAAAGGTTAAACTCGATCGATCGAAAGTCGGCCCAGATGCGTTTTTCTGCAGAATTCCAACTCAGCCCAAACTCTTTAAACGTTTAGGGTTTTATGTTTTTGCCCTAGGTATATAAGGCAAACCCTAGCCACGTTTTTCAGAGTTGCACAAGTTGTATTGTTGCTCATACATTGCGGTTTTATGTAAATCTCTTGTGAGATCTAGAGGAGCTTTCCTTTACACAAAGTTTAGGGTTTTCAAGATTGAGATTACATCAACATCTTGATGATCAACTTGGTTGCTGCCATTGAAGCTTAAAAGAATATCAAGCGTGGGTGTTTGTAGCTGATTGAAGGAATACAAAGAAAGAAGTAGTCTGTGGACTCGGAGCCTGCGCGTGGTCGTGTCAGGAAGTTACTACTGGTGAGTAGCATTAGGAAGTCAAGCGGGGAGCTTGTAAGTCCTTTTGTAAGAACTTCAATTCTTTCTTAGTGGATTCCGTTTTGCCTTGAGGATCGATGGGTAAAATCCTCCCCAGGTTTTTTACCGGTTTGGTTTTCCTGGGTGATCATATCACTATGTTATTTATTTTCTGCTGCTTTATATACTTTATATGCATGATATGATTTTGTGATTGTTTTAACCTAGAATTGTTTAATTTGATTAAGTAACAACTTGGCTAATTAATCTAGGCTACGCAATCTGGTTATAGTTTAAGGGGTCTAAACCATTCAAAAACTATCACATGCATCAATTCCGAAAGAAGGGTAAGCACAAAAACTAAATTAAAATAAAATTTCTTCTCAAAAAAAAATATATATATATATATATATATTTTTTAAACCGTGATATTTTATTTTCATACATTCTCTGAAGATCACGAAAGTGATCAAAATACACAAAATTTCTCAAACAAAATCACCTAATGATTAACAAAACCGTGTAATATCATTAATAATAAGCTCTAAACTAGAACAATGCTTAAAGTTTTAGTGACAAATCAAGTTCCAAAGCATCATTTTTTGGAGGATCCTCTCGACGCAGATAATCACCGCCGGTGATAGTTGGCTTGGTGTTAATGTCAATGTTTGATGTGGCAACCGTAGAAGATCCACCAAAATTGCGAAGTGCGCATTGGTACTAATTTCATCAAATTTTGTAGTAGGAATAGAATTCCCACCAGCAAGTCCAAAAGCACCATTATGTGCTAGAGACCCTTCAATCCTTAACCTATCCATAGATGGTTGTGGATTAATTAAGGTCTGCCTAGACCAACTACCACCGTGACCATATTGGTATCCGTGTCCGGGTGAAGAGGACCAAGCAAAAGAGGGCTTATGAATCATAGACTCCATTCTAACACCAAGAGGTGATGATGATGATCTATTAAAAGATCCATAAAGAGGGCTTGTGGAAAGGTTTGAATAGGGATAGTAAGGAAAGTGATGTGGATGTCCAAAAGCACCCATATTATCCATACCTTGACGTCGTTTAGCCAGTGCACGCTCTCGTTTGTGTGCGTTTTGATGACCACCTAAGGCTTGTGACGTAGGGAACTTTCTCTGGCAAAAGTTGCATGAGAATCTCCTTGAGTCATCTGGACTTTGTTCAGGGCTTTTTTCATCGGATATAGGCTCGATTGGTACCAGAGAAGAGCTAGAATTCATGGAATCGAAAAGATTGAGTTCTTTCTTCAATGACCCTCGATTCAAATCATTACTAGAAAGCTTCAAATCGAGTAAGACATGAGAACTACCCGATCCCAAAGGGGGTGGCGGATCAGCATGATCAAAGACTTTGGAAAATTTTTCTTTCATTTTCATGATCATGATCTTATTGGACTCATCAACACCTAATTCTTTTGTGTGTGAAGGAGGACCTTCAGAAGTGGCTGAGATGCTAGAGGCCTCAGAGGCACAAGGCTCATGATGAGAATTACCGTGTGCTTTCATGGCAAGAAAGTAGAGGGGGTTTGTGTGAGATTGAGAGAGAGATTGATGTTCTTTTTATAAAGGGTTTAGTTAATGCCAATATCCTGTGTATGGAAAGAAATCCCTTTGTGCAATTAATACATGAATTATATTAGCAAAAACATTGAACTAATCTGGTGACTAGTGAGATTTGGTAAGGCTTACCACAGAAAAATTCCAAAAATAATTTGAACTACTCGGTGAACACGTTATTGCTCAATTAGTCAAATTTCCATTTCCATAAAGAGTCTAATATATGGTGGCAATGAATACATCGAGTTATGATGTACTTTTCAAACAAGGAACCAAAGTTTGTAAGTTTGTAACTAGTAGAATACATAACAATCTAGAGGACAAATGTCGAATAAATTTGTCCTTTTAAAGTAAATAATTATTTTGGACATGTATTTTTGCCTAAACTTTAGCAAAGCCCTATACTATTTAAACGCCCATTTAAACCTTTTTAAATGTTCAGATATATGAGACACTTAAAATTTCTCTTAAAAAAGAAAAAAGAAAAAGAGAGACTCTTAATACACCCATTAACTGTTATGCTTTTCCCCTTATTTGAGGCATGATTCAAAATATATTTTAGCACGTTATAGCCATTAATTTTCTTAAATGAATTTATAATTAAATTGAGACTCTGTTCTTAATTAAGAAACCAAACTGTGGTCGCAACATATATAACAAAGGGGCTATTGTGCAAAAAAGACAAAGGGCATGTGGTTTTGCACTTTTGCAAGCTTACAAGGATATACATATTAAAGTTGAAAAAAATTTAAAATTACGTCGTTTTTGCCTTTTTGGGGAACTTAATGATAACCCACTTAACATTTTTTTAAAATAAAATGATAACCCACTTAACAGAAGTGAATGAAATGACTAAATTGACAACAAATGAAATTTAAATGAATGAAAGAAAAAAAAAAGTTATAGGGTTGAATTGAAAGCTAATCAAATTTAGATGATGTATTTTATAATTTACTACAAAAATATATATAATAATAATTATTATTATAAACTAATTATACGTAACACTACAAAAAAAAGGGCCTGTGGCCGCGTTTGAAAAACGCGGCCATAGGGCGCAAAACCGCGGCTAAAAGCTGTAGCCGTGGTTTTTTGGGCCGCGTTTTGAAATGCGGCCCAAAAGGCGAGACTATAGCCCAGATCTGGCTATGGCCGCGTTTTCTAAACGCGGCCTAATTTCCAGGACTTAGGCTGCGTTCTAAGCGCGGCCTAAGTAGGGGTCCTTAGGCCGCGTTCTAAGCGCGGCCTAAGTCCTGGGCATTAGGCCGCGCTTAAGAATAGATAAAAATCATTATCTCAAAATTTACATTATTATAGTTTTATTCATTTAATTCTACAAGCTTGAAGCCATAATCTCATATTCCTTGTTTGTATTTAAATTCTGCTATGAAAAGCATGACTCCTTACAACTTAAAATTAACAGGTACAGTCAATATGCTTCTCTTTTAATAATTAAAACTAACTTGCAAATTTACAATCCACTACCCAGATTCATTAAAAGTTGCACATTTAGAAGGTCCTTAAATTTTGTAACTTGCATGATGATCTTCCAAGCTGGATTCTATAAAAGATTATTTGATCAAAGGTCTTATCCAAGTGTGAAACTATTTAGGATATTTAGCTAATTTGTGCTTAAATACTTTAGAATTTTGGTATTGAAAAATTGCATGATGTTCAAAGAAGCATACTATAAAAAATTCTTTGAAGTTATCCAAGTGCGAAGTCATTTACGATAATTAGTTTAATTTTGCTTAAAAACTTTAAAATTTTGGTATAAAATTAACACTACATTTGTTATGGCAAAAAATAAAAATAAAAACTTATTTTCTATATTTTTAGTGTCTAGTGCGTAGTTGAAAATTCGAACCAACAGAAACCTCTCAAAAGTGATGATAAATGGTTTTCATCATTTCTTTATACTCTTGGCTTTTGTTTGGAAGCTCATAAAAGAATAGAATGAAATAGAAAAGAAATTAATGAAATGAAATTAAGTAATTTTGTTTAAATATTATAAAATAAAATAATGAAAATGAATAAAAGGTAGATAACCTTGTCTGGAAGTAACATAGAAGGAAATGAATTGAATTATTTTATAACCATATTATTAGCAAAACCTTATTTAAAAAATAACAAGTTGAATATATAAGAGTATTTTGAGAGTTTTAGTAAAAAAAAATTCATTAAATCTAATTTCTTTTCTTCCAATTCCTCTCAATTTTAGGAGAATGAAAATTTAAGATTAATTTTGAGGGAATAAAAAGGAATAAGTGTTTTCTCCTACTCAATTTATTTCATTCTACTTAAACTCACAAACAAGATAATGAACTTTTCATTACCTTCATTAAAACTTCCAAACAAGAGAAAAGAATGAATAATATTCTAAAGTTATTATTTTTGTTCATTTCCCTCCTCCCAAACAAGTTGTTATTCCTATCTATTAATTTGTTCCACCACCACTTCTATTTATGCCCATTCTCTTGTAGTGCCATAGTCACCACCATCGTCGCTAGTCTACCATTGCTATTGTTGCCACCACCTCCATTTTCTACTATCACTACCACCATTATATATACATCAAAATTTTATAATTTTTCATACAAATCAAATAATATATAAAAAATATTTGGGGTAAACTACATTTTTTATCCCTATCCTATACGCTATATTTTAATTTGATCTCTAATTTTTCAATTGTGTCAATTTAGTTTCTAACCTTTCAGTATTGTGTCAATTTAGTCATTGCCATTATCTTTTGGATGAAAATTGATGATGTGTTTAATGGCCAAAATAAAAAATTAGCTTCCGTTGATGTGAGAATAAACTAAAATTTTATTTTAGCTATTTGCCATGTCAACAATTTTCATTTAAGGAATAATGACAGGTACTAAATTAACACGTCACTGAAAGGTTAGAGACTAAATTGATACAATTGAAAAATTAAAGACCAAATTGAAATATAATGTAAAAAATAAGGACCAAATATGTAGTTTACTCAAAACATTTGGGATCATTTTAATGTTGTAAATAAACATTAAAAAAATGAGTATTTTTGTAATTGTATTCTGCTAATTAAAGATATTTACGCCAAAAAGGAATATTTCTTATCAAACAAATAGTAAGCAGTTTTCATTCCTATATACCGCTTTAATTTTACTGTGATATCATTTTGGATAAGAAGCAAACAAGGATAAAATTATTGTAGTGAATGGTAGTAGCAATGCATGAAATATTCAGTAGATATATGCTTTTATATATATATATATATATATATATATATATATTTACTTAACATATATGTATTGATCTTAAGTTAGAATAATGATTAAATGATTTAATTTACTATTTCTTAATAACTTAAGAAAAAAAAAAAAACTTATTCATTGCCTAAATTGAAATGTTTTAAGATTTTCATGGTTTAATTTTTTTTAACAAAAATTTATGATTTAATTTGAATTCTCCCAAAATTATGGAAAAATTATATAATTTATCCAAGTATTTAATTAAGGAAAATTACCTAAAAGAAAGAGAGTGTAGCCACTTGTTGCAACAATAACTTTTATGACTCAACTTATATTATATTGTTCTAGTATTATGTTCGAGCAATATATAGATTAATCAAGAATTATACATAAATTATAGAAAATATTTCAGTATCATAATCAAATTTAACTCATATTTTATATACTAAAACAGCTGGTACACCCAAGATTGTTATTTGGTCAGTGACATTTAGTTTTTCTTTTATTATTTTATTCTTTTGTGAAGTTATTAGACTACTATTTTCTGAATTAAAATATTATATAATTTTTATTTTTGAGTGTTTTCCTCTTTTATTTTTGTTTCCTTTTTTTAAACGTTTAAGTTTATTATTTATTACCACCGCACACCCTTGACGCGATGATCATTCTACAAGTATAAATATTTATGAGGTGTGAGGGATAAAAGTCAAGGTTCAAGTCTTTAAAAATGAGTTTCACACAAATATATACTTAGATTATGTTAAATTAGAATTTCTAACTTGTATAAAAAAAATAAATAAATAAAAAGTTTATTATTTATTTGAAGAAGAAAAAATGAATTATATTAGATTGACCTAACGGTCCCAAAGATTGAGTAAATATATAATTATAACCTGTTTTAATTTTAAAACTTTCTAACCCGAGCATGATTTGACCCATACTCGACAAGGTTGAAACCCAATCCACCCGACCTGTTTGGCAAGTCTATAATCACAAGCATACCTCTTTTATCTTACTCCCACCCGTTAGTTTCCTCTATTGTTTCTTTAGTATTCAGAAAAAGAAACCAAAAAAGAAAAACATGTGGGAAAAGAAAAGCGATTAATTGTATGGTATATTTTTTAGAAATTAATCTATTGTATGGTACTGTAGATGGATGTTATGATACATAGTATATAGTAGTAAATTAGTATCAAAAGTGATCCATGCTTTTCAGAAGTCTTAAATTTATACATAATCCATTTATAATAGTATCAAGAGTGATTTCAACAGTGCATTTTGAACTAGAGTTTGTATTGAACTTGAATTGTTGAGATCTTTTACTTGCATCAAAATGAAATAGATGCCTTTCAATCTAAAGGAAAAAGATCCCACCAATAAAATTTAAAAATATACTTTGTATTTATCTTTAGTCATTTCATTTCTCTTCCATGCCTTTTAATGGCCTAAAAAAGAATTGTATGCCCATCCATGATCCTTGGCCTTTCGTGGTTTGGTTCAATTGTACTGCGTAATTACTCTAAACTTAGCCTGGCAATATGAACTTTGCTTCGAACTTTGCCATGAGCTGTTGTGCTATATATTGAAATGTTGACAGTAGCTGACATTTCTACTTCTTCCTAAGTTGAAATCCTCCGTTTCTAGTATTTTATATAGCAGATCTTACCCGTTTCTATATAGCGAAAATACATTGAAATTCACTGAAATTAATAAATAAACTACCTTTTACTATTTTCAGAGCTATGACAAAACCGGAAGCTGCAAAGTTACTCAGCGTCTGTCAATCCAAAACCACAATCCTTCTCTATCTCCATTTCAACCTTCTACTTCTTTTATGCTTTATAATTTTTGTTCTGATGAAAAGTAAGAAAAGAAAATGATATAATGACGTAGGTTAGATGCATAAAGAATAGTTTGAAGCTTTGATTTGTCTTGGTTTTTGAGCTGTTTCTTTTCTGAGATAACTCTCAAGCTTTGCTAGCTCATGCGTTGAATCTACTTTCTGATCAATGTTCTGTATAAAATTTTGACAGATTAAGATTTACTCCAAAAGATCAGAGAAAGAGGAGCATTTAATATTCTAATGGTGGTATAAAAACAGTAATTACAGTGGCATTTGCTTTGACCTAAGTTTCCAATTAAAAATTCTATAAATAAGCTCTAGAGACACTATATTATATTGTCTAACAAGATAGTGTTTCCTCCATTTTCCTTTGGTACCTGGTCTATAGACTATAGTCATATGTCATATGCTAGCGCTTATTTTTTGCTTGAAAAAATTCGTTTGCTGTTGCTTATTCTCGTAATCCTTGAAACCCCTTCAGCAGATTGTTGAAGTGGGGCTAGGGGAGGGAGGGACTATACGCCCTCAGCTGTCAGCGACTCTGCGTAGTACAAGATAAATTATGCGCGACAAAGGCCTGTTGTAGAGTGAATGTAAAACACAGCAGTAATTTGAAGTGGTACCATATGAATTATGTTGAATGCGTCAAGATGAATTATATGTCAACAAGAAAAGAAACATTTTATAATCTTCAGCTTTATATCAAAGGCTATTGGGATGTCTATGCGTCTTTTGACTAGTATGTGAAAGTGGAACATCTTGAGAGAGAGAGGGAGAGAGAGAGACCATTGAATCTACTTTGCTCAATATTCTGTAGAAAACTTAAAACAGATTAACATTCACTGCAAAAGGTCAGAGAAAGAAGAGCATTTAATATGCTCGTGTGATATAAAAACAACTACTAGAATGGCATTTGATTTGACCTAAGTTTCAAAAGACTCTAAATGAGCTCTTAAGACATATTGTCTAACAAGATTGAGTTGCCACCATTTTCCTTTGGTACCTGGTCTATAGTCAGATGTCATCTGCTACTGCTTATTCATTGACAAATTTATTTGCTAATTGCTTATTCTTAAAATTCGTGAAACCCAGCTGATTTTTGAAGCAGGCCACCAGGCTAAGGGATGGCAGTCCCTCGGTTGTGCACAGGGGGAGGCAGAAGACTCTTCTGCTGTAAACCTAGCAAAGGAACATTGTTGTGGATCATAAAGGTTCTTTGACTGGTTCTTGGACCAGGGATATAGGTGACCGGATTGGGTGCAGATGGAGGGACTTGGAGTCGTAAAGGAGAGACATTGTGCCCGGCAAAGGTCTTTTGGCTGATTGATGATGGAGGGACTTGACCTGCTTTCAGTGATGACTCTAGCAAATGGTTTTTGTTCATCATATTTTGATCTTTTCTTTGGAAGAATCTGCTGGCCTCATGTGCAGGCATGTTCATGAGAAAAAGCACTGCTGTGAATATGAGAAGCATATCTAGAAGCCTAATCTGGTTCTGCAAGTAGCTAGAGAGTTGAGGGCAGTTTGATGAAGAACGTCTCAGCTTTATAGAGGAAATTTGACCATGTAGGCAACAGTAGAACCTGCCAAGAAGCTAAAATTTTACCATAAAGGAAACCAAGGTAGACACAAGGGTAACCATGCAACTCCAATTTGTCCACTTAATGGAACAGCACAGTTTAAATGAAAGGACAAGGTCTTCTTCCATTCCAATTTAGAGGAATCTTCTATAGTCCATTAGGTAGTGATATATTAGATTATCCACTGTATTATTTAAATAAATTATATGACTTATTTAAAAATTTATGTAATTAAAAATACATATAGATAGTTTCTATAACCACTACACCATAAGTTAGAGGAAGTTTTTTCCAAACTAGTTTAATGGTAAACTTTTTCTAAGAAATAGATTTATTTCTTGGATTTGACATTGTGCAGTATATAACGTCATTTAAAATTTAGATAACATGACATTAAATATAATTTTAGATTTGTAATATTTAAATTTCACCATCTAATATATCAATTTTTAATAAAGAGGAACTAAATTGATTTTTTTTTTAATATCTAGAAAGTAATACCAATAAATATCCTTACATATCCCTAGCTTAAAGTGGAGGTACAGGTTATGCCTTGTACATGTTTTGCTCTTATTTTTTGTGTAGTGAAACGTGATATCCTAACTCATTTTCTAAGAGGCATTTATGAATGGTAATTGTGTGGAAATGAATAACAGTTGCAAACGATCCAACATCATCAAAACGATTGCCAGGAATCTTAGAACAATGGCATTATTTCATTCTATCATTAGGAAAAACTTCAAATACCCCTTATTTGTTGTAAGGGAAACAATTATTAAAATCATTAAATGAGTTGGCTAATAGTTCAATAAACATTACAATCATCTTCTATTTTTAGAGAGAACCTAGATTCAAATCACTATCCTCCGGTTGTATGAAAAAAATTATCAAAATTATTAAACAAGTTGGTTAATAATTCAATGTTACTTTTTACAAATAATTCAATGTTATAGTTTTTTTCTTTTTTTTGGGTATCAAAGTACGAATCCTAGCTAACACATTATCTAACACGAGAAACCAAACATTTCTACATGGTAATTTGTGGAAATGGATTAGCAAATGAACTAACATCATCAATATAATTGTCATGAATTTTGTAGTTTAGTGGCATTATTTGATTCTATCATTATTGAATGCTTTAAATACCCCTTCCTTCACATGTTGTAAGGAAAAATATCAAAATAATTAAACGAGTTGGTTAATAATTCAGTAATTAATTCAATGTATTAAAATTAAAATTAACAATAAATATTAAAATTATTCTGTTATGAATATTTTTTAAGAAATAAATAGAAATTTATTATGCTGTGACATTAACGCTATGTTTGGATTAGAGGGTAGGTGAGAGAAAGGAAAAGAGAAGACATTTCTCTTGTTTGGTTTCAATAAGTTTGGAGAAATCATATTAAACAAGGAAAAAAGCAGCCTAGAAAATCTAAAGGATAAAGGGGGAGGGCATCCATGAAAAGGAAAGCTAAAAAGACAAGGAAAAAAGCTATGAGTAAGCTATTGTGTATTTATAGCCCAAAGGGTGGGAATAAAACGTGTAAATATGCATCACAATTATTGTATGTATTTGACTATGAGTAGTGTGTAGACCACACCACTCTAGGCCAGTTTTTTTTTTTTTGCTGAATACCACTCTAGGCTAGCTAGTAGCTACACACACCTAAAGCAGCCTAGAAAATGCAAACGGTTAAGGGAGAGGACATCCATGAAAAGGAAAGCTAAAAGGACAAGGAAAAAAGCAGGAAATCTTTTGTGAGCGGACAGAATCCAAGCAGAGGCAGAGCACATTCATCCATTCCTATGCCACCCAGCTAGGAGAGGAGAGGAGGGCTCTGATTTTGCAACACAGAGAATCTGTGCTTGTCGCAGTGGGCCAAAAAAAAAAAAAAATACCTAACTACAACTGAACAGAATATTACTGAAAACAAGAGAGAATAGTCTAGGTTTCTAAAAGAAAATGTCATTTTCACAATCATTTGTTTATGCATTTTTTATGATTGATGGATTCCCATTAACCCCAAAGCAAAGTTGCCACTGCCAGTGCCCAATTTACCTATGAGAGAGAGACATTTCCCCACACATATATACCACCCCCCCCCCCCCCCCCCCCCCCCAAAAAAAAAAAAAAAAAAAAAAAAACTTATGAAACAATTTGAATTGATCGCTTACTGAAGCTGGAGTTTCCATATATTTCTATTTTTCAAAAAAAAAATTCCTATATTCATTTTTATTCATTTGATCCTTAATAAATTACCATTTTTATGCACCGATAAACTAGGGTTTGTTTCAAAAACTTAAGATGAATTTAATTATCTAATTTCTTATTTGGAAGAGACACTAATAATAACTGATAGATTATGAGCTTTTCCTTTTCTTCCCGCTATTTTCTTTCTTGTATTTTTGCTTTCATGGTTGCCACAATTTCTTTGGTTGCTCTCAGAGTTAAGGCCCACCGATAAAAGTTTTTGTTTGTTTATACTCTTGGGAGGCACAACAAAACTTATGTTGAGAAAACATATTTTTGCCCAGGCCCACAAATTAACCTTATTTTTATTTTGAGAAAAAAGGCCCACAAGCCTTGTTTGCCCAAATTGGGCGGTAGTGGAAGGAAAGCAGAAAAGGACAAAATATTGACTAGCCAATTACAAAATAATACAAGGTGAATCTCCAAATGTACCTAAAGTAGCTTTCTTTCCACCACCGCCCTTTTAGGGCGAGTTGGTACCCATCCTAAGTGACCTGTTGCTTGGAGGTTCAATCTCCTGCACTTACCTTGCCAAAAAAAAAAAGTAGCTTTCTTGCCCTTTCCTTTCCTTTTCCTTTTTCCCTTATCTTACCTCTGCCTAACTACAACCAAACAAAATATAGGTGACATCTCATACTTTTTCTGAGAGCAAAAAGACTGCTAAAAGAGCAAACATGGCCTCTTTTGAGATATATATATATATATATATATATTTTTTTTTTTTTTTGAGAAAAAGATAGATTTGTATTTCATAGAAAGGTATAACTTTGATTACATCACATCATCATGTAGGATAGGTGGGATTTTCCCCTTGCCAATTTCTTTGGATTCAATAAAGTAGACAAATTGGGCCATCTTGGTGGCATCTACAATATTTGACAGTTTTTAGGCCTTGCTTTGCTCCACCCAATTGTATGAAAAGTGTCTTGGCAGTTGAGAACTTCTTCAAACAATGGCCCAATTACCATAAAAATAAAGAGGCTTTTATATTTAATATTGTATTTTGTTGGACCATTCCATACAAACAAATTGCCAAAATATGAAATCAATCTATTCTTCGGTCGAAGGATAAGGTCATCAAATCCTAATATATAATTAGTAATTTTTTTAGTGAAAATGAACTCATTACATCATCTCTTCATCATTTAAAATAAAATAAATAAATAAATAAGAAAAAAAGAAAAAGAAGAAAAAGGTCCTACCAAATACCAATATAACAGAATTCCAAATCATTGTCCTCGGCTTTATGCATTTTAGGTCATATTAGGTTGAACAAAGATAGATAGATGACTACAAAAAAGACTCGAATCTGACTGACAAGTGAAGTTGAAAAGGTGTAGAATAAGTTAGTGTGGGGGTAAAAGCCCAAAATTGTACACTGGGCCTTGGGCTCCAATTGGGAACATGACGTGTCCGAGGAGGTGTAAGTAGCTAAAAGAACCCCATAGCCCAGAATTATAAAGAACGAAGCAAAGGAAGACTGTCCGAGGAGAATCTGTTCCTCAGCCGGGGCCAAATGCTGCTCAGCCCTACACTTCAGCAATTTGAATGATCCTCCAGGAGATTTCCACGAGAAGGGAGACCCTTATCCACGTGCCGAAGAGATAAGAGTTCAGAGGTATGCCACTGCTGCCGTATTAAATGCACCACACCTACTTTTCTAGCCGCATTTATGTGGAGAAGACCCCTGAACAGTATTTCCTTGATCACCGCAACTCACAGAAAGGCCAGAGAAGGTGGCTGATGGGACATGTACTCAAGTGAGTGTTTAGATGCTTAACAAATGTATGATCAAGATGTCCTGAAAAGAAACATATAAGGTAAAAGATCTCCCAGAAGATTGGGGAGAAAAAGAAAGAGAGAAATAGGTGGGAAGGAATCACTGTAGCATTAAGAACAGTTTTAAATTTCAAAACTATTGTATTGAAATATAATCTATCTCCTCGGATGTTTATTTTGATCAAGCCAACCATATATTTTTCACTTGTTCATTGTTGAGGTAGTTATTAGCCGTTATTACCAATTGCTAAAGCCTAACTCTTTAGTCCATTCTCTACAAATTTATTGTGTTGGGCTCACCAAATCATTGTCCAAATCCTTTTTGGGCCTAGGCCGAAAATCTGTGACCCTACAATTAGCGCCGTCTATGGGAAGAGTTTGTGTGATAATGAGGATAACGGCTAACTATGGCAAAGCCAAATCCACAACAAGCAGAATCAAGGGGTCCTGAACGTGGAGATCCTTTCCTCAACCTTGAGCAGAGAGGTGACCGTGAGGGAGACGTTCATACTACACATCCTGATGGGAATCGCCCTCAAGGAGATAACCATGTTTCCCATGCAGATGAGAGGAGAAACATGCAAGTGGAGATTGACGGATTGAAAAGGGAGTTGCACCATGCAAAGAGAAAGCGGGCTCCCCGAGACTCGAACTCTTCCTCCGATAATGAAACAGACGTTGATTACAAGCAGAGGTCTCAAATTCCACCCAATGAGTCTTTCTCTTACAAAAGGGAATATCATCGTCAACGGCAGAGTCGGAGCCCGCCATATCGAGGCGTAGGAAGTGACGCCATGAACAAGGCCTTGGACCAAATCTCCAGGTCCCTTTTCACGTGTAACATTGAAGAGGGGAAACTCTCTAGGCGTTTCAATCGGCCAACGTTCACCATCTATAATGGGAGAACGGACCCTGTGGAGCACATGAGTCATTTTAATCAGAGGATGGCCGTCCATTCTAGGGATGAAGCCTTGATGTGCAAAATTTTCCCATCCAGCTTGGGACCAATTGCGATGAGGTGGTTTGACAACCTGAGAGTAGATTCTGTAAGTTCCTTCCATGAGCTCACTCAAGCGTTCTGTTCCCGTTTCGTGACATGCCGAAGGACACCTCGGTCTTTGGCCTCCCTGCTGTCCTTAAGTATGCGAGAGGGCGAGACCTTGAAAACGTACTCGGATAGGTATTGGGAGATGTTCAACGAGTTGGAGGGAAACCATGATGGAGTAGCAATCAGCTCTTTTAAGCTCGGCCTTCCATCTGATCATGGCCTGAGAAAGTCTCTAACCGGTAAACCTATTACCAGTGTGCGCCAATTGATGGATAGGATTGATAAGTATATAAGAGTTGAGGAGGACCAGCAGCAAGGAAAAGGGAAGGATAAGGTCATCCCTCAAGAGAGGAGGGATTTCAGATTGGACCGATACAGCAACAACAAGCCGCGGAGAGATCTGGTTGGTCAATCAGTAACAGCGAATACTCAAGCAGTTAACGCCGTGTTCCGAGAGCCGATACATCAAATCCTAGAAAAAATAAAGAATGAGCCCTTCTTCAGACGGCCAAATAGGATGGTCGGAAACCCTGAGAAATGCAACCACAACCTCTATTGCCAATACCATCAGGATCACGGACATACCATAGAGGATTACAAGAGTCTGTGGGGCCACTTGGACCAACTTGTCCACGAGGGTAGGTTGAAACAATTCTTGCATAGCTCCGACGGTCAAGGGAGGCGGACGGATTCCGGAGCTCAGAGGGACGATTCCTCTGGACCACCCTTGGGCACAATAAATGTTATTTTCGCTGCACCAGGAAGAACTCGGTCTGGCCCATCTAGGGTAATGTCCATTGCTCGGTTATCCTCCGAGGATGTCAACCAGGAGCCGAAGAGGGCTAAAAGAGAAATTCAACCAGTGTTGGACTTCTCGAATGAAGACAAAGTTGGCACCATTCAACCCTACGATGATGCTTTGGTGGTTACTCTCAAGATTAGGGGATATGACGTGAAGAGAGTAATGGTGGTCCAAGGCAGTAATACTGAAATAATGTACCCCGAATTTTATATGGGACTGAATTTAAAACCTGAAGACCTGACACCATACAACTCCCCGTTGGTGAGTTTTGATGGGAAAGTGGTCATCCCACTGGGCCAAATCAGACTGCCTGTGCAAACTGGCCCAGAAGTAGTGGAGGTTGATTCTATCGTGGTAGATGCTTATTCGCCCTACACCGCAATCGTGGCCAGACCATGGCTTCATACATTGGAGGCTGTTTCTTCTACCTTGCACCAAAAGGTTAAGTATCCATCCGGAGGCCAGGTTAAAGAGATTTTAGGAGACCAATCGATGGCCAGACAGTGCTTGGTGACTGCAATCCAACATAGACTTGAAGCCGAGTCCTCGGCCCGTGATGAAAGAGACTTATAGCAGTTAGAGTCCTCGGCGCTAAATGCCGAGGACACAGTCGAAGGAGCAGAATGTGAAAGCTTAATAAAGGTCGTTATTGGTGATGACCCGGAAAAGTTCTTTCAAGTCAGATCACGACTGTCACCTCAAGAAAAAGCAGAGCTTATAGAATTCCTCAGAAGGAACGTTGATATGTTCGCATGGGATTCCACCAAAGCCCCGGGGGTAAGTTCAAAGTTCATTTGTCATCATCTGAACGTTAACCCAACTGTCATCCCCAAAAAACAGCCACTCTGGCGCCCATCTAGAGAGCATGCAAATGCAGTCAGGGAAGAGGTGCTGAAACTAAAGTGAGCCAGAGCAATCAAGGAAGTTTTTTACCCTGACTGGCTAGCTAACACAGTGGTGGTGAAGAAAAAGAATGGAAAATGGCTAGTATGTATGGACTTCACCGATCTAAATAGAGCTTGTCCAAAAGATCCATTCCCCATGCCAAAAATTAATCAGTTGGTTAATGCAACTGTCGGCCACCCTCGGATGAGCTTCTTGGATGCCTTTTAAGGATATTACCAAATACCTCTAGCCTTAGATGATCAGGAAAAGACTGTTTTTGTCACACCCATTGGGAACTACCATTATAAGGTGATGCCATTCGGCCTAAAAAATGCAGGAGCCACCTACCAGAGGATGATGACTAAGATGTTTGAGTCTCAGATGGGTAAAAGCGTGGAGGTTTACATTGATGACATGGTGGTAAAAAGTAAGGTCATATCTGAGCATATTGGGGACCTCAGGGACATTTTTGAAATCCTCAGAAAGTACAAGTTGCGTTTAAACACTTCTAAGTGCACTTTTGGTGTGGGATCAGGCAAGTTTCTGGGTTACATGGTTACCCACAGGAGAATTGAGGTGAACCCCGGCCAGATCAAAGTGATCAACAACTTGCAGCCTCCTCGAAACCCCAAGGAGGTTCAAAAATTGACTGAAATGACTGTGGCCTTGAATCGTTTTATTTCCCGCTCGACGGACAAGTGCCAACCATTCTTCCAGTTGCTAAATAAGTGGAAAGGATTTGAATGGACCGAGGAGTGTGCCTCGGCCTTTCAGCAACTTAAAGAGTACCTCTCTCGACCTCCCATTATGTCCAGTCTCGAAAGAGACGAAGTCCTTTTTGCATATATCACTGTGGCCCTTCACGCTGTGAGCCTAGTGTTGATACGGGTTGATAATGGTGTACAACGGCTAGTTTACTACCTGAGCAGATCGCTGCATGAAGCCAAGATTCAGTATCTACCCTTGGAGAAAGCTGTCCTAGCCGTAGTGCATGGTACAAGAAAGCTACCTCAGTACTTCCAAGCACATACGGTTGTTGTCCTTACACAACTTCCTCTCAAAGCCATACACATAAGCGCAGACTACACGGGAAGGATTGCCAAATGGGGCACAATTCTAGGGGCTTTTGATATTAAGTACATGCCTTATACCTCGGTTAAGGGCCAAGTACTGGTAGACTTGGTGGCTGAGTTTACAGAGCTCTCTTTAGAGGAAATAACACCAACACAAAGCATGGATGGAAAATCAATTGGCCTGATCTCTCAGTAAAGTACTTCCCCCTGAGAGGTATACGTTGATGGCGCTGCAAACCAAAAGGGCTCTGGTGTTGGGCTAGTGTTAGTGTCCCCAGAAAAGGTCACCCTTGAAAAGTCATTGAGGTTGGACTTTGCGGCGACCAACAATGAGGCTGAGTATAAAGCTCTGTTGATGGGTATGGCTATGGTCAAAAAAATGGGAGGGAAAGTAGTAGGAAGTATTCTCGGATTCGAGGTTGGTGGTCAGCCAGGTGAAGGGAGAGTTCGAGGAGAGAGATGAAAGAATGCGCGAGTATTTGAGGCAGGTCAGACACATGCAATCAGAGTTCGAATCTTTCAGTCTATTGCAAATCCCCAAAAGCAGCAACTCTCATGCTGATTCCCTAGTCACCCTTGCAACCTCCTCGGCTCAAGGCCTTCCTCGAGTATTCTTGTAGAACACTTGTGTAGACCTACTGAGCCACGAGGAGGAGCGGTCCAGGTGCATCAGGTAAGAACTGGACCCAGTTGGATGGACCCGGTGGTGCTTTTCTTGAAGGAAGACGTTATGCCTGATAAAAAGTCCGAAGCTGATAAGATATGAAGGAAGGCTACACGGTTTTGGCTGTCAAAGGACCAGAAATAGTATAAACGGTCTTTTTCGGGGCCATATTTATTATGTGTACATCCAGAAGCAACTGAGATGCTCCTTGAAAAATTGCTTGAGGGAATTTGCGGAAGTCACACTGGTGATAGGTCCTTGGCACACCAAGCTATCACTCAAGGATACTGGTGGCCGAATATACAGAGTGAGGCCCAAGAATGCGTGAAAAAGTGCGATCAGTGCTAGCGGTTTGCACCAAACATACACCAGCCTAGGGGAGTACTTAATCCGCTATCCAGCCCATGGCCATTCGCTCAGTGGGGCCTGGACATCATGGGTCCTTTTCCCAAGGCAACAGGGAACAAGAGGTATCTTCTGGTCGGCACGAACTATTTCACTAAGTGGGTCGAAGCTGAGCCCCTAGCAAACATCAGAGATGTAGATGCCAAGAGATTTGTCTGGAAGAACATAGTTACTCGATTCGGAGGACCTAATACCCTCATCTCGGACAATGGCCTCCAGTTTGATTGCAAAGCATTTAGGAGATATTGCTACGAGTTGGGAATTACGAACAGATATTCTACTCCTACCTACTCCTAAGGGAATGGACAAGCAAAGGCTGTTAATAAGGTTATACTAAACGGATTAAAGAAAAGACTGGATGACGCAAAGGGCAGGTGGGTAAAAGAACTACCACATGTCCTCTGAACATATCGAACCACGCCCTGCAGGTCTATTGGGGAAACTCCATTCTCAATGAATTATGGAGCCGAAGCCGTCATTCCTGTAGAAACCGGTCTCCCAAATTTCAGAACTAGCTCATTCAATCTGAGCAACAACAATGACCAACTAGAGAAGAATTTGGATCTGATCCAGGAAAGAAGGGAAAATGCAATGATCCGGTAAGCGTATTACCAACACAAGCTCAGAAAGGGTTATGATGCTAACGTTAAAGCGAGGCCACTGGCCCCTGGCGATCTGGTGTTGAGGAAGGTTGTAGGCACTACAAAGAACCCAGCATGGGGAAAATTGGGGCCCAACTGGGAAGGGCCATACTGTATTACCTCGGTGGCTAGAGTTGGGGCATACTTTCTAAAAGATTTGGACGAGCATGTAATACCAGGACCATAGAATTTAAACAACCTGAAGAGGTACTATTATTAAAGAAGGCTCTTTTGATCAATGTCTATTTCGTTTGCACCATCTGTTATCCTACTCTCATAAATGCCTAAATTCAACTTAATCATGCCTGAGGTCCATAGACCAGATAATATGAGTTGATTAACACTAAATTTTAAATTCCTTTAAGTGTTTAAACTGTGACTCAGTCAGGCCTGTAGTTCTCGGACCAATTGATGTGGGGAGGTTAACACTAAATTGTAAATTCCTTTAAGTGTTTAAACTGAGACTCAGTCAAGCCTATAGTCTTCGGACCAGCTGATGTGGGGAGGTTAACACTAAATTTTAAATTCCTTTAAGTGTTTAAATTGAAACTCAGTCAGACTTTTAGTCCTCGGATCAGCTGATGTGGGGAGGTTAACACTAAATTCTAAATTCTAAATTCCTCGGCTAAGTGTAAACTGATCATTCAAAAATTGACAAATTCAACTAATATAGAGCAGGAATTTTTATCATTTGCCTTCCCACAAGTCATTATTGTTCGCTATGCATTTTCCTTGGTTTTTATGAGATTCAGATTAGCAGCAAAGCGAGTAAAAGCACATAGCATAAAAATAAGAACAAAAGAAGAAAAAGGACCATTCATTAATCAAAAATGTGTTACATTTTGTTCCATGGCCGAACACCCTTTTTATCAACAAAAAAAAAACCCTAGTATCTAAGCCTGTGTTTTGGTCGCCAAAGGGTCAGCGATTTGAATTGGCTGGGTGCCAGCAGCAGCTGGGGCTTAGTCTTGGGGTTCAGAATGAGTTTTCTTCTTGCCCTGGTCCTTGCCCTTATCCTGTGCATCCAGGGTTTTCTGTCCTTGGCCAACCCCTGGGTCAGACTCCTTAGAGGCCTCAAGAGAAGCAAGAGGGAGGGTTTGGGCCGCTAGTTGCTGTTCGAATCCCACTGGAATTGGCTCTGGAAGAGAGGAATTAGGACCTGGGAGTTCATGGATATCAGGATCATAATAGATGCTCCCAAGTTGCCTCAGGCTAAAGTCTACAAGGATCCCAGCAGCGTCAAGGGCTTTCCCCTAAGATGCGTTGCAGTATTCCCTGCAGACTATGGAGAGCTCTTCAGTGAGCCTGGCCTAAGTCTCCTCCACCCCAAGTTTGTAAGCAACCTGCTTTCCAGCCTCAGATGCCTCCTTGGCCAATTAGGCACTCTCTTTGGCCCTTTGGAGCTCGGCACGAAGATCTGCCATAAACTGCCTCTCGGTAGCTAAGTTGATCTCAATTAGGTGTAGCTGCTTGCACTGATCTTCGACCTGTTTCTCAGCAGTCTTTAGGCCGGCATTAGCACTGTCCCTCTGTCGGATAGCCTCCTTTAAGTCCTCACAAAGCTTAGCGTAATCCTCCTTGAAGCTACCTAACTCTCTCTCAACCTCAGCACGTGACTGGGCCTCCGCTTTGGTTTTGTTGTGCGCATCCTTGTTCCACTCCTCAGCCACGTAAATTTGTTGTGTGATCTGCATAACTAAACGGAAAGGCTTAGTGTTAAACAAAGGAGTAAAAATGATTAATGCTTTCCAGGGAAAAGTAGCGCAAATTTCTTACCATGGCCAGGTCCCTTTTTAGGAAAAGGAAGAGTTCTTGTTGATTGAAGCGCCTGTAAGCGTCCATGTCTTTGGGAAGAAGAAGTGGTTGCTCCAAGGCCTCAGCAATAAAACCTGCCTTCCCCCCTTGATAATTTTTAACTAAAGTGTCCCAAGGAAGTGGAGTACCATTTAACTCCAACTTGGGAGACCATATGCGCGGAGGTCGGCGCACATCAGCCGTGAAGGGATCCTCTCGGCTCTCAACAGAAGAGGACCTCTTACCTCGCTGGTCTTTGATCACCTTCTGCTGTTTATTTCCCTTCGAAGGGCCTACCTCACCTTCTTCAGGGAGCTCATGTTGTCTCTTCCTCCTTAGCTCCGGGTTTGGCTTTAAGCCAAGGTCGACAGGCAGCTGAGGGGGAGGAGGAGGGAGATTTGCTGAAGGTGTGGGCTTTGTGGTTTCTGTAGGGATAGGTGCCGTGTTCCTAGCCTTCAGGAGTTCCCTCAAGCTCTCACTCTCTGTTTTTGGAGCCATCCTTTCGGCCTCCTTGTCCGAGGAATCCTCTAGACAAGTAATTATAGGGGCGGAGGTCTGAGCACTTGAATATCTATCTGGTTCTTCTTTTACCTCCGATATTTCAATTGCTCCTGCTCCCTGTGCTTCCTCTTCTTCGAATCGAAATCTGTCAACTTCTTCTTCGGTCAAGGAACTGGAAGAGGCGACACCTTCCTCAGCTACTGCTGCTCCGAAAGGAACTTGTTGGATCGAGGGGACGACTAGAGGAACACCCTCAGGGGTTGGATGTGGTACTAGTGGGAGATCATCTAGGGCCAAGAAATGGGGCCAAGACACATCAATCCGGTGTATCCGCGGGTCACCTGATCTTATGGCGTTGCCGACGTCTAGGAATGTGTCCGAGATGGGCTTAAAATCCAATATTAGCTACACAACCCGAAGTTGCCTGTCCACGCTAACAAAAATCTCGGATCTCAACAAGTAATTGAGGGCCTGAACGTTAGTCAAGCTCAACCTGAGGGCCACGTGCTCTCTATCTGCGAACACAGCCAAGAAAGAAAACAGTTAGACAACTAAAGGCCATAATCAAAAAAGACTAAAAGGAATGGCAACAAAACAAGGTCGGGGGATTGAGCTCAAATCTATCACTAAGGAGCCTAATTCTAAGGTATCCCACTTGGTTTTCCCGCTCAGACGGGACGGTGAACGCCATCGTGCCACGCTCCTGAAGCTATAATATAATCATCTTTCATGCCCTTATTTGATCTGGGTAGGCATGAAATCATCCTTACCACATCCGAGCAGGATTTAAGATAGTACCCAGCGGTTTTTTGGGAATGGCACTCGTACATGTGCACCACATCATGCCATGTGAGTTGCAGACCCAAATGCTCTTTGAGAGCATCAACGCTACCTAGAATTCTGAATAGGTTGGGTGCACATTGGTGGGGGCACAACCTATGGTTATAGAGGTAATCTTTTGTTACCCGGCCCATTGGAAGGGTCATCCCTCCTTCTATAAAGGCTATCATGGGGATAACCACCTCTCCCACTTCTCGGTCAGTTACTATTCACTCTGTGGGATAGTAACGTAGATTCACCCCCTGGGGAATGTGATATCTCTCCTTAAAGGCTTCTATCTTGGCAGGAGAGTCCACTAGATGCTCAAACCTACCCATTTCTGCAAGCTAAGAGGGGGCTACTAAAATCAACTAGCGGGGAAGTGAAAATTCGATGGCCGAGAAGACTAGTCGAGGAGAAATTGAAGGTTTGAATAAATTAAGACTTACGCGATCTAAAGTGCACTACAGCTCGTGAATTTTTTAGAAGAAAAATTCGCGAAAATCTCTGGAGAAATCACTGTGAGAGGCTTAATGACCGAGGAGACTTGGTGTGTTGGGATTCTAGAGATCGCTGGAACACTTGAGAATTCGTAAAGTAACCAGCAAGTGGTTTCCTTTGAAGCTTTATATAGAAGGCGGAAATGGGGTGAGAATTATCCCGCCCCAAATCCTAGAGCAAAATACCAACCATTGGATTGAAGCTTCACCGTTAGATGCTGAGAGATGTGACGCCGCCTGGAGCCATTAATAAAGCCTTGTGAATTCCGAAGCGTCAACAACAATAATGAAGCACATTGAACCGCATCCCCGCACGTGTAAATTTGGGGGTTACAATATCTTAATTATTTGAATCTGAAATAAGTCAAAATTCCTCTTTTCCCTCCTCGGGCACGAAGGAAAAACAGAAATTTTGAGGGGCTATTGTGGGGGTAAAAGCCCAAAATTGTACACGGGGCCTTGGGCTCCAATTGGGAATATGACACGTCCGAGGAGGTGTAAGTAGCTAAAAGAACCCCATAGCCCAGAATCATAAAGAACAAAGCGATGGAAGACTGTCTGAGGAGAATCTGTTCCTCAGCCGGGGCCAAATGCTGCTCAGCCTTGCAGTTCAGCAATTTGAATGATCCTCCAGGAGATTTCCACGAGAAGGGAGACCCTTATCCACGTGTAGAAGAGATAAGAGTTCAGAGGTATGCTACTGCCTCCGTATTAAATGCACCACACCTACTTTTCTGGCTGCATTTATGTGGAAAAGACCCCTGAACAGTATTTCCTTGATCACCGCAACTCACAGAAAGGCCAGAGAAGGTGGCTGATGAGACATGTACTCAAGTGAGTATTTAGATGCTTAACAAATGTATGATCAGGATGTCCTAAAAAGAACTATATAAGGTAAAAGATCTCCCAAAAGATTGGGGAGAAAAAGAAAGAGAGAAATAAGTGGGAAGGAATCACTGTAGCATTAAGAACAGTTCTAAATTTCAGAACTATTGTATTGAAATATAATCTATCTCCTCGAACGTTTATTTTGATCAAGCCAACCATATATTTTTCACTTGTTCATTGTTGAGGTAGTTATTAGCCGTTACTAGCAATCGCTAAAGCCTAGCTCTTTAGCCCATTCTCTACAAATTTATTGTGTTCGGCTCACCAAACCATTGTCCAAATCCTTTTTGGGCCTGGGCCGAAAATCTGTGACCCTACAGTTAGGTTATGTGGAGGTACGGGCCATCTTTCTTTGGAAAAAAAAAAAAAAAAAGATTAGGTTTTGACATTAGCCGTGGGAAACAAATAAATTTCAATAAATTTATGAACACAACTTCTTTTAACAATTATTGACAAGAGTTTGATTAATTTTTTTTTTCTTTTGTATATAGGATATACTATATTCATATTTTACACAATATTTTAAATAGTATTATAAAAACAATTCCTTGCACAAGTTAAGTAATTTGTAGCTAAATGCGGGCTACGAAAAGTATATTTATAAAACTTAAACAATTATGAGACAACATTCACAAAAATATTTGGTATCTTTAATTTATTTTTAATCAATTATCATTTTGGCACTAGATATGTTTGAAAACAAGCAATAATAAGAAAAGTTAAAGCATTTTTATTCAGAACTGTAATCTATGTTATTTAAAAGAAGTAAAATAATCAAGTATTAAATCATAAGTGAAGTTCTCAGCAACTTACCTTTCAATATAGACAACAAATTATCTATGAGAAACTTATTCTCCATTCTGTTGCAAGTACTATTTTCGTAGCTGAAAATGCATATTTAATAGTTATTATGGACGCTGGAAGAGTCAAAATAAGACTAATCAATCTATCAATTAGATTTTATACTAGTGACTTTTTAGTCTCTTTCTTACCTTCAACATAATTCAGCAATAGATATATATATATATATATATATATATATATATATATATATATATATATATATGATAAATTTGAAACTTGGATGATTCTATCATTTTAAAAATTCTTCAGTTGAAGTCTCAAATTAATTTTTTCCTACTCAATAAAATCAAGAGGTTCATATTTCTCAACAAGGTTGCATGTATCTTCCACATCAAAGATTGGCAAGCATCCTTTGGATTCAGAGTTGAGCTAAGTGTCAAGTGTTGCACTGTTCGTCCACCAAACCTACTAGTAAGCTCTTGCAATTGAAAATCTCCGGTCGTAGCACTAAAAAATAAATATATCAAAATGATAATAATGATCCCTTTTATTACATACCTTCACCATTCCTAGCACTTTAATATGGAATTTCAATTTCAATTTTTTTTTTGAGAATGCTATCACTTTTTTTTTTTTTTTAAATTATCCCAATCATTCTTTCTCAAATTTTGGATGAGTACTTTTGTCATTGCACCTTTTTTTTTTTAAGAAACTTTCATAGTTGAAGCTAGAAATTTGAACATAGATGTCTTGAAAAGAGAAAACACAGTAAGTGTAAATCAATTGAGTTGTAGATATATGAGAGCTTAATCAAAGCTGTCTAGTTCTATATATGGAGCTTATAGTCTATATATCTATATATACTATAAAACTGAAAACATTTGACTATTTGTTGATTTCACCAAAACTTGACATATAAGTTTTGGAAGTCTCATAATTTTCTACCTATTTTTAAAATTTTTTTTTTTTTTTTTTTTTAACTAAGCCCTTCACGTTGGTTTTGAAAACCCCGACTACAAAATTTTATCTATGAAAACCCTAAACTTAAAACCTATGTCCTATCAAAAAAAAAAAAAAAAAACTAAAAACTAAAAACTAAAAACCTATAGATGCAGAAAACCATCCCATTGACAGTACACCCACCAAGCCAATGAAGCCAATCCAACTGATTTTGAGCCGCCCAATGTCTACCCCTTTTATTGTTAGTGCGTTAAGATGTTTTGCAACAATGTAGCGTGGTGTGTGGCAAAGGCTTATAAAGGAGTTCGAATTTTGGTGCTCACGCAAGAAACAAATATTGCTTTGAACACGTTCGAGTGCACCACAGGGAGATCATGAGAACTGCAAAAACACTGTTGCCTGAGTTTCATATCACACTAAGTCATTCTCAGGTTGTTGCAAATAGAGACTAACTCATTGTTTTATTATTATTTTTATTTGTTGTTGCATGAATGAGGGCAGAGTCCCTGCTTTGACAATTAACTGAAATTTGTGTTGTTCTTTGGAAGCTCAAATTTAAATATTTTCTTCCTTCACTATAGTTTTTCACCAGTATTTTCTTTCTCTCTTACTCTTTTTACAGAAGCTCTGGTAGTCCTTTTTATCTAATAATTTAAAGCATAAAGCTTTTTTGGTTTAAGAATCTTTTTTGACCTTGAGTTTTGTCTTATATGTGTGTTTATTTTTCAAGATTAGTGATATTATGCACTATAAATTTGGTTTAAAATTGTGGATTATTTTGTAGGTTTTGTTAGATATTTTTTTTACAAAAAAATTTTAACAAAGCAATGAAGTATAAAAAAATTATTAATTCTTGGGGTGTGCCTCTCTTTTGTTTTTCATGAGTATGATACTATGATCTCCCTCGTTGTTGTGTGAGAAAATTATTTATTTTCTTGGTATTATTTATTTGATCTTTAAAGTGAACTCCACAATTTGATGAAATGTTTAAGTTGAATTTTATGAATAGTTTAAATAGGTTGGATAAAAATTTTGTATTGGGTTCAGCTTCTGTTTGCAGATAACCATTTGAATGATGAGAATATGAGGTATTTCGCCTCTTAAAAGCCCATTTAGTAGATGAGGATGAAGTTTGCCTAGGAAAGACTATTGTAACAATAGATAATTAATGGGTTATGGGATGTAATGATAGTGTTGAGCTAATGGGGAAACACCACTTTTGAAACTTAAAAAGCTTTAAGCAATGGGTGTTTTTTTAGGCCTAGCAAATAGTGGTTATTATATCATCTTCTCTATAAATAGGATTAAGCTTTAACCCTTCAATTTGTGGTGGTGATTTATATAATAGTGTAGCTATAAGGTCCGTTTAAATAGAACTTATTTTGCTGAAACTGAAAACTGAAAACATTGTAGCAAAATAATTTTTAAATGTGTAAATAGTGCCATGGGACTCATTTTTAATGAAAAAGTTGCTGAAAAGTGAAATTTGTAGGTCCCGTGAACAGTGCACGGACCCACTGATATGGCTGAAAATTGGTTGAAAAGTCAAATAGTGAGGCTGAAGGAAAAAAAAAAAAAAAAAAAAAAGCTGAAAATGTAAACGTGGGACGTGGACGCGCAAACCAAATAGATACATAATAGCATGTTCCTCTTTCATTTATCTCATGTTCACTTTGTTTTTCCCTTTACCTTTTTTAAACTTACAATTTTCTATCTCAAATGGGTACATGTTTTCTTTTCTAGAATCAAACTTGCAATGTTGGGTAAGAAATAAAATTTTGAAAATTAGGTTCAATAGATACAAGAACCCAAAATAAGGTTTGCTCTAAAATTCCTATATCTATATAAAAGGTTTGCCCCAAAATTTTTTATGCAATTTTCAATCTAAATATTGCCTCTTATTTGAAGATATTAGAGTTGAAACTTGCAACCTATAAATTAGTTCTTGAGTGCCACCACATTCAGTTGACATTCACCAATTAACATAATCTTACTTTTCTTATTGCGATATGAGGACATAATGTTTTTTAGATATACTTTTCTAGGCTTATATTCACAAACCAAGTTGAAGAATTTTTTCATCCATTTTCTATATCATTACCACTGTATCAATGTATCCTTGCACATAATTAATGACAATGATTTGAGTCTTTTTCACAAATCTCATATAAAAAGGATTGTTCAAAGTGCCTACATATAAGAACTTTTCGAATCACAATTGGTTGGGTAGAAGTCATAGACTTAATTTTAAGAAGTCACTATATTAAGAAAAATTATATATTTTTTGTTATCATATTCAAGTTATAGTACCTTCAAATAAACTAAAAAATTTTAATATTTATTTAATTATCCCGTGCATCGCAGGGGTTAACGACAACTCGACAAGTTATCTCATAATTATGGAGCATATATCCATTCATTCTATAAGAAAAAATGAGAACATTTAATTTAGCCACGAATAACGGGGATGAATCATGAATTATCCTAAAGACGTAACTATTTGAATTTGATGGTTAGCTAAAACTCTTAGGATTCCCTACTTTTTCACATCCATAAGGGAAAGTACACGGTCGACTACAACGAAGATGATAAGAATTAGTAAATCTCCACCATCATGATGTACATGACACGGTCGGCTCTGTGGACTTGTGCCCCATTCGCCGCATAGAATAATATAAGTAATAAAAGATACTAATATCAAATTAACTATTAATTTCATAAATAAATAAATAACTATTAATTTCTTTTGCCAAACTGCTTCTTCTTTTTTTCTTTTTTCTTTTTTCTTCTTTTTTTAATAGAGGAAATACTGAACTTTTATTAAGAAAATCTAGCTAAATCAGCTTGGATGACAAAAATAAATTGTGAGAAAACATCTTCCATTCACACAATAAAATTTTAGATATGCACATCATACTTGGCAAGACTATGAGCAACTTCTTAATTTCTTTTATTTATCCTTAAGAAAAAACATTATGACACAAATTCACATACCAAAAAGACTGAAGAGTGAAGAGGGAAAGCATAGTATAAGATCACATACACTCTATATTAAATTGACACCCACCAATTTAATTCCATTTCTCATTATTGAACAGTATCTAGCTAATCTCAACTCTAAGTCTAACCTTGACCTTGCAATTGCATGTAAGTTAAATATTAATAGCTGCAAAGAAGATCTGGTGGAATTCATGAATTCGCCCTACAGTTTGGAAGACAATAATTTATGGCCTTTTTTTTTGTGGCTATCATGTATGAGAAAGCCCAAACTAGCCTGACCAGTGACCACCATGACCAAGTGCAACAAAATGTTTTTTTTTTTTTTTTTTTTTTTTTTTTTTTTTTTAAGTAGAACCAAAAAAGTGTGGAACAAATATGTAAATTCCTATGTTTCATTCCCTATTATTTACTGGGCTGTTTTCTTTTATCTAATTCAAACAATAAATTTATATTGAAGGAACCATGAACCATATATCATATAAAAGAATTTCCACATCAAGATTGGTATATCTTGTGTGCAGCTCGATCGATCAAAACTTGAATTTTTTGACCTAACACAAAACAAATTGACCCGTGACTTGACCCATTTTTGCAAGTCAACCTGACTTGACTAGGCTAACCCGTAATTCAACCCATTTTTTAAAACTTTTTTGTTGGCAAAAAATTAAATTAAACTAAGGCATTATTGGTTTAATTGTTTGTTGTGAGTTTTACAGTACACAAGTCTAACTCAATTGGCAATATATCATTATTATTATTATTATTATTATTATAATTATTATTATTATTTAAGAAAAACATCAATATTGTTAATATATATATATAACGTCGTTTTAGATATAATGATCTTAAGGAAACAATTGAGACATTTACATAATTGTGTGCAAATTAATTGAAAGATGAATGATTGAGGCATTCTATAATGAGTAAATATTTTTAAATATCAAATGATAAAGCATATGTTAAGATAATCTGGTTATAGTAGAGTTAAAACCATATATTTAAAATTATATATATATATATATATATATATATAAAAGAAACATTTGTATGCGTAAAGAGAGTGAAGTCAAAGTATATCAATGAAATTAGCATAAATTATGGATGTTTAGACCTATTTTTTAACAATCATGTCTAAAATAAACAGCATTTCAAAATCAAATATGATATTTCCTAAAATGTGTGTTGGTTAATAATGATATGATATTCATAAAAGATATTATGTATAAATAAGTAAACAATCAAACTTTAATATATATATTCTCAAATTGAAATAAAGTGTCAACCACAGTTGATATTAAATTATAAAATTAGTTTTCAGGATTATAAATTTCTTATATGTTTTTATATATTCTTTGTCATATTAGTTATCCAATAAGACATTTATAATTTTTTTTTTTTAATGTTTTGGGATGTTGATATTGTGTAGAAATAGAACTTGTATGTTTGTTTTAATTATCTTTTGTGCTATTTTGTTTTGATTAATAATGTTGATATTTGTATAATTTTAAAATTACTAAACAAGTATTAATTTTTATAATTTTATAATATTGTACACTTTTATATAAATGCGTACAATATTATATAATTTGTACAAAATTGCAAACATATGCAATATTATTGTACACATTTGTTTAATCTACCATGTAAATCTTATATGAATAGTGCAATGCAAACCAATAATTGTTTTTTCTTTTAAAAAAATTTATATAGAACTCATGTTTTATTATTTTCTTCTTTTGGAGGTAAATCACGACTTTCATGGATTAAACAGAAACAATAGAATATTGAGGACAGCTCCCCTCGTAGAACCCATGTTTCAAAGATTGGATATTTATTGTTAATAAAGTGTTCTAAATGATAGCTCAGGCCTTTTCCAGGAGAAATTATAATTTCTCCTTTTCCAGGGCGGCTTAACCATTAGGCATTTAGGTTACTTAGTCAATAGCTTAGTTCTCCGAATTAATGAATGTTCCCTGTAATAACCAATAAAATATGTTACCTTCTTTCTTATGAGAATAGAATAGACTTTCTATAATTTGTCTCAATTATAGAATAGACTTTCTAATTAAGGCCTTCTCTAGGAAAAATACTAAGATCTCTTCTATTGGCTAATAGAAGGCATTATCTATTTGTCTCATCTCATGGGGTAAAAATATAATAATAGTAGTCAATTAGTATCAAACGTCATCCATGTTTTCCAGAAGTCATATTAATATGCATTATCTATTTATTATATTATCAAGACTAATCTCATCAGGCATCACCGCATCAGTCATTATGAACTAGAGTCTCTGTTGAAGACTTGAAGTGTTGAACATGAACAGTTGAAATTGTTTTACGTGCATCAGAAGAAAAGAAAAGCCTTTCAATCTAAAGGATTAAGATTTAACAAAAAAATCAGAGTTACTCCAAATTAAAGAGAATTAATATAAAAACAGAAACTACAGTGACATTTGCTTTGACCTAAGTTTTCGATTAAAATTCTCTAAATGAGATCTTGATGAGACACTGTATGGAGAGACATGGCAAAACGGGTCAAAATTTTCTGACCCGACTCGACCCGACCCGAAAAATACCCGACCCGAACCCAATTTTTTTGACCCGAAGCAAAAACAGGTTAACCCGTGACCCGACCCGTGTTTTTTGCGGGTCAATCCGACCCGACCCGCGACCGACCTGAACCCGAACCATTTTTTTAAAACTTTTTTTTTTGGGGTAAAAAAATAATAAAACTAAGACAATATTGGTTTAATTGTTTATTGTGAACTTTAAATAAACAATTGATATATTTATATAACTACATGCAAATTAATTGAAAGATAAATTGTTGAACATTCTGTAATGAGTAAAGATTTTTAAATATCAAATAGCAAAGTACATGCCAAGATAATTTGGTTACAGTAGAGTTAAAAATATAGATTTAAAATTATAGACATGTGTGAGAAACATTCACAAGTGTGAAAATAGTGAAGCTAAAGTATCAAATTAGTATAAATTATGAATACTTAGACCTATTTTTTAATAATTTATGTTCAAAATAAACAGCTTTTCAAAATAAATTATGATATTTTCTAAAGTGTGTGTTGCTTAACAATGATATGATATTCATAAAAGAGACCATATATAAATAAGCAAGCAATTAAACTTTAAAGTATATCTCAAATTGAAATAGAGTGTCAACCACAATTGATAATTGATTATAAAATTAATTTTCAAGATTGTAAATTTCTTATATGTTTTTATTCTTTATCAAATGAGTTATCTAATAAGTCATTTGTAATTTTGTTTTATATTTTGGAATGTTGATATTGTGTAGAATTAAAACTTGTGTATTTGTTTTACTCATCTTTGTGTTATTTTGTTTTAGATAGCAATGTTAGGATTTGTATAATTTTAAAATTATTGAATAAGTATTAATAAGTTTAACTAAATTCATTCTTGATATAAGTGGTGAATTCAAAATAATGCATTTTACATCAAGTAATTTGTTGCATAACTTTCCAAATGGCAAATACATGTTGTTTTTTTTATAAAAATTTTAAAAAAAAAAATTTCATGTGAAAAATACGGGTCAACCCGACCTGACCTGACCCGACCCGCAACCCGATTTTAATTTGAACCCGATTTTAACCCGCTTAAAATGACCTGTTTTTGACCCGTGACCCGTTTGACCTGCAACCCGATTGACCCGACCCGAACCCGACCAGACCCGTCCGTCTTGCCATGTCTATATGGTCTAACAAGTTTGTGTGTTTTTCATTTTGTAAGATAAGACATTCAATATACTATAATATGTTAAGACACCATATTGTACTATTTCTTTACAACACGCGACATGGTCTCTTACAATTTGTATATAATAAAAATAGTATTGGAAATAGATGTAGGTAAAAATGATATTGTTCTAATCATAACAAGTTATATCATCATTTTTAAAATATTTTATGCCCCAAAATACTTCTTTATTTTCATTAGTATTATTATTAGAGAAGGTGTGCCCCAGTATCCCAATAGTGATATATAAAAACAGTATTTAGATGACATTTGCTTTGTCCCAAGTTTCTGGTTAAAATATTCTAAATGAGCTATTGAAAATCTAAAAGATTTCGCGGCCTCCATTTTCCACCGAACATATGCTAGTGCTTATCCATTGCGTAGACAAATTCAGAGAGAGAGAGAGAGAGAGAGAGAGAGAGAGAGAGAGAGAGAGAGAATAAATGAGTTATTGAGAGAGTTGACACTATAATATTGTCTGATGATGCACAAAGTCAAAATATTCCCTATCATTGTCTAACCAGATTGAGTGGCCTTTTCCAAGATTAGAAAAAGAGTAACTTTATATACTCGTAGTTAGGGGTGTCAATGTTCGACCCAATCCGCGAACACAACACGAATTTAACACGGGTTTTTTCGGGTTAGGGTTAGGCCTTAATGGGTTTGGGTCATAAACAGGTCGACCCGAAAGTGACACGATAAGAAATGGGTCATAAACGGGTCAATCCGCATAACCCGCAATTGACACGTTTGACACGTCAATTTATTTGTGTCAACCCAAAATGACCCACTTAACACAACCCGTTTAACTCATATAACAAATAAATATTTATTTTATTTTAGATTTGTCAAATACCTTTTATATCCAATATATATTTTAAATTTAAAAAGAAAAATAAGTAATTACAAAAATTTATAAGGGATATAATTGGAAATTGAAACTTTACAGACCTTAGAACTACTAATATATATATATATATATATATATATATATATTTTTTGGCATAGAACTTACACATATGAAATTGGATGAGCTTATGGAAGATGTTATGAATTTAGACATCAACAAAGAATTTATGGATGATAATCGTGGTCATAGTCAGGATTAGTCTACTATTTGCTCAAATTCTTTCAATATTTTTTTTTTTTTGAGAGTAAATTCTTTCAATATTGATACTTAGCATTTGGCGAGTTCCAAGAATCTTATATTTTTGTTGAACTATGTTATTTTATTTTTGTGAAACTTTGTTATTTTGAATTTTGGTTGAAGTGTATGCACTTCTTTTGGAGTGTAAAAAACTTATTTCTAGATGAATGTTATATTTTTGTTAAACTATATTATTTTGAATGTGGGTTGAAGACTTGAAGTGTATACACTGCTTTTTGGGATGTAAAAATAATTATTTCTAGATGGATGTTATATTTAATATTATACAGGTTGAAATGGGTTGTGTTATATTTGTGTCAACCTAACACAACTCGTTTATTAAGCGTGTCAAATGGGTTGGATCAGGTCAACCCGCCTTATTAACAGGTCGGATTAGGGTTGAGCCATTTAGTAGAATACCCCTACATCGACACGACATGAACCCGACATGCTAACCCGAATTGACACCCCTACTCGTAGTGGCATAGAAAGTCAAAAACAACTACTACAACTTCATAAAAACTAAATTAAAAAAATAAAAAATTAAAAAAAAAAAAAAAAAAAAAAAACAACAACAACAACTACTACAACGTTAACACTTAACAGCTGTTGAGCACTATAAAGTTGTCTAAAAGATTGTATGGCATTTATTTTCCTTTGGTACCTGATTTATTCATATGTCATCTCCGCTAGTGCTTATTGATTGTTTGAAAATTCATTTGCAATATATGTTTATTATTGTTGACGGGAATTACAAGTCCGTCTCACATGGACGATTCCATCAAGACGGACGAATATACCATCAGGCGTGGCGAAATAATTGTTCACGCTAATGAAGAGGACATCCAGGCCATTCAATGCAGTCAATCAAACCTAGGACGGTTACAAGACCAATTCTGTAGACCGTTGGAGCACATTGATACCACGTTAAACGGCACCAAACGTTTCAAAGATGAGCATTAAGACCTCCATAACTACTCCAACAGCTAGAAGCCATGAAGGCATATATAAAGCTCCTACATTGCCAAGAACCAGGTAGACACACATCAAGAGACTTATTTTTGCTCTATTATTTCACATTGCTCATTCTCATCTAGCTCCTACACTGACTTTGGCATCGGAGCTGTTGTGGCAGGCACCACACCGATGACTACTTTTGAAGACTGAAGATTGCTTCCATCTGAGAATCTCGACTGACGAATTTACACTTCATCAATTGTAAACAGTATATAGCAATGAATTGTTTTCCCAGCTTTCATCCTTGTCCTTATGCATTGAAGTTAGATGAATAATTACTCTAAACCTTGGCCTGGCAATGAACTTTTCTTATGAGCTGATGAGCTAGAGTCAGACCACTAGTATTAGTTGTGATATGTCAAATGTCATTTTAACACATTAAAAATCATTTTATTTATTTTACTACATCATTTACAATACACTTATATTATTTTACAATATATATATATATATATATAAAAACCAATAAAACATATCTCTCTTCTCTACAATTTGAACCAAAACTCATTCACCACAAACTCCCTTACCTTAATCCAAATCCATTATGACCACCACGCATAACCACCGGTCACCGTGATGCAAAAATACTATAAAAAAAAAAAACCAAATGCAAAACACCACCAAAATCAACTAACCACTAGCTGCAAACATAAACCCAGCAAACCATAAATAATGAAAAAAAAAAATGGAATTTAAGGTAAATTGTGAAATGATGTTTTAAAGTAGCAAAAATAATATTTTAGGTTTAGTATCATTTTTTTTAAGAGACCATATGTGAATGCTCTAAATGATTGCTATAAGATAGTCTTTTTACTTATTCCAAAGTTGAAATCCTTTTAATTTTCAACAATGTATCAGTTATTATAAATTATATAATATAAGGTTTACAAATTGATGTGTTTTTAATCACAATAAACTAATTTAAACATTCATTAATTTTAGTGTCCGCTGTATATTTCCTCAGTCTACAACTACAAATGTTAGGTCTTTTTGTAATTGTACTCTGGTTATGTAATGTATTATAAATCCAGTTTAAAACACTATTATTATTTTCATTTGTGTTCTAATAAGTATTACTCTTTACTAAAAAAAAAAAATAGGGATATTTATCTCACATTGGTTGTGTGTATCTAGTATCTGCTTTTTATAATCTCAGTCTACAACTACAAAAGTTAGACCCTTTTGTAGTTGTATTCTAGTTATGTAACATATTATAAATTCGGTTTTAAACACTATAATTACTATTTTTACTTGTGTTCTAATAAGTATTATTGTCTACTCCAAAAAAAAAAAAAAAATTCATTAATTTGGTTATTGTAGTCAATCAATTATATCATTGTCATATTAGTCATGTAAACAATTACGGTAGCTTTAACATTTTTCTTTATAAGTTATAGCACTCTGCTTTTAGGTTTTCATTTTCGTTTTTGTTTTTTTATAATTATTATAGCAGATCTTCTTGTTCTTGTTCTTTTTCCAATTTTTATTTTTTTAAATTGCAGGCCTTAATTTGGCTTATATAGATCTTCATTTTAACTTTCGACTTCCCTGTATTCTGCTCTTTTTTTCTTCTGATGGAAAATTGAGAAAGAAAGTTTATTATGATATAGGTAAATGCATGAAGAGTGGCTCAAAGCTATAATAATTTGGCGTGGCTTTTTTTTTTTTTTTTTTTTTTTTTTTTTTTTTTTTTGAGCAGATTTTCAGAGCATATAATAACACTTGAGCGTTGCTGGCTCCCACAACCCCCATACTGTTAAGATTCACTATTCTGTAGAAAAAATTAAACAGATTAAGATTTACTAGGGAACTTTTATTGGAAATAAAATTGCCTAACTTTTTAAATAATTTTGTTTTTATATTTTTCATAAAACGTTTCTAAAAATAGATAATTCATGTATACCCTAAGAGCACACACATTAACCAGGTCCATATATATATATATATATATATATTCAAAACACATTAAATTTAATGTTAACAATATATATTATAATAAAAATAGTTATTGATCTCTAATCGTTTTAATATTTTTCTAGTATGGAAAATATAAATCGACAATGTAATATCTGACAAAAATTTTACATTTTTTTTAACGTGTAATATAATCAAAATTAATTTTATGAACATTATAACACATAATAAATATTTTACACGCATCATAAAATAAATTTCTTATTAAAATTTTCAAAATAAACTAGCTGGTAGCTTACACACATCATACGAAATTACATATTCAGATCTCTTGCTATGAAATTTTTATCAGAATAATAAATTTAATTAACTCTTAGGAAAAAAATATTTTATCAAATACTCCGTAATAAGTCTAATCATCCTCAAGAAAAGTACAAGATGAAATTTTATTGGTACTTCCAATATTACACACACTTTACTACACTTCACACAACACTCATGCTATTGCTTCTTATTTCACTCACACACTTGCAGCAATAGCTGGGAATAACCATATATAGAATACAAAGGTGGCAACTTCCTAAATTCACTCACTCACAAAAGCAACACTTCTTCGTCTGAATAGAAACTCCATGAGTCCATGTCCGCGTTGCCATGTTTTAAGGTGTCTTTCTTGGTGGCAGCCACCCTAATAAAGACATGCACACACATTTAGAAAAAGAAAAAAAGCAACTTAATATTAAAAGAGCTACATGCAAAATGCATACATAACAAATTACTAGACTATTATTCTAATCGTTACTTATTAGGTGATGTACCTCGGGGATTGGGCCCGGTGGGTGGTGTAGGCTTCAGCTGTGAGCCTCGCACAGGAACGGGGACATAGGTCCCCAGTTTGTGCCCAGGCGAGAGGTTGGAATTTGACGATGGAGGTTCTCCTCCATATAATAATTTTCTTGCCTCGTGTGCCGGCATGTTGATGAGAACAATAAACACCGCTGTGATCAGTATGATAATCATCATATTTAGAGGCCTCATCTTATTCTGTAAGTATATATAGAGGGTTAAGTGCAATTTGATAGAGAACTTCTCAGCTTTATAAAGAGTAAATTTTACCACATAGGCACTAGTAAAACCATGGGAGACAATGGTTTCCTTTCAACTATAATTTGTCCACGTCAACGGCCTTAAAGGTTTTTAATCAGGGCTGGCACCTTGGGGGCTAGGCGAAAATTTTAATTGGTCTTTTTTATATTTAAATAATAATTAAATAATATTTATTTAAAATTTATTTTTCTTACTTTTTGAGATGCAAAATTACTAATTGATTATGACAAATTTTCTAGAACTGTGACCACTTTATACTTTAAACTCTAAAACGGTACAAATAAAAATTAATTTATTACATGCTTCAATAAATTAGTATTATTATAATACAATTGAGTTAATATGATATACATTAAATTATTAGTTAGTGCGATAATTTATAATAATTCATAAAGTAAAAGCTTGCATAAATATATATATATATATATACATACATATAAATTTGAGCGGGTATAAATTGGGTGTGGGTGTGGCCTGTGTGGGTGGGTTACCGGGTTAGTGTGTAGGTAGTGTTGCCGTGTGGGTGGGGGCTAGCTAATGGCTATATGCGGAGATATCTTGCACTTGCGAGTTATAAAATATCATATCCTCAAAAGTTGAGTCTGATCAGGCTATTTTGCTGATAATGTAATTTATTTTTTGTGGATGGATACTTCAACCAAAGAGGAAATCCAGCGCATAGACGAGTACGGTTGAAGAAGAATTCAAGTTAAACACTTAAGTGCGCGGAGGACTGCAATTTTTGTTTGTAAGATTCCAAAGCAAATAGAGCATCTAGAAGCGGAAATATCGCAGTACCAAAAATAGAAAGGCGCCTTCCAGACCAATATCAGCATCGAAGTTCGGTACAGTACTCATGGTTAAATAGTATGCGAACTTAGAAGAGAATGCAATCGTGTAGCTCATCTAATCTGTTAGCACGGTATATGCTAGGCTTACACACAATCTTATTATTTGAAATGAGAAACACCAGATTTTATTTTGCTGCAGGTTATTAACACGGATGTAATATTGGTTCTCCATTGAGCTAGTTAATTAAATGGAGTAGATTATCAAAAGCAAATGGTGTTAAGAGGCAAACTATGAACTCAAATGGAATGTATATCAACATTTCTATAATAGTCGGCTGAAAATGCCCACTATTTGAACTATTCAAATGTAATCACCAAGGAGCATTGTTTATTTCGAAATCGTGACTTCTCACTTCAAGTCATATTTTTCCTTATTTTTTAATTTGTAACTGTGTGTATTGTATATAATAATCTGTGTGATATTATTTTCCCTTCACCAAAATAGTATTCTGAATTCTGTAATATAGAATTTTGAACTTTGTAATGTTCGGTAAAATGACCACTATTTGGACTTTTTAACATGCATGTAATCACCAAAGAGTTGTGTTTGTTTTACGCAATGTATTTTGTATTTTATACACATTGTATTTTATGACAACACATTGTGTGTAAAACACACTGCATGTGTATATAAGGATTTTCCCATCTCGAAAATGGCATTTTGGATTAATCAAACGAGAATAACTTTAGAGGAATGTGAGGTCATCAAATCCTCAGCCATATTTATATTTATATTTTGTTTGGTAAACGAGATGCGGCGAAAAGAAGAGTGGAATGTTGACAGAAAGGTGGAGCTGCCATTCACTTATTGTTGTTGAGTAGGAGTGAACGGCGGCTCCACCTTTTATGTCAAGGTAGTCACATGGGAAAAATACATCAGTTACGGGGTATATTTCCTCACACTCACAGCTAATGGGACACTAATTGGGAGACTCACACAACTGTGACCATCCCACTTGCAAATATATATATATATATATATATATACACACACACACTTGTAAAAAAATAGTATATACTAAATTAACTTATTTTGACCCCTAATAAAAGTGTTGAATACTCTGATTAGAGAATTACAAGAATTTAGATTCAACAAAAAATAAAAATAATGCTAAATTCGCAATATTTTCATAACAAATCGTATATGATAAGTTATTATCAATTTTAATTTAGGCCCAATATTGATAGAATTTTTTTACCCACAAATAATAACTTGTTGCATAAGATTTGTTGTGAAAATATTATTAACATAGTATTACTCTAAAAATAATTTTGTCCCCCTAAACATAATCCTAACCCCTTAAACAAAGGGGGAAAAAAGCTTAAATAAAAACAATAGAAATTAGCCCAAATAACAACAAAAATAAATCAAACAAGAATAAGATTAGAACAACGAAGTGAACATATTTTTCCACAAAAAGCTTATTTAAAATCAAAAAATAAAAATTATAATTATCTAAATTTATAACTCGTTCAACCTATTACATAAAAATAATCGTTAATTTCAATTTTTTTTTCTTTAAAAAAAGTGCCATGAGATTTGTCCTTGGCGATGTCAACAGTTATGGTCTCTTAGACTTTACAATTGCAACAATTTTGCTTTCCTTAGCGACTCAACTCGTAGTTATAGCAAATGTCATCCATCTCTCTCTCTCTCTCTCCCTTACTTTTTTATCTTTTCTATTATCGTTTTAGACTTTCTCTCACTTTATTACTCTCATTTGAGCATGCTTAATTCCAACTTTATCACTTATCAGTCATTTTTTTTTTATTAATCTTTTTATCTTTGTTAGTAGAAAGAAATTATAGTACTTCATGTATTATTGTGTTTTTTTTTTTTTTTTTGACGTTAATAAATTTAAATTATCTCTTTATTAGATTTTGTATAATTTAAGTTTTTTAGTGACCATCCTAAGAAAAATTCCTAGAACTGCCATTAAGTAGGAACTATATAGCCCTACTGAATCACTAAGAGAAGTGAAATCAAATTGAAAGAACAATATCTAACAACCTAGGCAAATATTAAGACCACCAATATCCAATGTTACAGCTAAATTAAATCACTTTTAGTTTAAACTAACAATTTAAGTCCTGTGTTAGTAATTATCCAATTGAAAAATCTATGGATGGAAATAAGCAATATAAAGCAAAAAAAGTAATATAAAGTGTAGAAATAAAAAGGTCAAACTAAATGAAAACACTGCTACGTGCTTTTGAAGAACAAATTAGAGCCTTCGGTGAAAATCCACTATGCCGACTCTCCAAGTCAAAACTCCATTATGGAATAGATACAATACAAGATTGATATAGACCCTCCAAGCCTAAATCTCCAGAAATACTTGAGCCCTGCGAGTTCATACTAGCTTCTAACTTCACCGAGTCTATTCTTCTACAGAGTCATGCCAGTTAAGCAACCAATTCACTAATCACCAAGTGAGACTTGGATTTGTGGCTTGAACCTCCAAAAATTCCTAGCAACCAACTTTTCTCTAACACTTAGAAATGGTTTAGATAGTGAGGGTAAAAATATCTTCTCTAAGGATATATATAGCATGGTGAGAGGGAAGAGAAGAATAAAAGCTATGGGTTCACTCAATTGGAATTGGTTTTATCTCTCTAAAAGGATGAGCACAATAAGCTTCCATAATTCCTACTAATCTTCTCTCCTCCGGACTTTCTCTAGTTTCTGAAGATAATTGGAATAAATTGAATGGGTGTGTGTTAGTACCGAATGAGCTAACTGCAGATAAAATCAAAGAGCTGGAATCTGTTCTTGAGCTAAAGGTCAAAGGGATGGCAATAAGCTTCCATAATTCCTATTAATCTTCTTGAGCTGGAATCTGTTCTTCATCTAATCAATGTCACCAAAAATAAACTAAATGTCAAAGAATTTTCAAGTCATGAAATATATAGATTTATAGTGATTTACATAGCTCACGCGCTTATTAAGGGTGAAATTATAAAAAAAATTGGGGGTATTAATTAGACCTAAGAACCATCACTAGAACTGGGTAATTATTACATAGCTTATAGGCTTATCTACTATATGAGAAATTATAAGGTACTCATGGTGGACAAGTGATGTTGTCTATCATCCCAGTAAAAGATTTCCACTTGTTTAAAATTGTGGAGTTTTAAATAAAAACTAAATACTAACTCAGTAATTTTAAATAAGTGAGAGTCTTTTACTGAAATAGTGAACAAATGACATAGTCCACTATGAGAATCGTATAATTTTTCGTACTATATCTAGCACTCTAATCAATCTCACCAAGAATTTAAACTAAAGGTTAAAAAATTTTCAAGCCATGAAATATATAAATTTATCTAAAAAATTGTATAACACGTCATGAGTTAGTGCATAAATATTAAATTATACAATTAATTGCCACTTTATTACAACGTAATGATAGTTGGATTGGGTAATTATTACATAGCTTATAGGCTCATGTGCTATATGTGCGTAGAAGTCTAATCAATTTCACCAATAATATAAACTAAAGGTTAAAAAATTTTCAAGCCGTGAAATATATAAATTTATCTAAACAAATGTATAACACGTCATGAGTTAGTGCAATAAATATTAAATTATACAATTAATTGCCACTTTATTACAACGTAATGATAGTTGACAAAGATTTGCACGATCCATGTTCATCTATCTAGGGTGATTGCGGTGTGGTACGGGTTTGAGCAATAGTGCGGTGCTGTTTAAGCAAAACTATAATTGCATTGTATTTTATTTTTAAAGTCATATGTGCGGTGCAGTGTGATGCGATACGGTTTAGAATTTAGCGAAAATTATAATCACACCGCACCTCATTTTTGTGGTCATATGTATGATATTGTATATAAGATGCGGTTTGAAACCAATATATTTTTTAAATTTTGGACTTTTCTTACCTAGTTCAAAACTGATTTTTTCCCTTTATTTTAGGTTTTGGGTCAAGTTTTAAACTATTGAGTTAGTTTTTATTTATTTTGGGTTGGCTTTCCCAATCAACACTTGCAAGGGTTATTAAATTTTTTTTTTTTTTTGAAAACTAGGGTAATTAAACTATTGATTAATAATATATTTAATATTATATATATATATATATATATATATATATATATATATTAATATATAGAGAGGGTGTGGTGCGGTGCGTTTTGCATGGTTTTCTTATTATAAAACCACAAACTGCACTGCACCATGCGATGCGGTGCAGTGCAGTGCATTGTTACTTGCGCTGCGGTGCAACTATGCCATTTTGCGAGCGGTTTTGGTCTTGTTTTTGCAGTTTGGTGAACACCCCTACATGTATCTATTAAAATTATTGCTTTGATATTTTTATGACCTTGATTGTTGTTAGTATATTAAACATCACATCAAAATATTTTAGCAAGAATGTTTAGATTAGGTTAGAGTATAATTTCTATCTTATATAAAAAAAAAATTATAAAAAAAAAAAAAAAACTCTCTCCTCTCAACTGGCTCTGATTTTGATTCACCGGCTAAGAGAGAGAAGAAACATATACCCAATATAGGGTATACCTTCTCTTTCTCTCAAAGGTTTGGTAACGCCTACTAAACCTGAATAAGCTCTCTTTTTTTTTTACTATTGATATGTTTGCTCTGTTCTCCTTCTCTCAAAGGTTTGGTAATGTTTACTGAACATGAATAAACTCTCTTTTTTTTACTATTGATATGTTTGCTCTTGTTAAATTATTATTTTTTGATGAATTTGTAATGTCGTTTTTTCGTGCCAAATTTATGTGGAATTATCATTTCTTCGCGCGGGGGGGGGGGGGGGGGGGGGTGGATGGGATTACATGTAGTTTTAATTATGGTACTTGAGCCCTTGTCTAAGTTGGTCAAATCTATTGAGAGTGGAATCATGACTTATTGCTTACGACCAAGGTTGCCATGCATTAAGAAAGGGGGAGCCTTTTGTCCTGTATATGTGGGAGAAAATGGGCATTTGTTCATTTCGCCAAATTTTTTTAGCAAAATGCCTCATATCTGAAACTATTTAGGGAAATGCCCCTGTTTTGAAACTTGATTTTCTAAAAATCGAGTTTCAATTTAAAACTCGATTTTTGGGCAATTGAGTTATAGCGAACTGAAAATTAAAAAAAAAAAAAAAAAAAATTTGGAACTTGAATTCCATGTGAAGTACTCGAGTTCCATGAAATCGAGTACTTTACATGGAACTCGAGTTCCAAAAGAAGAAAAAAAAAATTTTCTAAATCCACGTTTGCTATAACTCGATGTTCCAAAAATCGAGTTTTACATTTGAAACTCGATTTTTAGAAAATTGAATTTCAGAACAGGGGTATTTTCCTAATTAGTTTCAAACATGGGACATTTTGCTGGAAAGTTTGTGAGAAATGGATAAAAGCCCATTTTGGCCTATATATGCGTGTTGTAACCTGCTTGCAACCTAGTCAAATGGCAACTTGGCTCAAGAACAGATTCCAGCTCTTTGATCTTATTTGCAACCAACTCATTTGGTACTAACACACACCAGTTCAATCTATTCCAATTATCTCCAGAAACTAGAGAAAGCCCCGAGGAGAAAAGATTAATAAGAATTATGGAAGCTCCCGGCGCAGAGCCAAGTAGGGAGGAGCGGGTCAAGCAGGGCAAGGCAGAATTGTCATCCCTAGTTCTACACATAGGACACGAGCAGCTCTATGCTATGTAAATAATTACACAATTCCAGTGGTGGTTCCCAGGTGTAATTAATACCCCCATTTTTTTTTTTAATAATTTCACCTTTTATAAAAATATCACATCTCATTATAAAAGTGCCCCAAATTGTAAAATGATGTTAGAAATATTACAAATTTTTATGTCCATAATCATGAAAAAAGGAAACTTCAAAGATTCATTTATTAGGTAGTTGAAGTCCACCAATTACATTTATGGAAGCATCAATTTGAATGCTTTATTAATTATGTAGTAAAGTTTGTATTACCTTTAGCATTTTTCAAAATTGTATGATAATAAGTGATTTAAAAAGAAATTCTAACATTTGGTTGTGTACTATTTTTCTCCCTCCAAAAACTTAACCCTATATATTATACGAAGGCCCCACTAAATTAAAATTCTATAAGCTTATTATCACTGTATTTAAATCTATAAGCTTTCCGCAAGATTTTCTATTTTTAGTCTATATGGAAGGGCATTGAAGTGGTGATCTCCATCACTCTTTGCTTTGACTTATATATTCGACTAAAAATTTAACACTATTAACGAATATTATTGTGTGACAAAGGCTAGTGGTTTGGCCTAGCCTATGGGGTTTTCTTTATGGTCAATAGCAAGGTCAACATATCGGATGCATCATTTTGATATATACCCGCCACGATCCAATTCAGTTGAGTGATGGATCCGATATTGATTAAGTATTTAGTCAAAACTCGAAACTAACTTTAAGTGTCCTTCAAGTGGAAAATGTATCAGATTTATTAAACATATGTAATGTCCATCTCACATTAGATTAGAACTCACGAATGTAAAACCCACTCTTATGTGAGAGGGATGTCACATATATCTGATATGCTAGATACCTTTTCTTTTGAATGAGTGAATGAGTTCATATTGTGTTGCTAATTTTGGGCCATCAATTTAAAATAACAAGTTTAGAACCTTCTTTTATAGCTCAATTTAGTCCTAGTTCAACATTTTTTTTTTTTTTTGCTTCATTTCTGTTTTCGTTCGTTATTAAGTGTGTGGAAAACATTTCCCTACTAAACACTAAAGCCTCGTTGCTTTTAGAAAAAATTGCAATAACAAATACTGTTTCATAAAATACTAACTCTAAATTATAAGAAATTCATTGTTGTTGGCTAAAAAACATATTAATACTAGCTGCTAATCTGTGCAATGCACAGGAACTTAAATTGATTATGAAACTATACAATTGCATAAATTACTCCTATCTGACTTGAATTTGTGTTACAATTTGATAAAGAAGTCAAATCTTAAAATATTCACGAATTAGAAGATTCATTGCCTAGGAATCGTTGAAACAAAACAAAATATATTGCTACACAATAAAGAAATTAATATAAGAGAAATATTAGTTATCTTCAAAGAATTACCCATGGTATAGTTGTTGAAATCTACCAAATATGTTCAGATATTACTAAAACTAATGCAAAAAGTTAGATGTTAAAACTTCTAAAATGCAAGAAAAATAATTTTAAAAATAACTGAGGATAAAGAATTTTCAGAGGAACATCCCCAGACCACTTGTAATGCCAAAAAAGAATACAAGAACCGTCCCCCACCACAAAAGAGAAGTGCTTAGCGAAAGTTTCCCACCTTTCACTAATACTTTGCCATAACCCATAACCATGAGTCCTTCTACAAGCTCTAGTGCACTAACCCCCTTCGCCACAGATGAGTGGTTTCATGGCCATACCTCCAAAGCCATTTCCCTAACAGGGCCTGATTAAAAGACGCCAAATTCCGAATTCCCAAACCAACCAACCCACGTGGTAAGCAAACCTTTTCCCAAGCCACCAAAGGATATTTGAAACACTCAACTGACGAACCCCATAAGAAGTTCCTCTAAATGCGTTCCAATCTAGTCGCCACAACTTTAAGGATAGTAAAAAGGGAAAGGTAATAAGTCGGAAGGCTTGAAAGGGTACTTTTCAGCAAGGTGAGTCTACCACCCTTTGACAAATAAAGCCGCTTCCAGCCTAAAAGCTTCTTTTCCATCCTCTGAAGGATCGGATTCCAAATAGAGTATGTTTTGTACAAAGTTACCAATGGCATACCCAAGTAAATCATAGGCAAACTGCCCACCCTGCATTGAAGAATATTAGCCAAAGACTGAATGTTACTCACCTCCCTAATAGGGACAATTTCACTTTTCCCCACATTCACCTTCAAACCAATAAAAGCTTGAAAACAAGTCAAAACCAACCTAATAGAGAGAATCTGCTCTCTAGAGGCATCACAAAAAAAAAATGGTATCAATTAAAATCCTTGTTAGGTCCAAATAAGCAAAACAAATGAAACAATCTCTTCACTCCGTCACTCACCCCACTTCTCTTTCGCTCCTCTATCACAAGTTAATCACAACCTTCTCTCCATAATGAACCTCTGACAATCTGCCATACCTGGACTCATGCAGCTCTTTGGATTGAGAGTGAATGTCTTCTTTAGGTTCCAAAAGGGCTTGAGTTTCTTGATTGGGTCGAGTAGTCAAAGTTGGAGCAAATCTCAGTAAGGATGTGGTTGGTCTTTTCGATGAATCTAGTTGATGGCATTTGTATGGGAGGAGCAGAGGTGTGGCCTACCCTACCTCCTTAACCGCAGCTTCTCTTCAACCAATTTTTCACTAAGATCTCTCTCCATCAACCTAGCTAAAATTTCTTCATCATTTTTTGGTTTTATGTAAAGTTCCTTTTGCGGGCTATCCTGGCTCCTAGGGAAGAATAGATCTATAGAATTTTATATATAAACTCATGGGTTTAGCTGGGTGAAGAGGTGGTTGACCATCATGAGCTTTGATGGCCATGATCAACGAAAGTTAGGATGCATGGGTTTGGGACCTTTGGGTTTAGCTTCTTTTTGTTTTTGCTGGAAGAAAATAGACTTCTATAATTATTTGGTGGGTAGGAGCTTACATAATTTTTTAATTGATGGGGCTGCTTTGTATTGGACCAACACAGTTAAAGATGTCACATCATTGTTCAATTAAGCCACATTGACAATAATATTAACGATAGTTAACAAAATAACTAACAGTGCTTATTTTTTAAACTTGAGAGAACAATAGTGCACACTTAAAACTTAAGAGACCAATTGTACTCATAATGTAAACTTAAGAGACTAATAATGTAGCTTTTTCTTTTTTTACATACCTAGTATCGGAAAGTACATTAAAAATAATAATTTGATATCTTATGAAAGAATTTACAAACTTACATAGTTTAATATCAGTTTTATATAAGTGTATAAGAATACATACTGAAACAAAGTCAAGATTTATTGCTTTGGGGGGCTGAATTTTGATATCACACATGTACACATACATGCACAGATATATACATACACATTTGCTTTAGTGTTAAAAATAATAATAATGCTTTCAAAGGAAGGAGTAAACTACAAGAATTTTGTTCTTTTGCGATCAATGTTTTAGTGACGACCAAAAAGTCATCCCTATTAGGCACACATTAGGAACAATAATATATGGTCGTCGCTAACAAGTGCATAGTAGCGACAACACTAAGATCGTCGCTAATAATTTGTCGCTAACGCCATGGAGGGAATTTTATTTACTTTTGGAAAATGAAGGAAAACTTTTAGCAACGATAATAAATTTTGTAGCGACAACATTTATGTCCCTAAAATAAGTTTTATTTTAACGACAACATCTATCGTTGCTAATAATCATCTTTAGTGACGGCCTTGTGTTTCGTTGCAAATATGTGGCCAAAAAAGTATAGTAAATATATTATATATATGCTTTATTTATCAGCGACAACACATTGGTCATCCCTATTAGAAGGCTATTAGCGACAATATAATTTGTCGTCTTTGATAGTCACCTTTTAGCAACGACACAGCATGTCGTCGCAAATATAAGATTATATATTAGTAACGAATTAGGTCATTGCTATAAGGGATCTTTTAATGAAGACAAAGATTGTTATCACTAATACGTGGCCAAAATAATTTTGATATAATATGATTTTTTTTATCAAATCCTCCAAATGCCTCTTAAAATATTTAAAATGACATAAATTCCTCTAAAATATATGAAATGATTAAAATTCCATTAACCACGTCAAAATGACCAAAATACCCCCAAACTTATATAATGACCAAAATATCCTTGAAACCTCTAAAGTAATTTAAAACTCTCAAATGCATTAAAAAGAAAAAAGAAAAAATGAGACAAGGGAGGGCTTGTTGCTTCAAAATACTCCTAAATCATAATGTTACGCATTTGAAACTCAAAATCGATAAAATAACAAAATTCAAGAAAGTTTTGATTCCACTCAAAATATTGACTAATACCCATAGTTATCAAAATGTGAGTTGAATCATGAATCAATTTTGGATTTTTTTGGTATCATGTGTCATAGGAAAGGTATTAGTCAATATTTACCAAACTAATAAATTCATTATAAATATATGAAAAGTATATTCATTATAAATTCATAATATATTCAACTAATAACCAATTCAATCATCGATTTAATATTTACCAAAAGTAACTAAATAAATCAAATGAAAATATATTTACAACATACATATTCAAATTGATTAAAATAAAAAATGATAATACATGATATATAAGCCAAAATATAAAAAATAAAAAAATTATCATTTTGCCGAATCAACTTTACCTAAGTCAATGTTAACATGATGTTCATCATCTTTCAAAATTATTTCTTCATTGACATTTTCTAACAACTATTCTAATATCCAATAATCCACTGAAAACCTTCTCACTGAACCTAGTTTCACCAAGTCCAATGGTCTTAGAATCATCTATTAAGTTTGACTGGGTTTGACCAAATTTAACTAAACTTTGACCGCGCCTTTTTTCTAAATCCAACCGTCTGATTGTGGCCATAATTTACCACAATTAACCTTTTATTACACTCTTCAAATCTAACAGTTAGATTTCAAATCTAAGTATGGCGCGTGATGGACATGTGTTGTGTACTTATATAGCTATGTTCTCTCAATTTAACCATCCAATTGGTCTCAAATTTCACCAATACCAATACATCACCGTACTCTTCAATACCAATGATCAAGGTTTGAATATGAATTTCACCATGTCTAGTGGTCTCAGGACCATCTATTAAGTTAGAGCAGGTTTGACCAACTTTCAGTTACTTTGACCGCGTCTTTCTTTAAATCCAACCGTTTGATTGCGACCATAATTTACCATAATTAACCTATCATTACACTTTTCAAATCCAACGGTTAGATTTCAAATTTAAGTATGGTGCGTGATGGACATGTATTGTGTACCTGTATGGCTATGTTTTTTCAATCTGACCATCCAATTGGTCTCAAATTTCATCAACACCAATACATCACCATACTCTTCAATTCTAATAATCAAGGTTTGAATATGAATTTCACAAAGTCCAATGGTCTCGGAACCATTTATTAAGTTGACCTGGTTTGACCAACTTTAACTAAACTTTGATTGCACATTTCTCTAAATCCAACCATTTGATTGTGACCATAATTTACTAAAATTAACCATTCATTACACTCTTCAAATCTAACGGTTATATTTCAAATCTAAGTAGAGTGCGTGATGGACATGTGTTGTGTACCTGTATGCTATGTTTTCTCAATCTGACCATCTAATTGGTCTCAAATTTCACCAATACTAATATGTCACCATACTCTTCAATGCCAATGATTAAGGTTTGAATATGAATTTCACCAAGTCCAGTGGCCTCGGGACCATATATTAAATTTGACCTGGTTTGACCAACTTTAACTAAACTTTAACCGTGTCTTTCTCTAAATCCAATAGTCTGATTGTGACCATAATTTGCCACAATTAACCTTTCATTACACTCTTCAAATCCAACGGTTAGATTTCAAATCTAAGTATGGCATGTGATGAACATATGTTGTGTACTTGTATGGCAATGTTCTCTCAATTTGACTATCCAATTGGTCTCAAATTTCACCAATACTAATATGGCACCGTACTTTTCAATACCAATGATCAAGGTTTGAATATGAATTTCACCAAGTCCAGTGGTCTCGGGACTATTTATTAAGTTTGACCTGGTTTGACCAACTTTAACTAAACTTTGATCACGCCTTTCTCTAAATCCAACCATTTGATTGTGACCATAATTTACCAAAATTAACCATTCATTACACTATTCAAATCCAACGGTTAGATTCTAAATCTAAGTATAGTGCGTGATGGACATGTGTTGTGTACCTGTATGGCTATGTTTTCTCAATCTGATCATCTAATTGGTTTCAAATTTCACCAACACCAATACGTCACCATACTCTCAATCCAATTACCAAGATTTGAATATGAATTGGTGCATGATGGTCACATATCATGTGGCCCCACGAAGATTTCGTTAGCTCCATTCTGATAATCTGACCATTTGATTAAAATTATGTTCCGCAAAGTACTTCCTTTAATGGTATGTTTTCCCCTAGATCACACATGGGTGTGAAAGGAGCGTTAGTTCAACATAATTCCTTTAAAATTATATTTTCCACAAAAAAATTACCTATTTTCCAAAATTCAATTTTAAATGCAAGATTAGTAGCTGCTCCCTTGGATCAAACATGAGATTTTCAATTTATCTTTACATTAACTCTTGCTAATCATGGGTTTTTCAAATGGTTTTCAAACTAAAGCTAATTTGTTTCCTCTAAAATCAAAATCATCAATATCTAAACACATGTATTATTCTTGATGCCTGTAAGATATCATGGGACATACGCACCCAAGACTAGGCCAGTATATTCTAAACTGACGAAAATACTCCCGAAACAACCAGAATGACCAAAATACCCTCTGAAACCTCTAAAATGACCTAATCAGCCTTAAAATATCTAAAATGACCTAAATATTTGAAATTTCTAAAATGGCCAAGATACTCTTTAACCTCTAAAATGGCCAAAATTTTCATTGTAGAGGATTTAGGGTTATTTTGGCCATTTTACCGATTTCAAAGTATTTTTGTCATTTTAGAGGCTCTAATGTATTTTTTTTTCTCATTCTAGGGGATTTGAGGGCATTTTTGTCATTTTTGTTATTTTGGGAGTAAATTAATCATTTTAGAGGTTTTTGGTCATTTTAAGTGGTTTTCGTGGTATTTTTGCTCATTCTATATGTATTTTGGTCATTTTAGAAGCTTAGGGAGTATAATGGTCATTCTACAAGTTAAGCGGTATTTTTGGTCATTTTAGAGGTTTTTGGATATTTTGGTTATTTTATAAGTTTTGAGGGTATTATGGTCATTCGAATGGTTTCGGGTGTATTTTGGTCATTTAGAGGTTTTAGGGTATTTTTTGTTATTTTAGAGGTTTTATGGTATTTTTACTCATTTTAGAGGTTTTGGGGATATTTTGGTGCTTTTAAAGATTTTGGAGTTATTTTAGTAAATTTTTAGGTTTAGGGATATTTTGGTCATTCTAGTGGTTAATGCTAAAAATACAATAAAATAAAAAAACTGTCCAACCTGATCTAGGTGGGTAGGGTTGGACCCCTGCGATGGATCAAGTTAGGTTGCATTTTTTTTAACCCAACCATAATGGGTCAAATTGAAAAAAATCCTCAACTCGAACCGCATACCTATCTTTAGGTGATAAAAGAAAACTAACACTTTTTTTAGAGAAATGATATGTCTACAATATTTTCACAATATTTTTACAACAAATCCTAAGTGACAGGTTGTTACTGATTGTTATTGTTGGAACAAAAAAGTAATCTTAGTGTTAGGTTCAAATTTGAACCAATAACAACTAACCATCTATAATTGTTGTAAAAATATTGTAGATGTAGCACCTCTTTTTTTATATATAGATTTTTTATATAAAAATTGATCATTAAAATAAAAAAATTAAAAAAAGTCCCTTTTCATTTTTTTGAAAAAGAGTCTCTTTTTAGTATTGGAGGGAGAGTTTCCCGCTCCAATATTACAATTATGGTGGTCTACAAATTGAATTGAAATCCCACGATCCCATTTTTTTTCTCAGTCTAGTACCTATCACTAACATACTTTCTCTCTTGCTAAACGGTTGAACCTATACACTATATAGAGTTACAGACCTATTGCTAGCCCACTGCAAGTTTGCCACTGATCATCTCTCCTCTGCCCCTGGCTAGGTTTTTTTTTTTTCTCTCAATTGCTCTCTTATTCATATTTTGTTTATTCTTTCATAAAGTTAAAATGAGAAAATAAAAACAAAAATCATCTAAAAATGGCTGGAGCCATACCTGACACCTTTGGTCCCACAATTTTTCGCTTGAGAAGCACATTTTTTGTTTCCTTCTCAAGTTCCAAGAACAATAACAACAACCCATTGCATTAAGCAATGGCGACATGCCAAAGGGGGCCTTGACCCCCCCCAAAATATTTGAAAAAAATTAGTAGATATATTAATATATGAGTTGTTCCGACCAATTTAAAAATTTTCAAGGAACTTCTGCCACCCAAATCACGGATAAATATTTGAAAAATGTTATTTACGCAATATTTTTATAATATTTTTACAACAAACCTTCATTTAACACCAAATTCTAAGTAACATGATGTTATTAGATAGGCAAAAAAATTATTTGTTGTGAAAAAATTGTGTAAGTAAATAAGTCTAAAATTACTTTTAACTTTCATTTTAATTTATTGATAAATGTATATATCAAGAACTTTAAATAATTAGATGTTCACCCAACAAACAAAAGAGAGAAAAAAAAAATCTAATTTTCATCCTAGGTTTTACTGTAGAGCAAGTGGTGTTGTAAATTGTAATGGCAGGAGACGAGAGTATGATTCGCCTCTAAAATCTTCATAGAAAGGGCACTTATTTGCATGCCACCACACTGTTGCAAACACCATCAGTTCAGGTGACTCTTTGATATTTTATCTCTCTCCAATGTCTCAAGACTCTCAAATTTCAATTGATCTGCCTATTTTGTTCCTGTGTTTTTCTTTCCTTTACTTCTTTACTTCTTGCGTTATTTACAAAGCTGTTAGCTGTGTAACATTTGAAGTTTTGATCCAACTGTCCAAATAGATATATTATTACCTCCAAGGCTCCAATGCTCCACACGTGTATGGTTAAAAGCAAAGCAAGTGTACTGGTGTAGAGTTTCCTGGTACGTTTTCTTCTCATCTTTTTTTGTTTTTATTTGACTTTTCTTCTCATATATTTATTTGTTATTAAAATATACTAGTACTATATTTAGATTTTTGTATGAGTTGTGTTAGGACAATCAAATATTACACAATTTTGTGTCACAACTCACCACGTGGCGAGTTGTAACTAGTGAATGAGTGTCTGTGGGTCATGTGGGGACACACTTTCACCAATCACAACTCACCACGTGGTAAGTTATGGCACAAGGTTGTGCCATTTTATATAGTTCCAACATTTTGCTTTTTGTATTGCAAATTGGTTGTTTCTTATTAGATTCTTATTGAATTTTGAGTGACTGTTTGTCTAATTTATTTTGAAAATTTAGGTCTATAGGCAAATTAAAAACTACTGACTCATTCTTTTTCTCAAATTTGTCTTCTCTTGATTGTTTAATTTAATAAATACATATTTTTAGCACACATTGAATTATAAAATATTTAACTTATATATTGAATTACATTTACATTACGTTTGAAACTATTATACATAATAGGAATATAATTGATATATATAAAGAAAAAATTATTTTTTGTTTGGTCCCCTCAAAAATAAATTCCTGGCTCAATCACTGGCATTAAGATTCAGCGATGGTGGCCTTACTTGTCTAATTAATTTATTTAATCTTAGTTTAGCTTTTTTTTTTAAAAAAAATGATTATCTAATCTTAGTTTGTAATGATATTGTTGTCAAATCCTCTAAGTACTTTTGTTTGTATAGCAGTAGCACTAGATTCTATATAGATGCTTTTTTATTTATTTATTTATTTTTATATATATATGTTTACTGAGAATGTGGTCACATACCTTTTTTTTGTTAGATTGATTTTTTTGGATCCTGGGACTTTTAATATTACTATTTTCCTTTTGTTACTAGTAAAATGAAAGTTTCTCCTAGATAGGATATTGTCTTTCTGTTTTAGGGGGAATTGAAGAAAAAATTAGTTTTTTTTTTTTTTTAATTGAGAAGAAATAACTAGGTTATAAAATAAAAACTATTTTATGTTCCTACAAATATGGATGTTTTATTTTTAGATGAACAACACAAAGATTTTTTTTTTTTAATAATATCAATACCATGGCTACCTAGGCTACATTCTAGAATTTAGATCATCACAGCTACATGTTTTCTTCTTATTTGTTGTTAATACTTATTTGAGTATTGAGTAATAAATGTCACATATGGAGAAAAATATTAAAACATAAGACAAAAATAATAACAGGGTGAATTAATTTACATTCTCTCTTCTTCTTTTTTCTTTTCTTTTTATTTTTATTTTTTATTTTTAACTTCACGATTCTTTTCCCTTTTTGTATGAATTCTTAAAATTTTACAATTGTCTTTCATGTATGTCTTACCATGTAGTAAACATGATACTTCATGTACTTCAAAAAATAAGTATCCACATCATGTCTCATTCAAACTCAAGAAGTTGAAACAAGGCTTATGGGGCTGGGCTGAAAATGAATGATATTATAATACTATTTTGAATGATTGACTTATCAAATTATTATTTGAATATCTGATTTGTAGTGATGGTTAGTCCTAACTTTTGGAGTTGGATTGTATTTTCTGGTCCTCAGCTATATAGTTTCTTTATGTAGTTGCAAAGTTATTTTGTTAGGGTAACCATGGAAACACAAACACCTAATTTCTTTGTCTTCCATCTTCTAAGGAATTTTGTACTCTACAACTTATTCTACCTTTGTCTTAAAAAAAATAACACTTAATTAAGTTCTCATTATGAATAAATTCAACATAGATAATTGAAATTGAACGAAACATGTCATGCTGATTATATAATTCATTGAATTCTCCAAGGATGTTTACAATGTAGGTTTGGAAAAGACAATTTATCAAAAAAAAAAAAAAAAAAGGTTTTGGAAAAGACAATTTTACAATTTTTTTCATAGAAAAACTTATTTATGTTTCATCTAGATTTTCAATTCTTTTTCTGTGTTCACCAATTCGTCTTGATTCAGCTATCCATGAATTTATAACTCCCAAAATATTTGTGTGAGCCTTCCAACTTAATTAGTTAAGTGCAAGTGATGAAAATGTTAATGGTTGTATAATTATGCTTGAGTTATATGTATGGAGATAATAAAATAAGCAAAGGCTTAGATTTTGTGCTAGTCTTGTTATAAATGAGTGATGATAGAAGTTTTGTTATTTTGTCCCATTGTTTTCAATTCATGCTACACTAGCTACTTTTTTTTATAATAATTAATACATAATACACTACTTACTAACTTATAAGCATCTACAAAGCAAGAAGTTTACTAACATATATCCACATCTATGGTATTTTTAAAAAATATAAATGTTAAAATTTTACTTGAATGCTAAAACTATTTAGTAAGTATAATATAAATGTTAAAATTTTACTTGAATGCTAAAACTATTTAGTAAGTATTTTTATCATCTATTTTAGTTGACCTTTACATTGGTTTATACTCTTTATTTCAGGTTAAAATGTCGCATGCCTTGGGTTACAATTTTATAGATGATGTCAGGGGGAGATATATATCATTGCAACAAGTTTTGGCTTGGCAACATATCTTCATGAGGAATATGTTATTATTTGATTAGTATTTGAGAGAAAAGATTGGAACTTAAATTATGTTATATGATATTGAACTTGGGTATTGTTTTTCCTTATTAGTAGTTATTGATTGAGCAGTTATTATGCTTATATGTGTATTTGTGATTGAAAATTTGTGATGTATGGGATTGTGGTTTATTATTTTCCATCAGGTATCCATGTAAAATTCAAAATGTAAATTTTATAGAAAAATCCAAAAAAAATATAAAATGTTATTAGCAATGACATTGTTGTTGTTAATATTTTATCATATCCTTAGTGACTATAAACAACATCATCGCTAATATGCAATTTTTAGTGATGACATGTTTGTGGTCACTAATATACCATTATCTGTGACGACAACAAGCGTCGTCACTAGTAATGACATATTAGTGACAACAAAAATGTCGTCGTTAATAATAATCTACTAGCAATGACAAAGTCACTACTAATGAGCTAGTAGCGACGACATTTCGTCTTGGATTCTCAAGTTATTTATGATGACAATTGTCACTATTAGCGACAATTTTGTCGTCATTAATAGTATTGTGTTTGTGACGACATTAATATCGTTACTAAAAAACTTTTTTGTTACCATTTTCGTTTAACGAAAGTTAGCGACGACATTTTTCGTCACCAATATAATTAGTGACGACATTTAAAGCATTAGCAATGATTATATGCCGTTGCTAAAGACCAAATTTCTTGTAGTATACTAATACCATATAAAGATTATTGATTAAAATTTTCTTTTGAATTTCTTAATTAATTTTGATACTCTTTTTTTGATAAGTAACTTTGTAACATTATGAATTTTAATTAGATATCATTCATTCATTAAAAGATCGTATAAGCTCAATAGTAAAATTTCATACAATGTTGAAAAACTTAACTTTTAAAGTTAAAAATAATAATAATGAAAATGGTACATTTATATTAGCTTCTTGTTTAATCTTTTATGAGATTATTTTTGCTTTTTTAAACATTGGAACCTCTTGAAAATTAGAACTTAAACAATTTAATAATTTTTTTTTTCTTTTGGAGAAAGAATCTCATAAAGTTTTGGAGAGGTCAAAACCAAAAAAAAAAAAAAAAAACTAATAATTATTTTTCTCAAAGGAATGATGAACTTTTCAATTTTTTGGGGGCCATGGTCCCCAATACCACACAACCTAGCTTTGTTATTATATACATATATATATATATTTTTTTTTTTTTCTAAACATACATATTTTGATTTAAACATTAGACATTTTATATATATAAATCAAATCTTATACTCACGAGTTTATTTAAGAGCATATAATAATATTTGAATTTAACTTATTTCATAGTTAAACATAAACCTAAACTTTTTTGAGCCTAAACTTTAAGTTGACTTATTTACGCTATAACCAAACATAAACCATTTTTTCCTAAAGTTATTTATTTATAAGTTACAACTCATCAAAAAAAAAAAAAAAAAAAAAACCTTTTTGCGACCTTTTTATTTTATTATTATTATGTTTTAATCCCAAGCTTACCACTTTTTTTTTTTAAGCCCAATCTTACCTTTTTTTTTTTTTTTTTTTTTGTGCAACCCAAGTCCTTGATCTTACTCCAAATTTGGGGATTCCAATTGGGGCTAATTTTTAATTTTAAAGAACTTCATGACCACCAACTTCCCAAAATTTACGAAGAGAAGTGGAAAACCCGTTTACGGTTTATCTCTTTCCCTGGGCTTGGAAATTGGAACCCCACTTTTCTCGCACTTCTTTACCAACCCAGAAAACAAGAAGGTAATACCCCTCCCTTTCTACTTTGATTCAAAATCTTCTTCAAATGTCTGTTTAGAGCTTTATTTTATTGGATTGTTGTTTTATTTAGCGGTAAGGTATATGCTTATTTGGGCGGTGTTGTGGAAAATTATCAAAGTTTTGATTCCATGTAAATCTGCTTTAATTTTTTAATTCTATATAGAACCCATGTTTCAAAAATTCGATTTTTATGGTTAATTAAGTGTTCTAAATGATAGCTCTAGTGTTTTCCATCGTTGTTGTATGAGGTTTTGAGGAAGCAGTCAGATCTTAGATGTAGTTAGCTCCCTCTGTTCTTTCTTAACTTATCAGAAAAGGAAACCAACGAAAAAAAAACATCTGGGAAATGAAAAGTGATTCTAATTATTTACTATCTTAGATGGATTATATAATATATAGTAGTCAATAAGTATCAAAAGGGATCCATGCTTTCCATAAATCATAATACTATATATTATCCATTTATAATAATATCAAGAGCTATAAGCACGAACTCTTCATTTAGGGTGCCGTACTCGTGTCATACCGGTGTTGTTGTGTTGTATCATACCCATACCTGTGTCCGTGTCCATGTTCATGCTTAGAGTGATCTTATTCTCACCAGTCCATTGTGAACCAGAGTATGTGTTAAACACTTGAACTGTTTAAATCTCTTACTTATATTGAAGTGTAAGAGATGCCTTTTACTCTTTTAGTCTAAAGGGGAAAAAAAACCCCACCAATAACATTGAAGAATATACTCTGTATCTATCCTTAGTCATTTCATTTCTCCTCCATGCCTTTTAATGGCTTAAAAAAGAATTGTATGCCCAGCCATGATCCTTGGCCCCATGCAGTTTGGTTCGATTGTACTGAATGATTACTCCAAATTTGGCCTGGCAATGAACTTTTCTTCTAAGTTTGCCAATGAACTGTTGAGCTATGTATTAAAGGGTCACCAACTCACCATTGGCTAACATTTTTACTTCTTCCAAAGTTGAAATTTTTTTCATTTTAGCTCACCACTTCTAGTTTTTCATATAGCATATCTTACTCGTTTTTATTTGTCTTGTTTCTATATAACAACTTTATGTGGAAGGTGAGTTTGTGGGTTTGTGACCCATAGGGTGCTTCTGTAACTTACCTATAAAAAAAAATCCTCAAAGGGAAATTACATTGAAATTCACGGATACTTATAAATAAATTTCCTTAAGGCAATTTTCAGTGCCATGACAAACTCAGAAGCTGAGAAATTTTCAGCCTTTGTCAATCCAAAGCCGCAAGTCCTCTCTATCTCCATTTCAACTTTCTACTTCATTCATCCTATATAAATTTTCTTAAATTAAGAAAGAAATGAAATAATGATGTAGGTTTGATGCATAAAGGAATTGTTGCAGCTTTGATTCGGCTCGGTTTTTGAGCTGTTTTTCTGAGTTTTTGTTTAAAACACTTGAGCTTAGGAGGCTTCAGCAATCACTGAGCTGTTTTCCTGAATCTACTTTGATCAGTATTCTGTAGAAAAATTTTATATTTACTCCAAAAGTTCACAGAAAGAATAACATTTAATTTACTAAAAACTGGTATCAAAATGGCAACTACAATGGCATTTGCTTGACTTAAGTTTCTGATTAAAATACTCTAAAGGAGCTCTTGAGACACAATATTGTTTAACAAGATTGTGTGGCCTTCATTTTCGTTTTTTGGTACCTGGTCTTTAGTCTTATGTCATCTGCTAGATCTTATTCATTGCTTGGACAAATTCATTTGCTATTGCTTATTCATGTAATCAGTGAAACCCCTGTAGTTGATTGTTGAAGTGGGGCTAGGGGAGGGACTATAAGCCCTCAGCAGTCAGTGTAGCAAAGCAGATAAATTGTGATTGACAGAGGCATGTTATGTAGCATGCATTGTACAACACAGAAGTTATTTGAAGGGCACCATATGAATTATATTTAATGCACCATGGCTTATATGTCAACAAGAAAAGACTCAAATTATGATATTCAGCTTGATAACAAAGGCTGTTGGAAAGTTTATACTTCTTTTGACAAGCATATGGATGTGGAACATCATGAGGGTGATTGTTTAAGAGATAGAGTTTGACCTTTGAATCTATTTTATCTATCTTCTGAAGAAAATTTAAACAGAATAAGATTTACTCCAAAAGTTTAGAGAAAGCAGAGCATTGGGTATATAAATATGCTATAAAAACAGCAACTACAATGTCATTTTGTTTTACCTAAGTTTCCCATTAAAATTACCTAAATGAGCTCTTGAGAGACTATATTGCCTTTCAAGATTGTGTTGGCTCCATTTCCCTTTAATACTTGGTCTGTAGTCATATGTCATCTGCTGCTGCTTATTCATTGCTAGGACAAATTCATTTGCTATTGCTTATTATTGTGATTTGTGAAACCCCTTTAGCTGATTGTTGAATCAGGGCTCCTGGCTAGGGGATGGAAGTCCTCCCATTGGGCACGGGGGGAGGCAGAGGAATCTTCTGCTGTGAGCCTAGCAAAGGAGGAGCAGTGTTGTGGCTCACAACGATTCTTTGACTGATTCTTGAAGTAGGGATATGGGTGGCTGGGTTGGGTGCAGATGGAGGTGTGGACGACTAAATTTCTCGGTTCGAAATAAAGTCGAACGAGTGAAATAGTTTTACAAGTGCGAATTTGTATTGATGATTGTGGTATAATTCTCTGTGATTACATAAGATTGATCCTCTGATTCGATCTCCTTATTGATTGGATTTGTGGTGATGTAATTTTGATTTGAACACAAAATATTCTTCAATTTGGTTGATGAATGGATCGAAGATCGCTAAAACGGAATTACAATGAATCTCTGGCTATGAGCTTGTTAGAAATCCTTTGTTCTTCGCGTTCTTCGTGTTCTTCATGTGTTCTTCGTGTTCTTGGATTTGTGGTGGAAGTTCTTCGGGGCTTTAAAGGCTTGAATCCGTAGAGCTTCACTGATTTGTGGTTTGTTGATGTTTTCGGACACTTTAGGCTTGATTCCCGCGGACTTTTGGATCTAGGCGGATGATTTTGATGATTTCTCTTCGAATGTTCTTAGTATTCGAAGGTTTGAAGTTCTTGAAGTTCTTGGAGGCTTTAGAGCTTGGTTCCGGCAGAGCTTCTATACTTCTGTGCTTTAGATGGCTTGATGTCCTCTTTAAATGCCTCAGGAAGGCTTCTATTTATAGGAGTTTTGGGGTGGATGAGCGACACGTGGCGGAGTCTAATTGGTGACACATGTCACAATCTGATTGGTCCGCTTGTGTCATTGCTTACACGTGCGAGGTTGCTTGGGTCATCGCTTACACGTGCGCTGATGTGTGATTGGTTTTTGCATGACACTTGGCAAATTTTCATTGGCTTTTGAGTAGTAATAGTAAACCCTAGCAGCAATTCATGGCACTTTGTGATTGGCTGTATTTTGTGGACTTGATCATGTGACGTGTCAGCTTGTGATAGGTCGGGAATTTTCCCTCTCTACAAATGCCCCCTCGAGACTCGTTCACGCACACGGTTTTAGAGTATGGTGTGAGAATGAGTTTCGAAAACAAATTTTTACACTTGGTTCTTCAAATGAAGTAATTGAAGGTGGTGGAGCTTTCAGCAGGATGAGATAATTTCTGAGGAGTAGACCCACCCATATGAAAGGATTTGATGAGACCGACAAGGGGTCTGCCAGTATTTGAATGTACTCGCATGACTGAGCCTTCTCAGCAGAGGTTAAGTTGAAGTAACTTCAGAAGAGTGTTTGTGGATCGTTGGCGGCGATCACAGGGTGTAGAAGATGGGGAGGATACACGGATGGTAGCTGGGTACAACATACAGAGTCATAGGGCTAGCCTTGTGTTTTTAAGAACCGCCGGTGAAGTTATCTCAGAAGAGTATACTTCGGATTACGGCGAGGCCATGTGGGAAAGTGGTTGAATGCGCATGTGTAATTGTTTCACTCAAGTTAAGTTGAGGTAGTTTCAGAAGCTTATGGATTCTGGGGATGATGGTGGTGGTGGTGAAGATGACGGGGATGAAGCAAAGTGAATGGGTGAAACATACACCACCATGGCACTGGCCCTGTACGTCGGGGATCCCCTGGTGTAGATGTTTCTGGGAAGTACAACTTTGGATCCGGGACTGACTGTATGTTGCTGGGGGTCTGACAGTAAGTCATTGAATGTGCATGTGTAATGGGACCAAACCGACAGACGTTAAGTTGAAGTAATTTCAGAAGAGTATCTTCTGAAATACTTCAAGTTGTATTTAAGTTGGAGTAATTCCAGAAAGTGTGTTTTGAGGTACCAGCAACGATGACCTTTGGATCCCACTGTGGTTGGGACATGGCAGAAGGTTTTGGCAACCATTTGCCGGCTCCAAAGGCTGAACTCTGATGAGTTGGTGCCTTGAAGGTTGCCTCAAATGTTGGATGAAAGACAATTTGTAGGACACCCCAACACTTTTTTACCATCTTCATCTATTGACACTTGTTGGGAAAGCACAACAAAATGAAAGATGTTTGTTCCGAACCTCTACCTTTGCTGTAAGACTAAACAACTTGAAGAGGACTATGGAGTTCTCAAAGCAGTTAGGAAGCTCCTTGAGCTAGGGTACGAGAGACTCAGTTGGCCTTAGACCTCTTGATTAGGTAGATCTGAGACTACAAGGAACAATGATACGGGCTATGTTATGAGAAATTTTATGGACAAATGTAGTCGTTAAGTGGAGAAACAAAGTTTGTTTGGAGCTCAAAACTACAATGATGTTGTGAAAAAGGTTTCTACCGAACCATGAGAGGGTTGATTTCAGACGGATTATGAAGCAATATTGGTTGCTAAGAGTTGAGAATGATGAGGCCATAGTGAGAAATGGCTATGAGAAGGAGGACTTGAAGCAAATCTTCATTTCATGACTCAGTGTGTTTTTCTTGATGAGTTCTTGATGAGTCCGGCCCTTCTATTTATAATGGAAAGACGAAGAATGGTGGATGGATAGTTGAGAATGGCGGATGTGAATTTTTGGTGAGACCGGTGGATGAGAATGGTAGGTGAGAGAGATGAAGAATGGTAGGTGGGAATGTTTGGCACCGAAAGGGGAATGGTGAGTTGGACGGGTGACCCGATGTGATTTCAAGTTCAAGACACCCTTGTGAGAGTTTGTTTGTACTTTTGAAAGGGAAGCCTTGATGAAGTCTAGAGAATAACCTTGAGGGGATCCAAACTAAATGGATGAATATCAAATTTTGATATTGAGAGCTTTAATTTTGGATATTGTCAGTACTTCAGAGATGTGAGTTAGATTGGTGATTTCTAAGTCACGAAAAACTATGCAAGACAAGTCCGGCTTGAAATTCTTGACTTTGGGTCAATTTCAACATAAAAGATAACTATCTTGGAACTGAGTTATTTGTACAATTTTCGTGTCTCAAATGATGGAATGGACTCCAAAATTGGAATGTACGCGAAAAATTGAGCAAGATAGGTCCATCTTAAAAATTTTGACTTTTGGTCAATATTTACGCAAAAGTCAACTTTTTGGAAATTGGATGTTTGCGCAATTTCCGAGTTTCGAATGAAGAAACGGATCCCAAAATCGAAATGTACTTGAAAAACTGAGTGGGACAGGCTTGTCTTGAAAATTTTGACTTTTTGGTCAAAGTCAAAGGTCTACTCAGTCAAACAATTTTTTTTTTTTTTTTGCGGTTCGGACCGGGTCAGATTTCCGGGTTGAACCGGTCCAAGTCAAACCGGGTAAGATGACGTCATGCATGACGTCACAGAGCTGAGGCGCGCGTCAGCGCGTGGAGCGTGTACGCGCTAGGAGCGTGCAAGCGCGTGAACATCTCCCGGCGCGTGGGAGCGCGTGAGGAAGTCTGGAGGCGTGTGTAAGCGCGTGAAGTTGACGCTGTGAATGCCGGAGCTTCAGGCGGCGCGTGGCGGCGCGTGGCGGCGTTTTTGGGCCTGAAATTTTTGGGTTTTGTAGAGTAATGGCCGCTGGATTTAGTGGTATAGTCTGTTTTCTGCATAGGTGGCCTGATTTGCACAGATTTCAAGGATTAAACCCTTGGTCATCGCGAGATTATGGCGGCGCGTGGCAGCGCGTGGTGGCTCTGTTGATGATGATCTTTCTGGGTTTTGTAGATCGTAGTCCGTTTAAGGTCCCTGTGGGTTCAGTTTTGTGAAATCATGAACAGATTTGCACAGATTTTGAAAGACTACTCCGTTGGTCACTGTGAGTTCGTGGCCGCGCAGGGGAGCACGTGGATAGTCTACTGAGTTTAATTTTTTCTGGGTCTTTGTAGCTTGAAGTCCCTAGAAGATTTAGGTGGATTGATTTTTGTGAAATATTGTCAGAAAAAAAATCTGGAAGGGAGACGGTAGGCATTGTTGAACTTGTTGCCATTTTAGTCTACACTGCGGTTCTGACAGTATTTGACATTGATAAATCAGCAAGTGTCTCTGCTTTCAAGGTCGGCAGCACAAGTTGCTTTGAACAGTACACAAGCTAGAACTCTGTCCCAAATCTAGTGCAGTAGTATTTTAGATGACATGTGTACTTTTGCAGGCCTATAAGTCTTTTTTTCTGAAGTCTAGTGCAGTATTTTTCTTCCTGACACCATAATGCATTTATTGGCTCTTAATTTTTTTCAAGGTTGGTACGGGATTTTTTTGAAAGTAGGATATTTTAACTACCAGGATCTTTTTCTCTTTTTGTCTGTTAGTTTCAAAAATTTTCTATATAAGGCCACTTGGGTTGGCCATGCATTAAGTTGCTAGCTTTCAGTGGGTAACTAACATAATATCGTAAGTGCAGAAAGACCATGCCTTTTCTCCTCCCTTTTTTTTTTTTTTTTTTTTTTTTTTTTTTTTTTTTTTTTTGCATGCTTTACTTGTACTGACTCCACTTTTCTTTGATAGGAACTTGCTTCTTGACATGGTGTACTTCAGAGATATTTCCTCGTCTGACAAAAAGTATCTTGTTATTTCAAAAGACCAAAATGATGCACCTGGGAAAGGGTTATCACTGCTTGTTGAGAAACCCGTTATTGGTCGATTTTCACCAATATGGCCAAAACAAAATGATCTTGGTGACATTGTTGAGTGGACGTATGACACTTCCCAAAATCTTGATTCTCCTTCTAGAGCATGGTCCTTACGTACTTCTCTCCACAAGAATACCACTGAGTCAGGTCCTTTAAGGACTCTTGGCCAACGCATTATTTCCGGCGAAACACGCTGGGGCACAATTTTCAGAACCAATGGAGAGTTTGGTTATACACCCTACTATTGGGAATGGCTTGAAGATGTCCTTTCTTGTAGCAAGAATACTCTTATCAAGGCCCATATATTTGAAGCGGTCCTCGCATCTTTATACACATATGATCGAAACAATGACATCATACGTGCATTTTGTGAAGCATGGTGCCCGGACACCAATACCCTTCATACCCCGTTAGGTGAGATGTCCATCTCTCTTTGGGACTTACATCGTCTAGGAGGGCTTGCCATCACTGGTAGCTTTTATGATGAAGTTGTCCCCTGTTATAAGGAAATGGCAGGAAGTGATGAGAAAGGCAGATACATTCCAAAGAGTTGTGAATATCTATTCGCCGCTTTTTATCGACTTCATAATGAGAAAGAAGGGAAGCCCCATGTTTCGGTAAATGACTGGATCAAATTTTGGTTTAGAGGGGATCCAAAATACATGAAGCCACCTCCTCGAAGGCCAAAGAGGTCGTGTCGTCCTAAGCAGACTTACAATCCTGACGATTCGTTTGGTGAAGCCCGTGTATGGTCTTCAAAAGAGAAAGGTGTATTTACAGACCTTGGAGTCCAAGAAGGACTATGTGAAGAAACTTACTTGGCTGCCTTGTTATCTTGTTGGCTGTGTATATTTGTGCTACCGAGCGAAGATCTCAATACTATCCGTCCAGGAACATTCAAGGTTGCGAGCCTTATGGCTATTGGTAGGCCTTTCAGTCTTGCCATACCTGTTCTTACTAGCCTTTACCGAGGATTAAATGGGCTTGCTCGTTCTCCGGTTGTTGGTAGTTCAAAGGTGTGCCTTCCCATGCATTACATTTATGGGTGGCTAGGCCACTACTTTGACACCCATCATGAAGTTAAATTGGAAGTCATTGGGCCAAAGATGGTTAGATTTTCTGGTGCAGGAGGGGCCAGATATTATGACGAATATGAAGCCCGAAGGTTGATTCAAGGCAACCGCATGCTGTGGGGTGCCAATTTGCTTGTTAAGAATGCGAACGAAACTTTTGAAGATAGGGGAAACCTTTCTCGTACTTCACTAGCGTACTTTATCAGTATTCGGTCGTCTTACTTGTCTATGCGACAAAATGATCATTTCATCATAGAACCCTACAGCCCTTGCCGATTCAGTCGTCAATTTGGACTTTGTCAAAGCATTGTAGGCGGTATAAAGAAAGACATCCGTCATGCTTCTTTGGATGAAGTCTTAGAACTTTGGAGATCATGCACCAAGTCTAAGACCATGTCGCAGGCATTCTTCCCAGCTCCTCCATCAAACTTAAAGCACCACACTACTCAAAGTTATGAGCGTTGGTGGAATAGCATGCATGGGACATACCTTGAAGATGGTATAGCATCTTTGATTTCAAGCACACGTCCTCCTTTGCCAAGAACAAAGACAGGTCAAATAAACCATGATAAGAATGACAATGGAGAGGGTATTCAATTTTCTGACGATCACATTACACGTGTTGTCCAGAAATCTGTGACTGACAAGGCTCAATTTGTAAAGCCACCAGCCGTCATAGTAAGCCTGAAGATGCCTCCGAGAGTGTGCATGGCATCTAGTGAAAAGATGGACTCATATCTTGAGAAAGTGAGTGAGAGCAGTGACAAGGAGTGTCATTGGAGGCGGGCTAAGAAAAAGCTTAAATTGATAACCCCTAGCGAACCTGCTTTCGTTGAAGGGACCTCCTATGCCTCTGAACACATTGAAGTTACTGCAGATCAAGTATTTTATTTTATATTGCTCAACTATTTTTTGTTAGTCTTTATATACGTACATTTTTTTGATGTAACGTATTCTTGATTGCAGCCTGGGCAACAAGCCATAAACACAGTCAATAGCGATAAGGTGACCTCTATTGACAGTGAAACTTCAATTTCTGGCCCACGACCTATTGTCGGATCAGTGGGAAATGTAACTCAGATGCCTAGCAGTAAATTTATGGAGAGGACTGTGAGTTCTGACATCCCTGAAGATTCTGTTTATTGTGCCGAAGATGTGATTCTAAGAAATGGCATTGACCTTGCACTGAACCTTTGGAAAAGTCTGCAGCAAAGGATTGCTAGGACCCCTTTCGAAAAAGCCTCTTCACTCACGGGAGAAGCTCAAAAGATTTTTGATGCCATAGCAGCTAACAAAGCTATGGATCCATCACCATTGCAAAGTTTAGTTGCTGATTATTTTGAGAAGACCAGAAGTTTTGAATCACTTCAATCCTCCTTTTCTAAACAACGTGACAAGCAATTGGCAGATTGTAACTTTCGCCTTGCTGAGCAACCAACTATAAAGAATGAACTGCTAGCATGTGGTGAAACACTTAGGGATGGACTGGCGAGTGTTGAAGCTAGGATAGTGGAGCTGCAAGAAGAGCTGAAACATCTATCCAATCGCAAGAAAGATTTTAAAGCTTCGATTCTCAATAATGATGAAAAGTTGTCAAATCAGAGCTCTATCATCTCGAACATTCAAGATGAGATTTCTTTCATAGAGACTACTCCTTCCTTAAGTAATGCTGACATTGAATCTTTGCAGCTGCTAAAACAAGGGCTGGAGACAGCACGTGATGAGTTAGAGAATTACAATTGGAAATATTGATTTGTACTTGCAATCAATAATTGTTGTAGCATCTTTCTCTTGTTTTCTTTGTTGTAGAAATTTCATGTCTTTCTTTCCAGCTAATAAAATCAGCTTTCTTTGCATTACTCATTTATTTAATTTCTCCACCATTGTCTCCACCATTTTTTTTTTAATTGTGACTGAACTCAGTAAAGATACTAAGTTGCCTACGTACCATTGAGAGGGATCAAGTCATCACGTAGTTCAAAAGATTTTTTTTTTTTGTTTGGTGTAATTTTTTTTTTTTTGTTGTTGTTGTTGTTGTTTTTTTTTTTTTTTTTTTGCAAAAAGGGGGGCTCAGTGTGTAATAGTGGGTATCACCACTAATCGAACCCGAGACCTCTCAAGGGCGACTTGGGCATCCAACCACTACGCCACACTAGCAATTGGTGACATAGAGTGGAATTAATTTCTCTTTATTGGTATGCTTTCAAAGGTAATGGGAAGACATCATGTACCCTTGCAGCATTATAGTGGGTAGTTTAAGCTCTTGCCGAGGAGCACTCCTCGATGTTTAAGCGTAGAAGTGTTTAAGGAACTTCCCATTGATGGGGCCGATCCTTGCATCATCATTGTTGATCAACTTGTAAGCTTGGTTGGTGTTTGCCCCCTGCTTGAGAGTTGGAAGTACATCACAAGCAACGGTCACATGGTTTGACCCGACAACTTCATTGAAGTTTAGATCGATCTTGTTTTCTTTGGCAAGCTTCATGATTTGTTCTTTGAAGACGAAGCATTTTTGGATTGGGTGGCCAATGATGCGATGATATTTGCAGTAGTTAGGGTCATCAACTTTCCCCATGTCTTCTGGCCGCTTGCATTCTGGCAATTCGATTAGCTCCAACTGCAATAGTTGTTCTAAGATGTTTGGCACATCTTCATCGGGGAATGGATATACTTTTTGCTCACGTTCCTTAAAAGTCAAACGACGCATCTCATTCTTTTGCCATCCTTCAAGTCGTTTTTCATTTGCATTTGCTCCTCTTCTTGGAACCTTGACTTCGGTAGTGTTAACAACCATTGGGTCTTTGAGGCTGATTTTTGCATTCCTATCATTCCTCCTTACTTCCTTTTTGCTTTCTTTAAGTATGGGAGGGTTTGTACTTCCATGGTTAGCAATGCTCAACTCCATGTCGTGCGCACGAGTTGCTAACTCTTCAAATGTTCGAGGCTTTATCCCTTGAAGGATGTAAAGAAGTCCCCAATGCATGCCTTGGATGCACATCTCTACAGCAGAAATTTCAGAAAGTCTGTCCTTGCAATCTAGACTCAAAGAACGCCATCGATTTATATAATCAACGACGGGCTCATCCTTCCATTGTTTGGTATTGGTAAGCTCCATCATGCCTACCGTGCGCCGTGTGCTGTAGAATCGGTTAAGGAATTCCCTTTCAAGTTGTCCCCAACTATCAATTGACTCGGGTTCTAAGTCTGTATACCAATCAAAGGCATTCCCCTTCAGTGAACGGACAAACTGCTTTACAAAGAGGCCTCCTTGAGTCCCTGCATTCTCACAAGTTTCTACAAAATGAGCAATGTGTTGCTTAGGGTTTCCTTTGCCATCAAATTGCAAGAACTTGGGGGGCTGATACCCATTTGGCATCCCCATATTATCGATGCGCTTTGTATAGGGTTTCGAATATGTGAGAGAACTTGTAGAAGAACCTCCATATTGTGCTCGAATGGTATTCGTTATCATGTCTTGCAATTGTTGAACTGATAACGAAGCAACCGAAGTAGATTGTTCTTGTTGAGGAGTGTCTTGAGTTTCTTTCCCTTCGTCATTCGTCGCAGATGTGAATTTATGACCATGGCTTGATTCACCAAGGTCTTGTACTTCAAGTTTGTTCATTAAAGTTGCAATTTGGAGGTCCTTATCTTCAAGTGCTTTTGTGAGAAGGACAACCCTTTGCTCCATTTCAGCCATCTTTTCTTCCATGGTAGAGCTGTTAGTCATCATGACTGATACAACTTCCCAAGATGATGGAGAAGAGAATGGATTGGAGTGAGCACGTGAAATCTCATCTTTTTGGTTCCCTTTGATGGGAGAGAAATCGTGTAACCAACTTCTTGTGAAGGAAGGAGGGGATTTGCCCCCATACTTGAGATGTTCCAAGGTGGAGATGTCCTCGTTGATGACCTTGTTTCTTGTGAGAGGGTCTAAGGAGATGATTGTCTGGACCTTGGCTTCCTTGGTTGTTTGAAATTGAAGTTGATTATGAGTTTTAGGTTGGCTACAATTGATTGCACCAATGTAGTTGTTGGTGGTAGCCGTACCAAGTTTAGTTGAAGTAGCTGTTGCAGCTTGGATGTTCTTGCTAGAGGCCATTTGAGCTGGTAGCAAGATGATGATAATTTATTTCTTTGAAGGAGAATGAGATGAGAGGCAGAGATGTCCCACTGGGCGTGCCAGAATATGTGGACGACTAAATTTCTCGGTTCGAAATAAAGTCGAACGAGTGAAATAGTTTTACAAGTGCAAATTTGTATTGATGATTGTGGTATAATTCTCTGTGATTACATAAGATTGATCCTCTGATTCGATCTCCTTATTGATTGGATTTGTGGTGATGTAATTTTGATTTGAATACAAAATATTCTTCAATTTGGTTGATGAATGGATCGAAGATCGCTAAAACGGAATTACAATGAATCTCTGGCTATGAGCTTGTTAGAAATCCTTTGTTCTTCGCGTTCTTCGTGTTCTTCATGTGTTCTTCGTGTTCTTGGATTTGTGGTGGAAGTTCTTCGGGGCTTTAGAGGCTTGAATCCGTAGAGCTTCACTGATTTGTGGTTTGTTGATGTTTTCGGACACTTTAGGCTTGATTCCCGCGGACTTTTGGATCTAGGCGGATGATTTTGATGATTTCTCTTCGAATGTTCTTAGTATTCGAAGGTTTGAAGTTCTTGAAGTTCTTGGAGGCTTTAGAGCTTGGTTCCGGCAGAGCTTCTATACTTCTGTGCTTTAGATGGCTTGGTGTCCTCTTTAAATGCCTCAGGAAGGCTTCTATTTATAGGAGTTTTGGGGTGGATGAGCGACACGTGGCGGAGTCTAATTGGTGACACATGTCACAATCTGATTGGTCCGCTTGTGTCATTGCTTACACGTGCGAGGTTGCTTGGGTCATCGCTTACACGTGCGCTGATGTGTGATTGGTTTTTGCATGACACTTGGCAAATTTTCATTGGCTTTTGAGTAGTAATAGTAAACCCTAGCAGCAATTCATGGCACTTTGTGATTGGCTGTATTTTGTGGACTTGATCATGTGACGTGTCAGCTTGTGATAGGTCGGGAATTTTCCCTCTCTACAGGAGGGACTTGGTGTTGTAAAAGAGAGACAGTGTGACTGGCTGATGTCTTTTGGCTGATTGATGATTGTGGGACTTGACCTTGCAGGAACTCCAACAAATTCTTTTTATTCATCATATTTTTTTCTTCTCTATGGAGGAATCTGCTAGCCTCATGTGCAGGCATGCTCATGAGAAAAAGCACTGCTGTGACTATGAGAAGCATATTTAGAAGCCTGATCTTGTTCTACAAGTATAGAGAGTTGAGAGAAGTTTGATGGAGAACATCTTAGGCTCTTGGCTTTATAAAGAGGAAATTTTACCATGGGGGCATTAGATGAATCTGGTAAGAAGCTAAAGTTTTACCACAAAGGATACCATGATAGACACAAAGGTAACCTTTGTAACTCCAATTTTCCACTTAAAAGAAATAGAATTCTCTAAAGATATTTCACAGTTAAGAATTTATTTCTTAGGTTTGATAGTGCATAGAATGTTACATCATTTAAAATTTTAAATGACATGACACTACATATACTCTTTAAATTTGTAATATTTAATTTGAACCATATAATAAATTCATTGCATATAGAGAAGAACCGTATTGAAGTTTTTTCTTTTTTAGTATCTATAAAGGTTACTGATTAAGGTCCATGCAACTCCCTGGCTCAGAATGGAGGTTAAGGTTATGCCTTGCCCTTGTGTTGTTCTAATTTTTCTGTAGTTAAGCACAATCTCCTAACGCATTTAGAAGTTAGAACTACCAATAAATTTATGAATGGTAATTTGTGGAAATGTACAACAATAGCAGACGAACCAACATCATCATTAAATAATTCTCAAGCATCATGTAATTCAGTAGTATTATTTGATTTGACAAGGAAAACTTTAAATTCTCCTCACTTGTTGTAAGGAAACAAAAATATATTAAAATAATTAAACAATTTTCCTCTCTTTTAATATATTTTTGTTATCAAATTCCATATTTCATATTTATACAAAAACTAAATTGAGAAAATCATATATATATATATATATATATATTTTTTTTTTTTTAATTTTTTTTAGAATACTAAGTATTTTTTAACACAAACACACGGGGAGAGGTGAGAAAGTTTTTTAAATAAACTTATAGTGATGTATATCCAAAAAGGTCTTATATTTTAAATTTATTAGTGTATTGTACAAACTACTGATTAGTATGTATGAAAGTATTTACAATGTAACCAAAACTTTTTTCAAACTTCCAAGTACATATGAAGAATTACTCTTCAATAAACACTCATTGAGATTTTTTTTTTTGAATTCGATAATGACAATAACAGGAAGGGAGATTTGAATTCCAATTTTCAAAAATAAAAAATAAAAAGTAAAAGAAGAATAAGGAAAAAGGACTATACTATTGGTCTACAAGGCTTTTCGCTATTGGGCTTTATGTTGAATTCTTGTCCACAATTTCATGGCAATTATTTCACACCTGAGGCTCTTTTTCCTAATTCGTTTTTTCATGTCGAATCGGATCAAACTCAAACATTAGTGCGGAGGTTCGTGTGAATTTTGATTTTGTGTGGCCTATTTATTAGTAGCACTAAACGTCATAGTGGCCTCCACCCTAATCTCTAAGATAATGGCGGAATCTTGGATTCGTGTTCAGGATGGACTTAAACATGACATAGATCTACTCGATCAATGTTGGGATAATATAGTAGTCACCATGGCTTGTGTGCAAGGACAAAGTTTTTCCGAAAACTATTTTGAAGAAACACTTTTAACTTTTCTTATATTTTTTTTTTTATATTAAATGTCGATTTTAAAAATTTAACTATTGAATTGCATGTTTTTTTTTTTTTATATTTTTAACACATATATTAAATTTAATTCAAATCGAATATTATTTATTATCAATTTGACTATTGGATTGCAAATTTTTTATTACAAAAACTTGAAATTTAAATATGTCATTGATGACATAGTTATTGTCTATTGATCTTTGATATTCTTGAAATTTTGCATAGAGAATATAATAAAAACATGTAAACTCAATAGTTAGATTTTCAAAATTCATATACAATAAAAAGATATACGAGAAATTAAGAAAAACCTTTTTCCTTAGGCAACCTTTAGAAAGAGGAGGAAATAAAGACTATTGGATGTACCAACTTCCGGATTCCTATTGGGGCTAATTTATACTTTTAAAGAACTTCAGTATCAGCCTCAAACTTTCTAAATTTTTATAATCCCGTTTATCTCTCTCTTTAATCGGTTTTAGCTTTGGATATTGGAACTCGCTCATCTCGTACCTCCTTTTCCAAATTCCTTTTATCTCTCTCTCTCGCAGAGCCAATGAGCTAAGTTGACAAGTGACAACACTCTTTCCTTTCTACTTTGATTTGAAATCTTCTTCAATTATCTCGGTAGAGAGTTATTTCGTTGGATTTTTGTTCATTTTGTGGTGCATGCTTATACGTTTGTTGTTGCAGAAAATGATCATATTATTGATTGCATGTGAATCTGTTCTTTTTGTTTTGTTTTTTAAAATTGAATTAGATGGGTCTTGTTTATCTTTTATTCTATATAGAACCCATGTTTCAAAAAAATTGGATATTTTATGGTTAATTAAGTGTTCTAAATGATAGCTCAAGTCTTCATATAGATGTAGTTAGATCCCTCTATTCTTTCTTAAGTATTCAGAAAAAAAGAAAGAAAAAAGCATCTGAGAATGGAAAAGTGATTATAATTATATAGAATTATAGATGGATATTATAATATATAGTAGTCAATTAGAATCCAAACTCCAAAGTGATCCAAGCTTTCCATAAATGTTATACTATACATTATCCATTTATAATAGCATCAACTAGTGTGATCTCACTAGTTTCTCAAAAAAAAAAAAAAAAAAGGTGTGATCTCACTAGTCCATTATGAAGTAGAGAATGTGTTGAGCTTGAACTTATGAAATGTTTTACATGTATCAAAATGAAAAAGATGCCTTGCAGTACGCTAAAGGATTAATATTAAACTGATTAAGATTTACTCCAAAAGGGAAATAAAGAAGGGCATTTAATTTACTAATAGTGGTTTAAAAACAGAAACTACAACGGCATTTGCTTTGATTTAATTTTTTGATTAAAATACTCTGAATGAGCTCTTGAGACACTGTATCATCTAACAAGATTCTGTGGCCTTCATTTTGCAAGATCACCAAAAGAAGAGCAAGAGCATTTAAAATACTATAATAAGTCTAGGGGTAATACTATTCGCTTTTTTCATAACCGCTAACGTGGCTTGTTATGATTGGTGCATAATAAAAGTAGTAACAAAAGTAGAGCTAGATTAAAGTATTATCGCTCTAATAATAATAAATCAAATCATTAGTGTTTAAACATGGCCCAATTAACATAAAAATAGCACAGGTGGAATTTTGCCTAGCCAAGTTATTTTGGATTCATTCATGATGCATGGTGGCACCTATGTTTCAGGACTTGCTCCACTCAATTGTAAGGAAAGTGTTCAAACATGGCCCAATTACCATAATATAAAGAGGCCTATATATATATATTACTTTATTTTGTTGTACTAATCCATGCCAACAAAGAAAGTGCCAAAATCTGAAATCAAAATATTCTATAGGAGTCGGTTGATAGTGAGGATGAGGACATCAAATTCTCAGCTCTATTTATTATTTTGGTAGTGAAAAGAGAGCCGTTACATCATCTAAATTCTCAAATGGAAAAGATTCGATTAATATTATAAGAATATAATTGAATGCCAAATCATAATCCTCGGACTTGCGCAGTTTTAGGTCATATATTAGGTTTTACAAAGATGGATAGGATGACCAAAAGAAGAGTGGAATGTTGAGCAGGATCTTTGATACTACAGCCAAAACAAGGAAAGGAACATGATGTCACTTTGAATCGAATCTGACTGACAATTGAATTTGAAAAAGGTGTAGATCACTATATGAAGTTATGTGGAAGTGAAAAGGCCATCTCTATATATCACTATATCTTGAGTTTAAGTCGCCTCTAGTGTAATTTTAAATAATATTACACTATTTAATATTTTTTTAATTTGATGCATACATGTGTGTTGTTGCAGAAAATGATCATATTATTGATTGCATGTGAATCTGCTCTTTTTGGTTTGTTTTTTCAAATTGAATTAGATGGGTCTTGTTTATTTTTTATTCTATATAGAACCCATGTTTCAAAAATTGGATATTTTATGGTTACTTAAGTGTTCTAAATGTTTCTAAAAAAAAAAAAAAGTGTTCTAAATGATAGCTAAAGTCTTCATATAGATGTAGTTAGTTCCCTCTATTCTTTCTTAAGTATTCAGAAAAAAAAAGAAGGAAAAAAGCATCTGAGAATGGAAAAGTGATTATAATTATATAGTGTTATAGATGGATATTATAATATATAGTAGTCAATTAGAATCCAAACTCCAAAGTGATCCAAGCTTTCCATAAATGACATACTATACATTATCCATTTATAATAGTGTCAACTAGTGTGATCTCACTATTTTCTCAAAAAAAAAAAAAAGTGTGATCTCACTAGTCCATTATGAAGTAGAGAATGTGTTGAGCTTGAACTTATGAAATGTTTTACATGTATCAAAATGAAAGAGATGCCTTGCAGTACTCTAAAGGATTAATATTAAACTTGTGGGTCAGAAAGCCCCGCGTCGTATGTTGGGCCAGAAGCCCAATCCAGACAAGGCTCTCTGTCCAAAGAGGATAAAACACCAGTGTTTTGCCATCCTGGTAAGAGTACAGCCCATGAGGGACAAACGGTCCGTCCGAAGACAACCTTTTCGGGCCGAAGAGACCTTCTCCAACGGGCCTGCCCAGAACTTGACCAAGGAGCTATGCTGGAGATCTTCCTACGGAAGCTAAGCCCCGAGCATGCCTAACTGCGGAGCTATCATCAAATATCCTGCCAATAAAGCTGCCACCCGCCACATTTAATGCACTGCAGCAACTTTCCTGGCCGCATTTATGTGGAGAAGACACCTGAACAGTGAATCTTCACCTACCACCACTCACTGCAGGTTAAAGCAAACGGCTGATGTGACCAGTACTCAAGTAGGCGCCTAGATGGAGGGCAAGTGTGCGGTGGAGATGAGAGGAGAGTGTATATATAAAGGAAGCAGGTCTCACAGAGAGGGAGGGAGAAAAATTGTATTCATTAAGTCTCCAAATATAAAAGCTCTTCGGACTAAAGAAATTGCTTTCAAACACGGGGTCCAAATCTTTTTTACTTTGGTCAGCCTCCATGAACCGTCACTAAATCCAGACCCAGCACAGTTGTTTAACCCATACTCTACAAATTTATTGTTGGGCACTTGTTGGGCTCACAACCCAGAGAGTTGATACCGGGCCCAACAAAAACCGACCCTACAATTGGCGCCGTCTGTGGGGAACAGCTCGAGCAAAGGTGGAAGCAACACCTCAAAAGATGGCTGAACCAAGGCAACGGCCGGCGGAGTCCAGGTCAAACCAGCACACCGATCCTTTTATTCATCTGGAGCGGAGGCGCGATCGCGAAGGTAGTCTACACACCACGCGCGTGGGCCAAAACCAGTCACAGGGAGAGAGCCACATGTCCCATGCAGAGGAAAACCAAGCCATGCAGTTGGAGATTCAAAGGCTGAAAAAAGAGTTGCGCCATGCAAAGAGGAAGCGCACTTCCTCATACTCAGATGATGATTCTGAAGACGAGCGGGACGAGGATTACAGGCGGAGATCTCGAACACCGGTCAGTGAGCCTTTCCCCTATAAGGAAGCACGCAATCACGAGAAGAACCCTCAGGGCTCTCCTCCGAGGGGCGCAGGGAACGATGCCATGAGCAAAGCTCTGGCTCAGGTCTCCAGGTCTCCCTTTGCACGTAATATCGAGGGCGCCAGACTTCCCAGGCGTTTCCACCAACCTACATTCACTATCTACAATGGCCGGACCGACCCAGTGGAACATGTAAGTCATTTCAACCAGCGGATGGCAGTCCACTCCAGGGACGAAGCCCTGATGTGCAAAGTTTTCCCCTCCAGCTTGGGGCCAATAGCCATGAGGTGGTTTGACAACTTGAAAGCAAACACTATTAGTTCTTTCCAAGAGCTGACCCAGGCTTTTGGGTCCCGTTTCGTTACGTGCCGAAGGGTTCCTCAGTCCGTGGCCTCTCTGTTGTCCGTCTACATGAAAGGGGGTGAGACCCTGAAGTCGTATTCGGATAGATTTTGGGAAACATACAACGAGGTAGGAGAAGACTGTGAATTGATGGCTATCGAATCTTTCAAACTAGGCCTCCCCACTGAACATCTCTTAAGAACGTCGTTGACGCGCAAGCCTGCTATCAGTATACGCCAATTGATGGATAGAATCGATAAGTACAAAAGGGTTGAGGAGGATCAGCAGCAAAGCAAGGGAAAGGAGAAGGTTATCCCTCAGGAAGGGAGGGATTTCAGGTCGGACAGGCAGAACCACAACAGGCCAAGGAAGGACTGGGCTGGACAAAGCATTACGAACCACCAGAGGGTCAATGCGGTTTTTCGTGAACCAGTGCACCAGGTCCTGGATAAAATAAAGAATGAGCCGTTCTTCAAGAGGCCGAACAAGATGGTGGGGAACCCTGAGAGGCGCAATCATAATCTGTACTGCCAGTATCACCTTGACCACGGGCACACTACTGAGGAGTGCAGGAGCCTGTGGGACCACCTGGATCAGCTGGTCGGCGAGGGCAGACTGAAACACCTCCTACACCACTCGTATGGTAAAGGAGATCAAGCAAGCGCAGGTCCCAGGGGGAGCAACTTTGCGAAGCCTCCCTTAGGGACAATCAATGTCGTATTTGCCGCGCCAGGGAGGACGGGGTCCCGCCCGTCCAGAGTACTGTCAGTTGCTCGGACACCTTCGGAATGTGTAGGCAGAGAGCCGAAGAAACAAAGAGCGGATGTCCCAGTTCTGGGATTTTCGGAGGACGACAAAAAAGGGACTATCCAGCCGCATGATGATGCCCTGGTAGTAACTCTCAGAATCGGGGGGTACGACGTGAAGAGGGTAATGGTAGATCAGGGCAGCGCCGCGGAGATCATGTACCTAGACCTATACAAGGGGCTGAACTTGTCCCCCGAAGACTTGACTCCATACAGTTCCCCTTTGGTCAGTTTTGACGGCAAAGTGATCATTCCGAAGGGCCAGATCAGACTGCCTGTGCAAACCGGTCCAGAAACAGTTGAAGTCGACTTTATAGTGGTGGATGCCTATTCACCCTACACCGCTATAGTAGGCAGACCTTGGCTTCATACTCTCGGGGCAGTGTCCTCCACACTGCACCAAAAGATTAAATATCCGTCCGAAGGAGAAGTCGAGGAGATCCTAGGGGATCAGGCCATGTCAAGGCGATGTCTAGTGGCAGCCATACAGCACGAACGACATGCTGAACCCTCAAGCTGTAATAAGGGGAGTTTATAGCAATTAAAACCTTCGGCGCCGGACGCCGAGGCCTCGACCGAAGAGGCAGTGTGCGAAAACTTAACGAGGGTGGTTGTTGGTGACGATCCAGAGAAGTTTTTTCAAGTTGGATCCATGCTTCCCCCTCAGGAAAGGGAGGAGTTGGTAGAGTTCCTCAGGGCCAACGTCGACGTATTTGCCTGGGACCCCGCGGATGCCCCAGGAGTAAGTCCAGAATTCATCTGCCACCACCTAAACGTTAATCCCACCATCATCCCTAAAAAACAGCCACTCCGACGACCGTCGAGAGAACACGCTGACGTGGTCAGGGATGAAGTGATGAAACTTAAGCAGGCAGGAGCCATTAAAGAGATCTTCTACCCCGAATGGCTGGCTAACACGGTGGTAGTGAAAAAGAAAAGTGGGAAATGGCGGGTGTGTGTGGACTTCACCGACCTTAATAGAGCTTGTCCGAAGGATCCGTTTCCAATGCCGAAGATAGACCAATTAGTTGACGCCACTGTCGGGCATCCTCGGATGAGTTTCTTAGATGCCTTTCAAGGTTACCATCAGATACCCCTGGCTCTCGCCGACCAGGAGAAAACATCTTTTGTAACTCCTGTAGGAAATTACCACTACAAGGTAATGCCGTTCGGCCTAAAGAACGCAGGGGCTACCTATCAGAGGATGATGACGAGGATGTTTGAGCCACAGCTGGGCAAAAGCATGGAGGTTTATATCGACGACATGGTGGTTAAAAGCAAGATTGTTGCCGAGCACATTGGGGATCTCAGTAATATATTCGAAATTCTGAGGAGACACAGATTGCGGTTGAATGCCTCTAAATGTTCCTTCGGTGTTGGGTCAGGCAAATTCCTGGGGTATATGGTCACACACAGGGGAATCGAGGTTAACCCCGATCAGATAAAGGCCATCAACGACTTGCGAGCTCCTCGGAATCCCAAGGAGATTCAGAAGCTGACTGGGATGACTGCTGCCCTTAATCGGTTCATTTCCAGATCAGCAGACAGGTGTAGGCCTTTCTTTTCGTTAATCAATAAGTGGAAGAATTTTGAATGGACACAGGAATGCGCTATTGCCTTCCAGCAACTTAAGGATTACCTGGCTAAGCCCCCCATCATGTCCAGTCCCCAGCCAGACGAAGTCTTGTTTGCTTACATTGCCGTGGCTCCAAATGCTGTAAGCTTGGTGCTGATCCGAACGGACCGTGGAGTGCAAAAGCCAGTTTACTACGTGAGCAAGTCGCTACAAGAGGCTGAAATCCGCTATTTGCCATTGGAGAAAGCCATTCTGGCCATTGTGCTGGGTACTAAGAAGTTGCCCCATTATTTTCAAGCTCACACCGTTATAGTTCTTACTCAGCTCCCAATCAGAGCCGTACTCCGAAGCGCAGACTACACTGGTAGAATTGCTAAATGGGGGACGATGCTAGGGGCTTTTGACATCAAGTACATGCCGCGCACATCAGTGAAGGGCCAGGTCCTTGCGGACCTGGTCGCCGAGTTCACAGAACCACATTTAGAGGAAGCAGCACAAACTCTAGGCGCGGTAGGAAGACAAGTCAGCACGATTGCGTCACAAAGCGCATTGCCCTGGAAAGTGTATGTAGACGGCGCATCGAATCAGAGGGGCTCAGGCGTAGGGCTAGTGTTGATATCCCCCGAGAGAATCATCATTGAAAAAGCCTTAAGGCTAGACTTCTCAGCAACGAATAACGAGGCAGAGTATGAGGCTCTACTGATGGGGATGAAGATGGTACGAAGGATGGGAGGAATATCCGTCGAGATATCCTCAGACTCAAGGTTGGTCGTCGGCCAGGTGCTGGGAGAGTTTGAAGCGAAAGATGAGAGGATGCAGGGATATCTAAACCTGGTCAAGTCCCTACAGTCGGAGTTTGAATGCTTTACCCTACGGCACATCCCAAGGAGTAGCAACACGCATGCTGACTCCTTAGCTACGCTCGCCACCTCTTCGGCGCAGGAATTACCAAGGGTTATTCTGATTGAGGACGTGCAGAGACCCACGGAGTTAAGAAAGGAGCCATCCCAAGTTCACAGCGTCGGAACCAACCCATGCTGGATGGACCCCATCATCAGGTTCTTGAGGGACGATGTGTTGCCCGAAGAAAGAGTGGAAGCAAACAAAATACGGAGAAAAGCCACAAGGTTCTGGCTGTCCGAAGACCATAAACTGTACAAACGCTCCTATTCTGGCCCATACCTGTTGTGCATGGCCCCCGAGGCGGCTGAATCGATGCTAGAAGAGCTGCATGAAGGAATCTGTGGGAGCCATACTGGGGGGAGATCTTTAGCTCACCGAGCCATTACCCAAGGCTACTGGTGGCCAAATATGCAAAGAGAGGCGCATGAGTACGCCAAAAAGTGTGACCAATGCCAACGCTTCGCGCCGAGCATACATCAACCTGGTGGAACCCTTAATCCGCTATCCAGCCCGTGGCCTTTTGCTCAGTGGGGGCTGGACATCGTTGGCCCTTTCCCTAAGGCAGCAGGAAACAGGAAGTTCTTGCTGGTCGGAACAGACTACTTCACCAAGTGGGTAGAAGCTGAGCCTCTAGCAAATATCAGGGACGTAGACGTGAAGAAGTTCGTTTGGAAAAACATCGTCACCAGATTTGGAGTTCCACACACCCTCATCTCGGATAACGGGCTTCAATTCGATAGCAAAGCTTTTAGAAGCTATTGCAACGAGTTGGGAATCACAAATAGATACTCCACCCCCGCCTATCCCCAAGGGAATGGGCAGGCCGAAGCCACCAATAAAGTCATAGTTGACGGGCTAAAGAAGAGGCTAGACGATGCGAAGGGTAGGTGGGTAGAAGAACTACCCCACGTGTTGTGGGCATATAGAACCACGCCTCGCAGGTCCACCGGTGAAACCCCTTTTTCGATGACCTATGGGGCTGAAGCCGTTATACCTCTCGGGACTGGGTTCCCAACGCACAGGATTAGCTCTTTTGGCCCAACCAACAACGACAGGCTGCTGGAAAAGAGTCTGGATCTGATTGAAGAACGAAGGGAAAGCGCGATGGTCCGATTGGCACACTACCAGCAGAAACTCAAACAGGGCTACGACATCAATGTAAGGTTGAGACCCCTCGAGCCTGGCGATCTTGTCCTAAGGAAGGTGGTAGGGAATGCAAAGAATCCAGCATGGGGAAAACTGGGTCCGAACTGGGAAGGTCCGTATCGTATCACTTCGAGGGCCGGCATTGGAGCATACTTCCTGGAAGACCTGGATAATCACGTAGTGCCCCGGCCATGGAATGTAAATAACCTCAAAAGGTACTACTATTAAAAGATTTCTTCTTTCAGTCATGATTGTTCTGTTGTTATACCAGTGTTTCTCAAGTGTTTAAACTTAAATTCAATCATGCCTGTAGTCCTCGGACCAGATGATTTGGGTTAGTTAACACTCCATTACGATTTTTCTCAAGTGTTTAAACTTAAATTCAATCATGCCTGTAGTCCTCGGACCAGATGATTTGGGTTAGTTAACACTCCATTACGATTTTTCTCAAGTGTTTAAACTTAAATTCAATCATGCCTGTAGTCCTCGGACCAGATGATTTGGGTTAGTTAACACTCCATTACGATTTTTCTCAAGTGTTTAAACTTAAATTCAATCATGCCTGTAGTCCTCGGACCAGATGATTTGGGTTAGTTAACACTCCATTACGATTTTTCTCAAGTGTTTAAACTTAAATTCAATCATGCCTGTAGTCCTCGGACCAGATGATTTGGGTTAGTTAACACTCCATTACGATTTTTCTCAAGTGTTTAAACTTAAATTCAATCATGCCTGTAGTCCTCGGACCAGATGATTTGGGTTAGTTAACACTCCATTACGATTTTTCTCAAGTGTTTAAACTTAAATTCAATCATGCCTGTAGTCCTCGGACCAGATGATTTGGGTTAGTTAACACTCCATTACGATTTTTCTCAAGTGTTTAAACTTAAATTCAATCATGCCTGTAGTCCTCGGACCAGATGATTTGGGTTAGTTAACACTCCATTACGATTTTTCTCAAGTGTTTAAACTTAAATTCAATCATGCCTGTAGTCCTCGGACCAGATGATTTGGGTTAGTTAACACTCCATTACGATTTTTCTCAAGTGTTTAAACTTAAATTCAATCATGCCTGTAGTCCTCGGACCAGATGATTTGGGTTAGTTAACACTCCATTACGATTTTTCTCAAGTGTTTAAACTTAAATTCAATCATGCCTGTAGTCCTCGGACCAGATGATTTGGGTTAGTTAACACTCCATTACGATTTTTCTCAAGTGTTTAAACTTAAATCCAAGCATGCCTGTAGTCCTCGGACCAGAGGACTTGGGTTAGTTAACACTCCTTTACGATCTCTTTCTAGTGTTTAAACTTAAATCCAAGCATGCCTGTAGTCCTCGGACCAGATGACTTAGGTTAGTTAACACTCCCTTACGATCTCTTTCAAAGTGTTTAAACTTAAATTCAATCATGCCTGCGATCCTCGGACCAGATGACTTGGATTAGTTTACATTCCGTTCACAGGCGTTTAAATTTAAGCCGAATTACTTTAACTTTTATTACTTTGAAACCCTGTTTAGCAGCGCTTGAATGATCACTCTGTTTTTAGTTATTAATCTATCATTGTTAACCATGATGACAACTTAACAAACGCCGCAGAATTAACAAAGAGCAAAAAAGAGTCTATTCCATTACTTAAAGAGATAATTTAGTTACAAAATGGACGACAAAAGGTCCTAGCCGTTACATAAACTAAGCATCCTGAATTTTGTCTTGAGGCACCAGATCATTCTTTGGCAAATCACCCACATCTCCGGCCAGAAGAGGGGCCTGACTCGTTTCGGCTGGTGCTGGAGGATTCTGATCCGCTATGGGTGCCTCCGAGGTATCAGGCGCATCACATAGGTCAGGATCATAATAGATGCTGTCAGGCTGCCATAAGGCTGATTCCGCAGGGACTCCAGCTGCATCGAGGCACTTGTTCCATGTAATGGCACAGTAGTCCCTGCAGACCTGGGCGAACTCCTCGGTCAGCCTTGCTTGGGTCTCCTCCACACCCAGCAGATGGGCAGCTTTCTTCTCGGCCTCAACTGCCTCCTTGGCCAATTGCGCATCTTCCTTGGCCAACTTAGCAGCGTCCCTGGCCATTTGCAGCTCAAGCCGAAGCTCTTTTACCAACGCCCTCTCCGTCTCCAAATTAATTTCAGTAGTATACAGCTTCTGACGTTGGTCTTCGGCTTGCTTCTCTGCGTTCTTAAGGCCCGCATCTGCGTTTCTTCTGGCCTTTACCTCCTCCTTCAGCTGATCGGAGAGGCGGGCGCTTTCATCCTTGGCCTTGCCAAGTGCTTTTTCAACGTCCTCCCTGGACCGGATCTCAGCTCGCACGTCAACCTCCTTCTTCTGAACCCACTCTTCAGCCACATAGATTTGCTGGGCAATCTGCATGGCAACCAGAGAATGTTACGAAAAATACGAATACACAAGGGCTATGAAAGAGCTGCAAAAGGGCACCAGTTGTCTTACCATGCCTAAATCTCGTTTAAGGGACAGGAAGAGCTCTTTTTCATTGAAACGCCGATAGGACTCCATGTCCTTCGGAAGAAGAAGGGGCTGCTCTAGCGCTTCAGCTATATATCCGGCCTTCCCTCCAGCATAGTTTCTGAGGGAGGCGTCGAGAGGGATGGCCGCGCCATCCAGAGTAAGCTTCGGGGACCAGTCATTGGTCCCTCGCCGCACTTCGGCAGTCAAATGTTCCTCCCTGTTCTCAGTAGAAGAAGCCCGTTTGTTCCTGGAATCATGGGTCTTCTTCTGCTGCTTAGGTCCCTTCGGAGGAACCACTTCCCCCTCCTCGATGTCAGTCACATCTGTCAATACCCTCTTTTTCTTCAGATCAGGCATCGGTTTCAAACCTGGATCTTTTGGGGCCGGAGGAGGGGGAGGCGGTGGTGGGAGATTGGCCGTGGGCTGGGATGTGCCAGTACCCTTGGCCGCGGTCGTTGCGTTTCTCCTGTTCTTCATTAGCTGGCCTAGGGGCAGCATGTCTTCCTCCTCGGAGTCTTCCGGCAAAGCTAAAGTCAGAACTGGGGCAGCTGACTGCCTGTCAGGGGCTTCTTCTTAAGATAAGATCTGAACTTCCTCCGAGCCTTCCTCTTCGAACTTGAACTGATCGATCTGTTCGTCAAGCGAAGGAGTAGAAGAAGCGACTCTTTCCTCGGCTACTGTTTGCAATGGCACTTGTTGAATGGGTTGAACTAGTGGTGGAATGCCCTGCGGATTGGGATGGGGCACCGGGGCGAGATCAAAAGGGGCCAAGAAGGTCTTCCGTGCCACGTCAATCCGGTTTAGGCGGCGATCCCCAAGTGTTATGGCGTTGCCTCTCGGCTGGGGTTCTGACTTCGGGGTATAGCCGAGGATGAGGGGGACGAACCTCAGCTGTCCGTCTTCGCTCACAAAGATCTCCGACCGAAGAAGGTAGTTTAAGGCCGCAGTGTTGGTAAGACTCAGCCGAGGAGTTACGTGCCTCTTGTCTGCAAACATGGCGATAAGACTGTTAGAAGGTTGCAACTCGACGAAAGGAAGTCTTAATAGTAGGAAGCAAGAAGGTTAGAAAGCTCAAGGGGAAATGTCCCACCTGGCGTCCCTGGCGTGGTTGGGCAATGAATCCCATCGTGCCAGGCACCCGAGACGATCAGATAATCGTCCTTCATCCCTTTGTTGGACTTGGGAAGACCGGAGAAGAGTCTGACAACATCGGATCGGGACCTTAAATAATATCCCGCCCCTTCTTTGGTACGACATTCGTACATGTGTACCACGTCGTGCCAGGTTAATCCCAAGCCTAAGTGGCGGTTTAGGTCATCAACTGCACCTAAGACTCTAAAGGTGTTGGGGGCACACTGGTCAGGACTAAGCCTATGGGTAGTAAGGAAGCTTCTGGTGACTGGACCCATGGGAATGGTCATTCCCCCCTCGAGGAAGGCGATGATGGGGATAATGACTTCGCCCTCCTCTCGGTTCAATAGCAACCCCGCCATGGAGCAATACCTCAGGCCTACTTCCTGAGGAATGCGATAGGTCTCCCTAAACCTCTCTATCTGGGAAGGGCTGTTCACTAGGTACTCGAATCTACCCATTGATGACAAGGTTAAGGTGAGGGAAATGCGGAACGGTGACTGGGAAAATTTGCAAACGGCCGAAGAGGCAGCCTGAACAGATTTTAAAATCTCAAAGAAGGGAACTTACGTCGGACTGAATCGGAGAACGTCTTCTGGCCTTGTGGGGAGATCGCAGCAGATTCTGGAAGGAGTTGAAGCGGATGACAGGAAGATTTCTGAAATTCTGGTCGCTTGAGTTCGCCTGGGAGTTCTGAAGTTTGCAAAGTGAGGAAATAACCTCCCCCGGGACTTTATATAGTGGCAGAAAAAGCGTTAGAACTTACCCCGCCCAAAAATTTCGAGGAGAATCTCGTCCGTTGATTCGAAATGGACCGCTAGATTTCAGGGACAAGACGCCGCCTGGAGTAATTAATGACGCCTCGGAAACGGCGCGACAGCAGCGGTTATAAAGAAGGCGCCCAAACTCACGCGCGCACACGCGCGGAGTCAAAGTCCTGTGCCCACATTTGTCAAGAGGTCGAAACCCCACTTTTTTCTCTTCGGATGCGAGGTAAAAAGTGAAATTTCGAGGGGCTATTGTGGGTCAGAAAGCCCCGCGTCGTATGTTGGGCCAGAAGCCCAATCCAGACAAGGCTCTCTGTCCAAAGAGGATAAAACACCAGTGTTTTGCCATCCTGGTAAGAGTACAGCCCATGAGGGACAAACGGTCCGTCCGAAGACAACCTTTTCGGGCCGAAGAGACCTTCTCCAACGGGCCTGCCCAGAACTTGACCAAGGAGCTATGCTGGAGATCTTCCTACGGAAGCTAAGCCCCGAGCATGCCTAACTGCGGAGCTATCATCAAATATCCTGCCAATAAAGCTGCCACCGCCACATTTAATGCACTGCAGCAACTTTCCTGGCCGCATTTATGTGGAGAAGACACCTGAACAGTGAATCTTCACCTACCACCACTCACTGCAGGTTAAAGCAAACGGCTGATGTGACCAGTACTCAAGTAGGCGCCTAGATGGAGGGCAAGTGTGCGGTGGAGATGAGAGGAGAGTGTATATATAAAGGAAGCAGGTCTCACAGAGAGGGAGGGAGAAAAATTGTATTCATTAAGTCTCCAAATATAAAAGCTCTTCGGACTAAAGAAATTGCTTTCAAACACGGGGTCCAAATCTTTTTTACTTTGGTCAGCCTCCATAAACCGTCGCTAAATCCAGACCCAGCACAGTTGTTTAACCCATACTCTACAAATTTATTGTTGGGCACTTGTTGGGCTCACAACCCAGAGAGTTGATACCGGGCCCAACAAAAACCGACCCTACAAAACTGATTAAGATATACTCCAAAAGAGAAATAAAGAAGGGCATTTAATTTACTAATAGTAGATTACAAACGGAAACTCAACGGCATTTGCTTTGATTTAATTTTTTGATTAAAATAATATAAATGATCTCTTGAGACACTGTATCATCTAACAAGATTTTGTCGCCTTCATTTTGCAAGATCACAGAAAGGAGAGCAAGAGCATTTAAAATAATATAATAGGTGCCAAAGGCCTTGTAGCTGAATTGACACCAACCCATGCACAAAGTGCTGCATTTACTTTGATTTAATTTTTTAATTAAAATACTCTAAATGAGCTCTTGAGACACTGTATTATCTAACAAGATTTTGTGGCCTTCATTTTGCAAGATCACAGAAAGGAGAGCAAGAGCATTTAAAATAATATAATAGGTGCGCCAAATGCCTTGTACCTGAATTGGAACCTCCCCATGCACAAAGTGCTTGAGGGTCTAAGGGGGAAAGATTCGAACTGCGGAATTAGCAGCATGATGTAATTATCTCTAAAAAATAATAATATAATAGGTCTAGGGATAAATATTATTTGTTTTTTTAATAACAGTTAACATGATTTATTATGATTGGTGCATAATAAAAGTAGTAACATAAATAGAGCCATGATATTGCTCTAATAATAACAAATCAAATCATTAGTGTTCAAACATGGCTCAATTAACATAAAAATAGCACAGGTGGAATTTCTCCTAGCTAAGTTATTTTGGATTCATTCATGATTCATGATGACACCTACATTTCAGAACTTGCTCCACTCAATTGTAAGGAAAGTTTTCAAACATGGCCCAATTACCATTAAATAAAGAGGCTTATATAAATATATATATATATATATATATATATATATATATATATATATATATATATTATTGTATTATGTTGTACTAATCCATGCAAACAAAGAAAGTGCCAAAATCTGAAATCAAAATATTCTATAAGATGAGTAGGTTGATAGTGAGGACGAGGACATCAAATTCTCAGCTATATTTATTGTTTTAGTAGTGAAAAGAGAGCCGTTACATCATCTCAATTCTCAAATGGAAAAGATTCCATTAATATAAGTATATAATTGAATGCCAAATCATGATCCTCGGACTTGCGCAGTTTTAGGTCATATTAGGTTTTACAAAGATGGATAGGATGACCAAAAGAAGAGTGGAATGTTGAGCAGGACCTTTGATACCACAGACAAAACAAGGAAAGGAACATGATGTCACTTTGAATCGAATCTGACTGACAATTGAAGTTGAAAAAGGTGTAGATCACTATATGAAGTTATGTGGAGGTGACAAGGCCATCTCCATATATCACTATATCAAGAGTGTCAACATACATACATACATATATATATATATATATATACATACATACATATATATATATGTATATACACATATTCTTTTTTGGGTGAAATTTTGGGAGTAAGTCATTTTTCAATGTAATGGTCTTACCAACTTCGATACTATTGTGTTCTACATGACTTGAACCCAAATGCTAAGACAAGGTAAACGAGGTGTTTTACTAGTAGACTTTTCATTTAAGGGTCACGAAAGAGCAGTGTCAACATTGATATATGTGATGTAATAATTATCATTTTTTTTTGTTTTGTTTTTGTAGTTAAAAAAGAAAAAAGAAAAGGCCTAGTCATGAGAAACAAAATAAATTTCAATAAACTTATGTTAAACAATATTTTAAACAATTGTTGACACTGCCTATATATTGTGATTAGCAATGATGGAGTTAAGAATTTTCCTGTGAGCAGGATGAAAAATAAAATGATTAATTCATTCTCTCTCTCTCTCTCTCTCTCTCTCTCTCTCTCTCTCTCTATATATATATATATACATCTATTATATATTCATACTATATACAATAATTCAAAATAGTACTATAAACACGATTTAGTATACAAGTTAAGCACTTTATAACTCAATGTGTTATCTACAATGTATATTTAGAAAACTTAAATAATCATGAGACAAGAGAACTAAACTCATCAAATCTCATATAAAAAGTTAAACATCTTTATTCAAAATTGTATCCTACATTCTTCAAGAGAACTAAACTCATTAAATCTCATATCAGAAGTGAAGTTCTTAGAAATTTCCTTTTCGATACAGACAACCAAATCATCCCACAATAAACTTATTTTTCATTTTGTTGAACAAACTTGTTTTAAAACTTTCATAATTGAAAATGCATGTTCAATAATTGTTGGGGACCCTAGAAGAGTCAAAATAAGATGAATTAATCTATCGATAAAATGGTATATTTGTGGCTTTGTCTTTACTTACCTTCCAACATAATTTAGCAATTGACAATAAATTTTGATACTCTGGATGATTACAGTTTGCAGATCATTTTCAAAATGCTTCAATTGAAATCTCAAATTTATTTGTCCTACTCCATAAAATCAAGAGGATATCAACCAGGCTGAAAAAAAGGGGGAAAAAAAGAAGTAACCCACTTACAATAAGTGGACATCAACCATTCACTCTTGACATTGTGAAGCGGGTACCATATCCCACAATTTTGATCCTCCCTTGTCCCTTTTTTGCATTCTGTGGGACGTTATGCCATCATGAATTGTATAAAAATTTTAGACTTCTATAGCTTTCCATCTCACTGAATAAAAACTTTAATCTTTACGTGCTTCTCTCTTAATGCCCCCACATACAAGTAATTTTAGAATAAAAAATACAGAAGAACCTACCGAGGATTAAAAAAAAGTTCATAGTATAATTCAATACGCAATAGTTTATACAATATATAGGCTAAACTAATTTATAGTTTTCTTTTTTAATTAAAAAAAAACCTAATTTATAGTTTTTGGGTCACATGATTAGTTGGAAAATTTGTGTGTCAATTGCGGCTCATGGTCCTATGGTCATTGGCCCATTTGGCTCATTGGTGGATTCTTGATACGGAATCTCTCTTGCTGGGCCTGGGCTAGCCCACTCAATGCTGCTTTATACATATTTCCAAAATTCAGGTTTTTTGTAATGTATACTATAGAGCCGAATTAAATGTCGGCCAACTTGACACAAAACTCAAGTTTCTCTTTGTGCACAACCTTGGTCAGCATGCTCGTTGAACTTTTCTTAATGTGAATCTTTCTTAATTGTATAGATATGCTGTCGTTGCTGGAGACAATGATAATGACGGGCGGAGCTAGTGGAAGCCATAAGGTGGCTATATTTTTTCGGGTAGTTTGTACGGGGAAAAAGTAGTATATACAAGGGCATAGACTAGTTTACCTAAAGGCAGTGCCGGCTTAACGGTATAAATCATTGATGCAATCATTTAAATCCTCAAGTATAAAAAATGTAGTGCTAGGACTAAAGTACTATATGAATTTTTGAGTCTAACTTCCAATTTACTTGTTTTGAGGGGTATGAAATTTCCTACAATAGGAAAACCTTTGAAAGCAAACACAACGGCCCCAAAGAAGTTGTTTCAAGCCCAATTGGTATTCTATTACCCTGTTTGTGTGGTTCCTGAGAATACAAAAAATTAGTAATGCTGAGTTTACCCCTTTTTAATGGTTCCTCTATTTTCTCTCGTATATCCCTCTTCCTCCCAAAATTGCCAACCTCCTCCCTCACACCTTCAGCCTCTATTTATAAACTTTCCTTAGTGGGGTCATCATGATAAGGGAATAGTTTTTCATGTTGGTGGGTCCCTCTGGGATAAATTCTTAACCAAATGGGGTCCACTTCTTGTGACTATCTTGAAACTTGCACTCGACGCCAAACGGTGCTCGGTAGGCAATTTCCTCCAAGACACTACTGTTCCCATCCGATGCAGATCCTGCCCTGGCACTAGACCCCAACCAGGCAATGGTCCCCCAAATTGATATGGGCCTTGACTTGGCATTGGGCCTTATACTCTTAAAAATACAAAGGTTAATGGATTGGGTCTATACCTAATGCTCGTACAAAAAATATTTCAAATTTTAATTTAATTAAGCCCAAATATTAGCCAATAAATAAAATAATACTTTTTATCAAATGAAAAGCAAGTAAAAAGAGAGAGAGAGAGAGAGATGCTACGTTCACAACACTTTTACAACAAATCTTAAGTAGCAGATTGTTATTGATGGCAAAAAAATAATTTTAGTAATGAGTTCAAATTAGAACCAATAACAACTTAACACTTAGGACTTGCTGTGAAAAATGTTGTGAATGTAGCACTTATCCCAAAAAAAGAAAAGAAAAAGAGAGCAATACACAAGAAAATTCACAATATTTTTCACAATAGTTGAATTGGTAAACTTTAACTAGTTCTCACCTAAGTGTACCACCAACATTACTCTTTTGAGTTTAATCCCCGTTGCACAAAAAACCGATTTGTGTCTTAGTCTGATGATAAAGAGTTATTATCTGGAACGGACAGCATAAGTTGAAACTCTAAAAAAACATTACTCTTTCACTTACCATTATCATTCTACCATGTTAATAAATATGAAAAGTTTTGTCAAATTTTTTTTGTGTTTATAGACTTTCTAAAAAAAAAAAAATTACGTAGTTTATGTTAATTAGTAATAATTTTGTATCTAAAATAAGATAATAAAGTTTAAATAATATTTAATTTTTTTAAGTCATATTTAAATATATAAAATACCTCAATTTCAATTTTCGTCTTAAGCTCCCAAATGCATCAAGCCGTCCTTGCCTAAGGGCTACATTCCCATGTATACTTTTGTAACTCCTGCATCACAATGAAGTTAAAAATTAGTCAATAATATTGAGCAGAGAATTTGAACATTAGATTGATTCTTAAACGGGTACTTCAACTTACCAAGTACTGTAGAGTGAAGAGTCAAGATCACTAACTGACATTGTATGCTATAAAGAAAAATAAATAAAAAGCTAAAATAATAATAAATAAATAAAAAGAATTGAACAATAAATTAACTTTCATACACAATGGATGATAGTATATTTCAAAAGTTTAAAAAATTTCAAAATACTGCCTGAATCATATCATGCCTTGACTTCAGTCATTGCCTTTTCAAGTGAAAAGGGCACTAAAACCTGAAGCCAATTTTGTGCACATTTAAGAGCTGGATATAATGAACTCCGAAACGGATTAGGCATGCACCCTCATGTACTTATTCGGATTTAGAATGAATATTAGAAATAGATACTATAAACACCCTATTTTGTACCAACAAACCTAGGTCCTGACCCCAATGACCTCAAATAATTTAGATTGAAAGAGCTAGGAATATAAGGTCTTACAAGAACCATGCTTTTAATAGTAAGCTATGTGATAGGGATATTTTGGCCATAAATCTAATACCCCAAAACATCGCGTAAAAGGGTCGTCTGCACCCATATACCGGTCAGCTTTATGGAATCCAACGGAAGAGTTAGGCCAACGACACCAAACATGACGACCCCACAATGAGACTCAACAGGCATCTCCATAGACGGGTTAAAGAGGCCCACGGGACTAGTCTGGCTTAACATGACCCCCACGAATATCTATGTAAGGAAATTTCTTGTATCCCATGATCAACTCTAATCAAAGGAATCCGCATAAGGAAAGGATCCTGCAAAACGCATGTATTAATAAAGATCTTCTCTACAAGGAAAGATTCTCTTCTCTAAGAAATGAAGGTCAGCTCTACACTACTGTAAAAACCCCCAAAGCCCTCACAAATCAAGGTACGTATAATTTAGCCAAGCTTTGGCACCCTAGAGTTGTGAAAGTTCTCTAACTTAATCTTCGGAGGGTTTTTGGCTGGTACCACATTGATACTCTCTGTAAGGTCTTCTTTGTTTCTATTTCGTAGGTTTTGTCTAGAGCACAAGAGGACCATGTGGCTCATTGACGATTTTTGGTATCATCACTAAGAAAGTATGCATATTGCATACACATAATTGTTGATGCATATGTTTGTTTGTGTGCATGCATGGTGCATAAGTACTCAAGGTTATCATTTTTTAAAGAGAAAATATTCAAACAAGTTCTAGCTTAAGAGCATCTCCAGTAGGCTCTCTAAAGCCTATTTTGGAGAGCAAACACACAAAAAACACCCTCCAACAATCTTTTCATCTCTTTTTTATTATTTTTATTTTTATTTTTATTTTGAGTTGCTATAGTAGCTCTCTTGACTGGAGAGCACTGTAGAAACTTCAAATCATTTTTTTCTTTTAAAAAAATATCTGGCCGAGTAAAAAATAAACTTTCTCTCTCATCCCTTTATCTAAATGGCTACAAAGTACAATAAAATACATTTTGAACAAACACAAAGTAGAGAATGCAATGAAATCAAATGCACAATCTTTCTCATAAACTAATGAAATCAGAACCAAAAAAAAAAAAAAACTGATTTGACCCATTTCGACCACATGTCGTTGGCAGTGAGGAAGAGATCAAGCAACGGTGGGGAGGAAGACAGGCAGTGGTGAAGGCAGAGCAGATCAGCAGACAATGTAGGTGATTTCCTCTCTCTCTCTTTCTTTGTTTGATGAAAATCAAATGGTGTGGTTGTGTGTGATCTTTAAGTTTGTGTGTTTTTATGGGATAAAGGGAAAGAAACATATGGACGAAGTGATAAGAGAAAAAAGAGGGGAAAAAAAAGAAAGAAAAGAAGAAATTGGATGAAAAAAAGAAAAAGAAATAAGGGAATAAGAAACGCTACCAAAATATTTTCGCAATAAATTTTAAGTGGTAGGTTGTTATTGACTATTATTAGTGAGCAAAAAATAATTTTAGTGGTGACTAGTGAGTTCAAATTAGAAATGGTAACAACTTATCAAATATGATTTACTATGAAAGTATTGTGCAAAATATTGTGAATATAACATTTTTAGTTAATTTTTTTTAGAATAATTTCTAGTTAAAATTAGATAACCTACAACTCAGTATATCATTACCACAAGTGCTTCACGAGATTTGTTAAAAAAATATCATTAGGAAAAGTTTAAAAATATTACCATTGGGAGATTTTAAAAATATGATGGTTAGGTATTTGAAAAAATATAGCCATTAGAAATAAATGAAGAAAGATTGAAAAATAAACAAAGATAGATTAAAAAAAGAATGATGAAATAATATTTAAATGGGATATATAAAAGATAGAAAATCTATTAGAAAGTATATTTAAAAAAGTAGGTAGCTAAAAGGTAAAAAGAACTGTTTACTTTTCAATCAGTACAAAATTTTGGAAAGTCTGTTGGAGGTACTTTAAGTACCCGTTTGGATTCATATTATAACGTTTTTTTTTTTTTTGAGAATCATGTTCTGTGGCTGTGGTGCTTTTTCAGTGGGTCCCATGCATTGTTCACGGGACCCACAAACCTCTTTTTTCAACAAAACTTTCATTAAAAATGAGTTCCACAGCACTATTCACACATTTAAAAATTATTTTGTTACAGTGTTTTCAATTTTTAGCAAAATAAATGGTATCCAAACACACCATAAATACCACATGTTACACCTCCAATAACAACGTGACCCATTAGCTAGCGTAGCACTAAACAAAGAAATACACCTGATCGATTGTGTGTGGCAAGTGTATTTTATTGTTTAGTGCAATATTGATGTGTCATGTTACTGTTAGAGGGTGTAAAATTTAGTATTTACTCCAAATCACGTTTGAATGATTTCTCTTCTTCAAAAACAAAAATTCATTAAGGTAATCCATCTTTTGTTACATAGAATTTAATATATTTTCGGTTTGGGACGTACCACTGTGATCTTCATTAAATAACATATTGTGTTAATTCTGGATATTCAAAATTCAAATTACTATAATGTGGCTTAATTATCTAACGTGCTCTCTGTGTGTCTCTAGGCTTTAATAGAGCATGTAATCAGAAGATTTATTAAGGTGATTGCTTGCATCTTAATAAAGGCAAGCAAATTTGAATCTTTGATTTTGATTTTTAATTTTTTTTTTTTGAGAATCTGAATCTTTGATTATTATGGTAAAAGTTTCTTTCAATTTATAGGTACAGACTGTACAGGTGTAAATCTTGAAGCTTTCCTCTAATAAAAAGCAAGAAAATTAACAGATTTATTTCCTTTTCTATTAGCTTCTCAAAAAAAAAAAAATCCTTTTCTATTTTTAAAAATTTTTAAAATTTATTTTATACAAACTTTTCCAATTTTTTTAGATGACCTTCAATTACTTGGATAGGAAGAAAGTTAAGGAAGTTGATGCAGTCATCATGTACCCACAGTATTTATAATGGTTTTTCACTTCCCCCCCCCCCCCCCCCCCCCCCCCCCCCCCCTAGGTCCTAGTAACGGATGCGTTAAGTGAGAGTCCAATTCAAAGTAATTATTACTACATGATTTATTCAAATAATTTGAAACTCCATAGTTATCACTTTCCCAATGGCCAGTTAGAGCTAGATAATTAATCATATTAGTAGTCTTTGTTTGCTTAAGATCACAGCGATATTCTTTTCTCAAAAAAAAAAAAAAAACATTTATAACGATATCATTGTAACAAAAGTAACCTTAGAAACAAAACAAAGGCAATTCCAACGCCATTAGCTCAAATGTGCACTTGGACAGATTTTTATTTATTTTATAAAAATGGGTTTTTAAATCAAGGGAGTTAATCTCGTACCAGAGACTGTAACAGTTTGACCAGTAGAATGATATATTTCGGTACCGATCAATATCGGTGTATTGTTTCGGGTTTACTGCTATTTTATATAATAATAATAATAATAATAATAATAATAATAAAAGTTTACCATAAAATATTACCTCAATTTAAAATAAATTATTCATAGTTTTAGACTTTAGCATAAAAAAAAAAAAAACACAATATAAAAAACAGAAAGCTTAATTGTTCATTGCATATTAAGAAAAAAAATAATATTAATAAGTTAATGTAAGTTAGTTACCATTCTGCCCTTACAAAAATTCAAAAATTACAAAACTTTAAAAAAAAAAAACTTTTTTTTTGTACTGTATCGGCCGATACACCCAAAATTGACCGGTACAACCCAATACATGGCTGGTACGCCTGGTATTTAAACCGGTACAAAACGTTAGCATTTCAATACCGATACGGTACCGGTACAATATCAACCACCTTGGTTTAAATTTCTTCAAATACCTTATTACTCCCTTCGGTATGTATAGCCTCAAAATCATTGGAGTAGTCCCATTAGAAATATCAAATTTAGCACAAGGTGGATACTATGTGGCTTTTTTTTTTGAAACCGATATTACGTGGCTTTAAAAACCACTAAGGCAATCTCTTTGATTTTTTGACTGACTTAGTATAAATAACCTATATTTTTGAAGAGTTAAATTATCATACCAATATTTAAGTTATTAAGTATTGCCAATAAATAATAAAAAAAATTATTTCCAAAATTAAATAAATAAATGCAGACAAAATCACTTTATAATAAATCAAAAGCGATAAATTATCTCAGACCATCAATTTGAAAAACCACGTTTACAAGCATACATTAATTATGGTATCTTTTAAAATACATCAAGTATAGGAGGAAATATCGAGAGTTGACCTGCGCTTTAATTACTAAAGAATTTCATACCAAAACTATTACATACATCAATTCCGAAAGAAGGGTAAGCACAAAATCTAAATTAAAATAAATTTTCTTCTCAAAAAAAAAAAAAAAAATTTAACCGTGATATTTTATTTTCATACATTCTGAAGATCACGAAAGTGATCAAAATACACAAAATTTCTCAAACAAAATCACCTAAAGATTAACAAAACCGTGTAATATCATTAATAATAAACTCTAAACTAGAACAATACTTAAAGCTTTAGTGACAAATCAAGTTCCAAAGCATCATTTTTTGGAGGATCCTCTCGACGTAGATAATCACCGCCGGTGATAGTTGGCTTGATGTTAATGTCAATGTTTGATGTGGCAACTGTAGAAGATCCACCAAAATTGCGAAGTGCGTTGGTACTAATTTCATCAAATTTTGTAGTAGGAATAGAATTCCCACCAGCAAGTCCAAAAGCACCATTATGTGCTAGAGACCCTTCAATCCTTAACCTATCCATAGATGGTTGTGGATTCATTAAGGTCTGCCTAGACCAACCACCACCACCATGACCATATCGGTACCCATGTCCGGGTGAAGAGGGCCAAGCAAAAGAGGGCTTATGAATCATAGACTCCATTCTAACACCAAGAGGTGATGATGATGATCTATTAAAAGATCCATAAAGAGGGTTTGTGGAAAGGTTTGAATAAGGATAGTAAGGGAAGTGATGTGGATGTCCAAAAGCACCCATATTATCCATACCTTGTCGTCGTTTAGCCAATGCACGTTCTCGTTTGTGTGCGTTTTGATGACCACCTAAGGCTTGTGACGTAGGGAACTTTCTCTGGCAAAAGTTGCATGAGAATCTCCTTGACTCATCTGGACTTTTTTCAGGGCTTTTTTCATCAGATATAGGCTCGATTGGTACCAGAGAAGAGCTAGAATTCATGGAATCGAAAAGATTGAGTTCTTTCTTCAATGACCCTCGATTCGAATCATCACTAGAAAGCTTCAAATCGAGTAAGACATGAGAACTACCCGATCCCAAAGAGGGTGGGTGATCAGCATGATCAAAGACTTTGGAAAACTTTTCTTTCATTTTCATGATCATGATCTTATTGGACTCATCAACACCTAATTCTTTTTTGTGTGAAGGAGGACCTTCAGAAGTGGCTGAGATGCTAGAGGCCTCAGAGGCACAAGGCTCATGATGAGAATTACCGTGTGCTTTCATGGCAAGAAAGTAGAGGGGGTTTGTGTGAGATTGAGAGAGAGATTGATGTTCTTTTTATAAAGGGTTTAGTTAATGCCAATATCCTGTTTATGGAAAGAAATCCCTTTGTGCAATTAATACATGAATTATATTAGGAAAAACATTGAACTAATCTGGTGACTAGTGAGATTTGGTAAGGCTTACCACAGAAAAATTCTAAAAATAATTTGAACTACTCGGTGAACACGTTATTGCTCAATTAGTCAAATTTCCATTTCCATAAAGAGTCTAATATATGCTGGCAATGAATACATCGAGTTATGATGTACTTTTCAAACAAGGAACCAAAGTTTGTAAGTTTGTAACTAGTAGTATACATAACAATCAAGAGGACAAATGTCGAATAAATTTGTTCTTTTAAAGTAAATAATTATTTTGGACATGTATTTTTGGCTAAACTTTAGCAAAGCCCTGTACTATTTAAACGTCCATTTAAACCTTTTTAAATGGTTCATATATATGAGACACTTAAAATTTCTCTAAAAGATTCTCAAAAAAAAAAAAAAAAATTTCTCAAAAAAAGAAAAAGAAAAAAAAAGAGACTCTTAATACACCCATTAACTGTTATGCTTTTCCCCTTATTTGAGGCATGATTCAAAATATATTTTAGCACGTTATAGCCATTAATTTTCTTAAATGAATTTATAATTAAATTGATATGCTGTTCTTAATTAAGAAACCAAACTGTGGTCGCAACATATATAACAAAGGGGCTATTGTGCAAAAAAGACAAAGGACATGTGGTTTTGCACTTTTGCAAGCTTTCAAGGATATACATATTAAAGTTGAAAAAAAATTTAAAATTACGTCGTTTTTGCCTTTTTGGGGAACTTAATGATAACCCACTTAACATTTTTAAAAAATAAAACGATAACCCACTTAACAGAAGTGAATGAAATGACTAAATTGACAACAAATGAAATTTAAATGAATGAAAGAAAAAAAAGTTTATAGGGTTGAATTGAAAACTAATCAAATTTAGATGAGTATTTTATAATTTAATACAAAAATATATATAATAATAATTGTATGGCCACGCTTTGTGGCCCAAGCTCAAGGTGTATGAGATTTTGGCCCAGTGAGCCCAGTATAATAAATTTGTAGAGAGTGGGTCAAAGAACTAGGCCTTAATAAATTTAACAACGGCTAGTATGGGTTTGAAAGATGATCAAGCAAGAACAAGGCGCATAGAATTGAATAATTTCACTATCCGAGGAGACAAATCTTGGCATAGATCAATAGAAATGCTTACAAGTGCAACTTTGATTGCTATAGTATTCCTTCTCTGTTTTCTCAATCCCTCTTCCTTTAGGAGTCTCTCACATTATATATCTTCTTCTTAATGATCTTGGCCCTCCATTTGTCAATCGTCCAAGCCACTACTTGAGTGTTCGTTCCATCAAACACCCCTTCTAGCTCTCTGTGAGTTATGGTGGCCAAGGAAGCATTGTTCAGGAGTCTTCTTCACATAAATGTGGCCAGAAAAGTAGTTGCAGTGTATTTAATATGGAGGTAGTAGCCTTTCCTTAGATATTTATTGAGTTCCTTTCCTTTTCGTGTGGTAATGAGGCACGCTTCCAATATTGAAGCTTCTATGGAGGTCATTTTTTGTCGTTGGAATGCGTATCTGAGCTATATTTGTCGTAGCTGAGGAAGGATTCCTCCTCGGACCGCCTTCTACCCCCTTCTTATTCATGAGACTCTAAACTGAGATCCCTTATAACTAATTTTCCCTCCTCGGACATACCAATGTTCTTGAACAAGGCCTAAGGCCTAATACATTATTTTGGGCCCTTAACCCTACAATAATTATAAACTAATTATACGTAATAATCTGACTTAAGAATAGATAAAAATCATTATCTCAAATTTTACATTATTATAGTTTTATTCATTTAATTCTACAAGCTTGAAGCCATTATCTCATATTCCTTATTTGTATTTAAATTCTGCTATGACAGTCAATATGCTTCTCTTTTAAGAATTAAAACTAACTTGCAAATTTACAATCCACTACCCAGATTCATTAAAAGTTGCGCATTTAGAAGGTCCTTAAATTTTGTAACTTGCATGATGATCTTCCAAGCTGCATTCTATAAAAGATTATTTGATCAAAGGTCTTATCCAAGTGTGAAACTATTTAGGATATTTAGCTAATTTGTGCTTAAATACTTTAGAATTTTGGTATTGAAAAATTGCATGATGTTCAAAGATGCATACTATAAAAAATTCTTTGAAGTTATCCAAGTGCGAAGTCATTTAGGATAATTAGTTTAATTGTGCTTAAAAACTTTAAAATTTTGGTATAAAATTAACACAACAATTGTTTTGGCAAAAAATAAAAATAAAAACTTATTTTCCATATTTTCAGTGTCTAGTGTAGTTAAAAATTTGAACCAACAGAAACCTCTCAAAAGTGATGATAAATGTTTTTCATCATTTCTTTATACTCTTAGCTTTCGTTTGGAAGCTCATAAAGGAATAGAATGAAATAGAAAAGAAATTAATGAAATGAAATTAAGTAATTTTGTTTAGATATTATAAAATAAAATAATGAAAAGGAATAAAAGGTAGATAACCTTGTATGGAAGTAATATAGAAGGAAATGAATTGAATCATTTTATGACAATATTATTAGTAGAACCTTATTTAAAAAATAACAAGTTGAATATATAAGAATATTTTGAGAGTTTTAGTAAAAAAAATTTATTATATCTAATTTTATTTTCTCCAATTCCTCCCAATTTTAGGAGAATGAAAATTTAAAGTTAATTTTGAGGGAATAAAAAGGAATAAGTGTTCTCTCCTACTCATTCTATTTTCTCCTACTTAAACTCCCAGACAATATAATGAACTTTTTATTCCCTTCATTAAAACTTCCAAATAAGAGAAGAGAATGAATATTCTAAAATTATTAATTTTGTTCATTTCCCTCCTCCCAAACAAGTTGTTATTCCTATCTATTAATTTGTTCCACCACCACTTCTATTTATGCTCATTCTCTTGTAGTGCCATAGTCACCACCATCATTGCCAGTCTACTATTGCTATTGTTGCCACCAATGCCTTTATCACCACCACCTCCATTTTCTACTATCACTACGGCCACCATTATATACACATAAAAAATTAATGATTTTTCAAACAAATCAAATAATATATAAAAAATATTTGGGGTAAACTATATTTTTGGTCCTTATCCTATACACTATATTTTAATTTAATCTCTAACCTTTTAAATTGTGTCAATTTAGTTCCTAACTTTTCAGTATTGTGTCAATTTAATCATTGCCGTTATCTTTTGAATGAAAATTGATGACGTGTTTAATGGCCAAAATAAAAAATTAGCTTCCATTGATGTGAGAATAAATTAAAATTTTATTTTGGCCGTTTGCCATATCAGCAATTTTCATCTAAGAAATAATGGCAGAGACTAAATTGACACGTCACTAAAAGGTTATAGATCAAATTGACACAATTGAAAGGTTAAGGACAAAATTGAAATATAATGTAAAAAATAAGGACCAAATATGTAGTTTACCCAAAACATTTGAGATCATTTTACGGTTGTAATTAAACATTAAAAAAAAAAAAAGGAGTATTTTTGTAATTGTTTTCTGCTAATTAAAGATATTTACGCCAAAAAGGAATATTTCTTATCAAACAAATAATAAGCAGTTTTCATTCCTATATACCGCTTTGATTTTACTGTGATATCATTTTGGATAAAAAGCAAACAAGGATAAAATTATTGAAGTGAATGGTAGTAGCAATGCATGAAATATTAAGTAGATATATGCTTTTATATATATATATATATGTGTGTGTGTGTGTGTGTGTTTACTTAACATATATGTATTGATCTTAAGTTAAAATAATGATTAAATGATTTAATTTACTAGTTCTTAATAACTTAAGAAGAAAAACATATTCATTGCCTAAATTGAAATGGTTTAAGATTTTCATGGTTTTAATTTTTTTAACAAAAATTTATGATTTAATTTGAATTCTCCCAAACCTATGGAAAAATTATATAATTTATCCAAGTATTTAATTAAGGAAAATTACCTAGAAGAGAGAGAGTGTAGCCACTTGTTGCAACAATAACTTTTATGACTCAACTTATATTATATTGTTCTAGTATTATGTTCGAGCAATATATAGATTAATCAAGAATTATACATAAATTATAGAAATATTTCAGTATCATAATCAAATTTAACTCATATTTTATATACTAAAACAGCTGGTACACCCAAGATTGTTATTTGGTCAGTGACATTTAGTTTTTCTTTTATTATTTTATTCTTTTGTGAAGTTATTAGACTACTATTTTTTAGATTAAAATATTATATAATTTTTATTTTTGAGTGTTTTCTCTTTTATTTTTGTTTCCTTTTTTTAAACATTTAAATTTATTATTTATTACCACCGCGCACCCTTGACGCGATGGTCACTTTATAAGTATAAGTGTTTATGGGGTGCGGGGGGGGGAGGTAAGAGTCAAGGATCAAGTTTTCAGGAAAGAGCTTCACACACATATACACTTAAATTAGGTTACATTAGAATTTCTATCTTGTATAAAAAAAAATAAAAAATTTATTATTTATTTGAAGAAAAAAAATAAATTATATTCGATTGACCTAAGGGTCCCAAAGATGGAGTAAATATATAATTATAACCTATTTTAATTTTATAACTTTCTAACCAGAGCATGATTTGACCCATACCGGACAAGGTTGAAACCCAATCCACCCGACCTGTTTGGCAAGTCTATAATCACAAGCATACCTCTTTTATCTTATTCCCACCCGTTAGTTCCCTCTATTTGTTCTTTAGTATTCAGAAAAAGAAACCAAAAAAGAAAAACATGTGGGAAAAGAAAAGCGATTATTTGTATGGTTATTTTTTAGAAATTAATCTATTGTATGGTACTGTAGATGGATGTTATGATACATAGTATATAGTAGTAAATTATACATAATCAATGCTTTTCAGAAGTCTTAAAGTTATACATAATCCATTTATAATAGCATCATGAGTGATTTCAACAGTGCATTTTGAACTAGAGTTTGTATTGAACTTGAATTTTTGAGATCTTTTACTTGCATCAAAATGAAATAGATGCCTTTTAATCTAAAGGAAAAAGATCCCACCAATAAAATTTAAGAATATACTTTGTATTTATCTTTAGTCATTTCATTTCTCTTCCATGCCTTTTAATGGCCTAAAAAAGAATTGTATGCCCATCCATGATCCTTGGCCCTATGTGGTTTGGTTCAATTGTACTGCGTAATTACTCCAAACTTAGCCTGGCAATATGAACTTTGCTTCGAACTTTGCCTATGAGCTGTTGTGCTATATATTGAAAGGTTGACATTAGCTGACATTTCTACTTCTTCCAAAGTTGAAATCCTCCGTTTCTAGTATTTTATATATCAGATCTTACCCGTTTCTATATAGCGAAAATACATTGAAATTCACTGAAATTAATACATAAACTACCTTTTACTATTTTCAGAGCTATGACAAACCCGGAAGCTGCAAAGTTTCTCAGCGTTTGTCAATCCAAAACCACAATCCTTCTCTGTCTCCATTTCAACCTTCTACTTCTTTTATGCTTCATAATTTTTGTTCTGATGAAAAGTAAGAAAAAAAATGATATAATGATGTAGGTTAGATGCGTAAAGAATAGTTTGAAGCTTTGATTTGGCTTGGTTTTTGAGCTGTTTCTTTTCTGAGATAACTCTCAAGCTTTGCTTGCTCCTGCGTTGAATCTACTTTTTGATCAATATTCTGTATAAAATTTTGACAGATTAAGATTTACTCCAAAAGATCAGAGAAAGACAAGCATTTAATATTTTAATGGTGGTATAAAAACAGTAATTACAGTGGCATTTGCTATGACCTAAATTTCCAATTAAAAATTCTTTAAATAAGCTCTAGAGACACTATATTATATTGTCTAACAAGATAGTGCTTCCTCCATTTTCCTTTGGTACCTGGTCTATATAGTCATATGTCATATGCTAGCGCTTATTTTTTGCTTGAAAAAATTCGTTTGCTATTGTTTATTTTCGTAATCCTTGAAACCCCTTCAGCAGATTGTTGAAGTGGGGCTAGGGGAGGAAGGGACTATACGCCCTCGGCTGTCAGCGACTCTGCGTAGTACAAGATAAATTCTGAGCGACAAAGGCCTGTTCTAGAGTGAATGTAAAACACAGCAGTAATTTGAAGTGGTACCATATGAATTATGTTGAATGCATCAAGATGAATTATATGTCAACAAGAAAAGAAACATTTTATAATCTTCAGCTTTATATCAAAGGCTGTTGGGATGTCTATGCGTCTTTTAACTAGTATGTGAAAGTGGGACATCTTGAGAGAGAGAGAGAGAGAGAGAGAGAGAGAGAGAGAGAGAGAGAGAGAGAGAGAGAGAGAGATTGACCATTGAACCTACTTTGCTCAATATTCTGTAGAAAATTTAAACAGAATAACATTTACTCCCAAAGGTCAGAGAAAGAAGAGCATTTAATATGCTCATAGTGGTATAAAAACAATACTAGAATGGCATTTGATTTGACCCAAGTTTCCAATGAACATACTCTAAATGAGCTCTTAAGACATTGTCTAACAAGATTGAGTTGCCACCATTATCCTTTGGTACCGGGTCTATAGTCATATGTCATCTGCTACTGCTTATTCTGTCACACCCCGAACCCAAAAGGGTCCAAGGCATGAAAAAGACATCTCAAAGAACTTGTAGATTTTCCTTTTTGACAATCCAATCCACATAAATCATATCAAGAACCAACATTGAGAATTATCATAATAATTTCATTGAATAAACTCTCAAAATAAGTCAGAACTCTAAGCAATAATTACAAGGACCATTGGCCACAAAAGAATAGAGGTCTGAATAATTAATTACATATCACGGCTTGTCCCATAAGTGGAAATAACATCACAACCACTTTAATATACAAAAGAATAAGTCAAGCCTATTCTAAGATTTATACCATCTAATATACCCATTACAAAAGTTCAGCCTCCATCAGTAGCTAGTCTAACTACTATTAGCCATCCAAAAAGCTGCCTCAAAAGACTGTTGCCTACTCTGAAAAGATTATAAAGTAATGGAATGAGACAGAGCCCAGTAAGTAGCATATTTAATGGGGGTGGGGGAAATGCAAGTTTCATCTTCAATAATAATAGTATGACAAAAATTATTTAATAATGAAACACAAAGTTTCTCAAAGTAAAATATCTTGAAACTATACATTATAATCTGTGAACATCAACAATGTAATTTCCAAAGTCATAATATCTAAAATAAAATAAATTATCCCAAATCTACCATACTACCACATAAACTGGTCAGGGGATCCACCCATTCACAACTGGCATGATATTGTCCTCTCTGGTATGCAGACTCTTGGCCCCATGGACAGCAGCCTCACCCATACCCTCAAGGTTTTTCTCTCCCCCCATGGGCAGCAGGAAGAGCGCGTCAAATAGGACCTCTCTTGCATGTGGTCTCTTGGCCCCATGGACAGCAGCCTCACCCACACATAATCAAGGAACCTCTTCCCCCCATGGACAGCAGGGAAGAACGCGTCATCCAAAGTAAAAGGGCACTGACCTTGATTTGATTTCGTTGTCACAAAGACTACGGAAACCAAATCGGGTGATCACCGGGAAATCACACATGGCATGGTGTTAAAACAACATAAACTCACAAATTACATTATTTTGAAACACATAGTTCATATCCAAATAGTTTCAGAAAACCTTAAATAATCTAACTTCTACAAGATTTGTAAGGTTTTCAACTTCATTCTTATCAACAAGATTTTCTATCAATCTCCCAAGTACTAAGACAAGATAAGCATCTTAAATATTCCAATACACCATAAAATCCAAGATTTTCTTATCAAGATTAAATAAAAGATGCTCATTTATCCATAACACAAATTCATGCATTTCCCCAAATGCAATACCAAATATGATGCTCTTTTCATATATAATAATATATAATAGGGTCACAACACAATGCTTTTATGAAAACATATATCCATATATAATTTTCCAAAATGTATTTGACCCAAAATAACATTTACAAAACATGGTTATTTTCCAAAATCCCATTAAAAGCTACTTACCTCGCAACCGCAAAATCCTAATTCTCCAAGCTCCAAGGAGATTAGCTAGAACCTAACAATATCAAGTAAACCTATCACAATAAATACAAAACTTGAAATTGCATCTAACCACAATTTAGGAATTTGCCAAATAATCACTTAATTAGGCAAGCCTAGTATTTAACCTCATCAATCATAATATATTCCACTTCCATAGTTCCTCAACAAATTAATTCACAAAGCATAAACTCCAACTTATAGAGTTAACCCATTTAATATCATCTACAACATTATGACTAGTTTCCATAAAATTTACACTACATCATTATGAGACCCATGAAAGCAAAATCATAATATCCTTCAAGACAAGAAATTTAGAACTTCCACTAACTCCAAATAAACCCAATGGCAATGGAAAAATTAAATTCACCAACCATCACATGTTATAACTTAAAACCCCTAAATTTTTCCATCATACATAAGCCTTAGGTAGTCATCAATAGTACAAAATTATACCCACTCATCAATTAATTCCACCAATACATAACCCATGCATAAAAACTCATAAATATCACTTTCAATGTTCATAAATCACATGGGCATCATTATTAAAACTTAGATAAAAATAACCTCAAGAAAAAGTGTAAAACCCACCAAAAAGATGATAAATTTTTACCTCAAAAAAAGGATGTGAAGATGTTTATGGGTTCACAACAATTTTCCAGTGATCTTGCTGGAAAAATGATGGTGGAAATGGTGATATGGAGGTGCCGGCAAGAGAGTTTGAGGGAGTGAGGAGAAGCTGCCAGACGGAGAAATGAAAAAGAAGAAAAAGAAAGAAAAGAGAAGTGAGGGAGTGAGCCGGCCAGAATGAGATAAGAGGGAGTGGGTAGTGGGTAGTGGGGTTAGGTGGGGCTTGGCACGTGGGAACCCAAAAAATCTGCTTTTGACCCCTTTTTTTTTTTTTTTTTTAAAGCTGACGGGATGTTACATTCTTCCCCTCTTATAAAAATTTCGTCCTCGAAATTTTACGTACCTTGATCTTGAAAAAGGTTTGGATATCTTGACAACATATCATCCTCACGCTCCCAAGATGCCTCTTTCACCGAATGATTCTTCCAAAGCACCTTTACCCAAGGTATTGTTCTATTACGTAACACTTGCTCCTTACGGTCCAAAATCTCTACCGGAACTTCTTCATAAGACAAGTCATCTCTAATTTGAAGAGGCTCATAACTTAGAACATGTGAAGGATCAGAAATGTACTTCCTTAGCATAGATTCATGGAAAACATTATGAACTCCTGACAAGGCCGGTGGTAGGGCAATTCTATATGCAACTTTGCCCACTCTCTCCAAGACCTCAAAAGGCCCTACAAACCTAGGGCTTAACTTACCCTTTTTGCCAAATCTCATTACCCCTTTCATAGGCGCAATTCGAAGGAAAACTTTATCTCCAATTTCAAGTTCCAAAGCCTTCCTTTTAATGTCAAAATAGCTCTTTTGTCTACTTTGGGCTGCTCGTAGTCGATTACGAATCATATTTACCTTTTCACAAGTCTTCTGAATAATCTCTGGCCCCAAGATTTTTCGTTCTCCAACCTCATCCCAACAAATTGGGGATATACACTTTCTCCCATACAAAGCCTTATAAGGTGCTGCTTTGATACTTGAATGGTAACTATTATTGTAAGCAAACTCTATCAAAGGTAATTGTTTAGCCCAACTCCCTTTAAAATCCAAAACACATGCTCTCAACATATCTTCTAGAGTTTGAATAGTCCTTTCAGACTGTCCATCTGTTTGAGGGTGGAAAGCTGTGCTAAAATTCAATCTAGTACCCAAGGCCTTTTGCACACCACCCCAAAAATGAGAAGTAAACCTTGGATCTCTATCTGAAACAATAGTAGCAGGTACTCCATGAAGTCTCACAATCTCATCAACATAGAGCTGAGCTAACTGATCAAGGGAGTAGTTCATCCGAATGGGGAGAAAATGAGCTGTTTTTGTCATTCTATCAACAATCACCCAAATAGCATCATGACCCTTAGGAGATCTCGGCAGTCCTGAAACAAAATCCATAGTGATTTTCTCCCACTTCCATTGGGGAATAGGAAGTGGTTGCAACAAACCCGAGGGTCGTTGGTGCGATACCTTAACCTGCTAACAAGTCAAACATTGCTCTACAAAGTGGGCAATCTCCCTTTTCATATTATTCCACCAAAAGTTTTCATGAAGATCATGGTACATCTTTGTACTACCCGGATGTATTGTATATGGGGAATAGTGAGCCTCCTCTAAAATCTCCTTTTTAATCAATGGATCATTTGGCACACAAAGTCTACTCCCAAATCTCAAAGCACCATCCTCAGAGATAGAAAATTCGGATTTCTTTCCACTACGCACCTCATCCATGATTTTCTTTAAATGTGGGTCATCGGCCTGCGACAATTTAATTCTTTCCACCAAAGTTGGTTGAACACTCAAACTAGCCAGGTAGGCCTCAGAATGGCCCATAACAACCTCAATCTCCATCCTTTCAAGATCCCGAATAATATCCTTTTGAGTGGTTAGCAAAGTAGCCGAAAAACTTGAAGGCTTTCTACTAAGAGCATCAGCTACAACATTAGCCTTACCAGGATGATAGTTAATAGAACAATCATAATCTTTAACCAATTCCAACCATCTCCGTTGCCTCATATTTAACTCCTTCTGGGTAAAGAAATACTTTAAACTTTTATGATCAGTAAAAATCTCACATCTTTCCCCATACAAATAATGTCTCCAAATCTTCAAAGCAAAAACAACTGCAGCCAACTCCAAATCATGAGTTGGATAATTTTTCTCATAATTTTTTAACTGACGAGAGGCATAAGCCACAACCTTCCCATTCTGCATCAACACACAACCAAGTCCCTTATGAGAAGTATCACTATAAATGACAAAGCCCCCTGTACCTGAAGGGATAGTTAACACCGGAGCTGTGACCAATCTCTGCTTTAACTCTTGGAAACTTTTCTCACATTCTTCCTTCCACTCGAATTTAACATTCTTCCGAGTAAGTTGTGTCAAAGGAGTCGCAATGCGGGAAAATCCCTCTACAAATCTTCTGTAGTAACCAGCAATGCCCAAGAAACTTCTAACCTCACTCACATTTGTAGGCCTATCCCAATTAACCACCGCTTCTATCTTATTAGGATCCACTGTAATTCCATCCTTAGATATCACATGACCCAAGAACACTACTTGATTCAACCAGAATTCACACTTCTTCAGCTTAGCATACAACTTCCTTTCTCTAAGAATCTGTAAAACAATCCTCAAGTGTTCTTCATGCTCTTCTTGACTCTTAGAATAAATTAAAATATCATCAATGAACACAATGACAAATCGATCCAAGTACTCATGAAATACCCTATTCATCAAATCCATAAAAGCAGCAGGGGCATTAGTTAATCCAAATGGCATCACCAAAAATTCATAATGACCATATCTAGTCCGAAAGGCCGTCTTTGGTATATCCTCACCCTTAATCTTCAACTGTTGGTAACCAGAACGAAGATCAATCTTAGAAAAGACTTGTGCTCCTTGCAACTGATCAAATAGGTCATCAATACGAGGCAAAGGATATTTATTCTTTATGGTGACTCTATTAAGCTCACGGTAATCAATACACAACCTCATAGACCCATCCTTCTTCTTGACAAATAAAACTGGAGCTCCCCAAGGCGAGGCACTAGGGCGAATAAACCCTTTGTCCAGCAGTTCTACCAATTGCTCTTTAAGTTCTTTCAACTCTGTGGGTGCCATTCTATATGGTGCCTTAGAAATAGGTGCAGTGCCAGGAAGGAGATCAATAGAGAACTCAATCTCACGATCCGGGGCCAACCCAGGTAAATCATCAGGAAAGACATCCGGGAATTCCCTCACAATGGGAATGTCTCCTATCTCCAATTCTCCACTTTGTAAATCCACTACACTAGCAAGGAATCCTTGGCATCCTTTTCTAAGCAAGCGGTTTGCTTGAATGCATGATATCACAGGAGGCATAAAAGGCAAACATGAAGCCTTAAATAGAAATTCTGATTCACCTGGAGGCCTAAACACCACCTTTTTCTCAAAACAATGCACACTAGCATGGTAAGAAGCCAACCAATCCATGCCCAAAATGACATCAAAATCGTGCATACCTAACAAAACCAAATCAGCCAATAACTCTCTACCCTCAATACAAATAATACAAGACTTAAGCACAAGATTAGCCATTAAAGTATCACCAACAGGGGTAGAAACTGATAACTCAAAATCAAGTAGTTCGGGGCTCTTGTCATGATTTTTAGCAAATACACAAGAAACAAAAGAATGCGTAGAACCAGGATCAAAAAGAACTTTAGCATGTGCAAAGAACAAAGGAAGTATACCTGCCACCACTGTATCCGTGGCCTGAGCATCCTGAGTAGTCAAGGCATACACTCTACTTTGCACCATCTTCCCATTGTCATTACCCTTTGCAACTTGAGATGAGGAAGAGGAACCCGAGCCCTTAGAACTTGGGCAATCTCTAGCAAAGTGTCCGGGTTGCTTACAAGTAAAGCAAATTTTGACCCCATCACAATTTTGTCCATCATGAAGTTTGCCACATCGAGAGCAAGACTTCTTATCACTGGACCGAGGATAGGCATTCTTGCTATGCCTAGAAGATTGTCCTCTATTACCCGAGTTTTTAAAGAAACCTTTCTTATGTCCTTGACCTTTACCATGTTGAGAATCAAAAGGCCCTTGCTTCTTTTCACTCTCCTTGGAATTGGGGTTGTTCTTAGAGTCTTCTTCAAGACTCATTGCCCGCTTCACAGCCTCAGTAAAAGTATCCACTTCAGAGGCTATAATGATAGGGCGAATCCTATCATTAAGGGCTTCCCGAAACTTTTTCACTTTCTTGGACTCATCCGGAATCAAGTAAGAAGCAAAGCGAGAGAGCTCAACAAATCTTGCAACATACTCCCCCACTGTCATAGCCCCTTGAACCAAATCAGAAAATTCTTTTGCCTTACGATCCCTCACTACATCAGGGAAGTATGTCCTATTGAAAACTTCCTTAAACTTTTCCCAAGTAATAGGAGAGTCCCTTCCCAACTCCGTCCTCAACGATGGCTCAGTGCTTTGCCACCATCTATCAGCAGGACCCTGAAGAACATATGTGGCATACAACACCTTCTGGGCATCCGTACATTTAAGGGCTCTCAGTAATTTTTCCATCTTTAGCAGCCAATCCTCTGCTGCCATAGGATCAGGTCCCCCATCAAAAGTTGGAGGGTTTTGCTTACGGAACTTCCCAAAAAGGAAATCCTCCCTCCTACGTCCACCACCTTGGACTGCTCTAGCAATCCTAGCATAAATCCTGTCTGCCACTGCCACCTCATTAATCACGCCACCATCAGGAGTGATAGATCTCTCACGCTTTTGGCGTTGCCTATGGCCAGGCTCTGGAGCTATAACCTCATCCACATGCCTTACTTTACGTGCTTTCTTTTTAGGAGGCATAGTGTACCAAAGTACTTATACCTATACCCAAGAAACAAGCAAGTAAATAACAAGGCAACATAGAAGGTTAAAATAGAAAAGATAGATAAGGAAAAAGGAATAGCAGGTGGAAGTTGAAACAAAGGAACAAAATAAAGAATTCATCAAACCCCTAATGCTCTGACTTAGATCAAAATCAAAACCAATTCCTATTTTCAAAGTCTACAGAATCATAACCTAAGCTCTGATACCATAACTGTCACACCCCGAACCCAAAAGGGTCCAAGGCATGAAAAAGACATCTCAAAGAACCTGTAGATTTTCCTTTTTGACAATCCAATCCACATAAATCATATCAAGAACCAACATTGAGAATTATCATAATAATTTCATTGAATAAACTCTCAAAATAAGTCAGAGCTCTAAGCAATAATTACAAGGATCATTGGCCACAAAAGAATAGAGGTCTGAATAATTAATTACATATCACGGCTTGTCCCATCAGTGGAAATAACATCACAACCACTTTAATATACAAAAGAATAAGTCAAGCCTATTCTAAGATTTATACCATCTAATATACCCATTACAAAAGTTCAGCCTCCATCAGTAGTTAGTCTAACTACTATTAGTCATCCAAAAAGCTGCCTCAAAAGACTGTTGCCTACTCTGAAAAGATTATAAAGTAATGGAATGAGACAGAGCCCAGTAAGTAGCATATTTAATGGAGGTGAGGGAAATGCAAGTTTCATCTTCAATAATAATAGTATGACAAGAATTATTTAATAATGAAACACAAAGTTTCTCAAAGTAAAATATCTTGAAACTATACATTATAATCTGTGAACATCAACAATGTAATTTCCAAAGTCATAATATCTAACATAAGATAAATTATCCCAAATCTACCATACTACCACATAAACTGGTCAGGGGATCCACCCATTCACAACTGGCATGATATTGTCCTCTCTGGTATGCAGACTCTTGGCCCCATGAACAGCAGCCTCACCCATACCCTCAAGGTTTTTCTCTCCCCCCATGGGCAGCAGGGAGAGCGCGTCAAATAGGACCTCTCTTGCATGTGGTCTCTTGGCCCCATGGACAGCAGCCTCACCCACACACAATCAAGGAACCTCTTCCCCCCATGGACAGCAGGGAAGAACGCGTCATCCAAAGTAAAAGGGCACTGACCTTGATTTGATTTCGTTGTCACAAAGACTACAGAAACCAAATCGGGTGATCACCGGGAAATCACACATGGCATGGTGTTAAAACAACATAAACTCACAGATTACATTATTTTGAAACACATAGTTCATATCCAAATAGTTTCAGAAAACCTTAAATAATCTAACTTCTACAAGGTTTGTAAGGTTTTCAACTTCATTCTTATCAATAAGATTTTCTATCAATCTCCCAAGTACTAAGACAAGATAAGCATCTTAAATATTCCAATACACCATAAAATCCAAGATTTTCTTATCAAGATTAAATAAAAGATGCTCATTTATCCATAACACAAATTCATGCATTTCCCCAAATGCAATACCAAATATGATGCTCTTTTCATATATAATAATATATAATAGGGTCACAACACAATGCTTTTATGAAAACATATATCCATATATAATTTTCCAAAATGTATTTGACCCAAAAATAACATTTACAAAACATGGTTATTTTCCAAAATCCCATTAAAAGCTACTTACCTCGCAACCGCAAAATCCTAATTCTCCAAGCTCCAAGGAGATTAGCTAGAACCTAACAATATCAAGTAAACCTATCACAATAAATACAAAACTTGAAATTGCATCTAACCACAATATAGGAATTTGCCAAATAATCACTTAATTAGGCAAGCCTAGTATTTAACCTCATCAATCATAATATATTCCACTTCCATAGTTCCTCAACAAATTAATTCACAAAGCATAAACTCCAACTTATAGAGTTAACCCATTTAATATCATCTTCAACATTATGACTAGCTTCCATAAAATTTACACTACATCATTATGAGACCCATGAAAGCAAAATCATAATATCCTTCAAGACAAGAAATTTAGAACTTCCACTAACTCCAAATAAACCCAATGGCAATGGAAAAATTAAATTCACCAACCATCACATGTTATAACTTAAAACCCCTAAATTTTTCCATCATACATAAGCCTTAAGTAGTCATCAATAGTACAAAATTATACCCACTCATCAATTAATTCCACCAATACATAACCCATGCATAAAAACACATAAATATCACTTTCAATGTTCATAAATCACATGGGCATCATTATTAAAACTTAGATAAAAATAACCTCAAGAAAAAGTGTAAAACCCACCAAAAAGATGATAAATTTTTACCTCAAAAAAAGGATGTGAAGATGTTTATGGGTTCACAACAATTTTCCAGTGATCTTGCTGGAAAAATGATGGTGGAAATGGTGATATGGAAGTGCCGGCAAGAGAGTTTGAGGGAGTGAGGAGAAGCTGCCAGACGGAGAAATGAAAAAGAAGAAAAAGAAAGAAAAGAGAAGTGAGGGAGTGAGCCGGCCAGAATAAGATAAGAGGGAGTGGGTAGTGGGTAGTGGGGTTAGGTGGGGCTTGGCATGTGAGAACCCAAAAAATCTACTTTTGACCTTTTTTTATTTTTATTTTTATTTTATTTTTTTTTATTTTTTTTTTTAAAGCTGACGGGATGTTACATATTCATTGACAAATTCATTTGCTAATTGCTTATTCTTAAAATTCGTGAAACCCGGCTGATTTTTGAAGCAGGCCACCTGGCTAAGGGATGGCAGTCCCCTGGTTGTGCACAGGGGCAGGCAGAAGACTCTTCTGCTGTAAACCTACCAAAGGAACATTGTTGTGGGTCATAAAGGTTCTTTGACTGGTTCTTGGACCAGGGATATAGGTGCCCGGATTGGGTGCAGATGGAGGGACTTGGAGTTGTAAAGGAGAGACATTGTGCCCGGCAAAGGTCTTTTGGCTGATTGATGATGGAGGGACTTGACCTGCTTTCAGTGATGACTCTAGCAAACGGTTTTTGTTCATCATATTTTGATCTTCTCTTTGGAAGAATCTGCTGGCCTCATGTGTAGGCATGCTCATGAGAAAAAGCACTGCTGTGCAGTGCCGGCTCAAGGCATAGGCAAGTTGGGCCTAGGCCTAAGGCCCCACCAAAAAAACAAATTTTTCCTTAGAAAAAAAGGCCCCACTTTCCATAGTTAAAGACCCAAATTTTTATAAAATTATATATATATTTTCTAAAGGTTTACATTTTTTTTATTAGTGATGTTAAAGATACTACAAATTTTACTATTGGCTTACAAATTACCATGTTATTAATCACAAAAAAGTGATATAAACATTCATTAGTTAAATTGATGAAGTTCATCAATGAGAGACAATATTACATTATATTTTGAACATTTTATAGTGCTTTTAATTAGCGCATTTTTCTTTTTCATTTCTATTAAGACTCTCAAAGTACGAGACCAATAGAACCTTAACTCAATTAAAACCTTAAAATATTTCAAAAAGATGTTGCAAATGTGTTAAATCATCAATTATAAATTAATATCTCCTAATAGTTTGAGACTTTGATTTTTGTAAAATAATATCCTACAAAACCATACACCAAATAATATCTATCTCTCTCTCTCTTAAAATCAAATTATAAAATTAAAAATTAGATTACAATTTTATTTAACTATGCATCGTCTTATATCCAAAATAAAGTATCTTTTTTAATCGCAATATATTTTTATTTCTTTTTATTAATATTTATAGGTTCAACTATGATATTCAATTCTCAATATGAAATTAACATTAATCTAATTGGTATTATTTATGTATTTAATGTATTAAATTAACCTTAATTTGATTAGTATTAAATAATTTTGTTTAATTAATATTTACATATTAAAGGCCCCGCATAAATTTTTCGCCTTAGGCCCCAAATTATGTTGGGCCGCCCCTGCTGCTGTGAATATGAGAAGCGCGCATATCTAAAAGCCTAATCTGGTTCTGCAAGTAGCTAGAGAGTTGAGGGCAGTTTGATGAAGAACGTCTCAGCTTTATAGAGGAAATTTTACCCTGTAGGCAACAGTAGAACCTGCCAAGAAGCTAAAATTTTACCATAAATGAAACCAAGGTAGACACAAGGGTAACCATGCAACTCCACTTTGTCCACTTAATGGAACAGTACAGTTTAAATGAAAGGACAAGGTCTTCTTCCATTCCAATTTAGAGGAATCTTCTCTAGTCCACTACGTAGTGATATATAAGATTATTCATGTATATTATTTAAATAAGTTATTTATTTAAAAAGTTACGTAACTAAAAATACACATTGGTAGTTTCTATAACCACTACACAATAAGTTGGAGAAAGTTTTATTCAAACTAGTTTAGAGGTAAACTTTTTCTAAGAAATGGATTTATTTCTTGAATTTGACATTGTGCAGTATATAACGTCATTTAAAATTTAGATAACATGACATTAAATATAATTTTAGATTTGTAATATTTAAATTTCACAATCTAATATATCAATTTTTAATAAAGAGGAACTAAATTGATTTTTTTTTTAATATCTAGAAAGTAATACCAATAAATATCCTTACATATCCCTAGCTTAAAGTGGAGGTACAGGTTATGCCTTGTACATGTTTTGCTCTTATTTCTTGTGTAGTGAAACATGATATCCTATCTCATTTTCTAAGAGGCATTTATGAATGGTAATTGTGTGGAAATGAATAACAGTTGCAAACGATCCAACATCATCAAAACGATTGCCAGGAATCTTAGAACAATGGCATTATTTCATTCTATCATAAGGAAAAACTTCAAATACCCCTTATTTGTTGTAAGGGAAACAATTATTAAAATAATTAAATGAGTTGGCTAATAGTTCAATAAACATTACGATCATCTTCTATTTTTAGAGAGAACCTAGATTCAAATCACTATCCTCCGGTTGTATGAAAAAAATTATCAAAATTATTAAACAAGTTGGTTAATAATTCAATGTTACTTTTTACAAATAATTCAATGTTATAGTTTTTTTTTTTTTTTTGGGTATCAAAGTACGAATCCTAGCTAACACATTATCTAACACGAGAAACCAAACATTTCTACATGGTAATTTGTGGAAATGGATTAGCAAATGAACTAACATCATCAATATAATTGTCATGAGTTTTCTAGTTTAGTGGCATTATTTGATTCTATCATTATTAAATGCTTTAAATACCCCTTCCTTCACATGTTGTAAGGAAAAATATCAAAATAATTAAATGAGTTGGTTAATAATTCAGTAATTAATTCAATGTTTTAAAATTAAAATTAACAATAAATATATAAATTATTCTGTTATGAATATTTTTTAAGAAATAAATAGAAATTTATTATGTTGTGACATTAACGCTATGTTTGGATTAGAGGGTAGGTAAGAGAAAGGAAAAGAGAAGACATTTCTCTTGTTTGGTTTCAATAAGTTTGGAGAAATCATATTAAACAAGGAAAAAAGCAGCCTAGAAAATCTAAAGGGTAAAGGGGGAGGGCATCCATGAAAAGGAAAGCTAAAAAGACGAGGAAAAATGCTATGAGTAAGCTATTGTGTATTTATAGCCAAAAGGGTGGGAGTAAAACGTGTAAATATGCATCACAATTAGTGTATGTATTTGACTATGAGTAATGTGCAGACCACACCACTCTAGGCCAGTTTTTTTTTTTTTGCTGAATACCACTCTAGGCTAGCTAGTAGCTACACACACCTAAAGCAGCCTAGAAAATGCAAACGGTTAAGGGAGAGGACATCCATGAAAAGGAAAGCTAAAAAGACAAGGAAAAAAGCAGGAAATCTTTTGTGAGTGGACAGAATCCAAGCAGAGGCAGAGCACATTCATCCATTCCTATGCCACCCAGCTAGGAGAGGAGAGGAGGGCTCTGATTTTGCAACATAGAGAATCTATGCTTGTGGCAGTGGCAAAAAAAAAAAAAAAAAAAATCCTATAACTACAACTGAACAGAATATTACTGAAAACAAGAGAGAATAGTCTAGGTTTCTAAAAGATAATGTCATTTTCACAATCATTTGTTTATGCATTTTTTATGATTGATGGATTCCCATTAACCCCAAAGCAAAGTTGCCACTGCCAGTGCCCAATTTACCTATGAGAGAGAAAGACATTTCCCCACACATATTCACCCCCCCCCCCCCCCCCCCCCCAAAAAAAAAAAAAACTTATGAAACAATTTGAATTGATCGCTTACTGAAGCTGGAGTTTCCATATATTTCTATTTTTCAAAAAAAACTTTCCTATATTCATTTTTATTCATTTGATACTTAATAAATTACCATTTTTATGCACCGATAAACTAGGGTTTGTTTCAAAAACTTAAGATGAATTTAATTATTTAACTATTATTTTATTAATAATAATTTATTTTTGGGCTCAATTAATTAAGGACAACGACATGGATTTCTTACTTGGAAGAGACACTAATAATAACTGATAGATTATGAGCTTTTCCTTTTCTTCCCGCTATTTTCTTTCTTGTATTTTTGCTTTCATGGTTGCCACAATTTCTTTGGTTGCTCTCAGAGTTAGCCCACAGATAAAAGTTTTTGTTTGTTTATACTCATGGGAGGCACAATAAAACTTATCTTGAGAAAACACATTTTTGCCCAGGCCCACAAATTAACCTTACTTTTATTTTGAGAAAAAAAAAAAAAAAAAGGCCCACAAGCCTTGTTTGCCCAAATTGGGCGGTAGTGGAAGGAAAGCAGAAAAGGACAAAATATTGACTAGCCAATTTCAAAATAATACAAGGTGAATTTCCAAATGCACCTAAAGTAGCTTTCTTTCCCTTTACTTTCCTTTCCTTTTTCTTTTCCCTTCTCTTACCTCTGCCTAACTACAACCAAACAAAGTATTGGTTACATCTCATACTTTTTCTGAGAGCAAAAAGACTGCTAAAAGAGCTAACATGGCCTCTTTTGATATTTTATTTTTTTGAGAAAAAGATAGATTTGTATTTCATCGAAAGGTATAACTTTGATTACATCACATCATGTAGGATGGGTGGGATTTTCCCAATGGAGTTGATACCGTACCGTACCGGCCGGTACGGCCGGTATTTACCGTTTCGATGCTAAGACCGGTACAAAAATGCAGTTGTTTCGTACCGGTTTATATACCGGTTGTACCGGGGTCGTTTCGGTCGTACCGGGGATGTTTCGGTCGTACCGGGGTATATACCGGTTTTTGGTCGGAAAATGAAAACTGGGCGGAAACAAAAAATCTTAAAAAAAAAAAAAAAAAGCAGTTAAAAGGAGCATCACATCACCGCTATTTCTGCTAATTCCGATAATAAATTTATTATGCTGATAATCCATCACCTCAGATCTCTTCCTTTTTTTCATCATCATCTTCTTCTTCTTCTTCTTCGCTCAAAGACTTTTTCTCCGCTCAAAGCTTGGACCAGTCTACCAGATGCTCTCTGCCTTAGCTCTCCCTAGTCTTCACTTATTTTACTTTTTCAATTGGTATTTGGTAGCCAAAAGCTCCTTTTAATTTTGTTAAGTGTGCCCTTGAATGACAACACACTACTCCCACTGACAGCACACACTAACACTACTGCTACACGTTAGACTCAAATTTTGTATTGCCATCCAACTTTCTATTTTTTTTTTTTTTTTTGATGGGATGTACTGCCAACTAACTGTAAACAAATAAATGAAATTTGTAATTCACAATAACTTTTGAAAGTACATATGGTAATTTAAAATTTTTTACAGTCACTCTTTTCTTTTTTTCTTTTCTCTTATTAGATAAATTCTACTACCATTTTTGTTAGACTTTAGATAAGTACAATCATATCTTCTTAAAAAATAAAAAAAGAATAAGTATAAACTTACAAATTATATAGATTTTGACCAACCAACGTATAAAAAAATAAATAAATTTAAAAGTAAATATTTTTATATATTTATCTATGTGTGTACTTAGAGGAATTTCAATTTATGTAAGGATATATAAAATTAGCGGTAAACCTGAAACGGTACACCGGTATTGACCGGTATCCGAAATATATCGTACCGCTGGCTAAACCGGTATAGCCTCCGGTACGGTATTGACTCTCTTGGATTTTCCCCTAGCCAATTTCTTTGGATTCAATAAAGTAGACAAATTGGGACATCTTGGTGGCACCTACAATATTTGACAGTTTTTAGGCCTTTCTTTGCTCCACCCAATTGTAAGAAAGTGTCTTGGCAGGCGAGAACTTCTTCAAACAATGGCCCAATTACCATAAAAATAAAGAGGCTTTTATATTTAATATTGTATTTTGTTGGACCATTCCATACAAACAAAGAAAGTGCCAAAATATGAAATCAATCTATTCTTCGGTCGAAGGATGAGGTCATCAAATCCTAATATATAATTAGTAATTTTTTTAGTGAAAATGAACTCATAACATCATCTCTTCATCAAATTTAAAAAAAAAAAAAAAAAAAAAGATCCTACCAAATACCAATATAACAGAATTCCAAATCATTGTCCTCGGCTTTATGCATTTTAGGTCATATTAGGTTGAACAAAGATAGATGGATGACTACAAAAAAGACTCGAATCTGACTGGCAAATGAAGTTGAAAAGGTGTAGAATAAGTTAGGTTATGTGGAGGTACGGGCCATCTTTCTTTGGAAAAAAAAAATAGTGGCTTTTGACATTAGCCGCGGGAAACAAATAAAATTTCAATAAATTTATGAACACAACTTCTTTTAACATTTATTGACAAGAGTTTGTCTTGGGTGAATAAAAATTAGATGATTAATTTTTTTTTTCCTTTGTATATAGAATATACTATATATTCATATTTTGTACAATATTTTAAATAGTATTATAAAAACAATTCCTTGTATAAGTTAAGTAATTTGTAACAGGGATGAAGGTAGGACTTGGAATTTGGGGGGCGACTTTGCTGTTGGCTGCGTGTAGAACTTTGTCTTTTGGCTTTGTTGCTTAACTACTAAGGAGTTTTATTTATTTATTTTTATGTGTTTTTGACAAAATTATTTCATTTAAAAAAATTTAGGATTGAGCTGTTTGTTGGTCTAATTTTTTTGGGTTTGTATATTTTGTTTAAGATTTTAGATCAAATTTTTCTATGACCTCTAAAAAGAGGAAAATGCTAAAACTACAAAATTTTTTTACAAATTACTAATATGGTGAGTGGTTATTGGTAAGTTAAAAAGTGATATAAGTGGGCCTAAATGCAAACTAATAAAAATTTACAGCATCAGTAGTTTGTCAAAATGTTGTAGAAAATTTTGTGGCTATAGCATTACTCGTAAAAAAATCAATGGTATTGTTAAGGGGGACAAAGTGTAATTTTATAGAAAAAAATTACTAAAATTAGTACCTATATAATACTAGTATTTTGAAAAAAAAAATTAGGGGGGGCCATTGCCCTCCTTGGTCCAACTATGCCTCCGTCTCTTATTTGTAACTAAATGTGTACTACGAAAAGTATATTTATAAAACTTAAACAATTATGAGACAGCATTTACAAAAATATTTGATATCTTTAATTTATTTTTAATCAATTATCATTTTGGCACTAGATATGTTTCAAAACAAGCAATAATAAGAAAAGTTAAAGCATTTTTATTCAAAACTGTAATCTATGTTATTTAAAAGAAGTAAAATAATCAAGTATTAAATCATAATTGAAGTTCTCAGCAACTTACCTTTCAATATAGACAACAAATTATCTATGAGAAACTTATTCTCCATTTTGTTGCAAGTACTATTTTCGTAGCTGAAAATGCATATTTAATAGTTGTTATGGATGCTGGAAGAGTCAAAATAAGACTAATCAATCTATCAATAAGATTTTATGCTAGTGACTTTTTAGTCTCTTTCTTACCTTCAACATAATTCAGCAATAGATATATATATATATATATATATATATATATATATGATAAATTTGAAACTTGGATGATTCTATCATTTTAAAAATTATTCAGTTGAAGTCTCAAATTAATTTTTTCCTACTCAATAAAATCAAGAGGTTCTCAACAAGGTTGCATGTATCTTCCACATCAAAGATTGGCAAGCATCCTTTGGATTCAGAGTTGAGCTAAGTGTCAAGTGTTGCACTGTTCGTCCACCAAACCTACTAGTAATAAGCTCTTGCAATTGAAAATCTCCGGTCCTAGCACTAAAAAATAAATATATCAAAATGATAATAATGCTCCCTTTTATTATATACCTTCACCATTCCTAGCACTTTAATATGGAATTTTAATTTCAATTTTTTTTGAGAATGCTATCACTTCTTTTAAAAATATAAAAAATTATCCCAATCATTCTTTCTCAAATTTTGGATGAGTACTTTTGTCGTTGCACCTTTTTTTTTAAGAAACTTTCATAGTTGAACCTAGAAATTTGAACATAGATGTCTTGAAAAGTGAAAACACCAGTAAGTGTAAATCAAATGAGTTGTAGATATATGAGAGCTTAATCAAAGCTATCTAGTTCCATATATGGAGCTTATACTCTATATATCTATATATACTATAAAACCGAAGATGTTTGACTATTTGTTGACCTCACCAAAATTTGACATATAAGTTTTGGAAGTCTCATAATTTTTTAACTAAGCCCATCACGTTGATTTTGAAAACCCCGACTACAAAATTTTATCTAAGAAAACCCTAAACTAAAAACCTAGGTCCTATCAAAAACAAAACTAAAAACTAAAAAAAAAATTAAAAACTAAAAACTAAAAACCTATAGATGCAGAAAACCATTTCATTGACAGTATACCCACCAAGCCAATGAAGCCAATCCAACCGATTTTGAGCCGCCCAATGTCTACCTCTTTTATTGTTAGTGAGTTTAGATGTTTTGCAACAATGAAGCATGGTGTGTGGCAAAGGCTTATAAAGGAGTTTGAATTTTGGGTGCTCACGCATGAAACAAATATTGCTTTGAACACGTTCGAGTACACCCCAGGGAGATCATGAGAACTGCAAAAACACTGTTGCCTGAGTTTCATATCACACTAAGTCATTCTCAGGTTGTTGCAAATAGAGACTAACTCATTGTTTTATTATTATATTTATTTGTTGTTGCATGAATGAGGGCAGAGTCCTTGCTTTGACAGTTAACTGAAATTTGTGTTGTTCTTTGAAAGCTCAAATTTAAATATTTTCTTCCTTCACTATAGTTTTTTACCAGTAATTTCTTTCTCTCTTACTCTTTTTACAGAAGCTTTGGCAGTCCTTTTTATCTAATAATTTAAAGAACAAAGCTTTTTGGGTTTAAGAATCTTTTTTGACCTTGAGTTTTGTCTTATATGTATGTTTATTTTTCAAGATTAGTAATATTATGCACTATAAATTTGGTTTAAAATTGTGGATTATTTTGTAGGTTTTGTTTGATATTTTTTTTACATAAAAAATTTAACAAAGCAATGAAGTATAAAAAAATTATTAATTCTTGGGGTGTGCCTCTCTTTTTTTTTTTCATGAGTATGATGCTATGATCTCTCGCATTGTTGTGTGAGAAAATTATTTATTTTCTTGGTATTATTTATTTGATCTTTAAAGTGAACTCCACAATTTGATGAAATGTCTAAGTTGAATTTTATGAATAGTTTAAATAGGTTGGATAAAAATCTTGTATTGGGTTCAGCTTCTGTCTGTCGATAACCATTTGAATGATGAGAATATGAGGTATTTCGCCTCTTAAAAGCTCATTTAGTAGACGAGGATGAAGTTTGCCTAGGAAGGACTATTGTAACAATAGATAATTAATGGGTTATGGGATGTAATGATAGTGTTGAGCTAATGGGGAAACACCACTTTTGAAACTTAAGAAGCTTTAAGCAATGGGTGTTTTTTTAGGCCTAGCAAATAGTGGTTATTATATCATCTTCTCTATAAATAGGATTAAGCTTTAACCCTCCAACTTGAGGTGGTGGTTTATATGATAGTGTAGATATAATAGCATGTTCCTCTTTCATTTATCTCATGTTCACTTTGTTTTTCCCTTTACCTTTTTTTAACTTACAATTTTCTATCTCAAATGGGTACATGTTTTCTTCTCTGGAATCAAACTTGCAGTGTTGGGTAAGAAATAAAATTTTGAAAATTAGGTCCAATATATACAAGAACCCAAAATAAGGTTTGCTCTAAAATTCCTATATCTATATAAAAGGTTTGCTCTAAAATTTTTTATGCAATTTTCAAACTAAATATTGTTCTTATTTGAAGATATGAGAGTTGAAACTTGCAACCTATAAATTAGTTCTTGAGTGCCACCAGTTGACATTCACCAATTAACATAATCTTACTTTTCTTATTGCGGTATGTGGACATAATGTTTTTTAGATATACTTTTCCGGGCGTAAATTCATTAACCAAGTTGAAGAAGTTTTTCATCCATTTTCTATATCATTACCACTGTATCAATGTATCCTTGCACATAATTAATGATGATAATTTGCGTCTTTTTCACGAATCTTATATAAAAAGGATTGTTCAAAGTGCCTACATATAAGAACTTTTTGAATCACAATTGGTTGGGTAGAAGTCATAGACTTAATTTTAAGAAGTCACTGTATTAAGAAAAATTATATATTTTTTGTTCTCATATTCAAGTTATAGTACCTTCAAATAAACTAAAAAGTTTTAATATTTAATTAATTATCCTGTGCATCACAGGGGTTAACGAAAACTCAAGAAGTTATCTTATAATTATGGAGCATATATCCATTCATTCTATCCGAAAAAATGAGAACATTTAATTTAGCCATGAATAACGGGGATGAATCATGACTTATCCTAAAGACGCAACTATTTGAATTTGATGGTCAGCTAAAACTCTTAGGATTCCCTACTTTTACACATCCATAAGGGAAAGTACACGGTCGGCTAAAACGAAGATGATAAGAATTAGTAAATCTCCATCATCATGATGTACATAACACCGTCGGCTCTGTGGACTTGTGCCCCATTCGCCGTGTAGAATAATATAAGTAATAAAAGATACTAATATCAAATTAACTATTAATTTCATAAATAAAAAAATAAAAATAAAAAACTATTAATTTCTTTTGCCAAACTGCTTCCTTTTTTTTTTTCCTTTTCTTTTCTGTTTTTTATTTTTAATAGATGAAATACTGAACTTTTATTAAGAAAATCCAGCTAAATCAGCTTGGATGACAAAAATAAATTGTGGGGAAACATCTTTCATTCACACAATAAAATTTTAGATTTGCACATCATACTTGGCAAGACTATGAGCAACTTCTTAATTTCTTTTATTTATCCTTAAGAAAAAACATTATGACACAAATTCACATACCAAAAAGACTAAAGAGTGAAGAGGGAAAGCATGATATAAGATCACATACACTCTATATTAAATTGATACCCACCAATTTAATTCCATTTCTCATTATTGAACAGTATCTAGCTAATCTCAACTCTAAGTCTAACCTTGACGTTGCAATTGCATGTAAGTTAAATATTAATAGCTGCAAAGAAGATCTGGTGGAATTCATGAATTCGCCCTACAGTTTGGAAGACAATAATTTATGGTCTTTTTTTTTTTTTTGCTATCACGTATGAGAAAGCCCAAACTAGCCTGACCACCATGACCAAGTGCAACAAAATTTTTATTTTTTATTTTTTATTTTTAAGCAGAACCAAAAAAGTGTGGAACAAATATGTAAATTCCTATGTTTCATTCCCTATTATTCACTGGGCTGTTTTCTTCTATCTAATTCAAACAATAAATTTATATTGAAGGAACCATGAACCATATATCATATAAAAGATTTCAACATTCAATTTTGCAAGTGCTGGGAATTTTAAACCAACCAAAAAAAAAAGGCATGGCCATTACACGACACGTACGCGACTTTGGATTTAAAATTAAATTCGGGCATCATGATATAAATTGTAACTATATAGTTTTCGCAGCTATCCTACACTACTAGTAATATAATTTTGACCAAGTATTTAATAAAAAGTGTGAGGTGACAAACACGTTTACAATATCTTGAATTTTTAAAATTTACAAGATTGGCAAGCCCTAAAATTAACCTGTATTTTACTCAAGATTGGTATATCTTGTGTGCGGCCCAATCGATTAGAACCTCAATTTTTTGACCTAATACAAAACAGATTGACCCATGACCTGACCCATTTTTGTAAGTCAACCTGACTTGACTAGGCTAACCTGTAATTCAACCCGTTTTTTAAAACTTTTTTAAGGTAAAAAATTAAATTAAATTAAACTAAGACATTATTGGTTTAATTGTTTGTTGTGAGTTTTACAGTACACAAGTCTAACTCAATTGACAATATATAATAGGCATTATTATTATTATTGTTGTTGTTGTTGTTGTTGTTGTTATTATTTAAGAAAAACGTCAATTTTGTTTATATATATATATATATATAACGTCGTTTAGATATAATGCTTTTAAGGAAACAATTGAGACATTTACATAATTACGTGCAAATTAATTGAAAGATGAATGATTAAGGCATTCTATAATGAGTAAACATTTTTAGATATCAAATAACAAAGTATATGTCAAGATAATTTGGTTATAGTAGAGTTAAAACCATATATTTAAAATTATAGATATATATAAGAAACATTTGTAAGTGTGAAAAGAGTGAAGTCAAAGTATATCAATGAAATTAGCATAAATTATGGATGCTTAGACCTATTTTTTAACAATCATGTCTAAAATAAACAACATATCAAAATAAAATATGATATTTCCTAAAATGTATATTGCTTAATAATAATATGATATTCATAAAAGAGATTATGTATAAATAAGTAAACAATCAAACTTTAATGTATATTCTTAAATTGAAATAAAGTGTCAATCACAGTTGATATTAAATTATATAATTAGTTTTCAAGATTGTAAATTTCTTATATATTTTTATACATTCTTTGGCATAATAGTTATCCAATAAGACATTTGTAATTTTTTTTATGTTTTAGGATGTTGATATTGTGTAGAAATAAAACTTGTATGTTTGTTTTAATTATCCTTTGTGCTATTCTGTTTTGATTAATAATGTTGATATTTGTATAATTTTAAAATTACTGAACAAGTATTAATTTTTATAATTTTATAGTATTGTACACTTTTATATAAATGCGTACAATATTATATAATTTTTACAAAATTGCAAACATATACAACATTATTGTATACATTTGTTTAATCTACAATGTAAATCTTATATGAATAGTGCAATGCAAACCAATAATTGTTTTTTCTTTAAAAACAAATTTATGTAGAACCCGTGGTTTATTTATTTATTCTTTTGGAGGTAAATCACGACTTTCACGGATTAAACAGAAGCAATAGAATTTTGAGGACAGCTCCCCTCGTAGAACCCATGTTTCAAAGATTGAATATTTATTGTTAATAAAGTGTTCTAAATGATAGCTCAGGCCTTTTCCAGGGGCGGCTTAACCATTAGGCATTTAGGTTACTTAGTCAATAGCTTAAGTTCTCCGAATTAATGAACGTTCCCTGTAATAACCAATAAAATATGTTACCTTCTTTCTTATGAGAATAAAATATGTTATCTATTAATTTGTCTCAATTATAGAATAGACTTTCTAATTAAGGCCATCTCTAGCCAAAAAAAAAAAAACTAAGATCTCTTCTATTGGCTAACAGAATGCATTATCTATTTGTCTCATGGTGTAAAAATTTTAATAGAAATATTAGTCATATTATTAATTGAAAAAGAAATGTTAGTGGAACTTAAATACAAAAACTTAATTAGTTATTTTACATTTTAAAAAGCAAGATTAATGAATGTTACCTGCAATAACCAATAGAATATGTTACCTTCTTTCTTATGAGAATAAAATATGTTATCTATTTGTCTTAATTATAGAATAGAGTTTCTAATTAAGGCCTTCTCTAGCAAAAAAAAAAAAAAACTAAGATCTCTTCTATTGGCTAATAGTATGCATTATCTATTTGCCTCATGGTGTAAAAATATAATAATAGAAGTCAATTAGTATCGAACGTCATCCATGTTTTCCAGAAGTCATAATAATAAGCATTATCCATTTATTATATTATCAAGACTAATCTCATCAGTCATTATGAACTAGAGTCTCTGTTGAAGACTTGAAGTGTTGAACATGAACGGTTGAAATTTTTTATTGCATCTGAATAAAAGAAATCCCTTTCAGTCTAAAGGATTAAGATCTAACAAAATCAGATTTACTCCAAAAGAGAATTAATATTCGAACAGTGGTATAAAAACAGCAACTACAGTGAAATTTGCTTTGACCTAAGTTTTCAATTAAAATTCTCTAAATGAGATCTTGAGACACTGTATGGTCTAACAAGTTTGTGTGTTTTTTCATCTTGTAAGATAAGACATTCAATATACTATAATAAGTCTAAGACACCATATTGTTTACTATTTCTTTACAAGATGCGACATGGTCTCTTATAATTAGTATATAATAAAAATAGTATTGAAAATAGACGTATGTAGGCAAAAATTATATTGTTCTAATTATAACAAGTTATATCATCATTGTTAAAAAATTTGATGCCCAAAATACTTCTTCTTTTTGTTATTATTATTATTAAAGAAGTTGTGCCCCAATATGCCAATAGTGATATATAAAACAGTAACTAGAAGTCTAGAATGAGTGAATGACATTTGCTTTGTCCCAAGTTTCTGATTAAAATATTCTAAATGAGTTATCGCGTACTATTTATTTAACCAGATTTTTCCTCAAAAAAAAAAATCTAACAAGATTGCGCGGCCTCCATTTTCCCTTGGTACCTGCTCATAGTCATGTCATATGCTAGTGCTTATTCATTGCGTAGACAAATTCACAGAGAGAGAGAGAGAGAGATTATGTAAACAAATTTCCAATACTATAAATGAGTTCTTGAGAGAGTTGACACTATATTGTCTGATGAAGCGCAAAATCAAAATAATCCCCATCATTGTCTAACCAGATTGTGTGGCCATTTCCAAGATTAGAAAGAGTAACATAATATACTCATGGTGGTATAAAATGTTATAAACAACTACTACAACGTTAACACTTTAACAGCTGTTGAGCACCATAATGTTGTCTAAAAGATTGTATGGCATCTATTTCCTTTGGTACCTGATTTATTCACATGTGATCCGCTAGTGCTTATTGATTGTTTGAAAATTCATTTGCTATATATGTTTATTATTGCAAACGGTATATAGCAATGAATTATTTTCCCAGCTTTCATCCTTGTCCTTATGCATTGAAGTTAGTTGAATAATTACTCTAAAAACCTTGGACTGGCAATGAACTTTTCTTATTAGCTGATGAGCTAGAGCATCAGACTACTAGTATTAGCTGTGACATGTCAAATGTCATTTTAACACATTAAAAATTATTTTATCTATTTTACTAAATCATTTTACAATACACTTGCATCAAATGTTTTATTTTAACGTTATAACACATTATGAAACCAATAAAACTTCTCTCTCTTTTCGATACTCAAAACCAGAACTCATTCACCACAGACTCCGTGACTTTAATCCAAATCCATTATGACCACCACTCATGACCACCACTCATACCCACCGGTCACCATAATGCAATAATAATAATAATAATAAATCAACCAACCATAAGCTGCAAACATAAACCAACGAACCATAAGCTGTAGTACAACCCATCAGCCAAGCCCAGGCCAAACCCAACACCATCCACCACCAAGTCATTGAAAAAGTAAGAGGAAAGAGATCAAAACCCATTGCTAGATTAGAACCCACTGAATCCACAAACCCACCACCAATAATGACCTCTCAAAATCAACCCAACCACCACCAGTCAAAACCACCAAAACCCCAAAATCAACAGTGATGGCTATGGAGGAGTGAACCAGAGAGAGGAGGGAGAATGAGAGTGATGAATGAGAGAGAAAGAGAGTGAAAGGGAGATAGCAAAGAAGAGTGGGCGAAGAGGAGAGGGCGAGGAGGAGTGGGTGAAGAGGAGAGGGAGGAGAGAGAGAAGAGAAGAAGGAGACAGTTAAGAGAGAAATGAGAGTTTGAGAGAGGAGAGAGAAAGTTTGTATTAAAAACCAATAAATTTTGTTTATAATATGCTACAGTTCCCTTCTACTGGTAGAAGGGTACTGTAGCATGTTATAAGCAATTAGATTTTATTGGTACATCTAACGAGATATAGTTTTTGGTGTTTGATATGTCAAATGCAAAAATTTTAGTATTTGGCACACCTAATGACAATACTTTTAGCCTCCAGTGTGCTAAAGCATACCAAATACTATTTTAGCACCCCAAATATTTAAAAAAAAAAAAAAAAAAAAAAAAAAAAAAGCCTTAATCGATCTGGTGTGCTATTTACAAAAATTTTGCCAACGTTTTAAGGATTTTTTGGAGTAGCAGCTAGATTAATGTAGCAAGTTCATTTTTTTTAATCATTTATCTTTCTTGGCTAATTTATACTAATTTTAATGGGTTTAATGAAAAAAAAAATGGAATGTAAGGTAAATTGTGAAAGGGTGTGTTAAAGTAGCAAAAATAGTATTTTAGGTGTAGTATAATTTTTTTAAGAGAGCATATGTGAATGCTCTAAATGATTGCTATGAGATAGTCTTTTTACCTACTCCATAGTTGAAATCCTTTTAATTTTGAACAATGTATAAGTTATTATAAATTCTATGATATAAGGTTTACAATTTTTTTTTTTTTTTTGTTGTTGAGAAAGATAAGGTTTACAAATTGATGTGTCATTAATCACAATAAACTAATTCAAACATTCATTAATTTGGTTGTTGTAATCAATCAAATATATCATTGTCATATTAGTCATGTAAACAATTACGATAGCGTTAACATTTTTCTTTATAAGTTATAGGCTTAGAGCACTCTGCTTTTAAGTTTCCATTTTCGTTTTATTTTTATTTTTTATATATATAATTATTATAGCAGATCTTCTTGTTCTTGTTCTTTTTTCAATATTTATTTTTTAAAATGGCAGATTTTAATTTGGCTTATATAGATCTACATTTTAACTTTCGACTTCCTTGTATTCTTCTTATTCTTTTTTTTTTCTTTGGATGGAAAATTAAGAAAGAAATGTTATTATGATATAGGTTTTTTTTAGAAAATTTCAACATATGACGTCCGTTTTTTATGATATCTCTTTATCATCAAATCAAGACATTAATGAATTTTTAGTGTATGCGGAGATTGAATCATAGATCTCTTATGTAAGTTAAATGAATGAAGAGTGGGTCAAAGCTTTAATTTGGCGTGTTTTTTTTTTTTTTTTTTTTTGAGCTGTTTTTCAGAGGATATAATAACACTTGAGCTTTGCTGGCTCCCACAATCCCCACATCGTTAAATCTACTTTGATCATTATTTTGTAGATAAATTTAAACAGATTAAGTTTTACTCCTACAGAAGAGCATTTATTATATATTAGTAAACTATTTTATGAAAATTTTAATGGAAAAAAAAATGACTAACTTTTTTAAACAATTTTTTTTTTTTATTTTATAGTTTTCATAAAATGTTTCCTAATTGAAATAGATGATTCATGTATGCCCTAAGGGCAAACATTAACGAGGCCCATACATATATTCAAAATTGCACTATTGAGTTATACATTTTATATTGCTCTAAAACACGTTGAATTTCATGTTAATTGAATATTTTTTATAATTTGAAAATATATATTATAAATAAAATAGCCTGAGCATTTTGATATTTTGCTAGTATGGAGAATATAAATAGACAATGTAATATCTAACAAAAATTTTACATTTTTTTTTAACATGAAATTCAAAATTAATTTTACAAACATTATAACACATAATAAATATTTTACACTAATCATAAAATAAATATCATATTAAAAATTTCAAAATAAACTAGCTAGTAGCTTAATTATACACATCACATGAAACTACATATTCAGATCTCTTGCTACGAAATTTTTATCAGAATAATAAATTTAATTAACTCTTAGGAAGAAAGGATTTTACCAAATACTCTGTAATAAGTCCAATCATACTCAAGAAAAGTACAAAAAAGATGAAATTTTATTGATACTTCCAATATTACACACTTTACTACACATCACACAACACTCATGCTATTGCTTCTTATTTCACTCACACACTTGCAGCAATAGGTGGGAATAACCATATATAGAATACAAAGGAGGCAACTTACTAAAAATTCACTCACTTAAAAGTAGCAAAGGTGAATAAATAAATATAAAAGTTGAGTCGACAAAAGCAACACTTTTTCATCTGAATAGAACTCCATGAGGCATGAGTCCATGTCCGCGTTGCCATGTTTTCCTCACGTACGGATGGAAACATCAGATCAAAGACAAAATCTCACCTGTTAAAGTAATCTATGTCTCTTTCTTATTTGCAGCCACCCTAATAAAGACATGCACACACATTTAAAAAAAATAAAAAAAGCAACGTAATATTAAAAGAGTTACATGCAAAATGCATACATAACAAATTGCTAGCCTATTATTCTGATCGTTACTTATTAGGTGATGGAATATGGGTCTTTGGATTGGACGCAGTGGGTGACTCAGGAGCCTTCTGCAGTGAGCCTCGCACAGGAACGGGGACATAGGTCCCCAGATTGGGCGCAGGTGGAGCAACCTGAACCCTTGGCAAAGATGAGACGGTGAGAAATAAAAACACCGCTGTGAGTATGATAATCATCATATTTAGAGATTTCATCTTATTCTGTAAGTATAGAGAGTTAAGTGCAATTTGATAGAGAACTTCTCAGCTTTATAAAGAGTAAATTTTACCACATAGGCATTAGTAAAACCATGGGAGATAATGGTATTCTTTCAACTATAATTTGTCCACTTTGACCGTCGTGAAGTTTTTTAATAGCTAGGGTCAAAGAAAATAATGTAATTTATTCTCGTGTGGATGGATACTTCACCAAAGAGGAAATCCAGCTCATAGACGGGTACAGTTGAAGAAGAATTCAAATTAAACACTTAAGTGCGCAGTGGACTGCAATTTTTGTTGATAAGATTCCAAAGGATTAGCTTGCATTGGCGATAAGTAAAAATACCACCAAATGTTTGTGTGTGAGTGAAAGTAATTGTAATGATCGCGTAGGTAATCCTCTCATTAATTACTTCTTGCACCCAATATGCAACTTGTTCTCAATTGTGTGGCGAAAAACGATCTCCTAGCCCATTTTCTGACAAGACCCTAAACTGGACATCATGAGCTTCTTCATCTTTAATTTTGGAGAGAGAAGCATGAACACCAATACTAATATTACGGCACCATTTCTGTGCCAAAACCCATCAATGTCAAACCAATAAGAGCTCAAAAAATTAGCGGCGTTCAACATGTAAAAGTGATTATTTAGTACTTCCCAGGTGTTGATTCCAAGTCGTAGCACAAATTTGTCTTATGGGCATTTAACCAACCGATATGTAAGATTGATTATTTAATTCTTACTTCTTAGGTTGTTTCCAAGTCATAAAACAGACATGTCTTTATCTCATCCCCCGAGCAAAGATGGTTTTGGATGCCATGGTTGCATGTTCCTCAAAAGTTGCTTGGTTTGTGAAACAACCGAAAATTCCCACCGGAACATGATTTAGAAAGAAGGCAAGGAGCAAGTTAACCCTCAAAAGAGATGAATCCTGTACAAGTTTACATATTTATATGTTAAAAAGTTAAACCTCGTGAAAATTATCATTGTACTTCTCTTACTCGAATGTTAATCCAACAGTTGAATCAGAAGTAACCACCTCAGTGGGCTATGTGCTTGAATATAGAACTTCACAAATCTAGTCACATTGCTAAGCGCTTCAAAAGAGCAACGACGCATCTATGATATGGTTATATGCGGAAGCACACAACAATAGCAACTGAACAAGCATGACCAAATTAATTATACGAATGTGTTACAATCAAAATTATCTCCTTATGAATATATATATATATATATATATATATATATATTTTTTAGATGAGAGAAATCCATAACTTTGTGGAACTAATCGACTCTTGAGATGGATCTGATTCTCTTTTCCGAAAGCAAATAGGGCATCTAAAAGCGGAAACATCGGCATACCAAAAATAGAAAGGCGCCTTCCAGACCAATATCAGCATCGAAGTTCGGTACAGTACTTATGGTTAAATAGTATGCGAACTCAGAAGAGAATGAAATCGTGTAACTCATCTAATCTGTTAGCACTGTATATGCTAGGCTTACACACAATCTTATTATTTGAAACGAGGAAAAACCAGATTTTATTTTGCTGCAGGTTATTAACACGGATGTAATATTGGTTCTCCACTGAGCTAGTTAATTAAATGGAGTAGATTATCAAAAACAATGGTGTTAAGAGGCAAAATATGAACTCAAATGGAAAGTATATCAACATTTCTATAATAGTCGGTTGAAAATGCTCACCATTTGGACTTTTCACACGTGCATGTAATCAACAAAGAGCATTGTTTATTTCGAAATTGTGATTTTAAGTAATATTTTTCCTTATATTTTGTAACGTTAACTGTGTGTGTTGTATATAATAATATATGTGATATTATTTTCCTATCACCAAAATAGTATGTTGAATTCTGTAATATGGTATTTTGAATTTTGTAATATTCTGTAAAATGACCACTATTTGGACTTTTTAACATGCATGTAATCACCATAAGAATTGCCATTGTGCTACAGCGGATTGTGAAAGGGCAAGGGCCGGATTCAAGTCTTCAAGATGGAGTTTCATACATATATACACTTAGATTATGCTAGAGTATAAATTCTATCTTGTATAATAAAAAAAAAAAAAAATTGCATGTAATCACCAAAGAGTTTTGTTTGTTTTACGCAATGTATTTTGTATTTTACACACATTGTATTGTATGGCAACACTTTGTGTGTAAAACATACTGTGTATATCAGGATTTTCCCATTGCGAAAATGGCATTTTTGATTAATCAAATGAGAATAACTTTAGAGGAATGTGAGGTCATCAAATCCTCAGCCATATTTATATTTTTATTTTGTTAGGGAAAAGAGATGCGGCGTTAAATGCCAAATCAATGAAATCATGAATCTCAGCCTTATGCATGTGTTTTAGATTATGGTTATAACAAATATTATATACTAAATTGACCCTCTAATAAAAGTGTTGAATACTCTGATCATAGAATTTCAAGAATTTGGATTCAACAAAAATAAAAATAATGCTAAATTCGCAATATTTTCAGAACAAATTTTATGGGATAAGTTGTTACCGATTCTAATTTAGGCCCAATATTGATATAATTTTTTTACCTATTAATAACAACTTGTTGCATAAGATTTATTGTAAAAATGTTGTTAACATAGCATTACTCTAAAAATAATTTTGTCCCCCCAAACATAATCCTTAACCCCTTAAACAAAGGGGGAAAAAAGCTTAAATAAAAAAAAAAAAAAAAATTAGCCCAAATAGCAACAAAAATAACTCTAACAAGAATAAGATTGGACCAACGAAGTGAACATATTATTCAACAAAAAGCCTATTCAAAATAAAAATAAAAATAAAAATCATAATCATTTAAACTTGTAACTTGTTTGTCAACAGTCATGCTCTCTTAGACTTTACAATTGTAACAATTTTGCTTTTCTTAGCGACTCAACTCGTAGTTGTAGCAAATATCATCTCTCTCTCTCTCTCTCTCTCTCTCTCTCTCTCTCTCTCTCAATTTTTATTTTTTCTATTATCATTTCAGACTTTTTTTCACTTTATTACTCTCATTTGAGCATTCTCAATTCCAACTTTATCACTTATCAGTCATTTTTTTTTTATTCTTTTTCTCTTTGTTAGTAGAAAGAAATTATAGTACTTCATGTATTAGCGTGTATTTTTTTTTTAACGTTAATAAATTTAAGTTATCTCTTTATTAGATTTGTAAAATTTAAGTTTCTTAGTGACTACCCTAAGAAAAATTCCTAGAGCTGCCACTAAGTAAGACCTGTATAGCCCTACTGAACCATTAAGAGAAGTGAAATCAAATTGAAAGAACAATATCTAACAACATAGGCAAATATTAAGACCCCCAATATCCAATTTTACAGTTAATTAAATCGCTTTTAGTTTAAACTAACAATTTAATCCATGTGTAAGTGATTATCCAATTGAAAAAATCTATGGATGGAAATAGGCAATATAAAGCAACAAAGTAATATAAAGTGTAGAAATAAAAAGATAAAACTAAATGAAAACACAACTACATCTTTTTGAAGAACAAATTAGGGCCCTCGGTGAAAATCCACTATGCTGACTCTCCAAGTCAAAACTCCATTATGAAGTAGATACAGTACAAGATTGATATAGACCCTCTAAGCCTAAATCTCCCTAAGTACTTGAGCCCTGTGAGTTCATACTAGCATCTGACTTCACCGAGTCTATTCCTCTATAGAGTCATGCTAGTTGAGCGACTAAACACTAATCACTAAGTGAGACTTGGATTTGTGGCTTGAACCTCCAAAAATTTCTAGCAACCAACTTCTCTCTAACACTCAGAAATGGTTTAGATAGTGAAGGTAAAAATCTCTTCTTTAAGGATATATATAGCATGGTGAGAGGGAAGAGAAGAAAAAAAAGCTATGGATTCACTCAATTGGAATTGGTTTTATCTCTCTAAAAGGATGAGCACAATAAGCTTCCATAATTCCTATTAATCTTCTCTCCTCAGGGTTTTCTCTAGTTTATGGAGATAATTGGAATAGATTGAATGAGTGTGTGTTAGTACCAAATGAGCTGGCTGCAGATAAGATCAAAGAGCTGGAATCTGTTCTTGAGCCAAGTCGCCATTTGACTAGGTCGTAAGCAGGTTACAACACACATAGGACAAAAGGCTCCCCCCTTCTTAATGCATGGCAACCTTGTAGGCAAGCTTGGTTGTAAGAAATAAGTCATGATCCCACTCTCAACAGATTTTACCAACTTAGATAAGGAACTACATGTAACCACACAACAACACACCCAACCCCCCCCCCCCCCCCCCCCCGGGCACGGAACATTTTATCAAATTATGATAATTACACATAAATTTGGCACAAAAAACAACATTACAAATTCTTCAAAAAATAACAAATTAACAAGAGCAAACATATCAATAGTAGAAAAGAGAGAGTTCATTTATGTTCAGTAGGCCTTATCAAACCTTTGAGAGAAGGAGAAAATATACCCTACATTAGGTATATGTTTTCCCTCTCGATCTCACAACCAATGGGACTCACCCAACGTTATTAATTCCGTTTCGGAACCTGTTTCATTTTGTTTAATGAAATGGAATATTTCGGTACCGACCTATTTCGGCATACCGTTTCAAGGTGTTTCGGCTTCCTAAAAAAATATATATATGTGTGTGTATATATATATATATATATATATTATTGTTATATAAAATAATGATTTTTTTTTTAATCTTAAATAAAGTGGGATTAAAAAATATTTATTTATAGTTTTCTACAAATGAAATTCACATTTTGATTAATTGTAAACAATTTAATTAATAAATGTATAGTGTATACTCTTTCATCTTAAAAACAAATGCAGTAAAGTGGGTAAAAAAAATTATGTGAAATTTTTTTAACTTTTTACTTGTGGCATTATTGTAAATAAATGAGAATCTTGGATTTGTTTTTGAACTAGGAAATTTCCTAGAAGTTTCCTTACTATCTCCTTCTTTCTTCTCCTCCACAAACTTCTCGATCTGCTTTTTTCTTCTTCTTTTTTTAATGCTTTCTTTGGTCTTAATGCTTCCTCACACAAGCAAGGTTGGACCCCAACATGCCCAACAGGTAAGTGTTCCCTAGCAAAGGAAATGTCAACAATAGAGAAGTGTGGTGGCTTAAAGAGACAAGGATGAAATTGAAGGAGAAACAGTGAAGCCCAAAATGGCGAGTTTAGGCTTTAGATTTTTTTTTTTTTTTTTTTTAATTTTTAAATAGGCAAACTCTAGTACCAGCCGAAGTTATCATCTCGGCTGAAATTGGCTGGAATTGGCCAAAATGACTCAAAAAGGGCCGAAATCTGGCCCGAGGTGAAATGTGAGGTATTCTCATACTAATTTTGATATTGGTACAAAATATTCCAGCCAAAACGGCCCAGAATTAATAAAATTGAACTTACTAGCTATGAGAGAGGAGAAGCATATACCCAACCCAGGGTATATTTTTCCCTAAGAGAAGTGAAATCAGGGTCAATTGAGAAAAGAGAGTCTCTTTTTCTTTTTTTTACACAAGATAGAAATTCTACTCTAGACTAATCTAAATATTTTTGCTAAAATAATTTGATGTGATGTTTAATATAATAACAACAATAAAGGTCATAAAAAGGATCGAAGTAATAATTTTAAGAGCAATACTACCACCACAAACTATTTTATAATATTTTTACAAACAGTTGATATGACCAGCTTTTTATTAGTTTTCATCTAAACCCATCATTAATATCACTTTTTCATTTATCAATAATCACTCACCATATCTGTAAAAAAAAAAGTATGTATCTCTAGTATTAGGACAATGATTAACAATCTATTTAAAGAAAATTTTTATAGGAAAAAAAAACAATTAATATTTTGACAGTTTTTTTTTTTTTTTCATAAAAATTGTGTCAAAATTTTCCTATAATGGATTGTTAATAATTTCCCTAAGAGTACTATTAATATTTTGGCAGTTTTTTTTTTTTAATTTTAATTTCTCATAAAAGTAGAGTCAAAACTTTCCTATAATAGATTTTTTTTTTTTTTTTTTACTAGATAGAAATTATACTCTAGCCTAATCTAAGTGTATATGTATGTGAATCTCCCTCTTGGAGACTTGAACCTTGACTCTTGACTCCCACACTCTACAAGTACTTATACTTGTAGAGTGACCATTGCACCAAAAATATGCGATTGTATAATAGATTGTTAACCATTTCCCTAAGAGTACTCATTATAATGACCCTTACTCTAATTTTAATAGACACATGAACATGAATCGTGCAAATCCTTTTCAACTATCATTATGTTGTAATAAAGTGGCATTTAATTGTATAATTTAATATTTATTGCACTAACTCCTTGGGTGAAAGTGACGTCTTATACATTTTTTTAGATAAATTTATATATTTCATGGCTTGAAAAATTTTTAACCTTTAGTTTATATTCTTGGTGAAATTGATTAGAGTTCTACTTATAGCACATGAGCCGATAAGCTATGTAATAATTACCCCATTATAGTGATGGTTCTTAGGTTTAATTAAATTTAGGAGTGGCAAAATTGGACACGATGACCCATGAACCCAACATGAAATTAGCAGGTTATGAGTTGAGACTTAATGGATTCGTGTCATATTCGAGTTAACACAACTGACCCGTTTAATAAACGGGTTTGGTTAGTGTTCAACCTATAGAATCTATTTTACCTGTCTGACTTGTTCAATTAAATAACATTTTACCAATATACCCTTCAAACCTTAAGTATATAAATTTATTAGTTGTTGTAATTTATTTTCTTTGACATATTGTGATTGATTATTTGTGATATTGAGATATATTTTAGTTTTGAATGATTATTTGTGATGCAGTTGCTCGTTAGTTTTGAATTTTATATTAAAAAATATATATTTGTTTGTTTTTTCATAATTTTTTTTATTTTAATAAAATCAGATAAATAGGTCAACACTACTAACCCGTTTAATAAATGGATCGTATTAAAGTTGAGAAATCTTGACCCGTTTAACAAGTTAGTATTGACGAATATAGTCAGATACTCATGAGTTGATACGACACAAACCCGACACTTAAACACGAATTGCCACCCCTATAATTAATACCCCCCAATTTTTTTAAAAAATAATTTTGCCCTTAATAAGCGCCTGAGCTATGTAAATCACTATAAATCTATATATTTCATGACTTGAAAATTCTTTGACCTTTAGTTTATTCTTGGTGAAATTGATTAGAGTTCTACGAATCTCCATATAGGACATGAGCAGCTCTACGCTACGTAAATAATTACCCAATTCCAATGGTCTATTTAATACTCCCATTTTTTTTTTTAAATAATTTCACCTTTTATAAAAAGATCCCATCTCATTATAAAAAATCTCAAAATTGTAAAATGATGTTAGAAATATCAGTGTTATTAATTCTGTTTCAAAATCCGTTTCATTTTGTCCAGTGGAACGGAATATCTTGGTACTGGCCTCTTTTGGCGTACCATTTCAAGGTGTTTCGGGTTCCTAAAAAAAAAAAATATATATATATATATATATATATATATACATATTACTGTTATATAAAATAATGAATTATTTAAAAAAAAATCTTAAATAAAGTGGGATTAAAAATATTTATTTATAATTTTCTACAAATAAAATTCACATTTTGAATAATTGAAAACAATTTAATAAATGTATAGTGTATACTCTCTCAACTTAAAAACAAATGCAGTAAAGTTGATAAAAAAAATTATGTGATATTTTATAACTTTTTACTTGTGGCATTATCTATATATATATATATATATATATATATATATATATATAAAACCGAAACTTTTGAATCTCTCACAATTTTCCACATCATCACTATTTTCTTTTTCTTTTTATTTTTAATTCTTTTTATTTTAGGTTTTATATCTTATAACAATAATATTGAAAAACGTATACAAACTTGGAAGCCTATTTAAGGGCTTCATAAAACTTGATGGATAAGAAAATATATTCTAAAATAAGCCCTAATTAATACCTAACCATAATAGAAACCAAATTTGACCTAAAAAAACATTAAAAGAGCCTAAAAACAAGGAAATAAATCACATAGACCTAAAATAACGTTTTTTGCATAAAAATATCAAAATCTCTTCTCTCCTTAAAACCCTAGCAATTACCATCTCAAAACCCTAAACTCAACTTCACTTTAAGATTAAAAAAATAAGAAGGAGAAAGACTAGGATTTTAAAAAAAAAAAAAATGTAAGTTTTGTTTTTTTTTTATTTGCTTTTATATGTGCCTGAAATTTTCATTCTATCTTATTGTTTTATTATGTTTAGAATTGATTTTCTTATAAGTATTTGGGTTAATCTCTATATTTTGATAGTGTTTTTATGGGTTTGGTTTTTGAGTTGAAATTCTAATAATTATTTTATATTGTATATGGCAGATGAAGCATCTCTATTTTTTGGAGAAAAATCAAAGTTACAACCTATGTCTTCCAGCCCAAGGTGTGGCAAATTTTTATATGTTCTTACTTTATTGAGAATTTTTATTTGGGTTCATGTGATTTTTTTGTTTTTTTATTAAAGCTTTGATTTTTGGTCGATTAATTATTTGTTTGGATTAATTTCAATTAATTATTTGTTTGGATTCAACGTAAAAGATAATGAAATTAGGTGTTATAAATTTGATAATGTTCCATATTTTGAATTGTTTATATTATTTAGACTCCTGGTAAGACTCTCTCTTCTCTCCTTAAAATCCTAGCAATTACCATCTAAAAACCCTAAACTTAACTTCACTTTAAAATTAAAAAAATAAGAAGGAGAGAGACTCAACTAAAAAAAAAAAAAAAAAAAAAAAAAACGTAGATTTTGTCTTTTTTATTTGCTTTCATATGTGCCTGAAATTTTAATTATATCTTATTTTTTTGTTATGTTTAGAATTTATTTTCTTCTAAGTATTTGGGTTAATCTTTATATTTTGATAGTGTTTTTGTGGGTTTGGTTTTTGGGTTGAAATTTCTAATAATTATTTTATATTGTATACAGCAGATGAAGCATCTCTATTTTTTGGTGAAAAATCAAAGCTGCAACCTATGTCTTCCAACCCAAGGTGTGGTAAATTTTTATTTGGTATGTTATATATGAATTTTTTGAATTTGAAGGGTTTTGTTTGGTTTTGAAGTAGAATTTGGGGATTCTATAAAATTTGGAAGGTTTAAGTTTTGGGGTTTTTGGTATTTGCGTTTCAGTAGGTTGATCTTAATTCTTTACCTTATATGTTTTTTCTTTATTGAGAATTTTTATTTTGGGTTCATGTGATTTTTTGTTTTCTTAATTAAAACTTTGATTTTTGGTTGATTAATTATTTGTTTGGATTAATTTCAATTAATTATTTGTTTGGATTCAACGTAAAAGATAATGGAATTATGTGTTATAAATTTGATAATGTTCCATGTTTTGAATTGTTTATATTGTTATTAATACGACTAAATAAGATTTGTTTTTATCTTTATAGTTTATATCAGTTTTGAGTGTGTGTATATATATAACTTTTGGCAATTTTGCTTTATTAATTTAAGAATTGTAAATTATTTTGTAGGTTTCAGTAACTATGTACCTGCAGTAAGACATTGACAATATAAGCATATATATATATATGGTATTAACATTTTATAAAAATCTTTCTTAGAACCCAATAACATTCTACGTTAGACAACACTTCTAAACTAATGAAAAGCATAGAAGTTAAATATTTATTCCCATTGTATTTTATTTAATTATGACAGATCCATTTTTTTTTTAAACGCTAACTAGTAAAATGTCTATAATATGCATATTATTAACCCAATTTTCTATTTCTAAATTTCTTAGATTTTATTATATCAATATTTTTTTCTTTTAAACTCTTGGTGGGCAAATCAGTCTCTCACTAATTTTTTTACCTCAACGTGATGTTGATTAATTGTCCTTTTATTTAACTATCCCGTGCATCGCACGGGTTAGTGACTAGTTGTAAGTAAATAAGAATCTAGGATTAGCTTTTGAACTAGGAGTATGTTTGGTACACTAAATGTGAATTACAATAAGAATGGTAATCTTTATTACTAGGAATAAAATATGTTGTAATGGAATAGCTAAACATATTCATTAGTCTGGTTGTGAGTTGTAACATTAGAATAAAACTTATGATCTATTTTAGGAAATATTTCATTCATACAATTATATTTTCTAGAAAATAATATATTTTAAATTTTAGAGCGATGAATTATTTTTTGATGATTTTTTATTTCCATAATTGTTAGGTGGATATGGAAAGTTTATTTATTTAAGAATATATTAATGTTAAAAATTATTATATCTAATAAGGAATAACTATTACAACCCTTTTAGAGAGGAATAGTTATTCCTCATTTTAAAGAATAGTTATTCATAAAGAATGACTATTCCCTGTAATAAAAACATAATCAAACTATTGAATAGTTAAACCATATGAATAGCTATTACATTACAGTGCCTATTACAGTCTACCAAACGTGCCCTAGGAAATTTCCTAGAAGTTTCCTTACGATCTCCATTACTCCACATGTAATTTCTATTTTCACTTATCATAACCTTTCCATCTAATCTCCTCCTATCTTCTTCGCCACAACCTTCTCGATCTGCTTTTTTCTTCTTCTTTTTTTAATGCTTTCTTTGGTCTTAACACTTCCTCACACATGCAAGGCTAGACCCCAACATGTCCAACAGGTAAGTATTCTCTAGCAAAGGAAATGTCAACACTAGAGAAGTGTGGCAGCTCAAAGGGATGAAACTAAGAGAGAAACAGTGAAGCCCAAAACGGCAAGTTTAGGTTTTAGATTTTTATTTTTTTTATCTAAATAGGCAAACTTTAGTATCGACCGAAATCCTCATCTCAGCCAAAATTGGCTGGAATTGGCCGAAATTACCCAAAGTAGGCCGAAATCTTACCCGAGGTGGAACATGAGGTATTCTCGATCGTACTGGTTTGCATACTGGTACAGGATATTCCAGCCGTTCTAACCAGAACGACATAGAATCAATAAAATTGAGAAATATTACAAATTTTAATGTCCATAATCACCACAAAAAAAAAAAAAAAAATTCAAAGATTCATCAATATATATATATATATAAAACCGAAACCTCTAAATTTCCCACAGTTTTTCATGTCAGCATAATATTTAAAAAAAAAAAACACGTAAACCCAAAAAATAAAAAATAAAAAATTTCTAAAACCAAAAATAAAAACATAAACGCAAAATACTTTTCTAAAACCCAATAAACCGCTCTACCATTCCCCCACACGCAACCTTCTCCTTCCTCTGCCTTCTTCTTCCTCCAAAATGCAGAACCATGCTTTGTCGTTCCCCCACATGCAAAATGCAGCTCAACAGCTCCACCCTCAGTCCAAAACGTAGGCCACCATCAGCCCTTCTCTCCCACAACTCAACGGCTCCACCTTCTCCGGCACCACCCTTCTCCAGCTCTACATTTGTCGGCGCTACCCATCTCTCACTCATAACAGTTTCTCCCCCTCTCTCACCCTCAATTCTTCTCTCCCACAACACTGTTGACAGCTGGGTTTCTACCACCGGGTTTGTTGTTAGGTTCTACCCCTATCAAATTTTTATTTTTATTTTTGGTAGCTAATTTGAGTTTGGGGTGAGTTTGTAGAGAAATTCGAGTTTGGTTTTAAGAATATCTGCTTATACATGGCTGTATTTTGATTGAAATCAGAGAATCCCCAACACCCCGAGGCAGAACAACCCCACTTGAGGGAGTGGCTGAAGAGAACAAAATCCCAATCCTTCACCCTCAAAGTGTTTGACAAAATTCCTAAGCCAAACTGAAAAATGTGCTTTGGCTTGGAGGCATGATGCTTCCTTTCCTCTTTCTCTTTTGTCTTAATTTAAGGTTTTTTTTTTGGCAAAGTTTCCATGTCTTTTTCTTCTTCCTTTGGATTGGATTTCTGGTATTGGTCTTCACTACTCATTTGATCTACTGAGTTGATTTTGCTTTTGAGTCTGTTTGATCTGTATGTATATTTGTGTTCTGTTTGTGTGTATATGTGTACATAATATGTATGTATTTAAGCTTCGCTGAAATTAATGCTATGTATTTCATATTGTTCTGTCGGTTTTGTATTCAATGACTAGGTTTCTATGTTTGTGTGGTTGGCTTCAATGTTTTGCATAATGAAATGAATTGGGACATGAAATTTTCTGAACTCTGTTTTTAGTTTTTAACTGCCTTAATTTAAAGCTTTGAGAACTTCTTATTTGTTCACTTGATTGTGGTTTACTTTTATGCCAAAAGGAGTTGTGCTTAGAAAAGATGTATTTTCTTTTGGGGAAAACAGAGATTCTAATGTAAAGTTCACATCGTTTGTAAATCTCTATAAGCTAAAATTTTATCTTAGTCTACCACCAAGAGTATTTAAATTTTTTTTTTTTTTTGGGTTGATTTTCTTTGATTTAGGTATTTGGGTTATTGGTTTTGATTAAGGTTGAATGATGAAGATAGAACTGTAGTAGGATGACCAGTTTGAAGAGCTATGTTATTCAAAATCTAATTTTGTTCTACAAATTCACCAGATGTCCTACTTTGTCTCTTTGTAATATTCTCTCTCTCTCTCTCTCTCTCTCTCTCTCTCTCTCTCTCGCACATGTTTTTATTGGTACAATGGTTGAAATAATGATATAAGAATTGTTATTCTTTATGAAAATAGGCCAACCCTAAGTGCTTAACAAAATGTCTCAATGAAATTAGAATCAATGTAGATTAAAGGCTTGGTAAAAAATTTACATATGTTTTGTGAAAGTCTCCTATTTTGGATTGGTAAAAATTAGATGTGAAGAATAAAGGGGTTTTTGCTAAATTCATTTATTTTTGTTTGTGTTGTTAGGAAGTGGAAGGATATTGTGGATGAATCAACCTAGGGAACACACATCCTCTACTTTAATGGGTAACACTGTTTGTACTATTTGGAATGAATTTAATTTCAATTTCTCTTTTGAGTAAGTAACTAAGTGCAAATTGCATTATAGAAAGTAAGTTAAAATTGGTAATTGTTGTTGTTGGCAGCTGATGGAGACTCACCTCAGCAGAAAGTTACTCTAAATGGTTATAAGTTGCTATAAGTTGATTTTTTTGGGTCATCTTTGAATTACAGCAAGTACTATTAGTAAGAATTTGTATTGCAACTCCTAACTAGAATTGTGAGTTATAATTTTGTTAATAGAGAACTGTAAGCGTTTAGAATTTTGGTTAAAAGTAATGATTTTTACTGATAAGTTCTTTGGAATTTTGGTTTTCTTTTTAAAATTTTCTTATTGAATAGATGTATTGAACACATCTTTTATATTTATGTGGGATTGACCTATCTAAGCTCCACATACATATTCATATTGGTAAATTCAATTTGTGTTTGCCTATTGGGATTGTGTGTGACCTTGGGTCCTTGCTATTTAATTGTTACTCTCTCTCTCTCTCTCTCTCTAAAGGCTAAATACTTTGATATGTTGAGTTATTTGGGTTTCGTTTGAATGGTTTCACTGTTTTTTGCAGGTAATCTGGTGCCAATTAGGGATTGTTGCTTTACTCAAATTTGTATCTGCCGACCCTTCTAAGAAGCCTTCAAATAGGTCTCTAAAAGCCTTATCAGAGCATGATTTGGTCGCACTAATTCCTGCAAGCCTAAGTATGAGTCCTCCATGACCAGCAGTTGCACTTCAAATTTAAGGTTTTCTTTCTCAATTATATTGAATTGGGAAATTCTCGCTCTTTGTATTATAGATTTATGTTGTTGTTGACTAATTGTTTGATTAAATTTGTTTGCTCATGATCTATTCAACTGATACAATCCATGAACTTGGTTTAGTTGCTACAAATGTCAATTTGTATGAAAGTGTGACTATTGTTGTCAAATAGCATTTGTTGGGCCGACTAATGAGCAAAAAAAAGAAAAAAAAGAAGAGAATAAAATGAGTTAAATGGGAATTGAAACATGTTCTAACAAGCCTCTAGTACACCTAACAATATCAGCAATAAAATGTGTTAAATGGGAATGAAAAGACTATTTTTATTCCCATTTACAACTTGTATATCACGGCGTGTTAGGTGTACTGCAAAGAAACTTTTCATTCCCATTTAGACATGTACACCGCCTGCTTGAAAAAAAATCTCACTCCCTCTTGCTTTTTTTATTTATTAATTTAGAATTTGATAGTTATACTCTCGCATTATTTTAAGTCAACTTCATGGTTTGTGTTTCTTGGTTTTAGTTGTCATAGAAATTGCTAATACACTAAAACACTACCCGTGCTCTCATCCTACATTAAAACAAAAAATCTTATTGACTATTAACTAACCAAGCATGGCAGGTGTCCAAGAAAATAATATAGTAACATTATCCCATTGTTTTTAATTTATTTCTCCTTTCCCCAATTCCACACAGATACTTTGACATATTTTATCAAACAAGTCCATGCATTACACCACAATGACTCACTAAATGCATTGTATGTAATTGTGGTAGATTTGGTTTTGAATTAGAATTGGTTTTATAGTGGTTGAAACCCTGATTAATTTGGGTCCATTTCTATATACAACCCTCTATATGCATCCATTGGTAAGGTTTTTGTTTTCCCTTTTGAAAATTTGGATTTTAAATATGACTTAGGTTTTGATGTTGTGGTGGATTGGTTTTGATTTAGGAAATTGGATTAGTCTATGGTCAACATAAAAGGGGTTGCCTAAGAGATCATTTGGGAAGAAGATGCACTTGTAGAGCGTATTTGTTATTGTTGTTTTTTTTTTCTTTTTCTTTTTTTTTTCATGCGGTTTTGTGGACAATTATTAGTGAGTATTAAACTCTTATATGATATATGTATACATGTTATTTTCAGATCTGTAATTGAGTTTTGGTCAATTTCACCATTGCTTTTGGTGATTATTATGTATAGGCTACACTTACGTCATCAATTGAAGGAGTGGTGTTCCTTTGCAAAGCAGCCAATAAATATAAAGCTATTAACTTCATTTTCTTTTGTTCTTCAATGAGGGGGATGCATGTTCACAAAGCTTGAGTCGTGAACCTCAAAAGTTTGATTCCCTTGCTCTTTCTTATTTCACTTTTATGCTTTTGGTTAAATGATTTGTGAAGCTTTTCTTTAATTTACAACCTTTCTCTTTTAGTTTATTTGATTGCAACTCAAAAAAGGGAAGAGAGAGAGAGAGAGAGAGAGAGAGAGTGTGGCAACAGCCCAAGGAAAGAGAAAGAAAGAGATATGAAGAGTATGTTGAGAGAGGAGCGTTGAAGAAGAAGAATGAGGAAAAATTGAGAAAGGGAGAGGAAAATGCAAGAAGCATAACAGAAAGTAAAAAACATAAAATTTAGTGCTATATACAAAGACAAAAGAACACCTTAATCAAAATGAGAAAGGGTATGTTCCTTATTTCACTTATTTTTTTTATTCATTTAGTATTTTGGATTTTTCAAATTTAAATTTTGAATGTCTTTTTTCCCCTTTATGATTTAATTTTGGAATTTCATACTTTCAAATGTTTATTTAACTAGCTTTTTCTTTTAATGTGAGGTTGATTAATTAAATATTTATTTAACCATCCCGTGTATCGTACGGATTAGCGACTAGTTTATTAGATAGTTAAAGCCCACCAATTACATTTATGGACACATCAATTTGTATGCTTTATTATGTAGTAAAGTTTGTATTACCTTTAACATTTTCCAAGATTGTAGGATAATAAGTGATTTAAAAAAAAATTCTAAAATTTGGTTGTGTACTATTTTTCTCCCTTCAAAAACTCAACCCAAAATATTATACAAAGGCCCCACTAAATTAAAATTCTTTCTTTAATTAGGAGGTGGTATATAGTGTTTCCAGTGCATGCATTCTCCCTCTCACATGAGGGTGGATCCCACAAGTGAGGGGTCCACCCTCATATAAGAGGAAAAATACATGCATCGGAAACACTATGTATTTTCTTCTTAATTAGGCTCCCAATTATATAGAACCAAGGCCTGTCCTAGACATTTTGAGACCTAAGGTAAGAACTAAAAATATAATATTTTTTATACTTATATATTAATTAAATTAATGTTTATTTAATATTTTTATATTATAATATATTTCATTTAAAATCTATTTTTCTTGCCTTTTCATTTTTTTCTAAATTATTTTGAAGTTCATTATCAAGATTTGTTGTATTGCAAAATTGCACATCATTGTTATCTTGCAATTGTATCATTTCATTATCTTCTAACTCTTTTTGGTGAATTTCTTGCTCATTTGTGATATTTTCATCTAAATTTTGTGTTATATTTTATTTATTACTAATAACAAATTTATCTATTGATCCTTTTTGAGACTCAATTAATTTTTTTTCTTTTTTTAAGTTTTTCATATACAGATATATATTTTCTAGTAGACATTTCTAATCAAACAATATATTTATAAAGACTAAAATAAAAAATGACTTTCAAGTGTAGAGCAAATGAGAAATAGAACCTGATTTATATAAATAAAAAAAAAAGTATTGTTGTAGTTTCACCGAACAATAACAAGTTTTTAGCAATCTCAACCAGCATAAATAAAGACTTATTTAATATATTACCACTAACTAATATATATATATATATATATATATATATATATATATATATATATAAACACAAGATTAAAATTAAAAAAAAAAAAAAAAATTTAAGCACAGCCATAACACAAGGCTTATTAATAAGACTCGCCCACAAAACAAATCCTATTACACCTATAACCCAAAAAAAAAAAAAAAAAATGCAGGCTTAAAAAAAATATTTTTTGAAGGCCTAAATGTGAAACGTCCACGCAGCCATAACTCAATATAAACAAAACAGGCCCAATTTTATTATCTTAACAAATAAAATAAAGAGAAAGCCAAGCGCCCAAGCCTTTGTACTTGATACAGTGATACCTCAAAACTCAAAACCTGCAAAATCAATCAAAGCACATCTGCACTGCAAAAAAAAAAAAAGGGGGGGGGGGTGGGGCAGGTGGCATGGCAATTCACTCCTAACTCCTTAGTCTCAGTTCAGAGAATTAGAGTTTTCAGATCAGAATTATCAGATGTGATCGGATGATTTAGATCGGAGGAAGCTTAGGCAGTTAAGCCAGGCAACCAGCAACAGTTGAGAGAATTAGAGAAAGAATGAGAGAGGCGGAGAGTAGAGAGAAAGAAGCAGAGGGAACGGTAAAAATTTTAGGGATTTGAGGTTTTTAATTTGTTTTGATTTGTGGTTAGTCTCTTAGACCAGATTTGTAGTTTATCTTGTTGATTTTTGGTTTATCTAGAGGATAATAATGTTATTTTTGGGCAATTGATTTTGTTTAGAACCAATTTTAACTAGATATACCAAAATTTTTGTTTTTTGGTTAAAATGATGTGCCAGATATTTTTAATTCATCTGAAACTTTTTTTTTTTTTTTTTGGCCCCTACTTCCCCTTCTTTTCTGAAATTTTGGGTCCCCCTTCCACTTAGGGGCCTTGAGCAATTGCCTAATTGGCCTATTGGAAAGGCCGGCCTGTATGGAACCAGCCTTGTACAATTTCCTTTGTACTATCATCTCACACAATTTTTCAGTCTCCTTCTTGTGTACTTTTATGAATTGAAGCAGGCTTACCATTAGCGTTTACAAAATCAGCAATGACATTATTATTTTAACTTTTTTGTTTAATTACCGAACTTAAACTTTGAACTTGAGTTTAATTACTATATAAATGAATTTATATATTTTCCTAGTGCTGAGCCCGAACTTGTTCATTTACAACTAGACCCGGTAAAATCCAACCCTGTCATGTTAATTCGCACGAACCTAAAAAATAAATATGGATACCGATAGGGTGGAGCAGAGAGAGAGAAACATAAGATTTGGATTACACAGCAACCGTAGCACATTCTTCTTGTATGTTTTCAAACTACCTTGTAATGTTAATGTTCTATCTCGTGCACTACAGCGCTAGCCTAGCACAATAGAGAATCAATTTCCCTTTGTTCTCGATTGTCTTATAAAACATTACTTATCATTACTGTATTTAAATCTAGAAGCTTTCTGCAAGATTTTCTATTTTCAGTCTATATGGAAGGGGATTGAAATGGCGATCTCCATCATTCTTTGTTTTGACTTATACGACTAAATATTTAATACTAATAACGAATATTATTCTATGACAAAGGCAAGTGATTAGGCCTAGCCTATTGGGGTTTTCTTTATGGTCAATAGCATGGTCAACATGTTGACCATCCTATTGACATGATGCATCCAACATGTACATGTACATTTCAGATGCATCATTTTGAAATATACCCGCCACGATCCAATTCAGTTGAGTGAAGGATCTGATATTGATTAAGTATTTAGTCAAAGCTTGAAACCATCTTTAAGTGCCTTTCAAGTGGAATATGATACAAAATGTAACATATGTATTAGACGTATGTAATGTCCTTCTCATATGAGATTGGATCTTGTGAATGTAGAACCCACCCCTATGTGAGAGGGTGTTACATATGCTCAATACATTAGATAGACACTAAAGCCTCGTTGCTTTTAGAAAAAATCGCAATAACAAATATTATTTCATAAAATACTAACTCTAAATTACAAGAAATTCATACTACAAAAAAAAATTACAAGAAATTCATTGTTGTAGGCTGAAAAATATATTATAAAATTTAATATTACTAAGATAAATATACGGTAGTGTCAATATGAAAACAGTGTCAAACAACAATACCTTTCCCAAGAATTGTTATTAATTCAAACACTAGAAAATTTGTGTGTCAAGATTATTAGAAAACAATGGATTTGAGATGATGGTACAATTTTTAAACCGTTGAGGTTGGATAATGAGTTCAATTCTTCAGAAAGTGTAATTACCTCTTTTATTCTTAATAAAATTTATTCAAATTCACTCTTCCTTGAATAGCCTACACATTTATAGGAAAAATTGTAAGATCCTGTAACGTTGTATGTGGGCTTTGTTCCTTTCTGTTTCTCCTCTATGTTTTTTTTTTCTTGAAGCAGCGTTTGATTAGACTTTAGACTAGAGGAGAGTAATTTCTTTTTGGGGATTTCCATAGGGGCTAATTTATAATTTTAAAGAACTTCAGGAGCAGTCTCAAACTTCAATAGGGACTAATTTGAGACTCAGCTTGCTTTGGAAATTGGAACCCGTTTATCTCCCACGACCTTTACCAACCACTCCAGAAGACAAAAAGGAAAAAATTCCGTTTATCTCTCTTTCTCTCGCTGAGAACTTTCAAATTCGAATGAGCCAAGGTAATAACACTCTCCTCTCTCTGCTTTTATTCGAGATCTTCTTCAATTTTCTGGGTACACATTTATTTCTTTGGAATGTTGTTTCATTTTGCGATATGCATATTTGGGTGTTGTGGAGGAATTTGATCAAAGTTTTGATTTCATGTCAATCTGTTCTTTTTTATTCAAATTGATTTTGATGGGTCTTGTTTATTTTTGATTTTATGTATAACCCATGTTTCAAAATTGAATATTTAAGTGTTCTACATGATATCTCAAGTCCTTTCCCCCTGTTGTTGTTTGAGGTTTTGAGGAAGCATTTGGGAAAGGAAAATTGATTATAATGATATATGGATAGCATTGTAGATGGATGATATAATATGTGGTAGTCAATTAGAATGAAAAGTAATCCATGCTCTCCATAAATCATAATACTATACGTCATCCATTTATAATAGTGTCAAGAGTGATCTCACCAGTTCATTATGAAGTAGAGTTTGTGTTGGACTTGAACTGTTAAAGCTTACACTTACATCAAAATGTGAGAGTTTCCTTGCAATCTAAAGGAAAAAATTCAACCTTCAAAATTTAAGAATATACTTTGTATCTTTCCTTGGTCATTTCATTTCTTTTGCGTGCGTTTTCAATGGCCTAAAAAAGAACTGTTTGTCTGTATGCCCAGCCATGATCCTTGACCTTATGAATTTAGACTAGATAGTACTGAATAATTACACCAAAACTTGGCTTGGCAATGAAGTTTTCCTTCAAACTTTATTTATGAGCTGTTGAGCCATATATTAAAGGGATGACATTAGCTGACATTTCTAGTTCTTCCCAAGTTGAAATCCTTTTCGGTTTAGCTCTTCACTTCTAGTGTGTGTGTGTTTTTAATATATAGCAGTTTTTTATTACTCTTTTCTATTTGTTTCGTCCTTTCCAGGAATCTTCCAAAGGGAAATACTTTGAAATTCACTTAAATTAGTAAATAAACTACCATAAACAATTTTCAGAGCCATGAGAAACTTGGAACCTGTGAAGTATATGTCAATCCAAAGCCACAGTCCCTCTCGATGTCCATTTCAACTTTCTAGTTCTTATATACAACAATAAACCAAGCCTTAGTCCCAAATTGTTGGGTCAGTAATGGATCCTCAACAAATTAGTCAAGGTCGGCTACATGTATTTTTTTACGCCATTCCATTCTATTCAAAATCATACTCTTTATTACTTATTTAATTGACATGTCTTTCTTTACTACTTCTACTAATATTATTTTGGTCTTCCTCTATCTTTTTTTGTTCTCTCAACTTAAATAAACTCACTCTCTCACAAATGCATTTATTTCTCCTTTGAACATGAACAAACCATTTCAAGCGACTCTATCTCATCTTTTCATCAATAGGGGTCACCCCTATTTTTAAGCAAATTTCCTCATTTCAAATCATATTTTTTCATGTATTTCCATTTTTTCATCTTAACATTCTCATTTCAGCTATACTCATTTTATGAATATATTGCTTCTTATTCAATATTATAGAGCATAGCTGGTCTTATAGTATTCTTATAAAATTTTCTCTTCACTTAATAGGTAGAATATTCTACGATCACACAAGACACTTCTGTGCTTCTCTACTTCATCCACCTTGCTCTTATATGCTAATTCTTGATGTAAAGTTAATTGTGATAGGGAACTCACTTGTAATACTTCCACTTGTTTTCACACTAGTTACAATTCCATCAACTTAATATGCTCTAAAGGAACTCCTTTCTTTTCCAAAACCAACCACATAACCTCTCTAGTGACCCTATCGTATGATTTCTCTAGGTCATTAAAAACCATATTGCAAGCCTCCGTATGTTTTTCCGTTACATTTAATTAAGAACATAGGTTCCATGGTAAATCATTCCGACATGAAACAAAATTGATTCTCTGATGTTGTTTCATGTCTTAACAGATGTTCAATCACTCTCTCCAAAAGTTTCATAGTCTGGCTTATAAAATTAATTACACTGTAATTTATAATTCTTTCATGCTTCTTGTAATTTTTCTTCTGATGAAAATTAAGAAATTTGTCATGCATAAAGGATGGTTTCAAGTTTTGATTCGGCTTTGTTTTGAGCTGTTTTTCTGAGTATATAATAACACTTGAGGGCTCCAGCATTTACTGAGCTATTTCCTATTCTACTTTGATCAATATTCTGTAGAAATTTTTTTTAAAATTAAGATTTACTCCTAAAGTTCAGAGAAAGAACATTTAATATACTTATACTGATATAAAAACTGCAACTACAATTGCAGTTGCTTCTGATTAATATATTCTAAATGAGCTCTTGAGACACTATATTGTCTAAAAAGTTTGTGATGCAGGACAACCTAGGCTTCCCACCTAGATTAGTCCTACCGAAGAGCCTTAGGCTTCCCACCTAAGGTGTTTGGAATCACCACCAAACAAATCAATGAAAATAATCTCAATAATAATAATAATCTGTTACGTACAAAAGGAACCATCTGGAGCTTTATATACAGCTTCCAGGAATCATAATGATAAAGATAAACTCTCCTAAAGAAATCCTAAACAATCTCAAATACTAATATGATAATCCTAAACAATCTCAAATACTAATCCAATACTAAAGATAAACCCAAATAAAGATAACATAAATGATAAAGATAATCTCCACAGATGTGCCATCATGTGGTGTCCGCACCAGTTTGTGTTGACTGGCCTTCATTTTCCTTTGGTACCTGCTCTATAGTCATATGTCATCTGCTAGTGTTAATTCAGCGCTTGGACAAATTCATTTGCCAGTGCTTATTCTTATAATCCAAGAAACCCCCTTTGGTGCTTGTTGAAGCAGGGCTTGGGGAGGGACTATAAGCCCTCAGTAGTCAGTGTAGTAAAGGGGAGAAACTGTGACCGACAAAGGCCTATTGTGGAGGTGCACTATACAATACAGCATATTTGAAGGAACAATATGAATTATGTTGAATGCATTAACGTGGAATATATGTCAACAAGAAACGAATCATCTTATGATCTTCAGCTTGATGCCAAAGGCTGTTAGGATGTTTTTGCTTCTTTTGACAAGTATGTGAAAGTGGAACGTCTTAAGGGTGATTGTATAAGATAGAGGGATTGACCATTGAATCTACTTGAATCAATGTTCAGTAGAAATTTTAAACAGTTTACAATTTACTCCAAAAGGTCAGAGAAAGAAGCTTGGTTAATAGTTAATATACTAATAGTTGCATGAGAAACTGCAACTACAATGACATTCGCTTTGACCTAAATTCCAGTTAAAATACTCTAAATGAGCTCTTGAGATACTGTATTGTCTGACAAGATTATGTTGACTCCATTTTCCTTTGGTACCTGGTGTATAATTATTTGTCATCTACTACTGTTGATTCATTCCTTGGACAAATTCATTTGCTATTGCATATTCTTGTGATCCGTGAAATTTCTTTAGCTGATTGTTGAAGTGGGGCTCCTGTCTATGGGATAGAAGTTCCCCACCCACCCATTGGGCACAGGGGGAGGCAGAGGACTCTTCTGCTGTGAGCCTAGCAAAGGAGCAGCGCTGTGGCTCACGAAGATCCTTTTGATTAATACTTGGAGCAGGGATATAGGTGGCTGGATTTGATGCCGATGGAGGGACTCGGTGCAGCAAAGGAGAGACATTGTGGCTGGCAAAGCTCTTTTGGCTGATTGGTGATGGAAGCAGAGGACTTGATCTTGCAGAGACTGTAACAAATGGTTTTTGTTCATCATATTTTTCTCTTCTCGGTGGAAGAATCTGCTACTACTACCCTCATGTGTAAGCATGATCACGAGAAAAAGGACTACTGTGGCTATGAGAACCATATTAGAAGCCTGATCTTGTTTTGCAAGTATAGGGAGTTGAGAAAAGTTCGTGGAAAACGACTCAGCTTTATAGAGGAAATTTTACCATGGAGGCATTAGAAGAACTTGGCAGGAAGTGAAATTTTACCACAAAGGTAACCTTGCAACTCCAATTTGATAGGACATTTTAAGTGAAATGAATTTTATTTCTTGGATTTGACATTATATAGAATGCCAAGTCATTTAAAATAATTTTAAATGATGTGCCATTAGGTATGAGTCTAAATCTTCTGTCTCACTTTTCTTGCTCTATTCTATGTTCTACTAATAAAAAATTGACACGTGTCAACCATTTTTATTAATTTCTAATTTTAAGGGGTTACCTAAAATAAATAAAACCCACCACCAACACATACCCACTACCACCAACCTTTGGTGGTGACACTAGGCAGATATCTCCGGCGCCATCAATGCTGCTAGTCACAACCACTGTCGTTGGCCTGCCTTCAACTGACAGACATCTCTTTTTCAGTCCTTGGACGATGTCCACCTCACTATTTCATCCAAATCTGCATCCTTGTCTAACAGACCAAGCCAATATGCTTTGTGTTTTGGATTGAAAGCCAAAAGTCATCTACTTTCTAGGCGTGCTATCTATTGTCATTCAAAAATATAAGAAGGAAACTGTATAAATTTTCTGTGTCTTGAAGATTGAAAAGGAAGGCTAACGAAACAGTGAAGGTAGGGAATAATTATAAACAAAAATCAAACTTCTTGTGCTTGGGTTTGCTGAACATAAGAGGCGGCTCTTCTGTCAAAACAAAATGTATATTATATTTGGGTTTGCTGAAAATAGAGGCGATGGATGGCCTTCTCTGGCTGGGTTGATGGTGCCGGTGACCTCTTCTTAGTGTCTCCAACAAGGTGGGTGGTGGTGGACCAGCAGTGGTGTATGTGTTGGATTTTAGATTTTTACTTTTATTTATTTATTTTAGGTAACACCATAAAATTATAAATTAATTAAAATGGTTGACGTGTCAATTTTTTGTTAATGGAATATAGAGTAGAGCAAAAAAAAAAAAAAAAATGGAATATAACATTTAGTCTCATTAGATATAATTTTAGATTTGTAATATTAAATATGAACATTTAAAGCTTTTTGAAATCCAGAAAGTGATACTAATAAAGGTCCTTGCAATTTCCAAGCTTAGTCGAGGTTGATTTTTGTGTGCAGTGAAGCACAGCTTCCTAACACATTTTCTAACAAGAGCAACCAGGCGTTTATGAATGGTAATTTGTGGAAACGGATAATAGTTAGTAAACTACAGTATGTATACATGTATATGAATGGATAAAATTTAGCATCTTTATCAAAAGTACATTTTAAAAATAGGCAAAAAAATACATAAACAGAGAAATAACGGCACATATATAGTATGTGTATAATATGTTTACAATTTAAAATTTTGCCAGCCCCAAAATTTGAAAATATTTTCCATATGCTTTTTAGAGATAAATACAATGATTCAACAAAATGCAATCATATAGAAATTTCTCAACAATTTAACTTGAAAAAATCCACTTAATAAAGAAAAATATTTCATTAATCAAGTAAAGTAACTAATAGTAAATACTACTACTAGAATAGAATCAATAGATATTGTATAAGCAAATGGACAAAATTTAACTACAAAATTAATTGTAGTAAACTATAACCTTACCCAATAAAATAAACATTCCAACATATTTTGAAAATCTAACTGATGAATTGCATGTTCTTTATATTCTTAATACACATATTAAATTTTGTATCAATCGGATATTATTTATTATATAATTTATATGCTTTTATTTTAAGCATAATTTTAAACTATCAATACTTGTCATTTAAACAATTTATTGATGAAATAATTGTTGATCTTTAATTTCTTAGAAATTTTGCAAGGATAAAAGATATAAGAAGAATGTGTAATATAATGGTAGATTTGTCAAAATTTACTTCTAATAAAAAGATATTAAGTAAGATTGTAGTTTTAGGTTACAATCAATTTTGTAGCTAAACTTTATCCTAAACAAATAATATTATATAATACTAGAATGGATAAATGAGATTTAAGGGCAAAAAGAGTAATAAAGAGTGAACGTAAAAACAGATTCAGCACTTTACAAGGAATAATTTGAGGTTGTAAACTGTGAGCACAACCTTAGCCTTCAGGAACAATTGAAATTTGATTTTTATTATATAAAAAAAAGAAAAGAAAAAAAGAGTAAAGTATTAATTTAGTAGGGTGAAGATGTATTTTGACTTTTCACATTTACGGTGTTGGTAGTATTTTGGGTTTCACAATGTTTAAGTGATAAGTGTTTCTTTGTTTGAAAGTTTATCTTTTAAGAATTGTTTAAGGGTTTTAGCGATGGTTGTTCACAGTCATATATTAATAAACTATTTTAAGAAATTTTATATGGGAAAATAAAAAAGTAAATACATATTTTTTTCAATTTTTCATAAAAAAAATTTCTAAAATAGTTGATTAATAGATATCCTAATGGCACTCTTTAACCGGACCTATTGTTTAATCATTTACTAATAGTAATATAATCTCTTTAGAGTTTTATCAGTTTCTAGTTTGTAGGTGCCGTATTTATCTGCCAATTTTAATTCTTATTTGTAACTAACGCAATGAAACTCACCATTTCAAAATACCGCATATTATACTATAAAATTAAGAGCCAAATGACAAATAAGTACACATATGTTACACGTTTTTACCAACTATGAAATGGATAACTATAGCAAACAAACCAACTTCATCATAATAACTGTCAATAGCCTTGTAACTAAGTGGTATTATTTGATTTTATTAGGTAAAACTTCAAATATTATTTCTCCATTTGTTGTAAAGGAAAAAAAATCATAAGATATTAATTCAATTTGTTAAAATGAAATTAACAATAAATATTAATAATAAATGGGTTGACTAATAATTCAATGTTACTTACAAAAAAAATAATAATAAATTCAATGTACTAGAATTACAATTACAATTTACAATGAACATTTTAATATATATATATATATATATATATATATTAAAAGTATATAGAAATTTGTTACTATGCGGAAATAAAATCGTATAGATCGCATTCTTTTTGAAGAGCAATAAGCCAATAGCAATAAGGGTTAGGTGGCTAAAGTGGCTAAAAGAACAAACATCCTCCCCACCGGACCACCCCCTCTTCTGAAAAACCAGGGCATACGACAACCATGACCATACATTTACAATGACTACTGTATTTTGCTGGATTATTCCAAAGAGTCAAAATATGAAATAAAAAATGGAACATCCTACCAATATTCTATAAGAATCCATTTGAGTATATAGGCCTTGAATCCTGAGCATTGGACAAAGATAGAATCAAAGGACAATGAAAAGAAGAGTGAAATGTTGGAGAAAATTTATCATGTATTTGATACATACATCTACTCTCTCACATCGTATACATGTAATACCACCTCAGAATACAGACATTGAGTATAACTAAGACCTTTGACACCAGAAATGAAACCAGAGCCAAAACAAGATGACTTGAATCGAATAGAACATGATGTTGTTGAAGATGACTTCTGTAGTGCTTTGACTCACGTGGAGCTCACAGGGCCAACTTCTTTAAAAAAAAAAATTGGAAAAAATAAAAAAGCTGGAGTTGCTTGTAAAATGGCAAGGGAAGCCACGGTTTCAAAGGGATGGTCTTGTAATCCTAAGACTCCTAGAGCTTACATATTACAAATATACAAACTTCAGACAAAATCATACCACATATCCACAACAGAAAAATTGACAAGAAATACGAGTAGTAATGCTACGTTAGTGCCTACATCTACTATCTCCCAGTTCTAGCTTAGCCATCTAAATTATGTATAGTACAAATACAACTCATACAAATTCTAGATACACAATGCGCATTTAGTTAGGTTAGGAGAGATGGTAATTGTGTTACCCATGCCCATACTAAATATGCCGTTGCATGTATATAGGTATTTTGGATTTTGTAATAAGCATTCTCTTTCTATGCTATTTTTGAACAATTAATTGAGGAATGATGTTGTTACTCTTGTTTGTTAATGAAATCAGGTTTTATCAAAAAATGAAATACAAAGCCAACTTATCCAAAGAATTAAGTTTCTTTTAAAAACTCATGATTTATAGTCATGGAAAAATAAATAAAGAAGCTTTCAAGCTCCAAAACATTGGATTTCCACTGGCCATCTTCCATACCTTTGCAACCCCTGCATCACAATGGAGGAAAATAGTAGTCAATAATATTGAAGAAAGACTTAGAGCATATGCGTGATTCTTGAGCATGTGTTTCAACTTACCAAGTTATGTAGAGTGAAGAGTCAAGAAGATCAGTAACTGATATTGTGCTTGAACTAAAACTTGCTTCCAAATCCAAAAGAGAGAGAGAGAGAGAGAGAGAGATAGAACAATAAATTAATTTTTTCTTTAATACACAATGGACAAATATATTTCGAAAGTTCAAAAATTTTCTAAATACTACCTAAATCATATATTCATATCCAACCTCAATCATTTTTTAAAAGTGAAAATAGCACTAAAGCTTGAAGTCATTTTTGTGCGCATAAAACAGATAACAAACTCCGAAAAGATCAAGTATGCACTATGCACTCTCCTATACTAATGCCAACTTAGAAATGACATTACAAATTGGTACTATAGACACTCTATTTTCTACCGACCACTAGATCCCGAACCTAATGATGTAACAAATACTTACAAGAACCATGTATCTATATGATGAGAAGTATGTGAGGCATGATTGTTGATGCGAATGCAAGTTTGTTGGTGCTTATGCATTGTTAGGGCATGCTTCACTGAGCGACTGAAAAGTGAAGACCCTAAAATCACTCTTTTCAAAGTCAAAACTAGCAATTCAAACTTGTGGGGGGCTATGGTTTCAAGGGAGTTTATGGGAATTCAAATCCCAAATTAAAAATTCCTCTAAAAAATAACCTCTAGGCCGTAGGACAATCTTCCCTTTTGAGAGCATAAATTTTTTTTATTGCCTTGTTTATTCTATTAAAATATTTTTTGAAGAGTTTTTTTTTTCTTAAAAAAAAAAAAAAAAAAAACTCTCTTAGAATATATATATATATATATATATATATATATATATATATATATATATATATTTTCCCATAATATTTAGAAATACTAGATGAGACTTATAACTATTGTTGTTCCTAAGAACAATAATATATATGTATATATATATATATATATATTGTGAGAAAGAGCTAAGAACAATAATTGATAAATAAATAATATTCAAATTAACATTTAAATAATAACATATCACATAAACTGGATTTACCATAAAATTAGAGAATAGTGAAAAGATATTACCACGATGATGCTACAAATTGATCTCATAATATGAGAATAAATTACCGGTAGTTCATAAGATTTTAGATAGCAGAGTTGAGGCGTAAACCATGTCACTGTCTCAAGACGATACACACATTTATGGGGTTTTTGGTGTATTAGATTAAAACATTGTGCAGGCCGCCTCTGGAAGATAATAACCCATCCACCTTTGCTAATTATCCTTACAAAACTACACCGTTTGTAAGATATAAAGCTCTCAAATAGTACTTTCTTCTTACCCAAAAATATTGTAGTAAGGATATATTACTTTCATAAAATTAGAATTTTGACTTAGCAAATACGTATGGAGATTTATTTTTTACATGCAAATGGTGCCCATAAGAAATCCGGACATGTTGCCTACAAAGTGGGAAAGCTGAAGAGAATATATTAAATCTCTATGTTACCACTCACCAGATCACCACCAAAATACATTTATATTATGACAAAACTTAGGTACAGTACTTTAGGTGTTGTTCCTTAAGTTCTTCTCTTAAGATTCAGTCATGTGGTTACTTAATTAAAAAATACATTTTCATTTTATGAGAAAAAATCCACATAACTGAATCTTAAAAAAAAAACCTAAAAACTGTACCTAAGTCTTGCACTTTATATTATTAGTTAACAGGAGCATTCTCATTAACATAGCTTTACAGGTAGCAATTGTGAATTCAAAATGTATTTTAATTAGCATTAACACAGCAATCGGTTTTGAAAAGATTATGCACTAAACCATATCAGTTTTTGGTCAAAAACAATTAAGCTATGAAATTAATAGAATGAAAACCGATTCATATTTAATACTGTTATAAATTTTCTTTGAATTCTAAGTTTGAAACGGATATGCCATCAGTGATAGTAAAGCTTTTTTTTTTTTTTTTTTTTTGAGAAACCCAGTGATAGTAAAGCTGAATTCATATATTCACTTAAATGAATATTTAATCAAGATTTAAAATAAATTATAATACATATTATAAAAATATTCCAACAACTATTAGACCTAAACTCTTTTTAAAATAATGTGATTATTTTTTAATAAAATATAGTTAATACGATATAGTTGAATTTTTTTTTTTTTAATTTCATAATTTTTTTAAAGAAAAAAAATGAAACATAATGTATTTTACATTTAATTATTATATAAAGTAAAATATTTTATAAGAGATGGGTTTAAGTTATATCTGGTGTAAGTCTTTAGAGTTACACTTTTTTTAAACCATTGAATTTAAATAGATCCAACGAATAAAAAAAAATTCTCTTATTATTACAAATATTTTTAATAAAATCTCATTAATTACTTCATTTATCATCTGCTAAACCTATCTCTAAGCCCCAAAAAAAAATACACGTCTGACTCTCTCTCTCTCACTATACGTTTGGTTTAAGCCGTTTGTCTCTCCGTTAATCTCTCTCTCTCTCTTTTCTAAACCTGCGTTTCTCTCTCTCTATCTCCTCCTCCATTGCTCCTCCACTTCCACCTCTACAAGTTGCCGGCAGAAAAAGAAGAAAGAAAATTAAAAACCAAGCTGAACACTGTTGAGAGAAAATTCACAATTGTCTTCGATGGGTTGTGGGTCATTTTCCCCCAATGCCAAACAAGATGTTTTTCTGATCTCTGACTTCCCACTCGGCAGCAATGGAGACTTGGGCACTACCCGCTCATCGCCGCACAAGGTGAGTCCACTTTCCCTTTCTTTTTGGCCAGATGAAGTTCTAGGATTTTCTTGCCCCATAAAATAAAATGTTCTGCCATAGGTGTACTTGATTTTTAATTATTTGTTTTTCTTTGATTCCCTTTGATAATCATGTTGATCTATTTGATAATTACAGTTAAGTCCTTGATAAAATGGTGTATCTTGAGTGATTTTTGTATTGGGTAATTAGGAATTCATGGCCAATTGGTTACACAACTTCGGCTCATTCCTTTTGTGCTCCAACTGTTTGATAAAATGCCCCAATGAAATTTTTTTTTTTTTTCCATTTTAAAAAATTTGGGTATGGTTTTTTCATGAAACTTGCCTATTTCTAGATCATGCTAGAAGTTATATTTTTTGCTTAGATATGATCAAGATTAGTGGTATGCATATACATGCACTACAATGTGCAAAGTGAATCTGAGATATGTGTGGTGAGGACAACATTTGGTTAGATGATTTTGTGTTTTTTTTTTTAGGCTTATTTTGATGTTAAAGATGTGGTAAATGTGTGATTGGTGGCTGTTTATTATTGTATTTTGAAGTGTTCTTTATATTTATGGATGTAGTATTTTCGCCCATCCACAATTATTGCCACTTGGACATGAGGGCCACTTAGTTAACCTCTCTTATGTTACTTGGAATTTGATTTTGCAGCAGTTAACCTCTCTTTAAAATTATCAACCTATATAATTCTCTTTGTTTGGCTACAGTTGGTGACTTGGGGGTAACAATCATATGGTTTAATTATATACCATTTTGTTCTACCAAAAAAAGAATTTATTTAAGTTGCCTTTCTTTGTCACAGGGATTATACAAAGCTATTGATTGACTCTCATTGCTAGGCTACAAAATTTAAACTGAGGGTGATATAAAGGAAATACTCAAATCCTTATGGGACTGTAGTGATGTCCAACCTATGTGGAATAAACTGTTTAGCTGGGTTAGATGTGATTTCCCGGCCTTAAATTCCTTTTCAGACTTGGTTGAGCTGGTTGAGCAATGAAAGCAGAAATTGGACCTGTTTACAGTAGTAGCCTGTTATGTTTGGCAACGAAGAAATAAATTGAGAGCAAATGAATCAATTATCCCTCTTCAAGACACTTTGATCTCAGCAGCTCAACTCCTAACAGATTTCCAAAAGAGAAGACTAGTCATTCCATCTTGAAGCCTGATGTCCGATTCTGCTCCTGGTATTGGAGTGTATCAAGACAAAGACTTGGGCAGAGAGGCAGAATGCCATAACAGTGCATTGGAAGAGTTCAAGCCAAGACTAGTTTTCTGTAGTTTTAGGATTAGTTTTTAATTGTTAGCTGTGATTTATATACATGTGTAATGATCTGATTTATATACTAGTCTACAGTTGTTCAAACGTGGGGTTACAGCACTTCTTGATTTGATGCTTGAAATTTGTGGCATTTTTATTCATCCAAACTTTTAAAATGCTTTGGTTTGGACCACATTTGTTATATATCTTCAAATTCTAAACCTTCCTAAACTATATGTAATTATGTCTAAGTTTTGTATAAGCACACTTGTTTATAGTTAAATGCATCAAATTTACTGATTTGGTTTGGTTTTATAGTCATCCCAATTGAATTCCCAGGATTGATGGAGACTAAATGATAGTTACAGTGCCATTGATATAGGTACATCTTCTCATGATTAACATGGTTATGGTGAAGGGACCCTTCAATTATTGAAAGTTGTGTCAAATTTGGCTAAGGAAATTGAACTTGTGCATTTTACGTGAATCAATTTTTTTAACTCTTTAGGGCTATTTGAAAGGATGTGTGTCTATTCAACAAGCAATTATGAGCAAGCAGATAATTGACAAGTTTGGTGACCATGCATATGACACATAAATAGATAGTTTGTGATCTCAAGGACATGAATTTGTGATAAATACAATACCTATGAACTAGAAAAATAAAAGAACCTGTTGGCTGGCCTGACAAGCAAGAAGTATTTAGTGCCTTAAAGTGCAGTAAAGTGCCTTAAATAAAACCACAATGCAGTAAATAAAACCACTAATGCAGTAACTTATGCAGTGCATAAACAAGCAATGCAGTGCAGTAAACAAACAACTATACTAATGCAGTGCAATAAAGAGAACAGTGCAGTAAACAGTGTAGAACCACTAATGCAGTAACTTAAAGCAGCTATATTACATGTTATTTAGAACCACAAACAAAGATAGATCATCCCCTAAGAAACTATTTTTAAAAAAAGCAAACACAAAGCTATAGGTACCCCCTCAAAACAAGAGGTGAACAGTAGAAAATCTGAAAAAAGAGGCATATGTCCTTAAATAATAGTAATCCAACATAGGTCCTTAAAAAAACAAAACAAAAAACCAAATAAAACTATTTCATCATGATTAACAACATAGGTCCTTAAACATAGTTCCTTCATCTACTTGGACTCAATATATATATATATAAATTCCACCAAGAAATGCTCATTTTGTGATTCTCTCCAGCCACATGTACCTACAGTAGAACAAAAGAAGGTATAAGTAAATTTGAAACATGAGATATATATTATTACAATAAAAAATTCTTAAAAAAAAAAAAAAAGACTCGAAAGATGTAATGAAAGAACTCACTTTATGCTAAATCATCAATATCATTGTCATCAACCTCTGTCATGTTTTCTTCATCTTGGTAATCACTTCCTTTGCCATTATATTGTTTACAAGTACGACGATTATGACCATAACCCCCACAAAGTTGACAAGATCGTCTTTTTGTCGTTGCACGAGCTAAGGATATTTCAAGCCCACCTTTAATTCTCCCACTAGGACCTTGTTTCTCGGTACTATTCTTTCGACCTTTGGTTTGTGATACATGTGGATCTTTTATATTCAAAGGAACAATGACAGAGCAGTCTTCTACTTCAACAATGTCAGCTGATTCACCACTCTTGTGATGCATATCCATTTCATCATCTTCCTTATCTTCAAGCAGTTCATTTTCCATTCCAAAAGCTTTCTTAAGGGTGTGGTCTAAGTCTGAGATTATCATTTTATATATATCTTCAGATTTTTCAGCAAGGTAAGACAATTGACTTACACATTGACAAACATGGATGCTTCGTAAGGCTCTTGACATATGATGCTCATCCTCAAAGCTTGATCTATATTCTACACTTTTGAGTTCTTTATTTGCTTCTTTTGTCCAACGTTGTAGGATGTAGTGGCTAGGAATTTGAAAAATATTTTTAACCTGGAAGATTAATAACATGTGCCTATAAACAATTCCCATAAACTCAAAAGGTTGGCAGTCACATTCACAAACTTTTGATTCCAAGTTCAGCTTCACAATAAATGCATCATCTGGATCAAAGGAACTTGTTACTTTGTACCTATAAAAAGTTCCATTTTTCTCAACATTTTCCTTTGTAAAGTGATTACTACTCACCAATTCTTTTTGGAACTTGCTAAATATAGTTCTCGTGTATATAGAAGCAGCTTGATGCTCTATTTTTGAGCCAATTACCAAAGAAGGTGTTTTATGTCTTGAATCAAAGTCTTCCTTCCTTTCTTTCTTATAACGACTGTCCACCGCCTTTGCGAATTTGATCACAAAATCCTTTAATGTAGTTCTTGAGTTAACAAGGGAGTCAAAGAACGCTTTGATGCTTTCACTTCTTTGGGTAGTGTTCATTCCTACAAAGAAAGTATTTCTATTGTAAACCGGTACCCATGACTCTCGAATATTATATAATCCTTCAAGCCATTCATTTCTCTCCAAGCCATAAGTCAATATTAGACTCTTCCAAGCCTCCTCAAAATTTTCCACACTAGGTGACTCACGTATGCATCTCTTCAACTCACGTTTGAATGTTGACTTCTTATGATATATATGGGAAAGTTTCTCTAGAAATTTCTTCTTAATATGCCAAAGACAAAGACGATGACGAGTTCTTGGGAATACCTTTGCAATAGCTGCACCCATGGCTAAATCTTGATCCGTAATGATAGATTTTGATTCCTTCCCCCACATTGCTTGAAGCCAAGTTTCAAATAGCCACACAAAAGTTTGTTCTATCTCATCTTGCAACAATGCACAACCAAATAAAATTGATTGACAATGATGGTTTAACCCCATAAAAGGAGCAAATGGCATATCATACTTGTTTGTTTTGTAAGTTGTGTCAAATGTCACTACATCCCCAAAGTATTGATAAGCCATTCTTGATCGCGCATCCACTCAAAAAAAAATTAACCATATGGCCAACATCATCACATTGAATTGCATAAAAGAAATTGGAGTTTTGAGTTTGTTGTTTTCGGCAATAATTAAGGACAGCTGAGGCATCTCCAGCATCTAGATTTTTTCCCCTAACATCTCTCAAGTGATTCCAACAATCTCTACTTGTAAATGTCTGGTCACCTACATTGAACATCATGGCAACTTTTCCTGTTGGAAGACCTTCTTCACCAAAATTTTCAACTAGACTCTTAGCAGCAGTAGACATTTTTTTATGGCATTGGAGGTATGACACACTTTTTGGACTAATAATACCATGATTGTGGTTGTTGTCAAATCCTTTCACAACCCATTTCTGCAACTTCTTATTCTTCATGACCCTAAGCATTGTGTCACATCCAGTTCTAAGACTTGAGTAACTTCTACGGGCCTTGTTTTCATCATCTCTGCTCAAGCCACTGTCTAATGCATTTTTTGTTTTGCGCTGCCCTTCACTACAACATACATAAATACGACTTGTTACATTATCACTTATGGGTGCTTTTTTACTCGTACGGATACGGATTCCAAAACCTTCCTTTTTGGCAAATTCTTTGTAAAAAGTTTCAACATCATCAAGGGAGTCAAATTGCATTCCGACATATGGCTTGGATTTCAACTCACAATCACCAAAATCTTCAAGCGGTAACTCTTGCTCTGATGGTCTTAAATTGTTTAGGGCATCATATAACTCTTCACGTTCCATCTGCGATTTAGTAACTATAAGAACCAATACAAATAATGAACACAAATAAAAAATATGCAAACATTTTAAATAAAAATGTTTAAAATGACAAAGATATAAAAATGTATATAATCATAATCAAACACTCAAATTGACTTGAAGTTATAAATATGACAAAGATATAAAAATGTACATAAATTATTAATACTCATGCCCCTCTAATCGTTCATCCAAGAAAAAAAAAATCTTATAAAAAAAATCTCATTCCCCTCTATTCAAAAGTTTTTTTTTTTTTTTGATAAACTATTCAAAAGTTAGTTTTGGGTCCAGATTGGCCTACCACAACAAAAACCCTCCAATCAAACCCAAAGCAATCACAATTCCCATTTTATTAATCATTGTCACTGCCACATGTTTTGGGAAATAAATTAACAAACATAGTTTTCATTCGCTTTAAAGATAGAAAATGATTCAGCAAAGAGAAGAAATAGAATATATATATCCAAATGTTGGATGTATACTGCTAGGGAATAATATAAATGTCCTTCCCATCGCATGTTACATACCCAATAATACATTTGGACTTTTCTTATTACAATCTAAGCAGACCAAGTTGAGACATTAAATGGATTGATGAAATGAGTCTGACCAGGACAAGTACAATGACCACACTCTGGCCAAGTTGCTCTTGACATGCCCCTCTTAAGTGTATTGTATTGCTAAATGTGACACCAATGTAACACATGTGTAAAATTGATCACGTATTTATTCTTCTAATCTGTCTAGTGCTCCAATACATTGATAGAAGCCTTGCATCTTCAGTATAGGGATAGTTTATGTCAAGTTCATGTCAATAATTCTTATTACAAAGATGACTACATAAAAGTCATTTTTTGCCAAACCTAGGTCAATAATTCTCCCATAAATTACGACACAAAAAGAAAAAATAAAATAAAATAAAATAAAAGAAAAAGAAGGCAAAAGAAACATTTTTCCACACTCCAATCACAGCCTCAAAGGCCTATCCTTTCCCCACATTTTTCTCATTAAACAAGCAGTGTAGAAGGCAAGTCAAGCCATTTGAACTTCACCTTTTGTAGGGAAATTGTCACCATAGGCTAAGTTAAGCTTAGAATTCGCAAACCTCTCCTTCTCCCCATCACCCCACAATGCATAGGCTTCCTCTCCATGAATTGCATCATCCCCAGTTTGCAACTCTTCCTCAGACAGTAACATAATCATAACCAAACACTCAAATTGACACTCAAATTCAATTTCAACTTTGAAAACAAGATATTTCTACCAGATAGTGTTTTTTATTTATTTTTTATTAAATTGCTCCAGAGCAGTTGCATCATCAAAATCATTAATTGGTTGGCAAATTGCTGTTTGTCCATTATCGGCCACCTATATAAGTTCATGTCTCTTTCTCGCAAAAGAAAAAAGAATTAATATGTTCATGTCTAGCTTCAGTGATGTCTTTTGTTTATCAATTTCTTCAACTATTCAACACTGTAAGTCACAGTGTAAGTTTTTTTTTAAAGCACTCACAACTTGGGGATGTAACTAGGGAACTACCAACGATGTAAGTCAGCGTAAGTTTCTCTAAATTTACTACACATACAATGGTTTTATATTGAATATGTATTTTAAGTTCTAACAAATCTGTATTGCCACATGCTTCTTTGTGAACCATTTACTGTGTTCCAGAAAAGAAAAAAGAAAAAAAAAACAGAGCACACACAACAAAAAAGAAAGGAAAAATAGAAACAGAGTACTCACCATGGTGGAGGTGGAACAATGGTGGAACTTTAATGTGATTTGTACTCACAATAGAAACAGAGCACTCACAACACGTTAATGTGATTGGGTTTTTTTTTTTTTTTTTTTTTTTTTTTTTTTTTTTTTTAATTTCTGGCGGCAACCTGGAACAATGGTGGAGGAGCAAAGTAGAGAGTCAACCCAGATAAAGAATTACATTAAAATAAATAAATAAAAAAAGGAAAAATAGTTGACCTTGAGGGAGAAAGAAAGAGAACCAACCTGCAATTCCTATGAGCTCTTTTGGTACCCAAGAAACAGAGTACTCACACACACCCACAGTTCGACTTGGGTTTTTTTTTTTTTTTTTTTTTTTTTTTTTTTTTTTTTTTTTTTTTTTTTTTTTTAATGGCGGCAACCAATGGTGACCTTGGTTTTTTTTTTTTTTTTTTGGCGGCAACCTGGAACAATGGAGGAGCAAGGTAGAGACTCAGACGGAGACAAACAGAGAGACAAAGGATTGAACACCAAACGTAGAGAGAGGGAGAGTCAGACGTATTTTTGTTGGGTTTAGAGATACGTATTGAATGCAATAAAAAAGGGACAATTAATGAGATAGTTGTAAGAATGTTGACATTAATGAGGGTTTTTTTTAACCATTGGATCAACTTAAATCTAATGGGTTAAAAAAGGTGTAACTCTTTAGAGTTACACCAGTTGTAACTTGAACCTATCTCATTTTGTAAATAATATAATGTATGGTTGGAATTTGTTTCTAATACTCTTTATAAACAATTTGTCCTCTATACGTCATAAATGACCTAAAGGTGAAGTAGATATAAGTAAATCCATATTAAAATAAAATAAAATAAAAGACTTCAATAACATAAGAAAAATATAATTCTCAAGAATCTATCAACATTACACTGAGAATGTGACATAATTGTTAATGAACTGCAACTCCTCTCCCTACACAAACCTCATTTCCCAATGCATTATCAAGGTGGACTGAATAGACCAAGTAGATTGAAATGAACCAAAATTAACTGAATGAAACAAAGTGGATTGAATGAACCAAACGAGCTAAATGGACCATATTGGATTGAAGCGAACCAAATGAGACTGAACGGACCAAAGTGCACCGAAATACTATGCAAATGTTACTCAATAAGAGTGTAATAACAATAAATGTTCTCTCTCTCTCCCTTAATTATTAGTATCTACTTTGCTTAATAATCAAGGTTATTGAGTTTGCTAAATGAACAAAAGGGAACAGTTAATGGATGTACTAAAGACATTAATTTTGTAAATATTTTTAGAACCTTTTTATGAAAAAAAGGAAAAAAATATTGACATTTTTTTATTTTTCATAAAAGTTTTATCGAAAGTTTTTTAAAAATGGTCACTACCAAATACGCACTCGTTAACGGGACCACAAACAAATATTAACGCGTTCTTTTCCCTTAAAGCCGAGCCCTAACCTTGTTCATTCACAAGCCCAATTTGGGGATTCCAATTGGGGCTAATTCATAATTTTAAATAGCTTCGGGACCAATCTCAAACTTCCTAAATTTTCAAAGAAAACCCATTTATCTCTTTCTCTTTCATTCCATGGCTTTCATGTTAGCTTTGGAACCCGCATATCTTGAAATCCGTTTCTCTTTCTCTCGCAGAGCGCTTCCAATGAGCCAAGGTAATGCTAATAACACTCTGCCCTCTCTGCTTTGATTCGAAATCCTCCCGGTATATGCATTATTTGGGTCTTGTTGTGGAAGTTGATCAGAGTCTTTTTTTTTTTTTTCTTTTTGGATGGAGTTGACCAAAGTCTTGATTGCATGTAATCTGCTCTTTTTTATACAAATTTATTTTGATGGGTCTTGTTTATTTTTATTTTATATAGAACCCATGTTTCAAAGATAGGATTTTTAAGTGTTCAAAATGATAGCTCAAGTCTCTTCCCCTGTTTTGCGTTTTGAATAAGCAGATAGATGTAGTTAGCTCCCCTGTTCTCTATTAAGTATTAAAATAATAATAATAATAATAATAATAATAACATTTGGGAAAGGAAAGGTGATTATAGATGGATGATATAATATAGGGAAATGTTGACAGGTTTCCTGAGAGCATTAGTTTAGGAACTATTTAAAAAAAAAATTATGAAAAAAAGAAGTAATTAATTGTTTTGTCGACTTTTAATATTTTTCATAAAAGTGGTAAAAAAAACTTTCCTAAAATGGTTTGTGAACAATTTTCATATAGGCATCCATTAACAGGACTCATAATATATATTAGTCAATTATTATCAAAAGTGATCCATGCTTTCCAAAAATCACAGTCCTATACATTATCTATTTATGATTGTATCAAGAGTGATCTCACCAGTCTAACTAGAGTATGTGTTGAACTTGAACTCCTTAATCTTTTAGTCACATCAAAAGGGAAGAGATGTTTTGCAATCTAAAGGAAAATGATTCCACCCATTAATTCTAAGAATGTACTTTGTATCTATTCCTAGTCATTTCATGTTTCTTCCATGCCTTTTCAATGGCCTAAAAAAGAATTGTATGCGCAGCGATGGTCCTTGGCCGTATGCATTTGTGTTAGATTGTACTGATTAATTTACTCCTAAACATGGCCGTAGTACTGAACTTTGCTACCTGTTGATCTATTAAATGGTCATTATTACTTATTAGCTGACATTTCTACTTACTCTAAAGTTGAGATCCTTTTTGTTTTAGCTCTCTGCTTCTAGTTTTTAATATTGCAGATTGTACTCTTTTATTTATTTAGTCTTTTTGGGTATCCTCCAATGGGCTAAAACATTGAAATTCACTGGAATTAATAAATAAATTACCTTATACAATTTCCAGAGTTGTGACAAGCTCAGAAGCTACAAAACTTCTCAGCCTTCATCAATCCAAAGCTGCAATCCCTCTCTCCATTTTCAACTTTCTACTTCTTTTATGCTTTATAATTTTTCCTCAGATAAAAAAAAGAAAGAAAGAATGATATATTGATGCAGGTTGGATGCATAAAAGGATGGTTTGAAGCTTTCATTTAGCTTGGTTTTTGAACTGCTTTTCTGAGCATATGATTACACTTGAGCTTTGTTGGCTCCAGCAACCACTAAGCTGTTTTCCTGAATCTGTTGTTATGCTGTAGAAAAATTTAAACAGATTAAGATATTCTCTAAAAGTTCAGAGAAAGAACATTTAATCTACTAATACTAGTTTAAAAGTAGCAAGCCAGCAACTACAATGCCATTTTCTTTGACCTATGTTTCCAATTAAAATCTTCTAATTGGGCTCTTGAGGCACTATATTGTCTAACAAGATTGAGCGGCCTACATTTTTTTGGGGTTACCTGTTCTATAGTCATATGTCATCTACTAGTGCTTATTCATTGCTTGGATAGTTTCATTTGCTATTGCTTATTCTTTTAAGTTTTAGTCCGTGAAGCCTGTTTAGCTGATTGTTGAAGTGGCCTAGGTGAGGGATTATAAGCCCTCAGCAGTTGGCATAGCAAAGGAGACAAATTGCAATGACAAAGGCCTGATGCAGAGGGTGAATCATACAAAACGGCTGTTATTTTAAGTGGACCATATGAATTATGTTGAATGCATCAATATGGACTGTATGTCACCAAAGAAAACAATCATTTGATGATTTTCAGCTTGATGTCAAAGGCTGTCAAGATGTTTAATGCTTCTTTTGACAATTTTGTGAAAGTGGAATTTCTTGAGGGTGATTGTTTAAGAGAGAGAGATTGACCATTGAATTTACTTTGATCAATATTCTGTAGAAATTTAAACAGATTAAGATTTACTCCAAAAGGTCAGAAAGAAGAGAATTTGTTATACTAATAGTGATATAAAAACAGCAACTACAATGGCATTTACTTTGACATAAGTTTCCAATTGTGCTTCCTTTCCTTTTGTATCTGGTTTATAGTCATATGTCATTGCTACTGCTTATTCATTACCAGGACAAATTCATTTGCTGTTGCTTATTGTTGTGATTCTTGAAACCCCTTTAGCTGATTGTTGAAGCAGGGCTCCCAGCAAGCTAGGGGCTGGAAGTGCCCCCAGTGGGCATTGGGGGAGGTGGAGGTCTCTTCTTATGTGAGCCTAGCAATGGAGCAGTGTTGTGGCTCACAAAGACCCTTTGACTGAATCTTGGAGAAGGGATATAAGTGCCCGGATTGGGCGCCGAGGGAGGGACTTGGTGTCTCAAAGGAGAGACACTGTGGCTGGCTAAGGTCTTTTGACGGATAGATGATGGAGTGACTTGACCTTGAAGTGACTCAAACAAATGGTGTTTATTTACTATATTTTGCTCTTCTCTATGGAAGATTCTGCTTGCCTCGTGTGCATATGCATGTATGCTCGTGAGAATAAACACTGCTCTGATTATGAGAAGCATATTTTGAAGCCTCATCTTGTTCTGTAAGTATATATAGAGTTGAGAGCAATTTGATGGAGAATGTCTTAGGCTTTTGGCTTTATAAGGAGTAATTTTTACCGCACAGGCATCAGAAGAATCTGGTAAGAAGCCAATGTTTTACTACAAAGGAAACCATGGTAGTCACAAAGGAATCCATTTCCATCCTTGCAACTAAAAATTTGTCCATTTGAACCGCATTAAGGTTTTTTTTTTTCTTTTTTTTGAAAGTGACCAATAAAGGTCCGTTCAAATCCCAAGCTCCAAGCTGGGAGTGGAGGTTCTACATATGCCTTGGAGGCTTGGCCATGTTTTGCTCAAATATTTTGTGTAGTGAAGCACAATTTCCTAAGTCCTGACCATTTTCTAACAAGAGCAACCAGGCATTTATGAAATTCTAATTGGTGGAAACAGACAACGGTAGCAAACGAACCAACATCATCAAAATATTTAAACGAGTTGGCTAATTTTTAAATTTTACGTTATAAAGCAATATTCAATGTGTTAGAATTAAAATGATCTCCTTATGACTATTTTAAAAAGTGGAGAGAAACTTATAACTTTATGAAAATTATCTACTGGTTAATGAAAATAATATACTGGTTAGATTTTTTTTTTTTTTTTTTTTTTTTTTTTTTTTTTTTTTTTTTCAGAAAGCAGAAAGGGCGGATTAAAGTGGAAACATAGCCATAACAGACAAAGAAAGACACCTTTCTTCTTCTTCTTCTTCTTTGAGGGGGGAAACACACCTTAATTTCTTCAATGTGAAAGTTTTAAGTTCTTTAAACTTTATGAACTAAAAAGTGGACTATCGACTATTCTATAAAAGACGGTTGAAAATGTCACTACTTGGGAAACATGGCCATACCATAAAAAACACCTTTTTTGAACAAATGTTTACATTGAACTTTTGTGTACTCTAGTTAAATGGAATCATTTTCTCAAAAAAAAAAAAAAAAGGTTAAATGGTATCAAAAGGCTATAAAAAAAAAAAAAAAAAAAAAAAATAACTAAAAAATGGAATATCTTTTTCTTCTTCTCTTTTTTTATTTTTTATTTTTATTTTTATTTATTTTTATTTTTTGAGAATATCAAATATTCTCTATTTAAGACTCAGTTGAAAAATGTCCACCATTTGGCTAACATGAGCATACCATACAAGAAAGGAATAAAATTCCTTTGTCTTGTTGGTAGTGTTCCACTTTATATAGTTTATATCATACAGACTGCTATATGCCATATATCTTATTTTTATTTTTATTATCCATTTTAAACTATAGTTATATTATGAGAAAAAATTAATGAATAAAGTATGTTGTGATTGGTAGAACATAAAATAGAATAGAAAATTGTCTTTTTTTATCAATATAAAAATTGAAGTTTTAGTATACAAGTGGTTAAATAGTAGTATAGTTTTTTTTATTAGTCAAAGTGGTTAAATGGTATCAAAAGCCAAAAAATTGAACTATTAAATGAATAGCAACTATTCTAGAAGCGTCCTTTAACCAAGGAGAAGAAAAGAAAAGAGAGAAAGAAAATAAAAAGAGGAAGTATTTTATAAGATTGAATGGACAAATGTCCAGTATTGGGAAATACATGGACGTACCACTCAAAGAATGGAATAAAAATCTTATGTCATACAATTGTTTTTTCACTTTATAAGTTATACCCGTGTAAGAATATTATGTTTCCACTTCATACAAGAGTGTGATGCTGTGTGGAGTGGAAACGCCATACATCTTCTCACTTATACCCTACAAACTTTATTTTGTAACATATTTGATATATATATTCGACATATGTTAAGCTGCAATCATTAGAATATTAACCCAGTGGGGTTGGCCGAGTGGTTGGGCATTCGGTTTCAAAGTGACTGTCTTGGATTTGACTATGAGCTCCCTAGTTCAAGTCCAGACACCAGCATTTTGAAAAAACTCACTAGGCCAGTGATTTACTTCGCTATGGGCCCACTCATCATGAATATTGATTATTCTCTAGTTGAAAGTTTTGAGAAAACACTGTGGGAAACCCAAAAAAAAAAAAAAAAAAAATCATTAGAATATAAAGACTGCCATTTTTCCACTTCATACAGGAGTGTGATGTTGAATGGAATGGAAACACCATATATATTCCCATCTATGCTACCCTACCAATTTTAATTTGTCACTTATTTGATATATATATATATATATATATATATATATATACTTGACATGTGTTAAGTTGCAATTAATGGAACACAAAATGCATTTCTTACCTATGTCAACATTATTGAGTTTTCTATACTTGTGGTTAAGTGGTATTAGACAGAAAAAAAAAAAAAAAAAAAAAAAAAAAAAATCGAGTCTGTTGAAATATGCCCACTATTTGTACTTTTCTATGCAGTATGCACGGAAATGACAAACGACCTAATAATCACCAACATAGCATTTTGTACTGGTCGATAGAGAATAAATCTAGGGGTGGAAAAGTTCTGCCTTGTTTTGAAGGATAAGGCCAAACCCTCAGCTATATTTATTTTTGTATTTTGTTAGTGAAAAGAGACTTGTTAAATTTACTTGCATCGATCACAAGGAAAGAGATGCTTTGCCAATTGCCATCAAAATGAAAAAGATCCCACCAATATAATTGAATGCCAAGTCATGATCCTCGGATTTCTGCATTATTTTAGGTTATATCGTACTGAAGAGAAATTAAACGGAAATCGCTAATAAATAGATAGATAGAACAAAGATATAACAGAAGGTTGACCAAAAGAAGAGAGGAATGTTGAGTAGAAAAGTTCTTTTGAGTTGGTGATTAAAATTGCGTAGAGTTCTTTTGAGTTTGGCAAATCATTACCCAATTGCCTTAGTAGAAAAGACAACCATAATGAAAATGTGTATTTGCTTTCATAAGATTGAGATGTGCTTTCCAACCCAACACACCACTCTTATCGAAGTTTGCTATGTATTTCAATATGCTTACAATACTCTCAAATTTTCTTCTATTTTGTTATTTTTTATTGTTTCTACTTTTGTGTTTCACTAATGGTTATTTTCCTCAATTACAGGTTACCAAAATACAATTTCGATCACGTTAAAATACATTCATGATCATGTTCTCTCTTTTTATCATTTTGGTTTGTTTATAGTTTATTATTTAGTTGTTATAATATATATATATATATATATATATATATATGTATGTATGTATATATTGAGAGAGAGAGAGAGAGAGAGAGAGAGAGAGAGAGAGAGAGAGAGAGAGAGAGAGAGAGAGAGAGAGAGAGAGAATATTTGAATATGTTTTGCAATGTGCATACCAACTATTTGGTTAATTGCTTAAAACAAAGCATAGTCTTTATAGATTGTAGTAAAGTTCTTGAAATTATTTGTATTCATATTTGAATATTAAAATCACATCACTATATGAACATATGATCACAATAGTTGTTACAACACAAAAAATGTTTAACAAATATTTATAAATTAATAGGACAAAATTTAGCTATAAAATTGGTTATAGTCTAAAACTATAACCTTACTTAATATCTTTTTATTAGAGGTGAATTTTGAAAAATCTACCATTGGATTACATTTTCTTCTTAAATCTTTTATGCTTACAAAATTTATATAAAATTAGAAATCAGTAACTATGTAATTATTAAATTCTTTAAATTGCAAGTTTTTATAGTTTAAAATTATGCATAAAATGTAAACTTATAGATTATATAGTAAATAATATCCAAATAACACAAAATTTGATATGTATATTAAGAGAATATAAAGAACATGCAATTCAGCGGTTAGATTTTCAAAATATGTAGTAATGTAAATGATATTAAAGGTTGTAACCTTATGTTACAACCAATTTTATAACTAAATTTTGTCCAAATTAATATTACTTAATATATGTTAGGCCTCAAGTGTAAATATGAGTGGCTCTAGGTTTGAATGTGATCTAATAGTGTTTTATAGCGCAACAATTATTAACAAAAAGTAATGTTAAGTTGACTAATTTTTAAGAAAAAAAGAAAAAAGAAAAAAGAAAAAAAAAGAGATGGGTTTGAAATGAGTTTGGATTCATTAAATATATGTGGAACAACTTTAAGATTAAATTGCTAACATTTAATAGAATTTGGAACGAGTTTGAGTAAGTGTCATTCCATGTTTTGTCTAATATTTTGTGCAGTAAAGCAAAATCTCCTGAGTCCTGAGCATTTTCTAACAAAAGCAACCAAGCATTTATGAAATGCTAATTGGTGGAAACAGACAACAGTAGCAAACGAACAAACATCATCAAAATATTTAAACGAGTTGGCTAATAATTCAATGTTACTTATAACAAAGTAATTCAAATATTCAATGCGTTAGAACTATTTTAAAACGTAGAGAGAAACTTATTACTTCATGAAGATAATATATTGGTTAGATCCCATTCTTTTTCTAAAAGCAAAATAGGCGGGTAAAAGTAGAAACATGGCCAAACAATGAAAGACACCTTTCTTACGAATAAGTTTTATGCTCTAAAAGAACTGAAAATTGGAATATCGACCATTCTATAAGGTAGAAACATACCCATACCATACAAAGAAAGACACCTTTCTTATCCATGTCAACATTAAAGTTTGTATACTCTGGTTATTAAATGGTATCAAAAGGCAAAAAGACGACCTAACAAAAGGAATAGCAACCATATTATATTTATGAGACTGTTGAAAGTGTCCAATATTTGACTAACGTGGGCATGCACGCATACAAAGAAAGGAATAAAAGTCCTTTGTGTTGTGGGTAGTGTTCCACTCTATAGTTTAAATTCTACCGGCTGCAATATGTCAAATATCTTTTTATTATTATTATTATTATTGTAAACTTTGGTTATTTTATAAGAAAAAATTAATGATCATAATAAATTGTAATTGGTAGAACATAAAGTAGAATAGAAAAATGTCTTTCTCACTAATGTGAACATTAAAAACAAAAAATGGTATACTTATGGTTAAATGGTATCTCTTTTCTTTTCTTTTTTCTCAAAGTGTTTAAATGGTATCAAAAGACAAAAAATTGAACTATAAAATAGAATATCAACTGCTCTATTAAGATTCCTTTAACCCAAAAATAATAATAGTAATAAGAGACAGGGTAGAAAAAGAAGTATTTTATAAGTGTTAATGGAAAAATGTCCACTATTTGGGAAACATGGGAATACCACACAATGAAAGGAATAAAATCCTATGTTATACAATTGTTATTTCACTTTATAGTTTATATCCGTAAAAGTATATTATCGTATTATGTTTTGGTTTTATACAACATCACACTCACATGCAATGTGTGGGCCATACTCAGGTATGAGACCCATATATTAAGGGTCCGTTTGGTTGGGATGATGGAAAAATGAGATGCTAGAAAATAGAGGGAGGATATAAAAATGAGATGATAGAAACATAGGTCCGTTTGACCTATATTTCCAATTAAAATCTTCTAATTGAGCTCTTGAGGCACTATATTGTCCAACAAGATTGGGGGGCCTACATTTTTTTGGGGTTACCTGTTCTATAGTCACATGTCATCTACTAGTGCTATTCATTGCTTGGATAGTTTCATTTGCTATTGCTTATTCTTTTAAGTTTTAGTCCGTGAAGCCCGTTTAGCTGATTGTTGAAGTGGGCTAGGTGAGGGATTATAAGCCCTCAGCAGTTGGCATAACAAAGGAGACAAATTGCAATGACAAAGGCCTGATGCAGAGGGTGAATCATACAAAACGGCTATTTTAAGTGGACCATATGAATTATGTTGAATGCATCAATATGGACTGTATGTCACCAAAGAAAACAATCATTTGATGATTTTCAGCTTGATGTCAAAGGCTGTCAAGATGTTTAATGCTTCTTTTGACAAGTATGTGAAAGTGGAATTTCTTGAGGGTGATTGTTTAAGAGAGAGAGATTGACCATTGAATCTACTTTGATCAATATTCTCTAGAAACTTAAACAGATTAAGATTTGCTCCAAAAGGTCAGAAAGAAGAGAATTTGTTATACTAATAGTGATATAAAAACAGCAACTACAATGGCATTTACTTTGACATAAGTTTCCAATTGTGCTTCCTTTCCTTTTGTACCTGGTTTATAGTCGTATGTCATTGCTACTGCTTATTCATTACCAGGACAAATTCATTTGCTGTTGCTTATTGTTGTGATTCTTGAAACCCCTTTGGCTGATTGTTGAAGCAGGGCTCCCAGCAAGCTAGGGGCTGGAAGTGCCCCCATTGAGCATTGGGGGAGGTGGAGGTCTCTTCTGATGTGAGCCTAGCAATGGAGCAGTGTTGTGGCTCACAAAGGCCCTTTGACTGAATCTTGGAGAAGGGATATAAGCGCCTGGATTGGGCGCAGAGGGAGGGACTTGGTGTCTCAAAGGAGAGACACTGTGGCTGGCTAAGGTCTTTTGACGGACAGATGATGGAGTGACTTGACCTTGCAGTGACTCAAATAAATGGTGTTTATTTACTATATTTTGCTCTTCTCTATGGAAGATTCTGCTAGCCTCATGTTCATATGCATGTATGCTCGTGAGAAGAAACACTGCTCTGATTATGAGAAGCATATTTTGAAGCCTCATCTTGTTCTGTAAGTATATAGAGTTGAGAGCAATTTGATGGAGAATGTCTAAGGCTTTTGGCTTTATAAGGAGTAATTTTTACCGCACAGGCATTAGAAGAATCTGGTAAGAAGCCAATGTTTTACTACAAAGGAAACCATGGTAGACACAAAGGAATCCATTTCCATCGTTGCAACTAAAAATTTGTCCATTTGAACCGCATTAAGGTTTTATTTATTTATTTATTTTTTTTTTATTTTTAAAATATCCAGAAAGTGACACCAATAACGATCCATACAAATCCCAAGCTGGGAGTGGAGGTTCTGCTTATGCCTTGCCATGTTTTGCTCAAACATTTTGTGCAGGAAGCTCAATCTCCTGAGTCCTGACCATTTCTAACAAGAGCAACCATGTATTTATGAAATTCTTATTGGTGGAAACAGACAACAGTAGCAAACGAACCAACATCATCAAAATATTTAAACAAGTTGGCCAATTTTTCAATTTTACGTTGTAAAGCAATTCAATGTGTTAGAATTAAAATGATCTCCTTATGATTATTTTAAAAAGTGGAGAGAAACTTATAACTTTATGAAAATTATCTACTGGTTAATGAAAATAATATACTGGTTAGTTCTCATTTTTTTTTTTCAGAAAGCAGAAAGGGCGGATTAAAGTGGAAACATAGCCATAACAAAGAAAGACACCTTTCTTCTTCTTCTTCTTCTTTTTTGAGGGGGGAAACACACCTTTCTTCAATGTGAAAGTTTTAAGTTCTTTATACTTTATGAACTAAAAAGTGGACTATCGACTATTCTATAAAAGAAGGTTGAAAATGTCACTACCTGGGAAACATGGCCATACAATAAAAAAAACACCTTCTTTTTTTGAACAAATGTTAACATTTCAAATATTCTATTTAAGACTCAGTTGAAAAATTTTCACTATTTGGCTAACACGAGCATACCATACAAGAAAGGAATAAAATTCCTTTGTCTTGTTGGTAGTGTTCCACTTTATATAGTTTATATCATACAGACTGCTATATGCCATATATCTTATTTTTATTTTTATTATCCATTTTAAACTATAGTTATATTTTGAGAAAAAATTAATGAATAAAGTATATCGTGATTGGTAGAACATAAAATATAACAGAAAATTGTCTTTTTTATCAATATAAACATTGAAGTTTTAGTATACAAGTGGTTAAATAGTAATATAGTTTTTTTTTTTTAATTATTATTCAAAGTGGTTAAATGGTATCAAAAGCCAAAAAATTGAACTATTAAATGAATAGCAACTATTCTAGAAGCGTCCTTTAACCAAAGAGAAGAAAAGAAAAGAGAGAAAGAAAATAAAAAGAGGAAGTATTTTATAAGATTGAATGGAAAAATGTCTACTATTTGGAAATACATGGACGTACCACTCAAAGAATGGAATAAAAATCTTATGTCATACAATTGTTTTTTCACTTTTTAAGTTATACCCGTGTAAGAATATTATGTTTCCACTTCACACAAGAGTGTGATGCTGTGTGGAGTGGAAACACCATATATCTTCTCACTTATACCCTACAAACTTTATTTTGTCACATATTTGATATATATATTCGACATGTGTTATAAGCTGCAATCATTAGAATATAAATTCAGTGGGGTTGGCCGAGTGGTTGGACACTCGGTCACAAAGTGGCTGTCTTGAGTTTGATTAGAAGCTCCATAGTTTAAGTTTAGGCATCAGCACTTTGAAAAAACTCCATGGGTCAGCAATTTACCCCACTATGGGCACACTTGTCACAAACAGTGATTTGTCTCTGGTTGAAAGTTTTGAGAAAACATTGTGGGAAACCAAAAAAAAAAAAAAAATCATTAGAATATAAAGACGCCATATTTCCACTTCATATTGGAGTGTGATGTTCTATGGAATGGAAACACCATATATATTCCCATCTATACTACCCCACCAATTTTAATTTGTCACATATTTGATATATATATATATATATATATATATATATATATATACACTTGACATGTGTTAAGTTGCAATTAATGGAACACAAAATGCATTTCTTACCTATATCAACAGTATTGAGTTTTCTATACTTGTGGTTAAGTGGTACTAGACACACACACACACAAAAAAAAGGAACTAGAAAATAAAATATCGAGTCTGTTGAAATATGCCCACTATTTGTACTTTTGTATACAGTATGCACGGAAATGACAAACGACCTAATAATCACCAACATAGCATCTTGTATTGGTCGATAGAGAATAAATCTAGGGGTGGAAAAGTTCTGCCTTGTTCTGAAGGATAAGGCCAAACCCTCAGCTATATCTATTTTTGTATTTAATTTGTTAGTGAAAAGAGACTCGTTAAATTTACTTGCATCACAAGGAAAGAGATGCTTTGCCAATTGCCATCAAAATGAAAAAGATCCCACCAATATAATTGAATGCCAAGTTATGATCCTGGGATTTCTGCATTATTTTAGGTTATATCGCACTGAAGAGAAATTAAACGGAAATCGCTAATAAAAAGATAGATAGAACAAAGATATAATAGAAGGTTGACCAAAAGAAGAGAGGAATGTTGAGTAGAAAAGTTCTTTTGAGTTGGTGATTAAAATTGCGTAGAGTTCTTTTGAGTTTGGCAAATCATTACCCAATTGCCTTAGTAGAAAAGACAACCATAATGAAAATGTGTATTTGCTTTCATAAGATTGAGATGTGCTTTCCAAGATCCAACACACCACTCTTATCGAAGTTTGCTATGTATTTCAATATGCTTACAATACTCTCAATTTTTCTTCTATTTTGTTTTTTTTTTTTTTTTTTAATTGTTTCTACTTTTGTGTTTAACTAATGGTTATTTTCCTCAATTACAGATTACCAAAATACAATTTCGATCATGTTAAAATACATTCATGATCATGTTCTCTCTTGTTATCATTTTGGTTTGTTTAGAGTTTAACATTTAGTTGTTATAATATATATATATATATATATATATAGAGAGAGAGAGAGAGAGAGAGAGAGAGAGAGAGAGAGAATATTTGAATATGTTTTTTAATGTGCATATCAACTATTTGGTTAATTGCTTAAAACAAAGCATAGTCTTTATAGATTGTAGTAAAGTTCTAGGAATTATTTGTATCCATATTTGAATATTAAAATCATATCACTATATGAAAATATGATCACAACAGTTGTTACAACACAAAAAATGTTTAGCAAATATTTATAAATTAATAGGACAAAATTTAGTTACAAAATTGATTATAGCCTAAAACTACAACCTTACTTAATATCTTCTTATTAGAGGTGAATTTTGAAAAATCCACCGTTGGATTACATTTTCTTCTTAGGCTGTGTTTGAATTGGGAGTAAATCATTTCCGGAAATGGTTTTCCACATTTTCGCGTGTTTGGCTGTTCTGGAAAATAGAATTTTCCGGAAAATCACTTCCAATTTTCCCTTACCCAACGGAAATCATTTTCAGTACCTATTTTCACTTCAAAGTGTTTCCGGAAAAAGAGAGAGAGAGAGAGAGAGGAAGGAAGAAACGGAGAGAGAGGAAGGAAGAAACGGAGCGACCCACGAACCCAGAGCCAGAGCCGGTGACCCACCGCCAGACCCAGACGACCCATCGCTCGACCCATCGCCAGACCCAGACGACCCATCGCTCGACCCAAACCCAGAACCAGAGCCGGCGACCCATCGTTCTCTCTTCCTCGATCTCGTTGACGACTCGGTTTGCGTTGTTGCCGGAATTTGCGTTGTTGTTGCCAGAATTTGCGTTGTGTTATTGTTGTTGTTGTGTTGTTGTTGCCGGATGATGTTGTTGTTGTTGTTGTTGTTGTTGCCAAAATTTGCGTTGTTGTTGTTGTTGTTGTTTGCTGCCGGAATTTGTTGTTGAATTGGCTGTGATGTTGAAATTTTTTGTAATAAAATTTATTTGGATGCTGAGAAAATGTGAAAAAATTGTAGGAAAATAACATTTTCCTAATAGATCTAAACACATGAAAATATTTTCCACAACAATTTTCATAATGTAACAAAACACTTGAAAATATTTTCTTTTTCCGGAAAATAGTTATTTTTCGGAAAATATTTTACGGGAACCAAACGGACCCTTAAATACTCCATGCTTGCAAAATTTCTATAAAATTAAAGATTAATAACTATATCATCATTAAATTGTTTAAATTGCAAGTTTTTGTACTTTAAAATTATGCACAAAATGTAAGTTTATAAATTATATAGTAGATAATATCCAATTAATGCAAAATTTGATATGTACATTAAGAACATAAAAAATATGCAATCAACAATTAGATTTTCAAAATATGTAGTAATGTGAATGATATTGAAGGTTGTAACCTTAAGTTACAACTAATTTTATAACTAAATTTTGTCCAAATTAATATTACTTAATATATGTTAGGCCTCGAGTCTAAATATAGTGGCTCTAGGTTTGAATGTGATCTAATAGTGTTTTATAGCGCAACAATTATTAACAAAAATTAATGTCAAGTTGACTAATTTTTAAGCAAAAAAAAAAAAGAAAAGAAAAGGGGGTTTGAAAAAACTTTAAGATAAAATTGCTAAAATTTAATAGAATTTGGAGCAAGTTTGAGTTATATATATATATATATATATATATATATATATATATATATATTAATAATTCAGATTTAAAATAGGTACTCTCAAACAAACTCATTGTTTCTCATTTATGAGTAATAGAACAAAAGTGGACTAAATTAGATCGAGCTAACTGAAGTGGACCAAAGTGAACTGAATAAGATTGAAATGGACCGAATGAGAATGAATTGGACTGAATAGTCCTAATGGATTGAAGTTGACTGAAATGAGTTTAGAGCAATTTGATAGAGAATATCTTAGGCTCTTAGCATTATAAAGAGGAAATTTTACCACAGGCATTAGAAGAATCTGGTAATTGAGAAACTAAAGTTTTACTACAAAGGTATCCATTTCCATCCTTGCAACCAAAAATTTGTCCATTTGAACCGCATTATGTTTTTTTTTTTAATATCCAGTAAGCGATAGCAATAAAGGTCCATACAAATCCCAAGCTGGGACTGGAGGTTCTGCTTATGCCATTCCATGTTTTGTCTAATATTTTGTGCAGTAAAGCACAATCTCCTGAGTACTGAGCATTTTCTAACGAGAGCAACCAAGCATTTATGAAAGAAAGACGCTACATCCATAACATTTTTATAACATTTTCATAACAAATCATAGGTGGTTAGTTGTTATTGATTTAAATTTGAATCTAACACTAAGATTACTTTTTTGCCCTAACAATAACAACTAGTAACAACCTACCGCTTATGATTTGTTGTGAAAATGTTGTAAAAATGTTATGGAGATATCAATTATCTTTATGAAATGCTAATTAGTGGAAACAGACAACAGTAGCAAACGAACAAACATCATCAAAATATTTAAACGAGTTGGCTAATAATTCAATGTTACTTATAACAAAGTAATTCAAAAATTCAATGCGTTAGAACTATTTTAAAAAGTGGAGAGAAACTTATTACTGCATGAAAATAATATATTGGTTAGATCCCATTCTTTTTCTAAAAGCAAAATAGACGGGTAAAAGTAGAAACATGGCCAAACAATGAAAGACACCTTTCTTACGAATAAGTTTTATGCTCTAAAAGAACTGAAAATTGGAATATCGACTATTCTATGAGGTAGAAACATACCCATACCATACAAAGGAAGACACCTTTCTTATCCATGTCCACATTAAAGTTTGTAAACTCTGGTTATTAAATGGTATCAAAAGGCAAAAAGACGACCTAACAAAAGGAATAGCAACTATATTATATTTATGAGACTGTTGAAAGTGTCCAATATTTGACTAACATAGGCATGCATACAAAGAAAGGAATAAAAGTCCTTTGTGTTGTGGGTAGTGTTCCACTCTATAGTTTAAATTCTACCGGCTGCGATATGTCACATATCTTTTTTTTATTTTATTATTATTATTATTATAAAGTTTAAACTTTGGTTATTTTATAAGAAAAAATTAATGGTCATAATAAACTATGATTCGTAGAACATAAAAGTAGAATAGAAAAATGTCTTTGTCACTAATGTAAACATTAAAAACAAAAAAATGGTATACTTATGGTAATTAAATGGTATCTTTCTCTTTTCTTTTCTTTTTTCTCAAAGTGTTTAAATGGCATCAAAAGACAAAAAAATTGAACTATAAAATAGAATATCAACTACTCTATTAAGATTCCTTTAACCCAAAAATAATAATTGTAATAAGAGAGGGGTAAAAAAGAAGAAGTATTTATAAGTGTTAATGGAAAAATGTCCACTATTTGGGAAACATGGGAATACCACACAATGAAAGGAATAAAATCCTATGTCATACAATTGTTATTTCGCTTTATAGTTTATATCCGTAAAAGTATATTATCATAGTATATGTTTCGGCTTCATACAACATCACACTCACGTGCGGTGTGTTGGCCACACTCAGTTATGAGACCCACACACTAAGTGTGATGATGCATGGAGCAGAACACCATATACCTTCTAGATTATACCTTACCAACGGTAGTTTGTCACATATTTGCTATATGTTTTTTTAAAACTTTGGTTATTTTATAAAGAAAGAAAAAGAGACAAGTATGGCACATGTTAATTCTTTTGTTTTCACATATTAAATTTTGGTTATTATATGTTTGCCACATGTTAATTTTTTTTTCCATATACTAAATTTTTGTTATTATTTTATTTTTTTTAAGAAGACATGGTAAACTACAATAAGTGGAACACAAAGACCCCTTTGAAATATGCCCACCATTTGTACTTTTCTATGCACGGAAATGTTAAACGACATAATAATCACTAACATAGCATCTAGGAATTTGGACTGTTCAATTGAGAATAAATCTAGAAGGAAAAAGTTGTGCCTCATTATGAAGGATATGGCCAAACCCTCAGCTATAATTATATTTGTATTTTGTTTAGGGAAAAGAGACCCCTTAAATTTACTTGCATCACAAGGAAATAGATTCCTTGCCATCAAAATGAAAAAATATTTCACCAATATAATTGAATGCCAGGTTATGGTCCTCTTCCGCCTTTTGCAATTTAGGTTATGGTAAAACTTAGTTACAGTACTTAGGTATTGTTTCTTAAATTCATTTTTTAAGATTCTGTCATATGGATTTTTCTTCATGAGATGGAAGTGTATTTTTTAGTTAAGTAGCTACATAGCTGAATTTTAAAGAAGGAATTTAAAGAACAACACTTAAAGTATTGTACTTAAGTTTTGTTCTTTGGGTTATATTGTACTGGAAGAGAGACTCAGTGGAGAATCCCTAATAGATAGAACAAAGAAAGAATCTAAGGCTGGACAAAAGAAATGTGGAATGTTGAGTAGAAAAGTTATTCTGAGGTGATGATTAAAATTGCGTTCTTCCACACTCTACCAATACAGGATATGAGCCTAAATTTTGTAAATCATTACCCAATTCACTTTGTCCAATCGTCTTCCACCATAAAGTTAGTGTCCTTATATGTAGAAAGAGTGTTTGAAACCCAGTGTCCTTCATTTTTGACCACGTTACAGTGGCTTAGTGGTAAAAATCTATTGTGACGTACCCATCACTTTTGTGATTTTGAAAGTTATAAATTTGAATAGTGACTAACTCTATTAATGTCTAGGTAATTTCACGCTATAATGCAATGCGAAAGTTTTAGAGTGTGGAACAGTGACCACATCTCTAACCCACTTTTTTTGGGTTTTCAAAAAAATAAAATAAAATAAATAAAATGTTAAGCTCATTCAAGTCCTGGCATTAATTAGCCTACGGAATCATATCCTTACTTGTGGTACTTTGATCAAAAAAATAATTCCAACCGAAACATCTTCACGTGGAGAGTGATATGTATGGAGTATGGACAATGTGAATTGTAAATGAAATTACAAATTAATACAGTATTTGTTGATTATAATAAGTAGAAAAGAACTTATGCAAACGGTAACATTGATAAGTCACAAGTATATCATCATTTATTTGGAATACAATTCAAGTACCAATTGAAAGTTACCAGCCAAGGACTAGTATACTCTATACTGTGGCATGTCCATCGCGACAAAAGCTAAACAAACTCAATGAGAGTCAAGCCAAGATACAAATTAACAATTCAATAAAAGGGATAACTCAACAAGATTAATGTATTTCAACAACCAAAAAAAAAAAACAAGATTAATGTATTAAAAAAATCTCCTTAAAAAAAATATTCTCCCACAAACTTCAAATCCAAAATCAAAGATAATGGTTTTTTTTTTTTTCATTTTTTTGAAATGGAAAAAATAAAAAGGGTCAACTTGACCCAACTTGTCATCATTTTTAATTTTTACGGGCAGGCTATACTCTATAGATTGGCATGTTTTCTCACAAGTTACAAGTTTGAAATTTCTCTATCCATAACAATTTTGAAAGGTTTATATAAAATCAACATATTATTTTGAATAAGAAGAAACAACTAATCTAATCCTCCAAGTCTATAAATTATGATGAAATTCTTAAAAAAAAAAAAAAAATTGCGTAATCCCATATATATATATATATATATATATATTATGAAGAAGCTACTTGCACCGAATTACATCTCGGTCAGTCCTCAGAGTGAACCATGGGAAGAACAGAGGAGAGAAGGGTGCATCCCACGCAAAATTACAAATAGAAGCCCAACCAGCAATAGTACCAGGACATTTTCAACTAGCTCCTTCAATTATTTTGGGATAGAGGGATAAACTATTATGAGGCACAAACTTTTGTTGCTTGGAAAATTATTAGTTGCTCTTGAAGTATAGTAGTGTGGTGTTTTATCCTCTCATATTCATGATAGATCCCATAATGAATTTAATAAATAAGATCTACCATAAATATAAAAAAAAAAGAACATCACATCACCGTACTCTAAGAGTACCTAATAGTTAGTCTTGCACAACAAAGCCTAAGGAGTTACACTCCGACTTGCAAAGGTCCTTCCTCTTTTGATTCTTGGATAAGGAATATAGGTCTTTGGATTGGGCATAGATGGAGGGGTATAAGCCCTCAGCGCCCGTTGGCATGGCGAAGGAGAGACGCTCTGACAGGTGAAGGCCTTTGGTCTGATTGTTGATGGAGGGACTACACCTTGCAGTGACCCTAAAGTATGGTTTTTGTTCATTGCTTTGTGTTCTTCTACATGGGAGATTCTGCTAGCCTCATGTGCATGCATGCTCATCATGTAGAACAGGACTATAAAGATTACACGAAGCATATTTAGAACTTAGAATAGGATGGTTAAGAACTTAAGAACAATGAGATGATGAATGTGCGGAGCATGATGGTTGTTTTTATAACAAGAATCGTGGTACGAGCCAACGAACTGAAACTAAACGGGGAAAGGGGAAAAAAAAATTTGGTGTTGAAAGGGATTAGAATATTAGGGCACATTTGATTGGAGATTTTTAGTATTGTAGTTTTAAATGATGTGAAAACTGTCGTTTAAAAAGTGTTGTGAAAACACGTGTTTACAGTATTTTTAAAACAAAAATGTGTTTGTTGGTACCATGTTTTAAATAATATGTTTCAATGTGTAAAAAAACATAATTATATTTTTGGTATGTATTTGTTTTTTTTTTTTTTTTTTTTTTTAAGTTGACAAGTGGCCCTCCTGACTGGAGCTGAAAAAGGAAGTTTTATGTGTTATCTAATCAAATAGGCCCCATATTTTTAAAAATATTTACAAAAGTATCATTAAGTAACATTTTTGAAATCTGAAAACTAGTAAAAGAAGTTTTCTAAATACCTTAAAATGAGCAGCGTAACTCAAATACTCCTAAAAAAAATCATTACCAAATGCGTTGTGTTTTTTTTATTTTTTTTTTTTTTTATTTTTTTAACCACAGTTTTCAAAATTTAAACACTGAAAATTTTTGTTTGGAATCACATACCAAACCAGCCCTAAATGATGCAAACTATTTTGAATGCAAAAATTGTAGTACCATAAATTAAGTCACAACTTTTGAAATATCTATCCATACGACAGACTGTATATAATGAAGAAAAAATGGTATATTTACGTGAAAGTGAAAATGAAAATAAAAGGCAACTAATCACAGTTTTCCAAGTGAGATAGTTGAAGCAAAATATGAGTTTGCTCCTATAATTATTCTTTCAACCAACTAGCTCACTTATTTAATAGTGTAGTTCTAAGACCATAAATTATTTCACAATTTTTTTACCACAACTCTAACATGACAGATTGTGAGTGGTTAATTATCACTTATACATGAACCTACAATTTTTTATTACCAATCATACTCTACCACGTCACAATTATAATAAGAAGTTGTGAAAAATTTTGTGGTCCTAAATTTTTTATGTTTAATAAGCCCTTGTAAACAAAATGGAAAAAGTTCAGAGGATCACACGTAAATTACACCTCATGCAATCCACGTATCAACCAATATGACGCTAGTGTGAAAACTACTGTAATGGCTTTGGCCTTATGGACCGAAAACCAAAGAGAAAAAAGTTCCAGAGTAGCAAATCTATATATTACACCTCGTCCAATCCACTTTCAACCAATATGAGCTTCTGTGTGCTTTGGTGGCCAGATATATATATATATATATATATATATATATATATATATACACACACAAAGGTCTTGCCCCTCCTGACTTGAAAAAAACAAAAAACAAAAAACAGAAAAGCATTTTCACAACAACCAAACTGAAGCACTGATATATGAAAAAAGATAACCAAAAAAAAAAGTCAAAAATCTATCCTACTTTAATCAATAAGCCAAAAATAAAAAATAAAAAAATAAGCCTAGCACCTAAGAAATAAGCACCAACTCTTACTTCTTGAAAGTCACTGTCACACGTGATTTCCCAATATTTTTCCCTTTCAAACCGGCCACAACAACTCAATCAATGCGGGCCCGTATTAATATTATGCACAATATAATAATAATAATAATAATAATAAGTAATCTTAGGAACACAATAGAATGTTATAATAATTATAGTTGTTTACAATTATTTATTTATTATAAATATTTATTGATTTTCTTTAGACTTTTATATTTTCTTTTAATTTTGCTCCCTTTGAACTAAAATTTCATTTCCACCATTAAGAGGAATAAAATATGAGGTGTGGCCAACCATAATTTTGAACGTGTTGTTCACTGATATTGGTGGAACCAAAAATTTATGTTTGTGAGATCAAATTAAAATGTGGGGATTATTTTGTTTTGTTAAGATGCAAATTACACCATTGACCGTTTAAATTTAATGAATTGTCATTCTTGTTCTATAAATTTTATTTTTGTTATTTTATTTTTTAAGGTATATGTTTGTTATCAACATTCCTTCCATCTATATCCCTTAGCGATTAAAAATTATTTTGCAATACTAAAAATAAATATATTTTCATTTTATTTTAACAAAATTACAATTTATATTTTTTAACTTTGGTGAATTGTCATTAAAAAATATTTTTACTATGAGAATAAAAATTTATTAATTTTTAGAATTAAAAAATATTTTTTAACAGTTAACATAATTCATATACAAGAAGAGTAACTTCGACAAGAAACATAAAAATTAAGGAATTAGTGACAGAGTGAAACTTAAGGGACCAGAATAATAATTCATCCAACTTAAAAGGTATAATTTGAATTTTAGGTTTTTTTTTTTTTAACATATTATGTATTAGGTTATATATTTTAGTATAAAAAATTTATGAACACAATGTTATACGTCTTACCTATATTTGATCTGTTATAATTAGATACTGAGTAGGTATAGAAGGAAGCTTAAAAAAAAAAAAAAAAAAAAAAAAAAATCTCAACTTAAACTATAGCCTAAATTATTTTTGAGAATAAAAACTATCAAGTATCAGAAATTTTTTTCATCAAAAAAAGAAGTATCAGAAATTTTTCTTCACAATTTCCCATTTAATATTGATTGATAAATTATATACAAAAACTTCTTGTTGAAAATTTTAAAATGCTCTTTTGGATTTGAAGTGTCAATAGAAGAATCCAATATTGTATTTTTTTTTTTTTTTTTTTTAACATTATCAACAACTTTTCTTTTTAAAGAATGTATCGGTAGTTTCAACTTGGACATAACTAATTTTAAAAAATTAAATTATAATAAGAATTAATAGTTTAATACTAAACCATCCTAGTTTTTTTTTTTTTTTTTTTTTTTTTTTTTTTTTTTTTTTTAATATTAGTAAGATTTAATAGATTGGAATTAACAAATCCTAAATATGGCTGAGAGTTTTTCCTTTAATAAACAGAAAGACAACAATTAAAATTTTTAATGATATGGAGATTCAAAAAATTATGGGCTACGGAAATTTCAAACAGACAAATACTAAAAATTCTCTTTACCTTGCCTATATATATATTTTTTGAAAAATATTAATTATGAAAGGAATATATAATTTATAATATATACTAAAAAAAAGTGGTTTAACTTTTGATTGATCTCATAATATACATGCCAAATAAACTTTTAAGGTCTCACAAGTTTATTAATTATTAAAGGAATATATAATTCATAATATATAATAAACCAAAGTGGTTTAACTTTTGATTGAACTCATAATATACATGCCAAATAAACTTTTAAGATCTCACAAGTTTACTCGTTATTATATATATATATATATATATATATATATATGGAGAGAGAGAGAGAGAGAGAGAGAGAGAGAGAGAGAGAGAGAGAGAGAGAGAGAGAGAGAGAGAGAGAGAGAGAGAGAGAGAGAGAGATTCATATATAAACATAAACATAAACATAATAAATACCTAATACTAGAATATATATATATATATATATATAGAGTTTCATATATACAAATACAATCTAATGAATATCAATTAATAAATATTATAATTATCTAATTTTATATTTAGACAAAAAAAAAATTAGAGTAGAGGAAAAAAAAATCTTCAAATTGTACATGCCCTTTTGTGTGTGTGAAATTGTTGTTGATGCAAATACAAGAAAAGTGGAGATAATACAAAAGAAACTAAAATATACATACATACATATATATATATATATATATATATATATAATGATTTTGAAAATATTTTTAATTGGAAAAAATTATACAATATAATTGGACTGAGACACAACACTTATTCTTTTTAAGAAGATTCAAGCCCTCAATTAGCAAAACATAAAACTAGTGCAGACCTTCTCTAAGATACAAGTGAATAAAACTAGTGTTTTGTGGCTTGAACAATCTTTATACAAAGTGTTGAAACCCAAAGCTCCACTAGAACAAATACACTTCTCTGTCAAAAACCTTGGTATTTTATAGTGTAGAAATGCTATTATATAAATATATATATATATATATATATATATATATAACTCATCCTATCCATATATATATAGATATATATATATATATATATATATATATATATATATATCAACCAAGAAGATGACAATATATACGATGTTAATGTAAGAATGACTCAGGTGCTTTGGTCCGATGCATATAACAGCTTGTTCACTTATGTAATATGGCTTGTAGAAAATAAACAGCAAAAAAGTTAAAATTAAGGAGAAAATATATATCTGACAACCTCGTCCAGTCCACTATCAACCAAAGATGACTATATTTTGACCGCTATAAGTAGTAGTCTAGTAGTCTAGTAGTGTCAAGTGTGAAATTGACTCATGCTGTTTTGGCTCGAAGCTTGCTTAAATATAGAATGGAAGGGGAGGAATAGAATTTAGATGGGTTTGATGCAAGGTGAAAATGACTGCAGTGGTGTTTTGCTCTAAACATAAGAAATATATAATGAATGAAATCTAAACAGAAGGCATAAATGAATGATAATAATATATAATGTCTTCATCCAGTCCACCATCAACTAAAAAGTAAAAAATTACTTCAGCAGTGCTTTACTCCAACTTAACCGATATGCAGGAATGGAATTAGGAATTTGTAGTAGGGGACTGACCTCTAGATGATTATATGAAACTGATTATGTTGTCATGTTTGCGTTTTCTATTTGCTTAAAATGGTGAATGAAAATTTTCATATTTTGTGACAAATACTAAAAGTCTAAAACTACACAGAAACTCTTAATTCAATTTCTTTTTATAATTTTTTAACATCGAATATTTTGATTAGATACTATATTTTATATAAAATCAAATTAGTCATATATTAATTATTAATTAATTGAAAGATTTATAAGTTTTATATAAAAAGTTAAATTTAAATTGAGCATTTGTATAAAATTTGTAATATATTTTTAGTTTTATTCACTTGTGATGAGATAACTTTGGCTTTATCCAATCTTTTACCATCTTAAACATTTTTGAATTTTATTTTCGAGAAAATAACTTTATTTACTAACAATGTTAACAAATTTTTGCAATACACTAGATTTCTAGTATATATAACAATTATTTGACCCACAAACCAAGAATAATCATTTGCAAGAAATTATTATTTCAATCCATCTCTCAAAAACTCAATTTTCTTTTCAATTTGACATCTCATGTGAATGGGATATATATATATATATATATATTGGAGAATGTGAATGGGATATATATGGTCATCTCATAATTATGAGATGACCATATATAAGCGGAATAGAGCTCTTCTTCATTTTATATATGTAGCTATCTATGTCATGAACTGATGCAAAACTATCTCTCTCTGTCCATATATATATATATATATATATATATATATTCTTTAGCTGTGATTGTTAATGGTTTGGTTTATTTGGATTCAGTCTTTAATACAGGACCGCTTGATGTTGCACCCTTAAGTCGCTTTGGTTTAATGTCCTCATTCCCAGACTTACACTGTTTGGTTGTTGAATTAATCCTTATTCATGACAAGGATGATCAAGTGATTGCCAATAGATTTTATAGGTCAACCTTAAATTTTGTTGTGGAGGAGTCAGGAGTTGAACTCATTGTGTAAAAACTAGCGAATTGGTTTTGGTTCATCAACTTGCTAATAGGACTACTAATTAAAGTTGTTTGCTAATCTACTAGTGAGAATATATGATTGTGTTAACGTATGGCTGGAGAGTTTTCTAATGTCGTTGTCACGTAAGTAAGTGTCTATGGATGTAGCTACCATTCTCTAATATAGTTTCTAGTTTCTACTCTTTCTTATTAAAGAAAAAAAAGAAAAAAGAAAAAAAAAAAACTAATTTGTTAAAGAATTATGTATATTTTATCTTAGGGTCCGTTTGGTTCCCGTAAAATATTTTCCGGAAAATACCTATTTTTCGGAAATGCTATTTTCCGGAAAAGGAAAATATTTTCAAGTGTTTGATTGTATTATGAAAATTGTTATGGAAAATATTTTCATATGTTTGGTTCTATTAGGAAAATGCTATTTTCCTACAATTTTTTCACATTTTCTCAGCATCTAAACAAATTTTATTACAAAAAATTTCAACATCCCAGCCAATTCAACAACAAATTCCGGCAGCAAATTCCGGCAACAACAACATAACAACAAAAACAACAACAATCAGTTCATCAAAAAAAAAAAAAAAAAAAAAAAAACAACAACAAAAAAAAAAAAAAAAAAAAAAAAAAACTGAGAGATCGAGGAAGAGGAAGCGATGGGTCTGGGTCGACGACGATCGACGGCGTGGCGCAGTGCGACTCGCCGGTGGGTTTTAGGTTCGAAGGAGATCGACGATCGGCGATGGCTTCTGGGTTCGCCGGTGCGAGATCGAAGGCGAGATCGCGATATCGAAGGCTAGATCGCGAGATCGAGCGGAGGCGATCGAAGGTGATCGCCGGCCATCGAAGGCGAGATCGGCGTAGTGCGATCGAAGGCGAGATCGGCGCGGTGCTCGGGGTTCGCCGGCGACGTCTCCGGCGTGATCTGGGCTCCTCGGCGCGGTGCTCGTGCTCTCTTTCTCTCTCTCTCTGTCTTCGTGCTCTCTCTTTCTCTCTGTTTTCCGGAAGCTATTTGAAGTGAAAATAGATCCGGAAATCATTTTCACCTTTGACTCACGGTCAACTAAAAATGATTTCCGGAAAATTGCTTTTTCCGGCGCAACCAAACGCCCGAAAATATAGAAAAGCATTTCTGAAAATGAATTTCACTCAAAACAAACGCAGCCTTAGTTTCCTACTTTTCTATATTATAAACATTTGTTACATCACTCACTCTATCTCAAGTGACTCTCTGCTGACATTGGAGTACATCATTTTTGAATCAGATTCATGTATTGTATGCCATGCACTTGTGGACCCCACCAATGCTCCAATATCTATCTCTACTATAGTGTCAGGGACACGTTTTAGGTTGCACGAGTTTAGGACCTTTGAAACTTCGCATGTGAGAAGGCAGGCCAATAAGTCTGCGCATGCTCTTGCAGCATATGCAAAAGGCATTGACTCTCTTGTAGCTTGGGTGGAAGATTGTTCACCGTTCATTGAATCTTTAGTGATTCAAGATGCTATGTTTTTTTATTCCTGATTTTTTCAAATAAAGTTCAAGTATTTCCCATAAAAAAAAAAAGTTACTCTCTGCTTACGCTAAAATATTAAAATAAATAAATAAAATTTTGATTTTAATATAAAAAAAACTTTACACTTTGCCTTAACCAATTAAGAAGCAAATTAGTTTGTTTATGTCAACTAAATAGCAAAAACAGGTTGTGAATTAAATCAGAGAGAATGTCCACCAACGACCCCGTGGGAGAAACCAACGACCCCGTGGGAGAAACCACATTATTATAGTAATCCAAAAAGGCACAAACCAACATAACACTAATATTTGAAGGACTTGGAAACCAAAGTAGGGCTTTTTTTATATATAAAAAAATTATTTAAAATTTGATATATATACAATTTGAGAGGAATGTCTATGTTAAAACTATTAGAAAATGTCATTGAGCTATTAGTTCTAGGCCAAAGCTAGATTTCTGGTTATCTAAAAGGAAAGAGAATAACTTTGATAAGATAATTATGGAGAGGAAGTCCCTCAAATGGTTAAATTTCAAGCATTATTAAAGGTAGTGCAAATTAAATTATATTAACTTTCGCTAAAGTTTTATGAAATGACACTTCTTTTGAATATTTTATGAATTGACATTCTCCATTAAAGTTTTCATAACGACAATAATTAGTGATTTTGTTAGTAATTGCCCAATAAGTCAAGATCCGTTAAATCTTAAGTAGATATCAAAAATAAATAAATAAATAAACTAGATAGAGGAGAGTAGTTTTACTCCAATTCTCTGAATGCCAATTTGTAAATTCATTTTTGTATTTTGTGTGAGGCAACAATATGTACTTTCATTAAATAACAGAGAATGGGATGTTATGCACAGGACATATATATATAATTTATAAAATTATGTATACTATTGAAGTATTGAACTCAAAAGTAATCTGCTACTTTTTAAAAGTTTTCGCATTGCAAATGCAACAATAGTGAAAAATTATTATCCCTGCTCATGCTTTGGTTCTCCATATAATATAAAAATATTTTCTTATAAAGGATAAACAAATCATTTGAACTCTTCAAAAAAAAAAAAAATCATTTGAAAATGGAAACTATACACCTCTTATACTAGAATGATTTTTAATACAATGATTTGCTTATAAAGGATATACTAGACAGTCTCTTAAAAAAATTGATATTTTGTTTAGCATATGATAGGCTTACATTTGAAGTTTTGGATCAAGTGGAAAGAAATAATAAATAAGGAGAGAGAGAGACAGAGAGAGAGAGAGAGAGAGAGAGAATGTTAGTATTAATTAGGTAATACTATTAATAAAGTAAAAAAGCAATAACATTTAATGATATTTTCTTTAACCATTAGATTTTTTAGAAATATATTGTGTAAAAAATGTGTAATTTTACAAGAGTTACACTATGTGTAGTGTAACTTGAAACTATTTATATATATATATATATATATATATATATATATATATATTTTCACGTGTAACTAATTGCTTCCCATTTCACTGGAAAATAATATTTCCCTTTCAGACATACCATTTTAGCATAAATCTATAGTTCAGAACCTATTGATGAAAAAAAAAAAAAAAAAAAAAAAAAACCTACATTGTATAATCCATTTCAATATTTTACGTTAATAGTTTAGACTTAGAATATAGGTTAAATTAGTAAACTATTTCTTTAAACTAATGAGAAAGATAAGGTTAAACAATTTTATAGGAATTATAACTAGGTTAGGTCTCATGACTTTTTTTAAAAAATTTTAAAAAGGGGTCTCCTAATTCTCGTATCAAGAATCCACCAACGAGGCCACATAAGCAGCCCGTAATTGACACTAAAATTTCCTAATTAATTAGGAGACCCCTTTTTAAAAAATTTTAAAAAAAGTCATGAGACCTAACCTATTTATAATTCCTATAAAATTAGGAAATTTTAGTGTCAATTACGGGCTGCTTATGTGGCCTCGTTGGTGGATTCTTGATACGAGAATCTTTATTCGGATTTGTGTTTTAAGGTATTGCTTGGTTGATAGTCAGTAAAAATATTGTTTTATAGTAGTACATTACGACACTTCTTTTGAATATTTTATGAATAGTATTACTCCTTTAAACGTGTAATAGTGTAATAGGTTGTGCGACTTAGGCCCACATTGTTTACTTACACTACACACATACTTATACTACACACATATTTGTATTACACACTTTGCCTCCTATATAAAGGCACTCTTGTATATTTTATTACATGTGAAATACAATACTATTTATTTAGTATTTCTAACCTGGTATCAAAGCCACTGTTCTAACATTTTCTTAGCAGTCTTGTCTCTATCGGTGTTACTCTATTCTCAACATCGCTTCCGTCGTCACAGTGTTCGTCGTAACCCCTCGCCGTTGAACCTCTGATGTCTCTCAGCTATCGTCCTTGGGTTCCAGAATTGTAGTCGTTGCCATTGAGGAGTCCCACACTCCAAAGATCACTGCTCCTTTCATCATCGCTGCAAATATTACTCTAATTAATTTTTTGCAGGTACCACTGTGATCGTCTTGTGCCAATCTACTCATTCGTGGAAGCCTCGCAGCCATCGGAGACCTCACATGCCCTCATGCGCTGCCCAAGCTCTTTGTGTCAAAGCTCATACATCATACACGCCATCAACAGCTCTGGGCTAACATCACCCATGATGTCATCAGCGCCACGTCAGCCCTAGCTTACGTCAACATTCAGTCATCTGTTGACATCAGTTGCCACGTCAACTGCTTACACCATCTCAGCTGACCATTTACCTGCGTTGACTTTGACCGTTGACCGAGAGTTGACTTTGACAGTTGACTTTTTTTCTCTAGAGTTGACTTTTGCAGTCCAAGTTCTCCTTACCTAGTTTTTCACATAGATTTCATTTTTGCAATTTGTTTTTACATATTGTGTCTCTAAATGGATAAAAGAGATATTTTTCTTCCTCGCCCTATCAACGCTATATTGGAGGGGAATAAGAATTACTTATCTTGGTCTTAAACTATGCGCAGTTTTCTTAAGAGTCGCATGCTCTGACAATATTGTGCTGGTACAATCACTATTCCTGTCAAGGGGGCAACTGAAGAAGATATTGCCTTCATCAATCACATGGTTGAATGGGATAGTCAGAACCACATGATCCTTACTTGGATTCGAGACACTTCCATTTCCTCCATCTCCAATCTGTTGGGTAGTTTTGATGATGCAAAATTAGCATGAGATATGTTGGCCAAAAGATACTCCACCTCTCATGGATCCATGAAATATCAGTTAATGGTTAAGTTGCATCAGCTCAGGCAAGAACCAGGGCAATCTATCAATGACTACTATGATTAGCTTTGCTTCATTTGGGACCAAATTGACCTTTCTGATCCAACTTGGGCATGCTTGAAGGGTGCTCAGCAATATGCTACTGTTTGAGATGAATTTCGTCTCTATGAATTCTTGATGTCACTTCACAATGACTCTGAGCCCATCCGAGGTCAGCTTCTTAATCGAAGTCATCCTCTCTCTCTTGATACTGCTGTAAATGAGTTGGTTAGAGAAAAAGCTCGTCTTGCAACCCTTCAAGCCCAGAATAAGCTTAATGTTCTGGCTACTGCTCCTTTTGTTCCCCCCACATAACAACCTCCGCAATCAGGGTTTGATACCTTTGGCTCAAGCAATCGTCGCAAGCAATCCAACAAAAATTTCTGCAACTAACGTAAGCGTCCTAGCCACACTATTGATAATTGTTACCATCGAAACAAATCTACTGTTGTTGTTGCTAATACTAAGTCTACTCCACCAATGTCCTCCGTCTTAGCTAAGTCCCAGTCTTTTGGATCCCATATCAACCTCTCCTCCACTAAACTACAGGACATCATAACTCAGGCTATTCGTGTGGTTGGTAATGCATTTCTTTCCACTGCTCTCTCAATCTTACCCAGTAAGTCTCACTTTTTGCTTTTTGATTCTGCATGTTACAATCACATGACACTTCACTTGTCCTTATTTTCCAAACTTGAACCTGCACCACATCCTCTTGATATTCATATAGCTGATGGTTCCACCATGCATGGCAATAGTGTAGGTTTTGTTTCGACCTCCAACCTTTTAGTTCCTGGGGTCTTCCATGTACTTGATATATCCTATACTTTATGTTATGTGGGACAATTAATTGAACTAGGTTATCGCCTTATTTTTTACTATTTTAGGTGTATTGTGCAGGATCCGAGGATGAGATAGGAACTTGGGATTGGTCTTAGAGTTGGGCTTATGTTTCCTGTGGACAACCTTCATCTTCCACTTGTTGCTCCTATTTCTATTGCTGTTGCAGCTACTGCAATTTCCTCCTTACCTTCTCTCACACTTTGGCATTCTCGTCTTGGTCATGCACTCTCTTCTTGGGTACAACAGTTAGCTTGTAGGGGTCTGTAAGGTTCTATGTCTGAAGATAATTTTGATTATACTTCATGCCAATTAGGAAAACACCAACTTTACCTTTCAATAATAGTGAATTTATCTCTAATAGTATTTTTGAGTTAATTCATTATGATGTTTGGGGACCTTTTCTTGTTTCTAGTATTGGTGGATCTCAATATTTTGTTTTCTTTATTGATGATTATTCTCGTTATAGTTGGATCTTTCTAATGAAATCTCATTCTGAATTACTACCAATCTACAGTAACTTTGCAAAGATGGTTGAAAAACAATTTTACAAACGTATCAAAATTTTCAATCTGATAATTTTCAAGCTCTTTTGCATTCCCATGGTACTACACATCACCTAACTTGTCTAGGTACCTCTCAGCAAAATGGCAAAGTTGAACGAAAATTTCATCATATTCTTGACATTGTTCATGCTTTTTTTCTCTCTGCCAAAGTTCCTGCCCCATTTTAGGGTGAAGCTGCTCTCCATGCTGTTTATGCTATTAATTGCACTCCAAGCACTGTCACTTATAATCAAACTCCATATAAGCACCTTTTTGGGTCACCCCTTGATTATCATCACCTATGTTCTTTTGGCTCTGCCTGTTTCGTTCTTCTTCAGCTTCATTAACAAAACAAACTTGAGCCTCGATCAAAACTTTGTTGTTTCTTTGGCTATGGCGAAACTCAAAGGGGTATTGGTGTTATGATCTTGTCTCTCATTGTTTTTGTGATTCTCAAAATGTTGTCTTTTGGGAACACCGCTTCTTTGTTGAACTCTCTCCATGCTGTTTATGCTATTAATTGCATTCCAAGCATTGTCATTCATAATCAAACTCCATATAAGCACCTTTTTGGGTCACCCCTTGACTATCATCACCTATGTTCTTTTGGCTCTGCCTGTTTCGTTCTTCTTCAACTTCATGAGCACAACAAACTTGAGCCTCGATCCAGACTTTGTTGTTTCTTTGGCTATGGCGAAACTCAAAGGGGTATTGGTGTTATGTTCTTGTCTCTCATCGTCTTTGTGATTCTCAAAATATTGTCTTTTGGGAACACCGCTTCTTTGATGAACTCTCTCACTTCCGTTCTTCCATAACTACCTCCTCTATTTTAAAAATCTTTTGAAACGACTCACATCTTCCTTCTACTCTCGATCCACCTTTGGACTTCTCTATCAGAGCGAGTCTTGTTGAAAAAGGTTTTACACAGGAATATGAGATTGATTATGAAGAGACATTTGTTTCGATTGCTCGTATCTCATCTGTTCTTGCCCTCATAGATATTGGTGTTGCTAGTAAATGAGACATTTTTCAGATGGATGTCAAAAATGTCTTTCTTTAATGGAGATTTAAGTGAAGAGGTTTATATGCAACCTCCTCTTGGTCTCTCTGTTGAATCAAACAAGGTTTGTCACCTTCGACATGCACTTTATGGTCTTAAACAAGCTCCACGAGCTTGGTTTACCAAGTTTAGCTCCACCATCTTTCGCTTGGGTTATACTACTAGTCCTTATGATTCTACCTTATTTCTTCGTTGCACCAACAAAGGCACCATTTTGCTTCTCCTATATATGGATGATATGATTATAACTGGTGATGACCTTAGTGGAATTCAAGAACTCAAGGATTTTCTCAGTTAGCAGTTTGAGATGAAATATTTTGGACATCTCAGCTACTTATTGGGTCTTGAAATCACTCATTCCACAAATGATCTTTATATTACTTGGCCCAAGTATGCTTTTGAATTTTTGTCTCGAGCTAGACTCACTAATAACAAGATTGTTGACACTTTATTTGAACTTAATGTGCATCTGACTCCCTCGGGGAGGAAACTATTTTCTAATCCCTCTCTTTATAGACGATTGATTGGCAACCTAGTTTATCTCATTGTCACTCGTTCAGACATTTCCTATGCTGTTCACCAGGTGAGCTAGTATCTGTCTGCTCCACAATGGACTCACTATGCTGCTGTTTTGCCTATTCTTCATTACCTGAAGGACACTCCCTTCCATGACCTTTTCTACTCTACTCAGTCTCCTTTTATTCTCCGTGCATTCTCTAATGTTGATTGGGCAGGAGATCTCACCGATCATAAGTCCTCGACTGGTTATTGCTTTCTTCTTGGTTCTTCTCTGATTTCTTGTCGAAGCAAGAAACAAACCCTTGTGGCCCGCTCCAATACTGAAACAGAATATTATGCCCTTTCTAATACCACATCTGAGCTCATTTGGCTACAATGGCTTCTTAAGGATTTAGGTGTGTCCACATCCTTTGCTACTTCTTTTTATTGTGACAATTAGAGTGTCATTCATATTGCTCAAAATAATGTCTTCCATGAATGGACTAAACATATCGAGATCGATTGTCATTTTATTTGTTATTATCTTGTCCATGGTGCTCTCAAGCTGTTCTCAGTCTCCTTTAAAGATCAACTTGCAGATATCTTTATCACCAAGTCTCATCCTAAGAGCCGACTTCATGCTTTAGTTGACAACCTCAAGTCAGTCTTACACCCTCCTTGAGTTTGAGGTGGGTTGTTAGCGTGTAATAGGTTGTAGGCTTTAGACCTACCTTATTTACTTGTACTACACACATTCTTGTACTACACACTCTACCTCTTTTATAAAGACACTTGTATATTTTATTACTTGTGAAATGCAATACTATTCATTCAATATTTCTAACTACTCTGATCCTTTGAACACCAATTTGTAAGTTTATTTTTGTATTTTGTGTGAGGCGACAATATGTACTTTCATTAAATAACAAAAAGTGGGATTTTATGCACGGAGCATATATATATATATATATATATATATAATTTTGACTGCTTTTTCTTTTCCACATGTAACTAAATCTTTATTGCCATTTTTCTTTTTCCTTCTTCCCCCCATCCCTCCTCCCTCTCTCTCCAAAAAAAAAAAAAAAAAAAAAAAAAAAATGAAGAGGGAAAAGAAGGGAAGAGGATAGGTGGGTAATAGGTTATATCTTTTGATGAGATTTATTTTAAGGGGAACCAATTTTTTGTTTCGTTTTTGGAATTGGGACAATATATTCATTTTATTTATATTTTAATATATTTATAAATCTCTAAAATAGAAACAGGGGTCCAATCTTTCAAAATCGTTCTTACAAATTGCCGCACCCGCTGAAATATATGTGGCTTAATTAGCTTAGTGCCATGGACGATCCATGGGAGCCGCTTAACTACTAGTAGTGACATAAAAGCAGAAACTATACAATACCATTTGTTTTGACCTAAGTTTTCATTTGCAATTAAGTGCTTTTTATTATTATTATTATTATTATTATCCACTATGAATTCAAGTGCAAGAACTTATTCTAGCAATCAGTAAAACTCCTTTGGCTGATTGTTGAAGTGGAGCTAGCGGATTGAAGTGCTCCTTGAGCAGACACGGAGGCAGAGGACTATTCTACGGTGAGCGAGTAGCAATGTAAGTGCCACAAATTATTCACATCGAAATGGTGTATCCTGAGTGTACATGTGTATGATTCTCGTGGAAATGTGTATGTTATTGGTCACAATTTTGCTGGGTCTAGAAGCAAAGTGTACATTTTTTTTCTCTGGGAAGTGTAAACAATTATTCACATTCGCTGAAGTTGTGTATCCTAAATGTACACAATGCTTCCGGACCCGGGAGTTGTGTATCCTAAATGTACACAATGCTTCCGGACCCGGGAGTTGTGTACATTATTTTACGCATTGCCTTTGTTCTCTTACGAATATAATCGTACACATGCACTCAAGATACACCACTTCGATGAATTGTGTACTTGTTTTGTACACATTGGCTTTGTTCTCTTACGTACACACTCAAGATACACCACATGGAATATTCTGCTAGCCTCATTTGCATAGGAGCAGCTAGCATTGTAGCTCACGAAGGTCCTTTGACTGATTCTTGGTGTTGGGATGTACGTAGGTGCTCAGATTGAGCGCAGACAGAGTGACTTGACCTTGCAGAGACTCAAAACAAATGGTTTTTGTTCATCATTTTTTGCTCTTCTCTACTAGCCTCATGTGCAGGCCCGCTCAAAAGGACTGCTGTGACAATGAGAAGCATATAGAAGTCTGGTCTTGTTTGTAAGTATAGGGTGTTAAGACTTAAGAACGTCTCAACTTTACAGAGAGGAAATTTTACCAGAGGCATTAGGAGAATCTGGCAAGAAGTTAATTTTAGCACAAAGGAAACAGTGGCAGACACAGAGGTAACCTTTTATATCAATGCAACTACAATTTATAACATGGGAAATCGTAGTAGACACAAATGTATCCTTTCTAGCAATTACATTTTGTCCACGGAACTGCACTGAAGATTTTTTTTAATATCCAGAAAGCAATGCCAATAAAGGTCGATACAAATCCTTAGCTGGGAGTAGGTTCTGGTTATGGCTTGTCCATGTTTTGCTCTAATTTTCTAACAAGAGCACCAACAGGCATTTGTGAAATGGTAATTTGTGGAAACGGTTAGTACAGTAGCAAACGGACCAATATTATCAAAATAATTAAATGAGTTAACTAATAATTCAATATTACTCATAAGTCATAACAAAGTTTGTGCTATATATTCAAGAGTTAGGCCCTTTTAAATATACATAACTGTAAATTTCTTGAAACAAATTTTCTCATTTTCTCGTGTGTGTTAAAAAATGCTTAGTATTCTAAAAAAAAAAATAATAATAATAATTTAATATGTTAGGATTAATTAAAATTATCTCCTCATGACTGTTGGGTACATATGGCACCAAAGTCCAGCCCACATTCTATTAGAGCCCAACTAATTAAGTGAGCGTGTGGGACATGCCAAGAAGATACTCCTACTGTAATTAGGAGTAAGTGTGTTGCGAGAAGAAGACTGAGGCTAAGGCTTTTTGCATATAAAAAGTATGTGTGCGCCGCATAAGAAAAGGTGTGATAGCAGCAACAGGGTTTGCGGCATAGAAGAGAAGAAAGCAGCAAAAGAGTGCTGTTGGAATTGAGAGAAAGACAGCCATAGAGAGAGCTAGGCAGAGTGCTGTTGTCTTTGAGATAAATGATTAGCTATGAAGCACGGGTGCGTTTTGGGACTCGGGTGCGGGTGCGGGTGCGGGTGCGGGACTCGGCAATTTTTGAAAAAGTAGGGTGCGGGTGTGGCGGGACTCGGCGATTAAAAAATTATTAAAAATATTTTTATTTATATTTTCTATATATTTTTACTATTAAAATATTCATAAAAAACACATTGTTATGCCTTGATTCACAAAACAAAGAAAGAAGAAGGCAAGAAACACATTACTATGCCTCTGAGGTCAGAATTTCGGCTGTTCCGACGAGTTTCAAGGCCGATATCGGCCTGTTTCGGCCGTTTCCGGCATATTTCGGCCGTATCGGCCGTATTGGTTGCCGGCCAATACGATCCGATACGGCCGATAGGAACCGATTCTGGCCGAATCGAAGCCGATTCTGGCCGAATCGAGCCTCGTCGGCGCGAATCGAGCCTCGTTGGCGCAAATTAGAGAAAAAAAAAATCAGATGCAGTACCGTCTCGCGGTCAACCGCGTCGGACGCCGCCGCGTCCCGTGTCAGGCCGCGTCGGACTCGGGGGACTCGGGTGCGGCACCCTCCCAGCCGCGTCCGTGCTTTCTGGGTTGTGCGTGAGAATAAAGAAAACAATAAAATTTCCTTTAACTATGAGATATATACACAAGATGATTTATTATTGATTTTTGGTGGATCTCAAGTTAGGCATAAACTTGAGAATTATTGTAATTAATTTTATAATAATAAAATTATTTGGAGTTTGTTTCATAGTTTTTCCTCTAAAGAAAAAAGGTTTTTCACATAAATATTTGTGCTTTTTTTGTATGATTATTATTTTGGATTGATAGTTTTGGTAATAATATTATTGAGACCTTTTTTTTTTTTTTTTTTTTTTTTTTTGAGAAAGTATATTATTTGAGACCTAATAATGACAATTATTTTTAAAAAGTACTGTAAAATTTATAATTTTATGAAAATAATATACCGGTGATATCTCATTCTTTTTCTGAGAGCAAAAAGAGCGGCTAAAAGTGAAAACATGGCCATACCATACCAAAAAAATACATCTTTCTTACGAATGTCAACATTGAAATTCTGTATACTCATAGTTAAATGGTATCAGAAGGCATAAAATGAACTAAAAATGTGAATATCGACTATTCTATAAGAGACTGTTAAAAATGCCCGCTATTTGGGAAACATGGAAATTCCATAAACGAAACTACACAATTAATCTCTGAAGTTTACAGGGTAAGCGCAATTAATCTCACAAGTTCTGAATGTACGCTATTAGTTCTTCAAGTTTTTAAAATGAGCAATATTAGTCATTATATTAACTACCATTAATGTATTGCTTACATGGCTAACGGAACAATAACCTGACATTTTTTTTTAATGAAAAAATTTACAAATATTATTATACTAGAAGCAAATTGACCCGGTTCCAAAATATAATCTTAATTCTACTTAGTTCCAAGTCAAAACCCCACTTGGCCATTAGATTTTGAAATGATAGAGGGAGTGATTAAACAGACCTTATTCACATTCAATTCAGACTGCCCAAAAATCGGATCCCATAGTGCAATTCTTAGTGCCGACTGACTCAATTTGAGATTGGAGATAGGCATTATGAATTTCTCTGTCTTTAGTCTTTACAATGCAGTAATTCTAAATGATCCCATGCAATAAAAAAATAAAGAAAAAGTTTGGCTTGCAATTCAATTATAGAATGATAAAAAAAAAAAAAAAAAAAAAAACAATATATAGATAGAGTAGGAATATAGATCCAGATTCCAACAATCTTCAAATGAATAAGAAGCGGAATTAAATAATCAGCAATCAAAGCACATGTTATACGAGATAATAACAAGGTACAATGTCGTTGATCTCTTAGAGAAAGAAAGAGAGAAGTCTTCTTGGACCATCGTTTTTTGTGTGGCGTTAGTTAGAGGAGCAAGGAGAAAGAAGTGCACTGCCAGCCAACGACGGAGCCCATCAAGTGTCCTTTTCTTCTTCTTCTTCAATTGATTGAGGTGATGAGAGCTTTGCTGTAGGGTTAAGATTTGATTAAGGTGAAGAGAGACCTTCTCTCTCTTGCGTTTCAAAATCAGATGGGGATGGCCAAGCTGGGTTTGATTTAGAACCGGTAAGATTAAAATTTGATTTTGAAAACGGGTCAGTTGTGTAGTGTAAAATAATTTTTGTGATTTTTTTATTAAAAAAATTCCAAATCATTATTCTGTTAGTCACATAACCAATATTAGTCCTCCTGTTAGCTACCGTTAGTAATATTGGTTATGTGGCTAACAGGAGAACTAATATTGTTTTATCTTTAAAACTTAAGAGACTAATAGCACACATTTAAAACTTAAAAGACTAATTGTACTCACAAAGTAAATTTTAGTGATCATCAGTGTAGTTTCACCAAATTCCATACAAAGAAAGAGGCCTTTCTTACCAATGTCAACATCAAGTTCTGTATACTTTGGTTAAATGGTATTAGAAGGCAAGAAAATGAACTAAAAATGGATTATTATTCAGTAAGCCTTTTGAAAAATGTCCACTAATTGGGAAACATGGGCATACTATGCAAAGAAAGGAATAAAATTAATATGTCCTACTCTTAGTTTTCCTATTTATACATACTTCATCAACAACAAAATGCCATATGTTTGAGTTTTTTTTATTAAAAAAAATAGTAATAGTAACGGGAAAAAAAAAATGACATTTGGTATGCACCGATCGATTGGTAGAACTATTTTTTCTTTTAATTCTATTAAGGTGTTTTGAGAAGGAAGCAAGAAAGAAATAGGCGAGGTCGATCTGGTTTTTGTCTTAAAAATTCTCTCATGAGCATCCTGGAACCGGCCGAAACTACCAAAACAGTAAATCAGTAATATTCCAAAGGGAAATGCACATAAGATCAAATATCATCATGGTGTTCTGAGAAAGAAGAAAGAAAGGAATAGGTTGCTTCTGTCTTAAAAATTCTCTCATATGCATCCTGGTACCCAAACATTTATATCCCAAAGGAAAATGCATTGAACATCAAATATCATCAAGGTGTTTTGAGAAAGAAGAAAGAAAGAAACAGCTCTTGTTTCTGTCTTAAAATTAATCTCTGAGCATCCTGTAGGGAATTCAACCCGATTCCCAACCTGTGAGAAACAAAAAAATAGAGAAAACACACGTTAAAGAAAATAATCACACGCACAAGACAGTATTTACGTGGTTCGGCAATTTGCCTACGTCCACGGAGTTGCAGGGATTTCACTATTATCAGGGAAAAAATACAAAGTGCGGCTACAGTGTTTCTCTCACTCTCTCTGAAACACAACAACAAGACTCAACAAACCCTAATTATAAAAGCGGCTTTTATATCCTGCTTACAGGGTTACAATAGACTACAAAACGGGCCAGAAATAAACTAGGCTCCACAAAGCCCAACAAATCTCCCACTTGGAGACTAGTTCAATCACCAACATCAGCCGCTATCCTCCAAAAGCAATCCCTCATCCCTACAACTCATCCTCCTGTCCTCAAGCTAGAAGGCCAACTGAAGCTGCACACAGCTTCAGCTTCTCAATAGTGACACCTTTAGTCAACATATCTGCCGGGTTCTTAGATCCACAAATCTTCTCAAGTATTACCAGTTTATCTTCAACAAGGTACCGGATAAAGTGGTATTTTGTCTGTATATGTTTCGACTTTGAATGAAAAGCCGAATTTTTGGCAAGAAAGATTGCACTCTGACTGTCACTGTGTAGAATGCCCATCTTCTGCTTCTTACCCAATTCATCTAAGAAACCATGTAGCCAAATCATCTCCTTTCCAGCTTCAGTTGCTGCAACATACTCAGCTTCTGTAGTAGACAAAGTAACAATCTTTTGCAGATTTGAAACCCATGATATAGCTGTACCACCCAGAGTAAATACAAACCCAGTAGTACTCTTTCTACTGTCAATATCACCAGCAAAATCAGCATCTACATAACCTTGCAGTTTCAAACTTGCACCTGTGAAGCAAAGACATGTATCTGATGAACCCTTCAGATATCTCAGAATCCACTTAACTGCCTCCCAATGCTGCTTTCCAGGCCTACTCATGAATCTGCTCACAACTCCCACTGCATGTGCAATATCTGGCCTTGTACACACCATAGCATACATCAAGCTGCCAATAGCTGAGGCATAGGGCACCTTGCTCATATGGTCCCTTTCTTCTTCTGTCTTTGGCGACTGTTCCTTGCTCAGTTTGAAATGACTACCCAAGGGTGTGCTCACTGGTTTGGCTTCATTCATATTGAACCTGCTGAGAACTTTCTTCACATACTCTGACTGTGAAAGTTTCAATGTACCATTAGCCTTGTCTCTAATGATTCTCATACCAAGGATTTGCTTTGCAGCTCCCAAATCTTTCATTGCAAACTGTTTTGACAATTGCTTCTTCAGATTATTAATCTCCTCAATGCTAGACCCTGCAATGAGCATATCATCCACATACAACAGTAAAATGATATAAGAATTGTCAAAGAATTTGACATAGCAACAATGATCAGCTTCACATCTCTTGAACCCAATTTTATGCATAAAACTGTCAAATTTCTTGTACCACTGTCTTGGAGCTTGTTTTAGGCCATACAAGCTCTTTCTCAGTTTGCAGACTAGATTCTCTTGTCCCTGAACAATGAACCCTTCTGGCTGAATCATGTAAAGGTCTTCCTCCAAATCACCATGAAGGAATGCCGTCTTCACATCTAACTGCTCAAGATGTAAATTTTCTGCAGCCACCATTCCCAGCACCAGTCTAATTGTTGACATCTTCACAACTGGAGAAAATATCTCTGTGTAATCAATGCCCTCCTTCTGCTGGAACCCTTTAACAACTAATCTGGCCTTGTAACGTTTGCTACCATCATGCTCATTCTTTATTCTGTATACCCACTTGTTGTGCAAAGCTTTCTTTCCCACTGGCAATTCAGTCAGTTCCCATGTCTGATTCCCCAACAAGGAATCCATCTCATCCTTCATGGCTAACTCCCACTTGCTTGAATTCTCATCTTGCAAGGCTTCTTTATAACACTCTGGCTCACCACCATCAGTCAACAGGAGATAATTTAGAGCGGGTGAATAACGCTGTGGAGGTCTAATATTTCTGGAAGATCTACGGACTTCAGCTACAGGTGTACTCTGATCTACCTGTGAATTTACATTCTCCTTATCTTCTTCACCCTCTTTCTGGACAGTACTTTCAGTCAATTCATCTAAGTTGACAAACTCAGATTTCTTTTGATCTATCTCTGTAACACCTGACACTACAGTTGACCTGTCCTTGTACATAACCTGTTCATTAAATATCACATTTCTACTTCTGATGATTTTCCTGTTTTGTTCATCCCAAAACCTATAGCCAAATTTCTCATCACCATAGCCAATGAAAAAACATATTTTAGATTTTGCATCAAGTTTACTACGAGCATCAGAATCAATATGAACATAAGAAACACAACCAAAAACTTTTAAGTGTGAAAACTTTACCTCTTTACCGCTCCAAACCTCCTCAGGAAGTCTGAACTCCATGGGAACTGATGGCCCTCGGTTTATCAGGTAAGCTGCAGTGCTAACAGCATCAGCCCAGAAAGTTTTTGGTAGTCCAGCATGCAATCTCATACTCCTAGCACGCTCATTGAGTGTTCTGTTCATGCGCTCAGCCACACCATTCTGCTGTGGTGTTCCGGGAATGGTCTTCTCCATCCTAATTCCCTGTGCTGCACAATACTCACTGAACCCTCCATCTATGTACTCTCCTCCATTATCTGACCTCAAACATTTTACTTTCAAACATGTTTCTGTCTCAACCATGGCCTTCCAATTCTTAAAAGTTTCAAATACATCAGATTTATTTTTCAGAAAATAAACCCATACCTTTCTGCTTGAGTCATCAATAAAGGTAATGTAATACCTTGAACCTCCAAGGGATGCAACCGGAGAAGGCCCCCACAAATCAGTGTGTACTAACTCCAATTTTTCAGCCTTCGGTATCTTGCCCGTTTTCAAGAAACTCACCTTTTTTTGCTTTCCTAAGATGCAGCTTTCACACATGTCAAAATCAATGGACTTCAATTCTGGTAGCTTTCCTTTTGACAACAGCATCTTCATCCCTTTCTCACTCATGTGACCAAGCCTGCGGTGCCATAAGCTTGTATCAGTACTTGCATCAGCAACTGCAATTGTGTCTCTTGGACTTGAGGTCATATATAGAGTACCAGTCTTCTTTCCACGAGCCAATACCCTAGCTCCCTTTGTAACCTTCCAAGTACCACCAACAAATAATATTGCATGTCCTTCATCATCAAGTTGTCCAACAGAAATCAGATTCCTCCTCAGGTCAGGAATATGTCGAACCTTCTCCAGTAACCAAACAGACCCATTGGGCAACAATATCCGGACGTCTCCCATACCCACAACATCCAAGGCTGAACCATCAGCTAAATACACCTTACCAAAATCACCTGCAACATAATTCTGTATGATTTCTCGGTGTGGAGTGGTATGAAACGAAGCTCCTGAATCCAAAACCCAATCATCAAGTGGACTGTCTACTGCAAGAAGCAATGCATCCTGTACCTCTTCTGTTACAGCATTAGCAGAATCATCTTCATTATTCTTCTTAGGACTTTTACATTGGTTCCTAAAGTGACCTATTTTCCCACAATTCCAACATTGTACTTGTTGGCCTGATCTAGATTTACTTCTATTCCGATTAGAATTTCTGGATTTTGATCTGCCCCGATTTGAATTTTTGTTATTACCTCTGCCTCTTGTCTCAAGGTTTAGGGCAGAACTAGATCCTGAGGTTTCACCTGCATCTCTTCTGCGAATCTCCTCAGCCAGAATTAAATCTCGTATATCATTGTACTTGAGCTTTTCCTTTCCTGTAGAATTGCTTACTGCCATCCTCATTGCCTCCCAACTGTTTGGCAAAGAAGCCAAAACAATCAGAGCACGAATCTCATCATCAAAATCAATTTCTACAGATGACAATTGATTTGTGATAGTGTTAAATTCGTTCAGATGTTGTGCTACTGATGCATTCTCTGCCATCTTCAAATTAAACAGTTTCTTCATCAGATGCACCTTGTTGTTTGCCGACGGCTTTTCATACATTCCAGACAAAGCCTTCATCAGATCTGCTGTGGTCTTCTCCTTCACAACATTGTGTGCAACAGACCTAGACAGAGTTAACCTGATAACTCCTAATACCTGTCTGTCAAGAAGAGCCCATTCCTCAGCCTTCATCGCCTCAGGTTTTGTCCCCAAAAGAGGCAGATGCAATTTCCTCCCATAGAGATAATCTTCAATCTGCATCCTCCAATACGCAAAGTCTGTGCCATCGAACTTTTCTATTCCAGACGCCTTTCCTGCTTCCTCTGCCATTGCTCCCACTCAAACCTAACCCTAGGCTCTGATACCAGTTGTAGGGAATTCAACCCGATTCCCAACCTGTGAGAAACAAAAAAATAGAGAAAACACACGTTAAAGAAAATAATCACACGCACAAGACAGTATTTACGTGGTTCGGCAATTTGCCTACGTCCACGGAGTTGCAGGGATTTCACTATTATCAGGGAAAAAATACAAAGTGCGGCTACAGTGTTTCTCTCACTCTCTCTGAAACACAACAACAAGACTCAACAAACCCTAATTATAAAAGCGGCTTTTATATCCTGCTTACAGGGTTACAATAGACTACAAAACGGGCCAGAAATAAACTAGGCTCCACAAAGCCCAACACATCCTGGTACCCAAGCACTTATATACCAAAGGGAAATGCACTTAATATCAAATATCATCAAGGGATTTAAAGGAAAAAAAAAAAGAAAAAAAAAAAAGGAAGAGATCTTGTTTTTGTTTTAAAAATTATCTCATAAGCATCCCTGTACTCAAAGAGTAATATTCCAAAGGACAATGCACTGAATATAAAATGTTTCAAGCCAGTTTTTACGGAAAATTAGAGTTAAAAGCGGAACAAAAAAACCTTTCTTACTGATGTCAACATTGAAATGCTGTATAATCGTAGCTAAAAGGTATAAGGAAAAAAAAATGAACTATAAAATGGAATATCAACTAATCTATAAGAGACGGTTGAAAAATGCCCTCTATTTGAACTTATCTTTGCACGGAAATGTAAAACCGATATAATCATAACCAAAATAGCATTTTTGGATTGGACAGGTCAATTGAGAATTGTTTTGAAGGATAAGGCCAGAGCCTCAGTTATATTTATATTTGTATTTTGTTTAGGGAAATTAAAGAGACCCTTTAAATTTACTTGCATCACAAGGAAGAGGTGCCTTGCCATCGAAAGGAAAAAGATCTAACCAAATAATTTAATGCTTATGCCAAGTCATGATCCTCGACCTGTTGCATTTTAGGTCATATCATACTGAGGAGAGCCTCAATAGATAGAACAAAGATAGATACAAAGGCTGACCAAAAAAAGAGTGGAATGTCGAATATATATTAAAGTACTTTTGAGGTGATGATGAAAATTACGTAGATTTCTTCGTCCACTCTAGGACATGCGCCTGAGCTTTGTAAATCATTACCTAATTGCCTTTGTACAATCATATTCCTTTTAATATATATGCATGTTTATTTGGTATCAAAATAGCAGAGAACAAGAATGTTAAGCCCATTCAAGGCCTGGCATACAGGACCATATACTTTAATACTTGTGGTACTTTGATACCAAAAAAATAATAATAATAATTCCAGCCGAAACTTCTTCACATGTAGAGTACTGATATGTATGGACAATTTTTATTTATTTATTTTTTTAGAAGTACTACATCCACAAAATTTTCATATTAACTTCACAATAAATTTTAAATGATAAATTATTATTGGTTCTAACTTATACTCATTGAAATTACTTTTTTTATTTATTAGCTAGTAACAGTCAATAATAATCTGCCGCTTAATTAGTAGCTGTTATGAAAATATTATAGATATAATATTTCTTTTTCTTTTCTTTTTTCAGATATATGCATGGACAATTTCAATTGTAAAAAAAATAGTCAAAAATACAAAAAGGATATGTGACGATTAAAACAAGTAGAAAAGAAATTGCATAAACGGCCGGGCAACATTGATAAGTATATATATTACCATTGAGGCTAAAATTCAATTTAATCAATTGGTTTTTATCAATTTAATTCCTCAGTTTATCAAGATGAATCAATCTAATACTTCCGTCCAAATTTATTTTCAAAAGACGCCATCTAAACAATTTTCACTTTTATTTTTTAAAATCATACACATCAAACAATAAGATACGTACGTTAAATGGTAGGGTGCATCTTATGTATGTTTTTAGATTATTTTTTTAATAAAAAAGAATGTTTAAATTATGTCGTTTGCTAAATAGATTTGGGTATGATGGCTAAATTGATTTATTATTGCAAAATAAGGGACTCAATCGACAAAAAGTAAACTTAGGAACTAATTTAAAAATTGAAGTAAAAGTAGGCAGTAAATTGAATAGCCTATCCTTTATTTGGAATACAATTGCACCACTTCCGTTTGCTTCAGAAGTTTATCAAAATGAGAGAATCTTGCAGAAATCTTGGGCTGGTGGGAGATAAATAGTAAAATATATACTATGAAGACATTCACAAACATCTTAATTAACTGAGCACAAATTAGAGATTTGGAGCTACATATACTAGTGACAACAATGGCTTAAGTCTTCCAGATTCTACGTACTATATACCACTGATGTTCTGAAACGAATGAAACCATTTGAGGTGAATCATATTGTCAGTTCTACGGAAATATTTGAAGTTTGGAAAAGGAATAAATAAATAAAATAAGTAGTTCGGTCACTAGTGTAATGGTTGTCAAAGACCTTGTAACTGAGTTGTCACATTCTCATGGACAAAGTGTTTGGAGTTTAAGGAGAAAGAAATTAAACTACGGGATTAGCAGCATGTTGTAATTATCTCTAAAAAAAAAAAAAGTCATCAGTGTAATGGTCATATGGCTATTTCGCATGCATGTACGTGCATTGTCTTTACAGTACGTATTAGATGTGCATGGCAAAGATATTTTGGGAAGCGCTCTCCGTACGTATATAGTTGCCCCATGCCTGCATCTTATTACAGAAAGTGAACGAGTGGACTAATCTGATCTTATTACAGCCAGCCTTGGTTCAGAAGAGCTCTCATATACCTTAAACAGCAAACTCTCGATTCTGTTGCTATTGGAAGATTCCTTATGCAATATATATGTGCTACTTTCCATACCGCTAGCTTTGTCTCTTTGTAATAACATAATCTTTTTTTTGATTGGTTCTCCATTCAGATCATGTCATATATCATCACATCCTAGAATGGGATGGAGGCTGTTAGGGTTTTCCGATCTTTTCAGCTTCGGTTTGCTGAGTCATATTCTCTACTTTATATAGTTGGAAATTTTGGGTTATTTTATGGAGGACTTTTCTGATTTCATGATTTGTTGAGTATTTGACCTTTCTTTATGGGATTTTAATGGGTATTTTTGGAGTTCAAAATGAAGATGGTGATGTTACAAAAATGTGAATGAGGGTAGCAATTTCTCTTTGCCAAGGCAGAGTGAGATGAGAAAGTATGTTTTGTATCCGTATGTGTGGCACTTGTGTTTTGAGGGGTTGGCTATATACACCCAAAATAGGACATGTATTTTCTTGTGTGTGAGAGAAGGAAAATGTTGGGTCGTAACTTTTGCTACAACTTTTATCACAATTTGCACATGTGGCAATTCGTAAGTGGTGGAGTAAAAATATATGGTGGGTTCACAACTCTACCACTCATTACTTGCTATGTGAGTAAATTGTGGCAAAAATTATAATCCTAACATTACTTGAGAAAGAATGTTTGTGGGGGGTGTATTTATGATTTGAATAGAGTTTCTCTCCAAACTAGTTTGGATAAAAACTTTATAAACTACTTATATATTTCTACATTGAGTGTGAATTTTGAAAATCTAATCGTTAGATTGCATGTTCTTATTATATTCTTCATACTTGGAAAATTTTAAGAAAATCAAAGATTAATTATTATCTCATCATACAAATGTTAATCTAAAATTGTGTATAAAAAATAAATTTATTAATCAAATAGTAAAATATTCAATTTGAATGAAATTTGATATGCATATTAAAAATATAAGAAACATGAAATTCAGTGGTTATATTTTTAAAATTCACACACAAAAAAAAAAAAGATATATAAGAAATTTGAAGAATTTCTCTCCAAACTAATTTAGAGAAAAATTTTGTTCTTCGTGCCTTTGCGGGGTCATCAATGCTAAACAACTAATTAGGCAAGAACAAGGTTGATGATATTACGTGGGTGATGTTATTGAATGATGTCAGCATATAGAATGCCCTAGAACACAGGACACATGTCACACAAGAATGGTACCATGTGTCAAGATCTTAGATTGGCTCATAATTTTCATTGAAATGAGACATTTTTAACTGTGCAAGGAAGTTACACATGGACTATAGTGCACTTGCATTATAGACTACGAGTGTGCAGCCAATCTGTCAAAACCGACCTGCGGAAAGGCCTTATCCGCAAGATACTCGCGAAAACCAGGCTGTCATGACTCTTCGCATTCCAGTCATGTGTTCTACACGTGGCTTACTTTGTTGGATAGCTTCTTGCGAATCTTCTCGCGAAATCCACTTGGTATTCAATAAGAGCTTGAATTAAAGCCAATGCAATTATAATCAAATTTGACACGAAATTAAAGCCAACATAAAATAGTTATAAATAACAACTTTACAAGAGCCTTGCTAAAGCCCAATCCTCATTTGTCCAGCTTTGGACATATTACTGAGGAGGCTTTTGGTTCATGCACATGCTAATAAGACTATTGGTGTTTTAGAGAACAAATCAAACGTTTGATAGTGTCCGGATTAACCATCAATAAATCCAAATAATCAGTATTTGTTAAAGAATTATGTCTTTGTTATCTTTGTGTCCTACTTTTTATATGATAGGCATTTGTTAGATAACTATGTCTCAGGTGACTCTTCGCCACACCCCCACTGAAATATTACAATAAATAAATAAAACTTTAGATTTGATCTTTCTTTTCTTTTTTTTTCCAAAAAGTTTTACATTACCTTCACCTAGAAGTAAATGTCAACTAAATAAAAGAAAGGTTGTGAACTTAATCAGAGAGGATATCCACTGCTATAACTCGCAATTGGTCGTGACACCAACAGTGGGAGACAGCCACTACCATTGGTGATCCAAAAAGGCAGACAGAGGCCAATATCATAACCTGATATTTGGTGAAGTTAGCAACATCAACAGCCCCAATGTTCTTTAGTAATATTCTTAGATTTGAACAAAAAGGACAAAAATAATTGGAAGAAAAGGAAAATACAATGATAAGTAAAAGATTATACATCTAGTGTTTCAGGAACAGTGAGAAAACATATACCAATAGATGTGCCTTCCCATGTGGCCTATGAAGAATGGATTGGCTTTGTTTGGATTCATACAGAACTCTGATAATCACTTCATCAGTTAGTTTGCTCCGTCGACAGTACTAGTCATTCTAAAAAGCACCAATGAGTTTTTGAATTTTGCATACTAATTCTCATAGCCTTAATCCAGTCTATACATACCCACGGGAGTTCATCAAAGCTGTCTAATTCTATGGAGCTTAACACAATAAAGAATTCTATCGTCTAAAAATTGATGTTACATATCTCCATCCTTACCAAAAAATGAAGAGCAAGTAACATATTGGTTAAGTGGATTTCAGTAAAAAGCAAACTAAAGTAATAGTTGACCTTAAAATAATTAAGAAACCGACAACTAAATTTAAAATTTTATAAAAAAAAGTATTAACTATAATATTAATTACTACTCCGATTTTTCCCAAACACTTTCATTTTTTTGTCTTTTGTATGAAACAAGATAGAATTTCAATAAAATAAGGAAACTGGCGATGACAAGATACAATTCCATTAAGGTGATAAAGGAATCTGGCCAGAATTTTTTAAAATCAAGAAAATAATTTTTTATTAGCTGACGTACCACAATACTCGAAACGCAAACGCAAACGCAAACAGCACTCAGTATTGTGCTTTCTGAAAAAACAGGAGAAAAGCAATTATCATAATTTATTTTACCATTGTTGTGGTGATACGTTGTTGTGAATCTTGTGATTAATATATAATGAAACTATGAAAGTGATTTCAAAGATGCACCCATGTGAAGTAATAACGCACTAATTACAATCAATATCTCTGGATGTTGTGTAAAAACTTGTAAATTTTGTACCTTTCACATCGTTAGTTTTTGGAAACGAAAATAAAAATGTTACGTCTAATTTTCCATAAAAGATTCAAAAATATCGGTGGAGTCTCGTTATAACTTGGGGCCATGGCATAAATTTTTTTGAATATATGTATTTGAATTGATTATTTTTTTAAATTGATTATGATTTTCGAATAACCATAGTATTGAAAGGGCATAATATTAAGAAAGAATTATTATATATAGGGAGAATAATTACTCAAGTACATTAACCAATAAAAATCATTTTAGAGCTAGATGTTATTTCTTGTCTTGATTTATGCTATAATATCTTAAGTTGATTACCTTAAAATACTCCCTTGTTTAATATAAATATCTTAAATCTTCACTTTTACTTAAATATTTTTTTAATTCATTCCTTAATTATAATACCAAAAAGAACAAATTATAAACTTTACAAGAAGTCAATAAAAAGCCAAATCTTTCATTTTATATATATATATATATATATATATATATATATATATTGTTGATAAGACAATCATGAACCATTCATCCAATCATTTTTTACTGCAAATGTAACTATTGTCATAGTTGAGTATTAGTATTACACTTTATATACCACAAATTAGGATCTTATATAATTCCTAAGGTACATTCTTCAAATTCTATCTATATATTCTAAAATCAATAGAGTGGATTTTGTTCATTATCAACGTATAAATAAATATTGATTATAACTATTTTGGTATCTAGGTATATTGTTAATGATATGACAAAATCCAATTTATTCATTTAAAATGTATGGATATAATTTTTAAAATTTATGATGAAGTAATCCTAAAAAAAATTAGAGGAGCTTAATCATACTCCACCAATTGTCATTTTCTTTTTCAATCTTAAACTTTGGTTTTACATTGGAAAAGAGATGGGAGGGATGTGGCAAGCCACAATTCATGAATTATAAAGTGGAACCATCTAAGTAGTACAAAAGATTTTTATTTCATGATTAGTAGTTCCTCGGGCAAATGGTATTTACTTTGGTATTAAACAAGAAACTCTAACTCTTTCAAAGTTGTTCTTATAACTCTTTCAAAGATTTTTTTTTTTTTTTTTTTTTTTTTTTTTTTTTTTTTTTTGTGAGTGCAATTAACGTACAATATTAATCTTTTGAATGTTTTACTTATACAATTTTCTTAAATTTTCAGTAGGTGTAATTGCACCCACTTAAATACATATGGCTTTGTGGCACTAGCGCCATGGACGATCCGTGGGAGCATAATCAACCTGCTTTAGTTCTATGGAATATATCTGCATAAAGAGCTCAATCATGTAAATATTGATGGAGATTCTAAAAAAAGAAAAAGTAAATATTGATGGGGCATATCTCCATCCAAAGAAAAAACAGCGACATCTAGCTTGAATATCTGGAATGATCAGTTAGTATCAAGAAAACTACTACATGAACTTTTCCTTTTTGATGTTTGGCCAAACAATGAAAGGCGTTTTATGCTCTAAAAGAACTGAAATTGGAATATCGACTATTCTATAAGGTAGAAACATAGCCATACCATACAAAGAAAGACACCTTTCTTATCCATGTCAACGTTGAAGTTTGTATACTCTGGTTATTAAATGGTGTCAAAAGGCAATAAGACGACCTAACAAATGGAATAGCAACTATATTATATTTATGAGACTGTTGAAAATGTCCAATATTTGACTAACATGGGCATGCATACAAAGAAAGGAATAAAAGTCCTTTGTGTTGTTGGTAGTGTTCCACTCTATAGTTTAAATTCAACCGGCTGCAATATGTCACATATCTTTTATTATTATTATTATCATTATTATTATTATTATTATTATTGTAAACTTTGGTTATTTTATAAGAAAAAATTAATGGACATAATAAATTGTGATTAGTAGAACATAAAGTAAAATAGAGAAATGTCTTTTCACCAATGTGAACATTAAAGACAAAAATGTTATACTTATTGTTAAATGGTATCTTTCTCTTTTTTCTTTTCTTTTTTCTCAAAGTGGTTAAATGGTATCAAAATACAAAAAATTGAACTATAAAATAGAATATCAACTACTCTATTAAGATTCCTTTAACCCAAAAATAATAATAGTAATAAGAGAGATGGAGTCTAAGGCTGAACAAAGAGAGACTCAATGGAGAATCCCTGATAGATAGAACAAAGAAAGAATCTAAGGTTGAACAAAAGAAATGTGGAATGTTGAGTAGAAAAGTTGTTTGTTTTTAGACCCCTTAAAACACAATTGGATTAACCTAGTTAACAAGCCAAGTTATTACTTAGTCCAAATTCCGGATCTAGGTTAACACAATCATATAATTATATCAATATAAAGTACAGAATATAAAGAACATAAAAATATGATCACCCAGTAAAACCAAACTGGTAAAAAACCTGTGGAGGATTTAACCTAATTATCCTCAATGTAAAACTGAATCCACTATGAAAGAATCGAAGTTTTACAATAGCGACTTAGACCACTAACATCCTATTACTACCTCATGTAGAAAACTTACTGACACGATCACGTGCAAGCTCTGAGACCATGGACTCCTTCTTTCTTGGATTTTCCAACAAGTACAAGCACTCCCGCTTACGTATCTTTAAACTTTTTAGTGCAGCAACTGAATGATCATCAAGCTCTCAATGAAATCTCCTTCTTGATAATCCTAAACATGTGTGAAGGCAACTACTTCTCAGATCTCACATGAGATTCACACACACAGCAAATAAAGCAACCTCTAAAACGTGGCTAGGATTTGTCTTTTATACCTAGGGCAAAACATAAAACCTTCCACGTCATATGAGCTTAGGGTAGAGTTGGAAATTCTATAGAAAAATACATTTTGCCCGACTTTTGATTGATCGAGTCTAATATTTGATCGATTGAGCTAGTCAGAATTGCACACTCAATTCTGCAGCTAACTCGATTCCAACTTGTTTTGATCATGGTTTGCCAACAATATAAATTAGAGTTCTAATACAATAGTTCCCAAGTACTTAGAACCTAACAAAAGTTATTCTGAGGTAATGATTAAAATTGCATAGAGTTCTTCCAGACTCCAATATAGGACATGAGCCTAAATTTTGTAAATCATTACCCTATTTTTTTTTTACAATCATCTTCCACTATAAAATTATGTCCTTATAAGTAGAGAAAGAGTGTTTGAAACTCGGTGTCCTTAATTTTTAACCACCAGTTATGGTGGATTAGTGGTAGGAATATATTGTGACCAATTACTTCTATGATTTTGAAAGTTATAAATTTGAATAGTGACAAACTCCATTAACGCCTAGATAATTCCACACTATAACGCAATGCAAAAGTTTAAGTAGTGTGGGACAATGACCACATCTCTGGCCCACTTTTTTGAGTTTTCAAAAAATAAAATAAATAAAAAATGTTAAGCTCATTCAAGGCCTGGCATTAATTAGCATACGGAATTATATCCTTACCTGTGGTACTTTGATCAAAAAAATAATTCCAACCGAAACATCTTCACGTGGAGAGTGATATGTATGGAGTATGGACAAAGTGATTTGTAAATGAAAATACAAATTAATTCATTATTATTATTTTTTTTTTTAGAATACTAAATATTTTTAATACATACACGGGGAAAGGGAATAAAGTTTTTTAAAGAAATTTACAATTGTGTATATTTAAAAGGGTCTAAAAACATTATTTGTTGATTATAATAAGTAGAAAAGAACTTATGCAAACGGTAACGTTGATAAGTCACAAGTATATCATCATTTATTTGGAATACAATTCGAGTACCAATTGAAAGTTACCAGCCAAGGACTAGTATACTCTATATTGTAGCATGTCCATTGCGACAGAAGCTAAACAAACTCAATGAGAGTCAAGCCAAGATACAAATTAAAAATTCAATAAAAGGGATAACTCAACAAGATTAATGTATTTCAGCAACCAAAAAAAAAAAAAAAAAAGATTAATGTATTAAAAAAAATCTCCTACTTAAAAAAAAAAATATTCTCCCACAACCTTCAAATCCAAAATTAAAGATAATGGTTTTTGTTTTTTCATTTTTGAAAAGGAAAAAAGAAAAATGGTCAACTTGATGCAACTTTTCATAATTTTTAATTTTTACGGGCAGGCTATGCTCTATAGATTGGCATGTTTTCTCAAAATTTTGAAATTTCTCTATCCACACCAATTTTGAAAGGTTTATATAATGTTAACGTGTATAGTGTTGTGGGCTTTAGGCCCAACTAGATTACTTGTATAGCACACATTCTTGTACTACACTCATATGCCTCCTATATAAAGGCACTCATGTATATTCTTTCATTTTAAGAAATACAATACAATTATTCAATATTTCTAACATGGTATCAGAGCCACTGCTCTAATTTTCTTGTGTCTTGCAGTCTTGTCTTTGTTGGTATTTTATGCTGCCTTAACTTCTTCGGTCAATAAACCTTTTTTGTGCCCTCTTCTAATTGCTCCACCGTTGTCAGAGGTGCCCAAGGTTGAATCTTCACCGTCAAAAGCTCGATCACCGCCACCAAGATCATTGCCTCCGTCGGATCTTTTGCATCGGACCTCCGATTAAGGCATAAGACATATCACCCTGTAGATTTTCAACCGGTCTACACAACTCAGTAGGAAAAATCATCATCTGATTCTTCACGCACCGCCACGCGCCGGCCACAAAATCGTAAGTTTCTTCCACGCGCCTCCTATATTGCTCCGATCAACTTACCGCCGCCGTCATCGGTATCATCTTTCTCCGATCTACATCATCGGAAAAGAACCGGCCTTATCGGACTTCGCACGCGCTCTCACACACCACTAAAAGCTTCGGCAAAGACTGACCACGCGCCCCATGCGCCGCTGGGTCACTTGCTGACGTCATCATTGCCACATCAGCATCCACGTAAGCCCTAGCTAACGTCATCAGCTTACGTCATCTTGCTGACATCATCACAGGAGTTGACTTTGGCCGTTGACTTGCTCAGAGTTGACTTTTTGTAGTCCAGGTGCTCCTTACCTAGTTTTTCGCGATTTTATTTTTGAAGTATGTTTTTGCATATTTTGCTTCTAAATGAAGAATAAGGACAAGTCTTCTTCCTTTTGCAATAATTGTCGCCAACAATCCAACAAACATTTTTGCAATTTTTGCAAACATTTTGGCCATAATATTGAGACTTGCTATCAACGCAACAAATCAGTTGTTTCCATTTCTGCTGCTACAGTTGCTAACACGAAGAGTGTCCAACCCATGGCTCCCGTCTTTGCACAGTCTCAGTCTTCTGGATCCACTTTCACCATTTCCAGAGATGACCTTATAAATATCATCGCCAATGTCATTCGTATGGTTGGTAATGCATCTTATTCCTCTTCTCTCTCAGCTTTATCTGATATGTCTCCTACCTCTAGGCTTATAGATTCTGCTTGTAGTAATCACATGACACCTCACTCGTCCTTATTTTCTGAACTTAAACCTACACCACACCCTCTTAATATTTGCACAGCAAATGGTTCCACAATGTCTGGTCATAATATAGGTTCCGTTTCAACCTCCAACTTCTCGGTTCCTGGGGTCTTTAATGTTCTTGACCTTTCTTACAATTTATTCTCTATAGGACAATTAGCTGAGTTGGGTTATCGCATTATCTTTGATTATTCTGGATGTATTGTACAGGATCCAAGGATGGGACAGGAGCTTGGGACCGGTCCTAAAGTTGGGCGTATGTTTCCCGTGGACAACCTTCGTCTTCCACTTGTTGCTCCTGTTTCTGTTGCTGCAGCTGCTACAGTTTCTTCAATTCCTTCCCTTGCACTTTGGCATGCTCGACTTGGTCATGCATCTTCCTCTCGTGTACAACAATTGACTTCTAGAGGTTTGTTAGGTTCAGGGTCTATAGAAAATTTTGATTGTGTTTCATGTTAATTAGGAAAACAACCAGCTTTGCCTTTCAATACTAGTGAATCAATATCCACTGATATCTTTGACCTTATTCATTCTGATGTTTAGGGGTCTTCCTCTGTCTCTAGTATTAGTGGGTCTCGATATTTTGTTGTCTTTGTTGATGATTACTCTCGCTATAGCTGGATTTTTAATATGAAACATCATTCTGAATTATTGGAAGTATATTCTAATTTTGCAAAAATGGTTGAAACTCAATTTTCTAGATGCATCAAAATTTTTCAATCTGATAATGCTCTTGAATACACTCAATATGCTTTCCAAGCTGTTTTGCATTCCTATGGCACAGTTCATCAACTAACCTGTCCAAGTACCTCTCAGCAAAATGGGAGAGCCGAATGAAAACTTCGTCATATTCTTGACACTGTTCGTGCTCTCCTTCTCTCTGCCAAAGTTCCTGCTCCTTTTTGGGGTGAAGCTGCTCTTCATGTTGTTCATACTATTAATCGCATTCCGAGTCTTGTTATTCAAAATCAAACTCTATATGAGCGTCTTTTTGGGTCACCTCCAGACTATCATCATCTTCGCTCCTTCGATTCTGCTTGTTTCGTTCTTCTTCAGTCACATGAGCATAACAAACTTGAGCCTCGGTCAAGGCTTTGTTGTTTTCTTGGCTATGGTGAAACTCAAAAGGGGTATCGGTGTTATGATCCTGTCTCTCATCATCTTCGTATCTCTCGCAATGTTGTCTTTTAGGAACATCGCCTCTTTGTCAAGCTCTCTCACTTCCGTGTCTTCTTGTCTTCTTCCTCTGTCTTAGATCATTTTCCAGATAAGGCACATATTCCTTCTGTAGCTGCTTCTGATCCTCTTGTAGTTCCTCCTAATTCTCCTGTAGACTTCTCTATCCAACCACCAAGTGTCACTGATCCCTTTCCTAGTTCACCCTTTAATGAACATGTGGAAGATGAATAGGTTGAAGATGAGCTACCCAACCCCAACCCTGAGCTTGGGTCCCCTACTCCTGCTCTGCTTGAAGATCTTGCACAAGACATTCCACCTCGTCATTCAACTCGGGTAAGATCTATTCCTGCACATTTACTTGACTATCATTGTTACACTACCCTTGCTACACTACACGAGCCTCACACCTATTGTGAGGCTTCCACTGACCATTTTTGGCAGATTGCAATGAAAGAGGAACTTGATGCATTATCTAAAAACCATACTTGGGATTTGGTGACACTCCCCCCTGGGAAATCTGTGGTTGGTTGTAAGTGGATCTACAAGATTAAGACTCGCTCTGATGGGTCCATTGAGCGCTACAAAGCTCGTCTTGTTGCAAAAGGTTTTACACAGGAGTATGGGATTGATTATGAAGAGACCTTTGCTCCGGTTGCTCGTATCTCATCTATTCGTGCCTGTTAGTTGTTGCTGCTGCTAGTAAATGGGACATTTTTCAGATGGATGTCAAAAATGCATCCCTTAATGGGGATTTAAGTGAAGAAGTGTATATACAACCTCCTCCTAGTCTCTCTGTTGACTCAAATAAGGTTTGTCACCTTTGACATGCACTTTATGGCCTTAAACAAGCTCCATGAGCTTGGTTTACCAAATTCAACTCCACCATCTCTCGCTTGGGTTACATGGCCAGTCATTATGATTCTGCCTTCTTTCTTCATCGCACTGACCAAGGCACTATTTTACTTCTTCTGTATGTGGATGATATGATCATAACTGGTGATGACCCTAGTGGCATTCAAGAACTCAAGGATTTTCTCAGTTAGCAGTTTGAGATGAAAGATCTTGGACATCTTAGCTACTTCTTGGGTCTTGAAATCACTCATTCTACAGATGGACTTTATATTACTCAAGCCAAGTATGCCTCTGAACTCTTGTCTCGAGCTGGACTCACTAATAGCAAGACTGTTGACACTCCAGTTAAGCTTAATGCACATCTGATTCCCTCAGGAGGGAAATCATTGCCTAATCCTTCTCTTTACAGACGCTTGGTTGGCAGCCTAGTTTATCTCACTGTCACTCGTCCAGACATTTCCTATGCTGTTCACCAGGTAAGCCAGTATCTGTCTGCTCCACGATCGACTTACTATGCTGCTGTTCTGTGCATTCTTGATACCTAAAGGGCACTCTCTTTCATGGTCTTTTCTACTCTGTTCAGTCTCCTCTTATTCTTCGTGCATTTTCTGATGCTAATTGGGCAAGAGATCCCACTGATTGCAGGTCCACCACTGGTTATTGCTTTCTTCTTGGTTCTACTCGGATTTCTTGGCGAAGCAAAAAACAAACTCATGTGGCCTACTCCAATACTAAAGCAGAATATCGTGCCCTTGCTGATACCACATCTGAGCTCCTTTGGCTACGATGGCTTCTCAAAGACTTAGGTGTGTCCACATCCTTTGCTACTCCTCTTTATTGTGGCAACCAGAGTGCCATTCATATTGCTCACAATGATGTCTTCCATGAACGAACTAAACACATCGAGATCGATTGTCATTTTATCCATTCTCATCTTGTCCATGGTGCTCTCAAGCTGATCTCAGTCTCTTCTAAAAATCAACTTGCAGATATCTTCACCAAGTCACATCCTAAGGGACCTTCGTACTTTGGTTGACAACCTCAAGTCAGTCTCACATCCACCTTGAGTTTGAGGAGGGCTGTTAACGTGTATAGTGTTGTGGGCTTTAGGCTCAACTAGATTACTTGTATAGCACACATTCTTCTACTACACTCATATGCCTCATATATAAAGGCACTCGTGTATATTCTTTCATTTTGAGAAAACCAGAGTGCCATTCATATTACTCACAATGATGTCTTCCATGAACAGACTAAACACATCGAGATCGATTGTCATTTTATCCATTATCATCTTGTCATGGTGCTCTCAAGCTGATCTCAGTCTCTTCTAAAGATCAACTTGTAGATATCTTCACCAAGTCACATCCTAAGGGACTCCTTCGTACTTTGGTTGACAACCTCAAGTCGGTCTCACATCCACCTTGAGTTTGAGGGGGGCTGTTAACGTGTATAGTGTTGTGGGCTTTAGGCCCAACTAGATTACTTGTATAACACATATTCTTGTACTACAGTCATATGCCTTCTATATAAAGACACTCGTGTATATTCTTTCATTTTGAGAAATACAATACAATTATTCAGTATTTCTAACATATAAAATCAACATATTATTATGAATAAGAAGAAACAACTAATATAATCCTCCAAGTCTATAAATTATGAAGAAAATTTTTTTTTTTTTAAATATTGCTTAATCCCATATATATATATATATATATATATATATATATATATATATATATATATCTATATCTATGTTATGAAGAAGCTACTTGCACCGAATTACATCTCGGCCAGTCCTCAGAGTGAACCAAGGGAAGAATAGAGGAGAGAAGGGTATATCCCACGCAAAATTACAAATAGAAGCCCAACCAGCAACGGTACCAGGACATTCAACTAGCTCCCTCAATTATTTTGGGATAGAGGGATGGACTAAATGGAGTTGAGGCAGAAACTTTTGTTGCTTGGAAAATTATCAAGTGCTCCTAGAGCATAGTAGCGGAGTGCTCCATCTTCTTATATTCATGGTAGATCTCATAATAAATTTAATCAATGAGATCCACCATAAATATAAAAAGAAAGAACATCATGTCACCATACTCTAAGAGCACCTAATAGTTACTCTTGCACAACAAAACCTAAGGAGTACACTCCAACTTGCGAAGGTCCTTCCCCTTTTGATTCTTGGATGAGGAATATAAGTGTCTGGATTGGGCATAGACGGAGGGGTTTAAGCCCTCAGCGCCCGTTGGCATAGCAAAGGAGAGACACTCTGACAGGTGAAGGCCTTTGGTCTGATTGTTGATGAAGGGACTACACCTTGCAGTGACCCTAAAGTATGGTTTTGTTTCATCATTTTGTGTTCTACATGGAAGATTCTGCTAGCTTCATGTGCGTGCATGCTCATGTAGAACAGGACTATAAAGATTACACGAAGCATCTTTAGAAGTTGAGATAGTTAAGAACAATGAGATGATGAATGTGTGGTGATGGTTTGTTTTTATAACGAGAATCGTGGTACGAGCCATCGAACTGAAACTAGACAGGGAAAGGGGAAGAAAAAAATTGGTGTTGAAAGGGATTAGAATATTAAATGATAAAAACTATTTTGAATGCAAGATTTGTAGTACCATAAATTAAGTAACTTTTCAAAAAAAAAGCCACAACTTTTGAAATAAAATTTGAGTTTGTGCTTCAGAGGATCGCACTAAATCTTACACGTCATGCAGTCCACGTATCAACCAATATGACGCTAGTGTGAAAACTACTGCAGTGGCTTTAGCCTTGTGGACTGAAAACCAAAGAGAAAAAAGTTCAAAGTAGCAAATCTATATATATATATATATATATATATATATATATATTACACCTCGTCCAATCCACTTTCAATCAATATGAGCTGCTGTGTGCTTTGGCCCGATTTATATATAAATATATATATATATATATATATATATATATTTATTTATTTATTTATATTATAGAAATTTAGTATTAAGGGGAATAGAATATGAGGTGTGGCGAACCATATTTTTGAACGCGTTGTTCACTTATATTAGTGGAACCAAAAATTTATCTTTATGAGATCAAATTAAAATATGAGGATTATATTGTTTTGTTGAGATGTAAATTACGCCCTTGACCCTTTAAATTTAATAAATTGTCATTTTCATTCTATATATTTTATTTTTTAAGGTTTATGTTTGTTATCAAAATTAGTCCTTCCATCTATAAAATCCCTTAGTGATTAAAAATTATTTTTTCAGTACTAAAAATTAATATATTTTTGTTTTATTTTTGACAAAATTACAATTTACATTTTTTAAATTTGGTGAATTGTCATTAAAAAATATTTTTACTATGAAAATAAAAATTTATTAATTTTTAGTATTAAAAAATATTTTAACAGTTAACATAATTCATAGACAAGAAGAGTAACTTTGACAAGACACAAAAATCAAGGTATAAAATGACAGAAAGAAACTTAAGGGACAAGAATTAATGAAACTTTTAAGGCCTCACAAGTTCACTTCTTATTTTATTATATATATATATATAGAGAGAGAGAGAGATAAACATAATAAATACTTAATACTAGAATATATAGTTTCACATATACGAATACAATCTAATGAATATCAATTAATAAATATTATAATTATCTAATTTAATATTTAGAAAAAAATCTTCAAATTGTTTACATGCTACTTTGCATGTGTGTGTGTGAAATTGTTGTTAACGCAAATACAAGAAAAGTGGCGATAATACAAAAGAAACTTAATAAAAAACATAATGATTTTGACAATATTTTTAATTGGAAAAAATTACACAACATATAATAATATATAATGTCTTCATCCAGTCCACCATCAACTAAAAGGTAAAAATTACTTCAGCAGTGCTTCACTCCAGCTTAACCGATATGCAGGAATGGAATTAGGAATTTGTTCTAGGGGACTGACCTCTAGATGATTATATGAAACTGATTATGTAGTCATGTTTGCGTTTTCTATTTGCTTAAAATGGTGAATGAAAATTTTCATATTTTTTGATCAATACTAAAAGTCTAAAACTACAAAGAAACTCTTAATTCAATTTCTTTTTATAATTTTTTAACATCGAATGTTTTGATTAGATACTATATTTTAAATAAAATCGAATTAGTCATATATTAATTATTAAGTAATTGAAAGATTTATAAGTTTTATATAAAAAGTTAAATTTAAATTGAGCATTTGTATAAAATTTGTAATATATTTTTAGCTTTATTCACTTGTGATGAGATAACTTTGGCTTTATCCAATCTTTTACCGTCTTAAACATTTTTGAATTTTATTTTCGAGAAAATAACTTTATTTACTACTCACAATATTAACAAATTTTTGCAATACACTAGATTTCTAGTATATATAACAACTAGTCGCTAACCCGTGCAATGCATGAGATAGTTAAATAAATATTTAATTAATCAACCTCACATTAAAAGAAAAATCTAGTTAAATAAATATTTAGTTAATCAACCTCACTGAACGGTTTTAGACCCCTTAAAAACAATCAGATTAACCTAGTTAATTAGCCAAGTGATTAACTTAGTTAATTTAAGTAATTCTAGGTTATCACAAACATACAATCATATCAAAAGTATAAAGCAGCGGAAATATAAAAGACATAATGATATGATCACTCAGAAAACCACACGGTAAAAACCTGGAGAGGATTTGACCTAGCTATCCTCAAGGTAAACCTGAATCCACTATCTGAAAGAATCGAAGTTCATACAAAAGGACTTACAAGCTCCCCGCTTGACTTCCTAATGCTACCCACCAGTAGAACTTACTGACACGACCACGTGCAAGCTCCGAATCCACGGACTCCTTCTTTCTTGGATTCTTCAATCAGCTACAAGCACCCACACTTGTTATTCTTTAAGCTTCAGTGGTAGCAACCAAGTTGATCATCAAGATGTTGAAGTAATCTCTACCTTGAAAACCCTAAACTTTGTGTAAAGGAAAGTTCCTCTAGATCTCACAAGAGATTTACACAAAACAGAAAAGTATAAGCAACAATACAACTGGAGCAACCCTGAAAACGTGGCTAGGGTTTTTCTTTATATACCTAGGGTAAAAACAGAAAACCCAAAACGTTTAATGAGTTAGGGCTGAGCTGGAAAATTCTGCAAAAAAGCATTCTGCCTGAGATTCAATCGATCGAGCCTTTCCTTCGATCGATCGAGCCAGGCCGAAATGCACCAATGCATCTGCAGCCACTCGATTCCAACTTTACATGAAAAACCCAACTTTGAGCAAGCTTAAACAAGACTAAATAACCTGTTTTGATCATGGTTTGCCAACAATACAAATTAGAGTTCTAAATACATAAATTCCTAAATCTTTAGAACCTAACAAACTCTCCCTTTGGCAATCCGTGACAAAACATAAACAATAAGCTCAAAGTTTACAATTAAAAAGCCCTTTACAAAAATAATGCTCATAAAGACTAAAATTCAATCCTAACTACTATCCATCAGTTGCAAGTGTAGACAGCAGCTCAATTGAATCAACCTGTATATTCCTGAAATACTCAACAAACGCATAAACGCATGTGTGATAGAAAATAGTATATAAACAGGTATAACATTCTTGTATGATTCACACAACACACAATAAAGACATATATCAATGAATAACTCATAGAATATAAATCAATAAACAGTGAATCCAAAGAAACAAGAATCAAATAAAAATCATGTATATCAATCAATGTTACTCCCCCTAACATGAATATCCCCAAAAATGATATACAAGGTGAAGCGCCTAAATACAATCTAACAACTCCACAAAACAAAAACAAAAAAATCTCCCTTTTTGTGACGGAATGCCAAAGGGCAATCACAATCCATCATCAAAAGGAGGTGGCGAGGGTGAACGAAGACGCGTCAGATCAGCTCGCAACGCACGAATCTCGTCAAAAAGGTTCACCAAAAGCTGACCATGAGCCGCCTGAACGGTCATGACAGTTTCCAAAGTACGACGGATATCAAAGTCATCCGATGGAGGTGGAGGAACAGCAGCAGCAGCAGCATCAAGATCAGGAACATCCTCACCAGTAGGACCAATGACATGCACAGGCTCCGAGGAAGGGAAATCATCTAACCCTAAATAAAGAAGAATCCTATGAATAAAAATGGGATGAACAAGGGCATGAGCAGAAGATGAACTCCTATACACTTCGTTCAAAGAACGAAGGAACAAATGGGGAAAACTGATAGGAGCATCAATAACTAGAGCGTATAAAAATACACACCTCTCGAGAGGAATGGTGTGCAGATAAGAAATGGGCCAAAAATAGTGACACGTTATCCTAAAGAAAATATAGTGTAGCTCAGAAAGCTAAGCAATGGTGATCCGAGGATCAGAACCCCACTGGATAGATGACCCAGTGATGTAAGACATGACATCACTCAAAACAGGAGACTCATCATAGGGGTAGACAGGGTGCTGGACCAAGGGTACCCCTAGAGCATCAGCCACTACTGTAGGAGTAATGGTGTACTCTACGCCTCGTATCCAACTCTTTACTAAAGTGTTGGAATCATAGATGCGGATCGAGATGTTCGAGAAGAACTCTCAGATCAAGGTAGCAGGTGGAGGAGGATCAGAAATATCCACCAAGGGTAACCAGCCCCGACGCTCTATGTTTGCCCTAATGGCAGGATCTAACTCATCTAGTACGACAGACTGCTCAGACCAGATCTTACGCCTAAGGTTCAGCTTCTCAAAAATTTCCTGGTTTTTCTCACTAGGAAATTTCTCTCGGTCAAAAGATAGAGGGGAAGGAGTAGGTGAGGGGATAGACCTACGAGCCCTAGTCTTCCTAGGCATGATTCTAAGGAAAGGACAGAGACACAAGAGAAAACCAACAGAAAAAAAATAATAAAAAAACCAAGGGTAGACTACAAGTTAGCACAAAAAAAATATAGAGAAAAAATCTATATGATGCATGAATAGTTAAAATGGCATGATGCATGTACTAATGTAGTAAACAAAGTTCAATTTTAAGTTCAATTGCACAAAATTGGCTTGTGCATAGAGTTTCTAACCAAAAACCCCAAAAATTTGAAAACCTCTTGAAAAATTTTGAAGCACATTGATGAATTAAGCATTACAAAACACAACATATAGATTATAATGTCTAATTACATCCAATCAACAAGCCAATTTCATCAATTTCAACCTAATTGAACAAAATCCCCAATTCGGAACTAACATAAACCCTAGAAATTTCAATTTCTCACAAAACCCAAAATTGATCAAATTAAACTATCAAAATCATGTTTATAACATGTCCCCATAAAAACCCAGTGATCAATTGCACAAAATTGGGCTTGAAACATCAAAAATCCCAAAATTAGAGAGGTTTGAAAATTAGAGAGAGAATGCATGAAAAATGCATGAAATATGCAAATAAACTCAAAAATGAGGGGCAAAAGAGACTTACCAGCTTGGGGAAAGAGAAATCTTACAAAAAATTTGGAGGAAAACAACAAAAAATCGCTGTAGATCCTTGCCAAGTCGGAGAGAGAAGAGAAAGTTTGAAAAAAACTTTTGAAAAGGTAAGTGAATCAGTCAAAGAACACTGTTTTAAAAAGCTGATTCACGACTTTCGATCGATCGAATCACTCCGAAATTTTTTAAAAGGAATTTTAAAATTTTCGATCAATCGAAAAATAGAATGGATCGATCGAAACAGGCAGCGGATCACAGTATTTTGAGAAAAATTCCAGTTTTGAAAAACTCAAACCAATTTTTGAAAAAATAACTCCTTAAAGCATTAAAATCAATGAAACACAATGCATGAGTATGAGATGAAATGGAATGCTTTTTCAAAAACCCAAATTTGTAATCCCAGTTACTCCAAAAAAAATTTCAACCAGTTCTTCCTTTAATTTCTCAGGCAAAAAAAATGTTTTGCATAATTCTTAAGATATTTTCAAACTTGGTTAGTCAGACCAAAAACACACACAATAACATCTACAGTGTTTAGCAAAGAGTAACTTGTGTAGTGTGTGCAAACTAGCAAAAGCTTGAGATACATGTGAGGTGATATGTGAATAAAAATCAATCACAAAGTCTACAAAATTCATCACATAGAATTTTAAAAGAGACTATTACCTAAAGAGTTACATCATATAATTCTCACATCTCCTAGAACATAAGCTTGCAATCATGTAAGTTTCTTGTATTTAGCCTCTTAATTATGTGAATTGGCATCAAGCCTAATAGTACACACCAACTTTAAGCATTAAGCACTTAAACTGAGGCTGCACCTTATGTTCTTTTTGTGCATGTGCTACACTTTCTCGAGCACAAAATCTTATGATATGCACTAAGGTGTTCATGATTGGCTAGTGAACAGTGGTGAGATGGTTATTTATGCCTTTCTCAAAAGGATCAAGTCTGACAGTCAAACAATATGTGACTTCAAGATTAAGACAAAGTGATAAATACCATAAGCATCTTTCCCACACAACATGCACTACAAAGCTTCAATTAGTCAAGTGCAATAAATAAGCTTATCAAAACTAAACAAGGTACATAAGACATGTTATGTGTAAATAAATTGACCAACCTTGTTTTCAAAAACCAAGAAAAATAATGTCAAACATATTTTTGCTTTCTTCTTTTCTCCTTTTTTTTTTATTTATTTAAAAAGGGAAAGCATATAAATCCTAGAATGAAATGCATGAATGTAATGCAATGCAAGTCCTAGAAAAAAAAACACAAAAACACAAATACCAAAGAACAATGGTCACAAAGGAATAAGCAATGAAGCATAAAGACCATATCAGAAAGACTCAATTAGATCGAGTCTTTTGCATCCAAGACCTTTTAGATGCACCATGAGCATTGGAGTTCTTATTCACATTCGAGTGATTTCCAACTCCAGAATTGGAATAGAGGTTCAACGCCTATACCAATTCACCAATAAGTGCCATAGGATCTTGTGCTTGAGGCACATGCACCTTTGGTTTGTTTGCTCTCTTAGCAACTTGAAGCTTTTAACATTTAGGACGAATGTGTCCAGACTTTCCACAATAATGACAAACCCAAGCAGGTTTACCATGCATCTTGTCTTTAGAAAGTGTAGAATCCTTAGGTTTAGATTCTCCTAGATCAACCCTAATCTTCTTAGGAGGTGAAACTTCTACAGATTTAACAACCTCACTCACAGGGGGTTTGACAGTTTCACTCATAACCTCACTCACGGAAGGTTCAGAAGAAGAAGAAGGAACAAAGTTCGAGGAATGTGGTGCAGAATCAAAGATGCTTTCAACATATCCTAAACCAGATTTGTCAAAAGGATACTTTTGAACATTCAACATTTGATCAAGTTTAGAACTAGCAGACCTATCAACAGATAAATCATGTTCCAAAGTTTTAACTTTATCAAGCAAGAGCATGTTCTTAGATTTAACATTGTTCAAACGATCATTAGCATAAAACAATTTAACAAGCAAATTCTTCTTTTCAAGCTCAAGAGATTCAATTTTCTTCAAGCCAAGTTCAACATTCATAGCATCCTTTGCAGCAATTTTGCAAAGTTTATTGTTGGCCTCTTAAAGATTTGCATCCTCAGAGAGTTCCCATTTAAAAGGGTTCTCTTCAATAGATATATTTTCATTGACTACAGCAGTAGCAGTGAAAGCAATGAAGTTTTCATCCTCGTCACATCCAGACTCATCATCAGAAACCTCATTATCACTAAGGGTTATAGCTATAGCTTTACCCTTAGACCTCAAGAATGTAGGACATTCAGATTTCACATGACCATACCCTTGACAGCCAAAACACTGAGCACCCAAAGGATTGTTTGAAGATTGACCAATTTTTTCTCTAGGTTTTTCAAAGTTATTAATTTTAGTGGGATCATTCTTCCTAAAGTTTCTAGGTTCAGCAGTGTTTGTACCTCTTACCTTTCTGTTGTTATTCCTAAGAAAGTTTCTAAAGTTCTTGGCAAGGTACGCAATCTCTGTAGCTGAGAGCTCATCATCAAATCCACCAACATCAACTGACTTAAGAGCCATTGATTTGGATTTGTTCACTTTGGGTAGGTTAGACTCATAGGACTGAAGAGATCCTACAAGCTCATCAACAGGGATGGAGTCCACATCCTTGCTCTCAGTTATAGCAGTCGCTTTGGGTCTAAAGTCCTCAGTTAAATATCTAAGAATCTTCCCAACAATTTTAGGTTGATCACAGATTTCACCCAAATTAAAAGCAGGATTAACAATATCATTTAATTTAGCATAGAATTCATTAAAAGATTCATCATCAGACATTCTAATGCTTTCAAATCTAGAAGTCAATTGCTGCAGTTTGTTGATCTTAACTGCCTTTGTGCCTTCATGTACAGTTTGGAGGATTTTCCAAGCAGTATGAGCAACCTCAACATTAGAGATCCTCTTAAATTCCTCCATAGAAACAGCATTGAAGATGGCATTCATAGCTTTGCTATTGAAGCCTACTGCTTCTTTTTCAGAAGTTTGCCACTCACTCACAGGAGTAATGGGCTTCTACCATCCATATTCAATGGAATTCCAAACTCTCTCATCAATGGATTTCAAGAATACTTCCATCCTTACTTTCCAATAAGCATAGTTATTCCCATCAAAGTGAGGAGGAACAACAAGAGAGTGTCCATGCTCCATGACAACAGGGGTTAAGGATCAGCTCAGAGATCAAAAAATCTCTAACAAGAGAGCTACCCGCTCTGATACCACTTGAACAGTTTTAGACCCCTTAAAAACAATCAGATTAACCTAGTTAATTAGCCAAGTGATTAACTTAGTCAATTTAAGCAATTCTAGGTTATCACAAACATACAATCATATCAAAAGTATAAAGCAATGGAAATATAAAAGACACAATGATATGATCACCCAGGAAACCACACGGTAAAAACCTGGGGAGGATTTGACCTAGCTATCCTCAAGATAAACCTGAATCCACTATCTGAAAGAATCGAAGTTCATACAAACGGACTTACAAGCTCCTCGCTTGACTTCCTAATGCTACCCACCAGTAGAACTTACTGACACGACCACGTGCAAACTCCAAATTCACGGACTCCTTCTTTCTTGGATTCTCCAATCAGCTACAAGCACTCACGCTTGTTATTCTTTAAGCTTCAATGGTAGCAACCGAGTTGATCATCAAAATGTTGAAGTAATCTCTACCTTGAAAACCCTAAGCTTTGTGTAAAGGAAAGCACCTCTAGATCTCACAAGAGATTTACACAAAACAGAAAAGTATGAGCAATAATACAACTGGAGCAACCCTGAAAACGTGGCTAGGGTTTTTCTTTATATACCTAGGGTAAAAACAGAAAACCCAAAATGTTTAATGAGTTAGGGATGAGCTGGAAAATTCTGCAGAAAAGCATTCTGCCCGAGATTCGATCGATCGACCCAAGCCAAAATGCACCAATGCATCTGCAGCCACTTGATTCCAACTTTACATGAAAGACCCAACTTTGAGCAAGCCTAAACAAGACTAAATAACCTGTTTTGATCATGGTTTGCCAACAATACAAATTAGAGTTCTAAATACATAAATTCCTAAATCTTTAGAACCTAACACTCACATTAAAAGAAAAAGCTAAAAGAATCAAGGAAAGGCTGATTTGCCCACCAAGAAAAAGCTAAAAAGGAAAGCAAAAAAAGAAGAGGCATTGAAAAAGAAAGAAAGAAAAAACTATTTTTTTTTAGAAAATAATGTTGAAAACTAAAGCAACATTAAGACAATGGGAAATCTATTTGCAAAGGATTGCAACATTTGTATGTTTACTTGGCTCAATGTCAAAATCCAAATTCAATTTTGAAACAATCAAAACATACTTCATATTAATTGTAAATCAGTTTCACTAGATAAATTTACTTTTTGCTCTAATGTATTTTGTAGATCAAATACTGTCAAAAGAATTCCAAAAAACACTATTGCCACGTCTATATTGGTTGTAGGCATTTAATTTACATAGCAGCCAATAGCAACCGCAATAGCTATCACGATTGCTCAATGCTATGACAATCTAGATCCAAACATTCTCCTTCTAGAATCTCATATATTTTCTTTAAACCTGCACATCAAGATTTGTGAACTTGCATCCCTCTCATCTTCATGGAAGAACAAAAGAAAATGAAGTTGATAGTTGTATATTTATTGGCTGCTTTGCAAAGGAGCACCACTCCTTCAACTGATGATGTAAGTATAGCTTATACATAATAATCACCAAAGGCAATGGTGAAATTGACCAAAATATCAACTACAGATCTGAAAATAACATGTATACATATACCATATAAGAGATTAATACTCACTGATAATTGTCCACAAAACCACATGAAAAAAAAAAAAAAAAAAAAAAAACCCCAACAACAACAACAATATACACTTTACAAATTAATGCCAAGTGCATGTTCTTCCCAAATGATCTTTAGGCAAGCCCTTTTATGTTGACCATAGACTAACCCAATTTCCTAAATCAAAACTAATCCACCACAATATCAAAACCTAAGTCATATTTAAAATCCAAATTTTAAAAAGGGAAAACAAAAACCCTACCAGTGGATGTATACAGAGGGTTGTATATAGAAATGGACCCAAATTAGGGTTTCAACCACTATAAAACCAATTCTAATTCAAAACAAAATCTACTACAATTACATACAATGCATTTAGTGAGTCATTGTGGTGTAATGCATGGACTTGTTTGATAAAATATGTTAAAATATTTGTGTGGAATTAGGGGAAGGAGAAATAAATTGAAAGCAATGGGATAATGTTACTATATTATTTTCTTGGACACCTGCCATGCTTGGTTAGTTAATAGTCAATAGCATTTTTTTTTTTTTTTTTTTTTATGTAGGATGAGAGCACGGGTGGTGTTTCAGTGTGTTAGCAATTCCTATGACAACTAAAACCAAGAGACACAAACCATGAAGTTAACTTAAAATAATGCGAAAGCATAACTATCAAATTCTAAATAAATAAATAAATAAGTAAGAGGGAGTGAGATTTTTTTTCAAACAGGAGGTGTACATGTTCTAAATGGGAATGAAAAGATTCTTTGCAGTACACCTAACACGTCGTGGTGTACAAGTTCTAAATGGGAATAAAAACAGTCTTTTCATTCCCATTTAACACATTTTATTTTTGATATTGTTAGGTGTACTAGAGGCATGTTAGAACATGTTTCAATTCCCATTTTACTCATTTTGTTCTCTTCTTTTTTTGTTTTCTTTTTTTTGCTCATTAGTCGGCCCAACAAATGCTATTTGACAACAATAGTCACACTTTCATACAAACTGACATCTGTAGCAACTAAACCAAGTTCATGGACTGTATTAGTTGAATAGATCATGAGAAAACAAATTTAATCAAACAATTAGTCAACAGCAACAAAAATCTATAATACAAAGAGCTAGAATTTCCCAATTCAATATAATTGAAGAAAGAAAACCTTGGATTTGAAGTGCAACCACTGGTCATGGAAGACTCATACTCAGGCTTGCAGGAATTAGTGTGACCAATCATGCTCTGATCAGGTTTTTAGAGACCTATTTGAAGGCTTCTTAGAAGGGCTAGCAGATACAAATTTGAGTAAAGCAACAGTCCCTAATTGGCACCAGATTACCTGCAAAAAACAGTGAAACCATTCTAATGAAACCCAAATAACTCAACATATCAAAGTATTTAGCCTTTAGAGAGAGAGAGAGAGAGTAAGTAATAATTAGATAGCAAAGACCCAAGGTCACACACAATCCCAATAGGCAAACACAAATTGAATATACCAATATGAATATGTATGTGGAGCTTACATAGGTCAATCACACATACATATAAAAGACGTGTTCAATACATCTATTCCATAAGAAAATTTTAGACAAAACCTAACATTATAAGGTGATATCCAAAGCATAGCATTAGAGTGCTATTACATAGCTTTGCCATTTACATTACATGTATTCAAATAAAAATAATTTTATGTAGTGAAGTCATAGGTTGCAGCATCATTTTCAGTCTTTTAAAATGATTTCTTAAATAAAAGCACAACATTTAAAAAGAAAACCAAAATTCCAAAGAACTTATCAGTAAAAATCATTACTCTTAACCAAAATTCTAAACACTTACAGTTCTCTATTAACAAAATTATAACTCTTAGTTCTAGTTGGGAGTTGCAATACAAATTCTCACCAACAGTACCTGCTGTAATTCAAAGATAACCCAAAAAAAATCAACTTATAGTAACTAATAACCTGAAATACTAAACTTAATAGCATAATAACATATAAAGGGAGCAATAAAAAATTCCAGACTTTTTCAACCAATCCAAACATATTCTAACTTTTACCAATCCAAAATAGAGGACTTTCACAAAACAGAGGCAAATTTTTTACCAAGCCTTTAGTCTACACTGATTCTAATTTCATTAGGACATTTTGTCAAACACTTAGGGTTGTCCTATTTTCTCAAAGGATAACAATTCTTATATCATTCTTTCAATCATTATACCAATAAAAACATGTACGAGAGAGAGAGAGAGAGAGAATATTACAAAGAGACAAAGCAGGAAATCCGATGTATTTGTCGAACAAAATTGGATTTTGAATAACATTGCTCTTCAAATTGATCATCCTACTATAGTTCCATAAAGTGCTAAGTACATACTTCAAGAGTAATGTCTAGTATCTACAAAATCAAAGCTATTAGAACCAATTCTCAAAGCAAACTCTAAATTTCAATCCCCATTAAAAATGCTTTAAGTTGGTCAACTTCCAAAGTCAATTTTGCACTCTACTATTCATACTTTGTTAGGTCCTAATATGAATTTCAAAATTATGAGGTGGCATGTATATAAGCTTCAATTTAAAGCACTACACGTGCATAATTGAAAAACTTTTTTCTTTACATATTTTGAGCCAATAAAAACTCATCATAAGATGAAGAAGCCCGGGAGGTGAATTGGTGAGGGAATGAGACTTGATAGGCCAAAAACGTATTGACCTCTTGTGATAAATTAATTAATTAATTAGCCAAGTTTAATTAATTAATCAAATTAACATGCAAATGCATGGTAGCACAAACAAATCACCAATTAAACTAATTATGCAGCAGAAAATAGATTGACACGGTAATTTGTTTACAAATGGGAAAAAACTACACAGCAAAAACCCCACCAGGTGATTTTAAGGTTACCACTCTCGAAATTCCACTATTATCACAACAAGCGGTTACAAGTAAAGGAATCCCAGTACCTTATACCAACTTACAGTTGAACCCTTACCCCAATACCCAATTGGACTTGTTCTGTAGTGACAATTTCTCCTTTTGATGCACGGCTCCCAGTACGTGACTAACCAATTGCGCGAATCCCAGTACGCGACTTCAATCACCAACTAGAGAAAGTTATTGTCTGCAAAGTTCTTCAATTCATCCCACGATGAAGATCAAGAAGATGCTTGGTCATAAAACCCTATGGTGCACATACACAACAACTTCTTCAGAAAAGATGGACTAGGGCAAAACTTTGTCTCCAGTTACAATTTGCTTAAACAAACTTTGCTCAACACTTATGCAACTTGTGAACACTTTGACGGCCCTTAAAATAATCCTTTTATATGTCTAGAGTTAGGAGAAAAGAATGCCCAAAGACACATTCACAGATCCCAAGAAAATCATATCAGAATTATGAAATTCTTAAACCTCGACAGATAGGAGCTGTCGAGCAGGTGTCGAGCACACGAGCGGAAATAGCTTTCTTAAGCTCGATAGATGCAGCTGTCGAGCTTTAATAAATTTGCACTATTAAGCTTGTTTCTTGGACAGATTTGAATGGTTTTAACACTTGATCTTGAAACCTTGTTTCTTGAAGTACTAAAAACACCTAGATCTACCCAAATACAAGTAAAGTGTGTTTTGTCAAAGGATTAGTCAATTACATAAAATAGTGACATATGTTCCTAACAAGTGAATCACATATGTCTTAACAATCTCCCCCTTTGGCAATCCATGACAAAACCACAACAAACAAATGAGATATGAGAGAAGTCATAAATCACTCAACTCATATTCATTTGTTGAATACAATAAAATCTATCCTAACACAAATTCTTGAAAAACTTTGCAAGAATAGAGTTTATGGCAAGTAAATTTTGACAACCTGTATTTGTGAAACCCTTTAAACAAAACTCATCAATGCATCTTTGTGTGAAACAAAAATAATAGATTGCATACAAGTAATAAGAAGCATGTGCATAAAGAGAGAAAAGAAAAAACACATGTAATGGTAGGTGAAAGAAACATACATCAACATATAAAGAAAATAAGTACAATGTATGTCAATAAATGGTCACAAGACCCAATGTACAAGAATAAATGTATCTAAAGTAGAGAGAAGAAAAAGATACAAAAAATCCTCACTACATCTCTCAAAATATCAACACTCCCCCTAACAAAATGGTCATATACTAACTCTCCCCCTAAGAATGACTACTCTCATATAACCTAAAACTACTCCTTCTTTTTGTCATGAGTGACAAAGGGTAGAGTGTCAAGTAGACATCTCATCGGTAGTGTTAGGTTTTAAGTAGTTAGGAACTGATGGAAATTTAGACCCTTTAACACAACCAGATTGGTTAGCCTAGATTAATTAGCCAAGTTGTTACTTAGTCAAATTATGCAATTTTAGGTTAAAGCAATCAAATAATCATATCAAAATAATAAAGCAGCGGAATAATAAATAACACAAGATATGATCACCCAGGAAAACCAAACCGGTAAAAAACTTGGGGAGGATTTTACCCACCGATCCTCAAGGCAAAACTGAATCCACTATGAAAGAATCGAAGTTCATACAAAAGGACTTACAAACTCCTCGCTCGACTTCCTAATGCTACCTACCAGTAGAACTTACTGACACGACCACGTGCAAGCTCCGAATTCACGGACTCCTTCTTTCTTGAATTCTTCAATCAGCTACAAGCACCCACGCTTGATATTCTTTAAACTTCAATGGTAGCAACCTTGTTGATCATCAAGATGTAGATAATAATCTCTACCTTGAAAACCCTAAGTTTATGTGAAGGAAAGCTCCTCAAAGATCTCACAAGAGATTCACATAAACGGCAATATGAGCAACAAAGACTTAGAGAGGTTTCGGTACAAAACCCTAAAAATAAAAGGAGGCACAAGAGGCACTCTAATCTCTCTCTCCAAAAGTCTCAAAAACGTTCTAGGGTTTTCCTTATATATAGGAGTGTTTTACTTGAACCCTAAGACGTTTAAATAGAGTTTGGGCTGAACTAGAACTCTGCAGAAAAATAAATCTGTATGTGGTTCGATCGATCGAGTCTAATTTTCGATCGATTGAGTCTTACAGATTTAGTCCAATAATTCTGCAATCACTCGATTCCAGTTTTACAAATAAATATACTTTGAGCAAGCCTAAACAAGACTAAACATATTGTTTTGATCATGGTTTGCCAACATTACACATTAGAGTTCTAAATACATAAAATCCTAAATTTTTAGAACCTAACAAACTCCCCCTTTGGCAATCCGTGACAAAACACAAATTAAAAGCTCAAAGTTTACAAAGTAAAAGCCCATTACAAAAATAATGCTCATAACAACAAATCCAACCTAACTACTATCCATCAGTTGCAAGTATAGATAGCAGCTCAATTGAATCAACCTGTATATTTCCTGAAACACTCAACAAATGCATAAACACATGTGTGACAGAAAAACAGTAAATCAACAAATATGCAAACTAACTCTCCCCCTAAGTTAGATACATAAAAAACAAAGTTAACTCTCCCTAAACATAACATTCTTGTATTTTCCACACATATTCCCACATTTCAAATAAATCTCCCCCTTTTTGTCACGTATTGACAAAGTCAACTCAATAAAGAGTAAACATACGCAATAAAGGATAAGAGAATCAAGGGAACACAAAACAATACAACTCTATAGAGAATAGAGACAACTCCCCCTATGAATAGCAACAACTCCCCCTAAGAACCACAAAGGTTAAAAAAAATTTCCCCCTATAAAAATAGAAAAAAAAAAAAAAAACAAAACAAGTTTAGAGAAAAACAGTTTTGGGGAAAAATAAAGGGGGTGGGGGAAAATCAGCAGCAGTAGCAGCATCACCAACAGGATCAGGAACATCCTCACCAGCATGACCAAAGTTAAAAACACACAAACCAAAGTTAAAAACTGAGGTGAGGATACACATGAAGAAAAAATATTCTCTCTTTCAATAAAATGCAAACATAGCACTATGTGACCCATAAACAGTTGCATGAGTAGAGAAAATATTTGCACATTGATTATCCATCATATTTCTTAAGAAAAATATTTTCTACAGTTCACACATAAGAAATAGCATATACTAGAATATACAAAACTCAAAAATTAATCAATCAATTTTTAAATCAAGTTGAGTACCCAATGTAGCAAAGTGTATGCATGGTATGTGTGAAAACAATGAGAGATATGATTGCAAAACTGCAAGATGGATACAAAAACAATGCAATACATGTGAATCCTAAACACAAATGATGCATGAAAAAAATTTTGGTCAAAAACATAGAAACTGAAAATTTTTCAGTTTCGATCGATCAAAAATCGATCGAACATCAATCGAGTTAGGCAGACTCAAACCAAAAAAAAATTTTAATCACAATTTCGATTGATCGAAAAACAGGTTCGATCGTTCGAAAGTCTGGAAAAATCAGATTTTTGAAAAACAGAGCATTTTAATGCAGAAACTCCTCAAAGCACATTGTTTTATAAAAAATGCATGAGTATGAGATAAAAAGTTTTTCAAAAACACTTGAATTTAACCCAGATCTTCCAAAATCAAGATTTTCAATCAATTTGTCCTCAAAGCGCAAACATTAAACACATTTTGCATTAAAATCAAGGAACTTTTAATCTTGGATGGCCACAACAGAATCACACACAATATAATGTACCAAGTTTAACAAAGAGTAACTTGTGTAGTGTGTGCAACTAGTGAAAGCTTGAGATACATGTGAGGTGATATGTGAATTGCAATCAATCACAAAGTCTACAAAATTCATCACATAGAATTTGAAAGAGACTATCACCTAAAGAGTTACATCATATAACTCCCACATCTCCTAGAACATAAACTTGCAATCATGTAAATTTCTTGAAATTTTACCTCATAATATACACATCAATTTTAATTATATGATTTGGCATCAAGCCTAATAGTACACACCAATTTTAAGCATTTAAGCAATTAAACCGAAGCTACACCTTATGTTCTTTTTGTGCATGTGCTACACTTTCTCGAGTACAAAATCTTATGATATGCACTAAGGTGTTCATGATTGGCTAGTGAACAGTGGTGAGATGGTTATTTATGCCTTTCTCAAAAGGATCAAGTCCGACAGTCAAATAATATGTGACTTCAAGATTAAGACAAAGTGATAAACACCATAAACATCTTTCCCACACAATATGCACTACAAAACTTCAACTAGTAAAGTGCAATAAATAAGCTCATCAAAGCTAAACAAGGTACATAAACTTGTTATATAAAGATAATATGACCAATCCTTGATTATAAATCCAAGATGTGAAACACAAAACACAAAAATCTTTTTGGTTTTAAAAATTATATGACCAAAAACAAAAAAGCACATATTATGCTAAATGAACAATGCAAAAGCAATGCATGACAGTGCTTAACTAAGTTATAGAGGGTACACAGACAAGAAATATCATTTCTTAATTAACCCATGAGTACATGTACAAACTAGTACATACTCATACAAAATCAAAAATAGTTTAGCACAAACTATTCAAGTTTTTCCACAATGTTAAGCATATTCTAAATCAAGAGAGATATAATAATTCATGTAATCGTCAAAAAGAAAAACTAGACACAAAATAAAATATTTTTGTCTTTTTGAAATTTTTCAATGTTTTTGGATTTTTTTTTTTTTAAATAAAAACAACCAAAAACAAAAAACAAAACATGTCCACAAATAATTGAAAGAATTAAATCAAGGACAAGTTAGCAACACTCACCTTGGAGAATTTTTTCTCACCCAGGAGAATTTTTTCTCACCCATTTAACACGAGTATTCGACTTTGTAGGTGAAAATCCATGAGAAGTAGAGTGTATTTGAGGAATTATACAATTCTTCTGAGAAAGACTAAAATCCTGCAAATCCCTTTCACAAGCCAACAAACTCAAATTTTTCAAAAGAATATGAAACAATTTATTTGGACTTATGGCAGAAGAAATATCATCACATATCCTAGATTGAAACACAGAATGTTTAAATTTCAATTTATGACAATTAGGACGAATGTGACCAGAGACACCACAAAAGTGGCAAACAGGAACAAATTTAGGAATATCAGAATTCCTAACAGCAAATCTAGTCTCAGATTTTGGTTTTTGCCTCAGCAAAGAACAATTTGGTCTAATATGACCAACAACACCACAATGGTGACAAGTAGGCACAAAAACAGATTTATTATGCTCTCTAACAGTAGGTTTAGACTTAGGTTTAGAAACTTCAGCGTCTACATCTGAACTTTTTCCTTTGTCTAACCTAGCAAAATAAGCATTTTCTTTATTATTCCTCTTGAAATGAGGGATATAAACTTTTTCAGTTTTAGGCTTAAGAGAAACAGAAACACTTCTGTTATCAACAACAAACTTGGTATTAGTCAAATTTTCAATTTTAACTTTAGATTCAACTAACTCTTGTTCCAAACTTTTCATCTTCTCATCTTGAGAGGAAATTTGATTTCTCAAAAATCCATTCTTTTTATTATACTCATCTAATCTCACAATCAAATCCTCTTTTTCAAGATTAGCCAATTGTAACTCTTCCTTGAATTTCTTAAAAATTTTCAAAGATTTAGATAATTCCTTACGAAGAGTTTCAAAAGCATCAAAAAAATCAGCAGAAACAATAATGTCCTTTTTATTCAAAGCATCACAAACATGAGCAGAAAGACACTTCAAATTATCCATCATAACAGGGGTCAAGGATCAGCTCAGAGATCAAAAAATCTACAACAAAAGAGCTACCCGCTCTGATACCACTTGATGGAAATTTAGACCCCTTAACACAACCAGATTGGTTAGCCTAGATTAATTAGCCAAGTTGTTACTTAGTCAAATTATGCAATTCTAGGTTAAAGCAATCAAATAATCATATCAAAATAATAAAGCAGCGGAATAATAAATAACATAAGATATGATCACCTAGGAAAACCAAACCGGTAAAAAACCTGGGGAGGATTTTACCCACCGATCCTCAAGGCAAAATTGAATCTACTATGAAAGAATCGAAGTTCATACAAAAGGACTTACAAACTCCCCGCTTGACTTCCTAATGCTACCTACCAGTAGAACTTACTGACACGACCACGTGCAAGCTCCGAATCCACGGACTCCTTCTTTTTTGAATTCTTCAATCAGCTACAAGCATCCACACTTGATATTCTTTAAGCTTCAATGGTAGCAACCTTGTTGATCATCAAGATGTAGATAATAATCTCTACCTTGAAAACCCTAAGTTTATGTGAAGGAAAACTCCTCAAAGATCTCACAAGAGATTCACATAAACGGCAATATGAGCAACAAAGACTTAAAGAGGTTTCGGTACAAAACCCTAAAAATAAAAGAAGGCACAAGAGGCACTCTAATCTCTCTCTCCAAAAGTCTCAAAAACGTTCTAGGGTTTTCCTTATATATAGGAGTGTTTTACTTGAACTCCAAGACGTTTAAATAGAGTTTGGGCTGAACTGGAACTCTGCAGAAAAATAAATCTGTACGTGGTTCGATCGATCGAGTCTAATTTTCGATCGATCGAGTCTTATAGATTTAGTCCAATAATTCTGCAATCACTCGATTCCTGTTTTACAAATAAACATACTTTGAACAAGCCTAAACAAGACTAAACATATTGTTTTGATCATGGTTTGCCAACATTACACATTAGAGTTCTAAATACATAAAATCCTAAATCTTTAGAACCTAACAGGAACTAATGTATTAGAACTCTAATTTGTATTGTTGGTAAACCATGATCAAAATAAGTTTTTAGTCTTGTTTAGATTTGCTCAAAGTGTATGCGTTTTATGTAAAGTTGGAATCGAGTTGCTGCAAAAGTTATAGTATGAATCTACCTGGCTCAATCGATCGAGAATTAGACTCGACCGATCAAAACTCGGGCATAATTTTTTTCTGCAGAATTTTCCAACTCAGCCTTAAGCCCATATGACATGTAGGGTTTTATGTTTTGCCCTAAGTATAAAAGGGAAAACCCTATCCACGTTTTATAGAGCTCTTTTTGCTATATGTGTGAATCTTTTGTGAGATCTAGAGGTATTTTCCTTCACACATACTTAGAATTATCAAGAAGGAGAATTCGATTCAAGAACTTGATGGTCATTCAGTTGCTGCTATAAAGAGTTTAAGGATACACAAGTAGGAGTGCTTGTACTTACTGGGAATCCAAGAAGGAAGTAATCCATGGACTCGAAGCTATCATATGGTCGTGGTAGTAAGTTTCTTACTCGAGATAGCAATAGGATGTTAGTGGTCTAAGTCGCTATTATGTAAACTTCAATTCTTTCATAGTGGATTCAGTTTTACCTTAAGGATCGCTAGGTTAAATCCTCTCCAGGTTTTACCGGTTTGGTTTCCTAGGTTATCATATTGTTGTGTTCTTTATTTTCCGCACTTTACAATAATATGATTTGTTTGTGTTAACCTAGATCTGAAATTGGACTAAGTAATCAACTTGGCTAATTAACTAGATTAATTTGTTGTGTTTGCTGGGGTCTAAAAACGTACAAGTAGAGCTAGCATCTCCATCATCATCATCATCATCAGAAGCATCATTGTCATCACCATCATCATCATCATCCTCAGAATCAAAAGCCACATGAGGAGGTGGAGGAGAAACCTCAGGTGCGAAACCACCCATGATCGCCTGCCGCCTAGCAATATAGCCAACACGAATGTTCACCTGATACAACTCAGTAGAGAGTGTATCAAGGTAAGCATCCATGCGCTGAAGCTGCGCCATGAGGTCGCAAAGAGACACGTCACCCATGGAAGAGGAGGGGGCGGATGTGGATGGAGCTGATCAGGATGAAGCCGAACAAGAGGGAGAAGCTGCTAAATCTGATTGTCTTGACCTAAATTGCGCCTCGCTACGTTTAACGGTAGCTATTAGGACATATGTGGTTCACTTGTTAAAGAACATATGTCATTCTTTTATGTAATTGGCTAATCCTTTGACAAAATGCACTCAACTTGTAATTGGGTAGTTCTAGATGTTTTTAATACTTCAAGAAACAAGGTTTCAAGATCAAGTGTTGAAGTCTTCAAGTCTGTCCAAGAAACAAGCTGAAGAAGTACTGAATCATTAAAGCTCGACACCTGCTCGATAGCTGCTTGACAACTTCTATTTGTTGAGGTTTACTAAAATCAGAATTTCTGATATAATTTCTTGGGATCCGTGGATGTGTCTTTGGGCCTTCTTTTCTTCTAACCCTAGGCATATAAATGGATTGTTTTAAGGACCGTCAAAGGGTTCACAAGTTGCATAAGCATTAAGTAAACTCTGTTCAAGCAAATTGTGACCAGAGACAAAGTTTTGCCCTAGTTCATCTCTTCTGAAGAAGTTGCTGTGTATGTGCACCTTTGGATTTTGTGACCAAGCATCTTCTTGATCTTCATCGTGGATGAACTAAAGAACTTTGCAGCCAACAACTCTTTCTAGTTGGTGATTGAAGTCTCGTACTGGGATCTGTGTAATTGGTTAGTCACATACTTGGGAGCCATGCATCAAAAGGGAGAACTGTTACTATAGAACAAGTCCAATTAAGTATTGGAGTACAGGTTCAACTATAGGTTGGTAAGGTACTTGGGATTCCTTAACTTGTAACCGCTTGTTATGATAATAGTAGAGTTTCGGAAGTGGTGACCTGAAAATCACCCGGTAGGGTTTTTGCCGTTAAGTTTTCCCCATTTGTAAACAAATCACTGTATTATTTATTTTCCGCTGCATAATTAGTTTATTGGTGATTTGTTTGTGCTACCATGCATTTGCATGATAAATTGATTAATTAATAACTTGGCTAATTAATTAATTAATTTCTATCACAAGGGGTCATTCAGTTTGTGGCCTATCAGTAGCGGCATCTATGGCACATATAAAAGAAAAATGGTTGGACATTGGAATAGGGACGGAAAAATAGCGTAAAATCCTCGTGATAGCGGAAGGAAAGATGAGCTTATCACGAGATGTCAAATCCTGATGAACATCTATAATGGAAAGAATGAAATGTGAAGGGAAATCTATAGTAAGATGCTCAAGAAGGGATAAAAAAAACTGAGCACGAGACTCTGTGATGGAATTATAGTGAGAGAGTGGGTGCAAAACAAAAGTCATCACTATGTTCAAGAATCTAGGACCTTTAGCAAAAGGCTTACGTGGTGTAAACTGACGATCACCCCAATCAGAAGGGCGCTCGCAGAAAGCAAACATGAGCTCATCCTTGGACATAGTCCTCAAATGCTCACAACTAGGATAGTCAGGAAACTCTACCCTAGGAACCCAAAGCACATCTATAACAAGTTGCGGTGTGACAGGGAAACGCGTACCTCGAACGCAAGTGAAGAAGTAAGGTACTGAAGGATCAATTCCATTCATATTGGAGTAAAACTCCTGCATAAGCACGGAAGGATAGGTGATCGAGACGTCACACAATGAGTCCCATCCCCGACTGTGAATGACATCGGGAAGGTTGGTGTCGGTGAAATTCGCCAAAATAACTTGGCTCAGAATGAATGCCTCGTTGAGAAAAGTTCTTCGAGAAGACCTTTCGGGCATCCTCATCACAAAACCGAATATGTGAAGGAATAGGATTAGATGAAGTGGATGCCGCGAAACGAAGAGGGTTCCGGGACAGAGCAAACTTATGTTTAGGTGCCATTGACATGACTAACATAAACAGAAAGAGAGGGAGAGAGAGAGAGACAATCAGAAAAGCTCCAAAACATTTCAAATATAGCAAGTATATTGAAAAGAGAGTACGTATGTATGGGAAATGCATGAACATGTGACATGCAAAAGAAATTGCATCATGTGTTCAGCCCAATCCAATCCTACCAGCACACAAACTGTTCAACATGTATAACACACAACTAAATGCATGAAAATATAGTTATAATGCACATGAAATGCAATGCATGAAGTTTTTAGGTTCAAATCTTCAAAACCCATCCCAAAAATTTCACAAAAACCTCTTTGATTTTGAAAAACCCCAAATTTTGCAAAAATCCCAAAAACTTAGGTTTTAAAGAATGAAATGCATGAAATGAGGGATTAGAGACATACCAAGTGATGAAAAACTTGATTGAGCTCCAAAATCACTTGGGAATGAGGTTTGGAGAGAGACAGAGTGAGTAGGGAGGTGAAAAGACACTTCTATCGAGAGAGAGAGATCGAGAAAAATGAGAAGAGAATCGCGAAGAACCTATTTATAGAACCTTAGTAAATCTCGATAGATGCAGGTGTCGAGAGGTGTTTAGCCATGTGTCGTGGTAGGTGTCGAGATATAGGCCATCGACAGATGTAGGTGTCGAGCATGTGTCGAGGAACAAACCACCAGATACAAGAACAGAAGCTCGATTGATCGACCTAACTGTCGAGAAGCTATTGAGAAGTCAGGAACTTTCCCGATCGATCCACCAGGTGTCGAGAAGTTGTCAAGATTGTGATAAGAAAAAGCTTAAGAAGCTCGATAGATAGCTAGGTGTCAAGGAGCTATCAAGCTAGCTTTTAAAAAGAGATTTTCGAGAAGAGAAAAACACAGACATGAATGCAATCCAACATGCAACTCAACCAATGATCCAATCAACATATTAAGCTCTCAAAATCATCTCTCAACAATAATTTTAAGCACATGGATCCCAAAAACACACACACACACACACACTAAACAAGTCTAACCAATTTTATATTTCAAAAACAAGTCAAGACAGTTTAGTGAGCATACATTAACACATATAAACCTTGTGATGGCCAAATCACATTGTACCTGCACATGTATCAAGAGTAGCAAAGAATATTGTGTGTTATGTGTGAAAAACATCGCAAGATTGCATGAGTGTATATATGTTATGACGATTTCAGATATGAGAAAATCACTTTAACTCACACACAATCATAACTGTTTGATGAGGACTATCACTTTCAAGGGACATCCTATAACTCCCACATCTCCTAGAATACACTCTTGCAATCATATTTAAAGCATTTTGATCTTTTTGCTTTTTATTTTTCTTTGCATATTTTTCTTTTTAATAAGCATATCATACATGAGCATATAAGAGAGAGAAAAGAAATACCCAATGATATTTGACATTCCAATTTTGCTATGCCGAAGCACACAAATGTCATTGACATTGCACTTTTGCTATGCCGAAGTATACAGATGTCATTTCATGATTGGTGGGCAACAGTGGTGAGATGGTTATTTATGTCTTTCTTTGAGGATTTTCTAGTCCTTCCCGTAAAAAAGAGTGATACGAGTGTTTAGTACAAGAGATTACTTAATCTTACTTATCACAAATAAGAGCCATAAAGCTCACTTGCTTAGTTGTACATAGAGATGGTCATCTAAGTTATAAAAGATACAAGATTTAGAAACTTTGTTTCAATGGCCATCCAAGGTACACAAGTACCAATGTACACATAACACATACTGTTTTTGTATTTTTCTAATTTTTCTAATTTTTTATTATTATTTTATATCAAAAACAAAATAAACAAAATTGAAAACAAACAAACAAAAACATTTTAAGCAAAGCAAAGCATAAAAACTAGACTGACTCAAAATAGTAAAGCTAATCACACAAGTTATGCAAAAACAAAAACAAAAAAAGAGAGAAGAAAGTGATAGAATCACTTGGAACCCTTTTCCTTCCACACCTTAGAGGAAGCTTTCCTTTGATTAAACCCTTGAATCGGCGGTGAGGGGGAAGAATTAAAACCGTTCAAGTTCGAAAGGAACATGAGGGCTTTGAGAAGATCTCCAAGGGGAGCAAGAAATGATTGAAGCTGATTCTGGCTTCCAGATGCTATCATACCATTGCTTTGTTAAGTAGCTAACCACTTATAGCAATTTGGTCGAGTATGACCGTTAACTCCACAATGATGACAGAGATGCTGCTTCTTCTGTTTAGGCTTTTGAGAGTTAGCCTTCTTAGCCCTAGGGTTTTTAACATCTTTCTTATCCTACTTAAAGGGTGCTCCTAAGATAGATTTACCATTGTCTAAGTTCTCACTAGCTAATTCATTTTTAACAACATTGTTCTCAATTTCAACATTATTAGCAGGAGGAACAAAAATAGTAGTATTAGTAGAAGCAATATTAGAGGAAGAAAGACCATATCCTAAACTTGTTCGATCTGAAGCAGATTTCTGAATGCTGAGCATCTCATCAAGTTTCGCACTTGAAGTCCTCTCCAATTGAGTTCTAACTTGAAATAGCTCCGCTTCAAGCTTTTTAGTCTTTTCAACCAAGAAATTGTTCTCAAACCTAAGTGTACCAATTGTCTAATTAGCTTCATCAAACTTTGTGGAAAGCTCTTCCCAATCAAGTTTCACATCACTGAGTTTCTTGGTGGCCAGCCTATAGAGTTTCTCGTGTTTCTCTGACAACTTGTATAGTTTCTCATAGGCTGTATGGATATCATCTTGATCATCCATTTTCTCAAACTTAGACTCCACCAATTCCTCTTCTTCATCCAAATCTTTAACAATCCCCTCAGTAGGATTGACAATGGCAGTGAAGGCATTCAAGATTCCGTCATCCTCATTGTCGGAATCATCCACAGGCTCAATATCACTCAAAGTAGCAGCAAGTGCCTTACTCTTCCCAATGCTCTTGAGATATGTGGGACACTCTTGCTTCATGTAACCGAAGCCTTGGCACCGAAAGCACTTAGGTCCTGTGGGAATAGTGTACTGACCGCCATCCCTATCATCCTTCTTTCCTTTATCTTGGCTCTTGTGTTGAGAAGAACTGGATTGCCTACGGTCCTTGTCGAAGCCCTTCCCATTTGCATTCTTCATGAACTTCTTGAATTGCCTTGTAATGTAGGACTTCATCTTAGAATCCTTATCATCTAAAGACTCATTCTTGCCTTTACCCAACTTGCCAATTCTTGTTAACCCTAGCTCGTAGGTCTGCAAGTTTCTAACTAGCTCAGTCAAAGGAATCTTGTTAATATCCATTGATTCCTCGATTGTAGTAATCTTGGCATGAAATCTCTCGAGCAGAGATCTGAGCACTTTTTTCACAATCTTGGGTTCAGAAATGGTTTCCCCAAGATTGAAGACTGAATTTACTATGTCCTTAAGTTTGGCATAGAACTCATCAAACGACTTATCCCCCTCATCTTTATTTCTTCAAAGCTTGTAATGAGCCTCTGAAACTTTGAATCCTTGATAGCCTTTGTTCCCTCATAGGTTTTCTAGAGGATGGTCCATGCTTCCTTAGCAGTTTCAGTGAAGGATATCTTCTTGAACTCCTCATTGGTGACCGCATTGAATAAAGCATTCAATGCCCTGTTGTTGAAGTTTGCCGCCTTGATCTTGGCTTTATCCTTTGGCTTGGTCCATCCAATCTATACAACTTGCCACACCTTCTCATCTAAAAACTGCAAGAAAGATCTCATGCATACTTTCTAGTATGCATAGTTAATGCCATCAAATAAAAGAGGTATAATTAATGACTGTCCTCTATCCATGACAAACAGGGGTCAATGAATCAACACAGCAAAGATTAAACCTAATCAGAGTGTGTCTGCTTTGATACCACTTGATAGGCCAAAAACATATTGACCCATTGTGATGAATTAACTAATTTATTAGCCAAATTTAATTAATTAATCAAATTAACATGCAAATACGTGGTAGTACAAACAAATCACCAATTAAACTAATTATGCAACAAAAAATAAATTGACACAGTGATTTGTTTACGAATAGGGAAAACCTACACAGCAAAAATCCCACCGAGTGATTTTAATGTCAGCACTCCTGAAATTCCACTATTATCACAACAAGCGGTTATAAGCAAAGGAATCTCAGTATCTTATACCAACTTACAGTTGAACCCTTACCCCAATACCCAATTGGACTTGTTTTGTAATGACAATTTCTCCTTTTGATGCACGGCTCCCAGTACGTGACTAACCAATTGTGTGGATCCTAGTACGCGACTTCAATTACCAACTAGAAAAGGTTGTTGGCTACAAAATTCTTCAGTTCATCCCACGATAAAGATCAAGAAGATGCTTGGTCACAAAACCCTATGGTGCACATACACATCAACTTCTTCAGAAGAGATGAATTAGGGCAAAACTCTGTCTCCGATCACAATTTGCTTGAACAAACTTTACTCAACACTTGTACAACTTGTGAACACTTTGACGGCCCTTAAAATAATCCTTTTATATGTCTAGGGTTAGGAGAAAAGAAGGTTCAAAGACACATTCACGGATCCCAAGAAAATCAAATCAGAATTCTTGAATTCTTAAACCTCGACAGATAGGAGCTGTCAAGCAGCTGTCGAGCACACAAGTTGAAACAACTTTCTTAAGCTCAATAGATGCAGCTGTCGAGCTTTAATGAATTTGCACTATTAAGCTTGTTTCTTGGACAGACTTGAATGGCTTTAACACTTGATCTTGAAACCTTGTTTCTTGAAGTATTAAAAACACCTAGATCTACCCAAATACAAGTAAAGTGCGTTTTGTCAAAGGATTAGCCAATTACATAAAATAGTGACATATGTTCCTAACAAATGAATCACATATGTCCTAACAAGACTGAATTGGAAATCCCCACTTGATATTTAGCTTGAAACCAAAACCCATTGTGTTTGTTGGAACCAAAAGGAAAGAGAAACAAGGTACACACACACTCACACACACAAAATTTAAAACTCAACTTTTAGAAATATTGATGAATTGATAATGGTGATGATGAGAAAAAATTTTGACTTTACAGGAAAAAATGATAATGAAGAAATTACACATGAATTATTTGAATCTACTACCATCTCAAAAAGTTTTAATGCAAAAAAGAAACAAACATATTGATAAAAAATTACATAGTATTCACCTCAAAATTCAAGTTGTTATACTTACACACCCATTGGTATGGGTCCACTCATTGAAACAGGATCCAAATACCATAGAAAAATAAAAAAGAAACAAATATAGCTCATAATATCAATGGAATAACAAATTTGTGAAAAATATAAATTATGAAGTAAAAAAAAAAAAAAAAGCACCAAATTACCAATCAAAGCAAGATGCTTATCCTATTTAAAAAAATAAAATAAAAGCAAGATGCTTATCCACAAATCTGTTGGATTCAATAATTAGCAGAAAAGATAAGCAACAAAAATCAAATAGAATACCATAGGGCATAAACATATCTTGGTAGCAAGAACATAAAGAAAACAATTATTAGAAGAAAAAAAATATATAATAACAACAGAGCTATAGTTCATTTCTTTGTTAAATCTCTACCTAAGAAAATATCTACCAAAACCTATAAAGTAATCCACAATTGGCAAATTAACAAAGCAAAACTCATTTTTTTTTAGGATAGGTAATCAAAGATTTATTGCATAAAAAAAGACATCATGTTCACAATGGTGAAGACTCTGAACATTAACAAAGCAAAACTCACAATTCACCAATGTATCTAAAAAAACCCTTCACAACTGATTGTGCTTCCATTTACTTTTGTTGCACTATTTTTTTCCTCAACACCCAAACAGGTGCTCAATTAAAATTTTGAGAATATAATCCAACATGTCAAACCCAAAAAAGTTCATGAATTGGTGTAAACAATCTTTTCTCAGTAATAAGTTGCAACTCCATTAAGCCTTTAAATAAAGGAATAACACAACGTGTGGCTTTTTGAAAGGCCACACATTTATTAACAGCTATTACTTATCAATACAAAGGCAGGGAAAGAAACAATTTTATGGTATAAAAACACAAGTCCTCAAGCAAAGCCTAAAGCTTCTTAGCTAGTAAATTCTAACAAAATGGAACAACCTCAACATGCATAAAAAAAATTCAACACCTAAAATAATAGAGCAACCATTAGTCAACTCAACAAATCAACTAAGCCTTAATTGTAATTGCAAGCTGACTTCATAGATGTAAAGATTACAAACAAAAAAATAAAACAATTTATGCAATACTAATGTATAATAAATTATGAAAAGGCAACAAACAACAAAATTAAAACTTCCAATGTTCAAAAACTTACATGACATAGAAGCATTAACTCTATTTCTTTTCACTTTGCTGCAAAATATGAAACAGCAAATACCAAACCACATAACTATTTATACCAAAAAAAAATCACAAACTTGGTCATCCATAAAAATTAAAAATAAATCTAGGTATCCCAAATTCATCAACAACACAAAATTTAAACTCTAATCAACCACCAATCTATACAAACCTACTGTATCTGAAATTTCAACTGGTACATACAATCCAAAAGAAACCAATACCGAAAAAAACCCATTCTTTGCTTCATCTCTATGTAGGGTTGTAGGTGTCTTCAATTGTGCAATTCTTTTCCTTTTTCTTCATTATTCAACCTTAATCAAAACCAATAACCCAAATACCTAAATCAAAGACAATCAACCCAAAATAAAAAATAAAATAAATAAAAAAGAAATAAAAATAAAAAAACTTAAATACTCTTAGTGGTAGACTAAAATAAAATTTCAATTTACAGAGATTTACAAATGATGTGAACTTTACATTAGAATCTCTGTTTTCTCCAAAAGAAAATACATCTTTTCTAAGCACAACTCATTTTGGCATAAAAGTAAACCACAATCAAGTGAACAAATCAGAAGTTCTCAAAGTTTTAAATCAAGACAGTTAAAAACTAAAAACAAAGTTCAAAAAATTTCATGTCCTAAATCATTTCATTAAGCAAAACATTGAAGCCAACCACACAAACACAGAAACCTAGTCACAAAATACAAAACCGACAAAACAAAATGAAACACATAGCATTAATTTCAACAAAGGTTAAATACATACATAGTATGTACACATATACACACAAACAAAACACAAATATACATACAGATCAAACGGACTCAAAAGCAAAATCAACTCAACAGATCAAATGAGTAGTGAAGGCCAAATGGTTCATCAAAAAAATTCAACAACAAAAAAATGATCAAATCTAAATCAAGCAAATTAGTAACCTGAAAGTTCAAATAGCGTTGAAAACACTATGAATGTTTAGACTCCCAATTACAAAATTACCAATTCAAGCTTTGTATCAAACAATGTATGTGCGGAAAATGATAACAAGCTTAAAACAAAATTGATAAACAATCTAAACCATAAATAATCACAATCATAACAGTAATTAAATGGTAAAGATAAAGGAAAGAGGGATGCAAACACAAGGACAACACGCGATGTGTTATTGAAGAGGAAACCTAAGCCGTCGGCATAAAACCTCTCCGTCGCCCTCTAAGCGGTCAATAATCTACTAGAAAATGTAGTTGGGATACATGAACAGCAATAGACCCTCCAAGCCTAATCTACCTAGGTACCTAAGCCCTCCAAGCTTCCTGCTCCAACGAGGTTTTGCCGAACCTTTTTCTTTTCTAGCTTACCGGATTCCGCTACTAAACCATAGCATCAACCAATGAATATTGGTTCCTTCCAAACTGCTTCCCGTAGCACCAAATGAACCTTCTCACAGACATGGGTGTGATGAGAAAAGGATTTGGTCAATGACCTCTTAATGATGTAACAATGGAGAGGAAGAGAGTAGAAGAATTTGTAGAGTCTCTTAGATGAAGATTGGGGATGAGGCAATCTTGTTTTGCTCTAGGGTTTCTCTCACAAAATTCTCTCTGGAAGCTCTCTACATTTAATCGGTTTAAGGGTCTATATATAGTGGTGTGTGTTTGGAATACGAAAAGACAGTTTTTGCCAAACAGGGCTGGTTGGCGGCTTGGCCTCGCGGCTTGTCCAAGTCGCGAGTTCAAGTCACGAGATAACGGCCTGGCCAGCCTGGGACTTTTGTCCTGTAGTGTGACAGCTGGCGCGACCCTTCAGCTCCCCTATGTGCTTCTCATGTGCCTGCAATTGGCGGCTTGCCAGTCGCGAGTCAACCGTAAGTCCTAGCCGCGAAACTCTGCTTCTTTACACAAACTTGAGCTTTTCTTCATACTCTCTTCACACACTACCCTTACATGAATCCCACCTAAATACAGGGTTACTAAGTGCTAAATTACAAGCAAATTGGCATGGAATAAAGCCAACAAGATGGTTGATAAATTTCAACCTTACAATCTCCCCCTTTGGCTATTCCATAACAAAACCCTAAAACAAACTCTAGACTTAATGCGTGAGTTGGGAACAATTGGAAAACTCACTCACACCTAACTCTAGAATCTGTGAAGCTTTTGAACCATAAGAACAAGTACTCCTGAAACATAACAACACAATAAGTTCATTGTATGCAGAATACTTGTAATGCATATAAAGCAAGCACAATGCGATCAAGCACAATGGAATAAAGCAATAAATCATGGCAAGACCAAAACAGGTAATCACTATAACCAAGTGATCACAATGCTCATTCACACTTGGAATGAACATCCGGACATTCAAGATGACAAACACAGGGCAAATCACTTTAATGACCAACACTCAACCAATGCACAATACATGAAGTATGTGCATCTAGGAAAAATCCTATAAGGGCACAAGAGTGACAGTACTTAAAAGGAAATGTATAACATTTAGTTAGAAGTACTAATTTAACATAGCACACAGGCTGCATAAAGCAAGGTACAAACCATAAAGCCTACAAGGTGCATAAAAACAAACCCTAAAAGCTTACAAAAGCAATATGGGTACAAACCATAAACAAAAACCTTAACAACCTACAAAGGTACCAGGTACAAATGCTGAAAAACACCATATTATATAAACTGAATAACTACCACCAAAGATTCACTAACCAATAGTTAAGAGTTTTAGCCAATTAAACAACTAACACCTCCGTGTTTTAAAATAGTAATAACAGCAGAAAACCAGAAAATATCAAAGCTATACACAAAACATCAAGTGATAAAGAAATCTCCCCCTCAAAACAAGCACTCCCCCTCAAGTGTATCCTAAAAATTCTCCCCTTTTTTGATTGGAATGGCCAAAGGATCAATGCTCCTGGCTGGTGTGGATACTGTCAAACTTAGCTGAAAGTACATCAAGTTGATCCTGCATTGCTGTCATCCTTTCAGTATGCTGATTTTGAACATCTCTGAGGCCATAAAGCCTTTCTAGGATGATCTGAAATGCATTAGGAGGTACAGTTGATGAAATAGAAGCTCTGCTCCTCTTGGCTCTGCTTCTGGGTGTGGATACCTGTACTGCAGCCTCAGCTTCAATCTCCATTGGATCACCTTCTTCTTGGACATCCTCCTCTTGTTCACCTGGAAGACGACTTTGTATCCTTGTGAGAGTGAATTTGTTTATGGCTAATAGAGGAGTCATGAGACTGATATCTTGTGGGATTGCAACACCCTTTGCTTTGAAAATCCTCATAAGAAGACTTGGAAATACCAGCTTGGGCCTCGAGGTGGTTCTGGTCTCATCCACAATTGTATCATATATGCGAGAACTTATATCAATGAAAGTTTTCTCCTTGAGCTCTATGAGGAAGATAGCTCTTGCATTTGTAAGAGTGGTCATCTTTCTTATAGGATACAAGTTAAACATCATGATAGTGGTCAGACACCTTAATTCAGCGGAGAAATCAGCAGTGTTAAGACATTTCTTTTCTTTAACACCACCGAGTCGAGACTGGACGACATCCAAAGATAGCATCCTGTCTTTGTAATTTGTGAACTCATATTCCTCTAAACCATCAAGACCTAGCACTTCATCAATGTCATGTGCATCTATGGTGAATTCCTTTCTTCTCACCCAACAACTCAACTCCTCCTCCCTTATCACAGCATTGGCATAGAATTCTCTGATGAGAAGCTCACAGATAGGAGGTAAGTCACTCAACAATTTTTCCCAACCTCTACCCTCAAAACAACTTGGAATAAAAGTATCTTTCAACTCTCTTAGATCAACAAATCTTTCCTGAATTATGGTTCCGTTCAAGAGTCCCTATATCTCTTAAAGTGTTGAACTGACCTAAATAGGTTAGGATCCATTTTCAGCCTTTTGTCAGATTTCTTAGCAACAGTCTTCTTCTTTATGGGAGATGGGGCCAACTGTAAACAAACAGAAAGGGCCACAACAAGACATAGCACAGTATGTGGAAATACACATAGTTTAGTAACACTTTAGTTGCAAAGAGATTAACAGAGTATTAGGACAACACAAAATGATCAAACATGGTTGAGCACCAAGAGAGAATACCACAAATTATAACACAGCAACACAAACACATAAAGCAATGGAACCCATAAGCAAATGTCAATGAGACATGCCTTAATGACTATGAAAATTGCAAGATAACACCTTAAGACAGAACCCCACACATGACAAGACAAAAACAATAAACACATAGTAAAAAGAGTCAGACAGACCCAAAGGATCAGACAAACTGAGACACCCAGGCATAAAAATAGAAAAGATACCAAAACCCATAGACCCAAAGAGTGTAAAATCTATCAAACACAAAGGATTAGAGCAACGACAAGTATAATGACAGAGAGAAATTAGCAGCAAAAACGATCAACCCCAAACAATCAATCATAACAATTTAAGCAAACCCATGTACGAACCCCTCAAAATACAAACCAACATTACAACACCAATATTCAAGAGAACAACAAAGAAATCATGAAGTATGAAGTGAAGACAAGAAAACCCATACCTTTTTCTTGGTGTTTGATGAAGACATGATGTACAAATGAAAGCTTTTTTAGAGAAGCACGGAGTGTTTGAGAGAGAGAAATGGGGAAGACAATGAACAGTCACTGAAGTTTGAGGGAAAACTAAAAAATAATTTTAGAAATTGTCTTTAAAACGCAAAACATGCATTTTTCACGACTGGATTAAGTCGCCAAGGTAAGCTGCAAAACATTGTGAAACCAAGATTTTCAAAAAATCTTCTAAGTGTTTTTCGCGACTAGAAGGTCTACCCGCGATATAGTCGTGAAATGAGCCGCGAAAATCTCTGAGTATCCCTCGTGACTGGACCTTCCACCCATAAATAAGTCGCCACACAGAGCCACGAAAATCTCTGAGAATCCCTCGTGACTAGACCTTCCACCCGCGAATAAGTCGCCACATAGAGCCGCGAAAATCATAAAACTCAAAATTTTGAAAAATTTTCTAAGTATTTTTCGTGACTGAGAACTTGACTCACCAGTGAGCCGCGAAAATCTCGGAGTGAGCTTCACGACTGGAGCATGCGATTGGACCTACTCGCGACCGAGTCGCCAAAACAGGGCAACACTGTTTTTGAAATTGTTGACATTTTTGTAAAACAAAATACTTTTCAAAAACAAACTAAAACACTCAAAAATCTTTTTGTGTTTGATCAACAAAGATTGAGCTTATGAAAACACATTTAAACAAGTACAATCACACAAATGAATATGGCATTTATTGAACATAGACTTGTGTGTTGTGTGTAGGTATCAAAAATGAGATAGTCCTTAGTCTAATGTGAAGCTTTAATGATCAATTCAATCAAGGCATACACAACTAGTACTAGATAATGTGACCCATCTCAATTATAGAAGTATGCATATATGACCTTCCACATAAACTTGAGTACAATTCTTTGAAACTTTTCATTTGGCTCCGTTTTCAACATATCATTTGATCTTTTTGAATGAACAAATCTCATTGTGAGATTGATGCCTAAAATTTTTAATATTTCAATTTGATGAGTTAGACTTTGGCTTTTGGGGCATTATATAATTTATTTTGGTCACTTTCCCTTTTTCCTAGTCAAATACTAGTATATGCGACAGGCTTTTGCAGCTCAATATCTCTTTTCATTTGGAGATTTACATTTTGGTGAGCTCTTTGAGTAAAGCAGTAAAATAAAAGTAGGAAGATATATAGGCACAAGTCTATGCAAGTCTCAAGATCAATAAAACCATTCACTAATCATTCATGACAAGGTCGAAGATCTATTTACAACAGTCACATAGATTTCAGAATTTTTCCCACAATGATATGAGTGCATAAGAGATAAGCTAAGCTCGTTAAATGCATAAAGCCATAAGTACAAAGGTACAAGGCAAAACATGCTTTGAAACAAAACTCACCAAAGCCGATCAAACTTTTTGAATTTTCTACTTTTTATGTGTTTTTGGATTTTTGACACAAAAGCAGTAAAAGATTGATAAAAAACATAACATAAATAACAATGTAAAAACATTTGAATCAAAGACAAACACACAAACAAAATACCAACCTAAATACTAGCAAGAAGCACACAACCAAGCATATTCACAAACATGGGAAGTATTGATGCATGGACATGTTGTAATGCTTATGCATGAATACCCTTTGTCACCCACACGTCACGTGCGTTTGGGGTGATATCCTTAACAGATTGGGAACGAGAGTTGGGACTTTCAAACCTTCTTGTGAAGCTTTCCAAGCAATTGGTGAAGACACCGATCATCTTCATAACATCCATCATTCCTAGATCACGGTTTTGACTTCTTGGTTGCTCACCCCCCCCCCCCCCCAAGACCTCTCGTCATTTCTCCTTCCTCTTGATCAAGGAGCACTTACATTGTTCAATGCTCTCAGTTTGTGACAGTTGGGTCTAGTATGTCCTTGCAATCCGCAATAGTGACAAAGATAGTTCGTTCTAGGACCCGGTTGTGATCTTGGAAGTGATCTTCCTCTAGCTCCAAATATGGCTTCTGATTGATTGCGGGACTTGTTAAACACCTGTTGATCAGCCGCATTTTTCTTCCTCTCAGCCTTAACTTTCTTAGGAATAGGCTTATCCACAGCTGTCTCTTTGGCCTTCACAAACTTTACTTCTTTAGTAACATTTGTTGATGAGCTACTCCCTCCAGTATATCCCAATTCGGACTTGTCTGAGGCATGTTTTTTAGATGAAATAACATCATCTAACTTTTTTGAGGAGACCCTATCTATCTTGGCATGAGCTTGCACTACCTCTTACTCAAGAAATCTCACTTTTGTGTAAGCTTCTGATAGCTCGCCATTAAGTGCCTCAATCTCACACTTTGCCTCCTTGTATCTGACCAGCAGACTTTTGTAATCTTCCTCTCTTCATCTTCTTCACAGCCGCCTTTGCCACCTTTGTATACTCACCTGATTTCTCTAGAAGTAAGGCGTAAGTCTTTTGAAAACTAGATGTATCTTCTTCTTCTTCAACCTCTGATTCTTCGACAATCCCAATAGACTCCAAATCAGAATTTTTGCCAAGCTCCTTCACAAGTGAACCCAAATCATCCAAGGATTCCACATGTGCAATGGTCATGAATGCGGAGTAATTTCCTTCTCCGTCACAGCTATCTTCAGAGTTAGAATTTGATGAATCAGTATCACTCAAGGTAGTGGCATAGACCTTTCCTTTTGACTTCAAATAGTTGGGACATTCCTTTTTGAAGTGTCCATGTCCATTACACTCAAAACATGTGATTTCTTGAGAGGATTGGGAATCTCTATCATCTTTCCTTCAGAATTCTTTCTTCTCAATCCCGAAACTCTAAAATTTTCCTTTGTCACCAAATTTCCCACCATTCTTGAATTTCAAGAATTTCCAGAAATTCTTTACAAGATATGCCACATCTTTATTTACTATATCCTCTTCCAAAGGATCATGAGATGCCATTCTCTCATCAATTGTTTTAAGAGTAAGAGATTTGCTTTTCTTCTGCATGGGCAATGACAATTCGTACGTCTGTAGTGAACCGACCAGCTCTTGAACTTTAATGTCGTCAAGATCCTTGCTCTCTTCAATGGCTGTCACTTTGGCACGAAAACTTTTTGGTAGCGACCGAAGGATCTTCCTTACAACTTTAGAATCCTTCGTCTTTTCCCCCAAATTAAATTTGCCAACGACCACCTCGTTCAGCTTACTGTAAAATGAATCAAAGGACTCATCCTCACTCATCTTTAGCTCCTTAAAGCGAGTGGTCAACATCTGTAGTTTGGTGTCTTTCACCTTCTTAGTCCCTTCATAAGTTGTCTCCAAAATTTCCCATGTTTCCTTAGCAACGGTGATATATGAAATCTTTCTGGAGAGACACCACAGAAAATAGCATTCAATGCTTTACTGTTAGCATTAGCCGCCGCAAGAGCTGCCTTATCCTAAGTGGATTTGGCAGCCTCCGGCCTTGTCCAACCAACCTCAACAGCATCCCACACAGCATCATCAATAGAACACAAAAATGCCCTCATACGGACTTTCCAAAATGCATAATTATTACCATCAAAAAATGGTGGTACATTGAGAGATTGAGACCTATCGATCTCAACAAGGGGTCAAGGATCACACTCAGGTATTAAAACCACAACAAGTGTACCCGCTCTGATACCAATTGAAAGTTCAAATAGCGTTGAAAACACTATGAATGTTTAGACCCCCAATTACAAAATTATCAATTCAAGCTTTGTATCAAACAATGTATGTGCGGAAAATGATAACAAGCTTATAACAGAATTGATAAACAATCTAAACCATAAATAATCACAACCACAGTAGTAATTAAATGGTAAAGATAAAGAAAAGAAGGATGCAAACACAAGGACAACATACGATGTGTTATCGAAGAGGAAACCGAAGCTCTCGGCATAAAACCTCTTCGCCGCCCTCCAAGCGATCAATAATCTACTAGAAAATGTAGTTGAGATACATGAACAGTAATAGACCATCCAAGCCTAATCTACCCAGGTACCTAAACCCTCTAAGCTTCCTGCTCCAACAAGCTTGCGCCGAACCTTTTTCTTTTCTAGCTTACCGGATTCCGCTATTAAACCATAGCATCAACCAATGAATATTGGTTCCTTCCAAACTGCTTCCCTTAGCACCAAATGAACATTCTCACAGACGTAGGTGTGATGAGAAAAGGATTTGGTCAATGACCTTTCAATGATGTAACAATGGAGAGGAAGAGAGTAGAGGAATTTGTAGAGTCTCTTAGATGAAGATTGGGGATGAGGCAATCTTGTTTTACTCTAGGGTTTCTCTCACAAAATTCTCTCTAGAAGCTCTCTACATTTAGTGGGTATAAGGATTTATATATAGTGGTGTGTGTTTGGAATACGAAGAGACAGTTTTTGCCAAACAGGGCTGGTTGGCGGCTTGGCCTCACGGCTTATCTAAGTCGCGAGATAACGGCCTGGCCAGCCTGGGACTTTTGTCCTGTAGTGCGACAGCTAGCGCGACCCTTCAGCTCCCCTGTGTGCTTCTCACGTGCCTGTAGTTGGCGGCTTGCCAGTCACGAGTCAGCCGCGAGTCCTAATCGTAAAACTCTGCTTCTTTGCACAAACTTGAGCTTTTCTTCACACTCTCTTCACACATTACCCTTACATGAATCCCACCTAAATACAAGGTTACTAAGTGCTAAATTACAAGCAAATTGGCACGGAATAAAGCCAACAAGATGGTTGATAAATTTCAACCTTACATAACCGAACAAAATTTACAAAACCCTAGTTAAATTTCTAGTCCACTGAAAATCCATAGAGATTTTACTCAAATCAGCAAATAGTTTTATAGATCCAAACACACACACACACACACACACAAAATCGAAGTACTCAGCATTGTTTTTGTTTAGAGAAACTATTGGAGGAGAAAAGAGAGAGACTGTGAGAGAAGAGAAAATCTAATTATTTTAATCGATTTCTAATTAATCAAATCGAACCCTAGGTTTGATAATGAAAACAAAAAATCAACTTTATGCAATTTTGATCGAAAATCTAAAAAGAAGAAGAAGAAGAAGAAAACAAACCCTAATTTTATGAAACAAAGTTCTAATTCAACCATATGATGCAATCAATATATTTTTTTAATGAAAAAAAGTAGAAACTGAATTCAAATCAATCAAAAATTTCAAATCTGATGTGAAACCGTATAGATTACCTGAAAATACACCGAAATCGGCGAAGAGAGAGCAAAGTAAGCTGAGATAAAGCTTTAAACTGAGCGAATGAGCGAATTGGGATGGTTTGTAAGGGAGAGGTTTGAGGAATAAAGAGAGAAAGGGAAAACAGAAGGACCCAAGACAAAGCTGAGAGAGAGAGAGAGAGCTTAAGGTTAGGGTTTTGGGTTTTAAGAATGCGTATAGGTTAGAGAGAGTGAGTCGCATAAGACTAGAAAAAAAAATCAAAATTTAAAAAATAGAAAATAAAATAAAATAAATGCTGACGTGGAGAACTGTGGGAACTTCAAAAGTTTCGGTTATATATATATATATATATATATATATATGTATATATATTAATTATTTGACCCACAAACCAAGAATAATCATTTGTAAGAAATTATTATTTCAATCCATCTCTCAAAAACTCAATTTTTTTTTCAATTTGACATCTCATGTGAATGATATATATATATATATATATATATATATTTTTTTTTTTTTTTTTTTTTGAGAATGTGAATGGGATATATATGGTCATCCCATGAGCGGAATTGAGCTCTTCTTCATTTTATATATGTAGCTATATATGTCATGAACTGATGCAAAACTCTCTCTTCTTTCTCTCCCTCTCTCTCTCTCTCTCTCTCTCTCTCTCTCTCTCTCTCTCTCTCTCTCTCTCTATATATATATATATTCTTTAGCTGTGATGGTTAATGGTTTGGCATATATATATATATATATATATATATATATTCTTGTTAATGGTTTGGTTTATTTGGATTCAGTCTTTAATTCAGGACCACTTGCTGTTGCACCCTTAAGTCGCTTTGGTTTAATGTCCTCATTCCTAGACTTACACTGTTTGGTTGTTGAAATAATAGATTTTATAGGTCAACCTTAAATTTTGTTGTGGAGGAGTCAGGAGTTGAACTCATTGTGTAGAAACTGGCGAATTGGTTTTGGTTCATCAACTTGCTAATGGGACTACTAATTAAAGTTGTTTGCTAATCTACTAGTGAGAATATATGATTGTGTTAACGTGTGGCTGGAGAGTTTTCTAATGTCATTGTCACGTAAGTTGTTTGTTAAAGAATTATGTATATTTTATCATAGTGTCCTACTTTTCTATATTATAAACATTTGTTACATCGCTCACTCTATCTTAAGTGACTCTGCTTATGCTAAAATATTAAAATAAATAAATAAAAATTTTGATTTTTATATAACAAAACTTTGCACTTTGCCTTATTCAATTAAGAAGCAAATTAGTTTGTTTATGTCAACTAAATAGCAAAAAAAGGTTGTGAATTAAATCGGAGAGAATGTCCAGACTATAAAAAGTAAATGCCAATTGGCCGTGAAACCAACGATCCCGTGGGAGAAACCAAACTATTAGTAATCCAAAAAGGCACAAACCAACCATAACACTAATACTTGAAGGAGTTGGAAATCAATGTAGGGCTTTTTTTATATATAAAAAAATTATTTAAAATTTGATATATATATATATATATATATATATATACAATTTGAGAGGAACGTCTATGTTAAAAATATTAGAAAATGTCATTGAGCTATTAGCTCTAGCCCAAAGCTAGATTTCTGGTCATCTAAAAGGAAAGAGAAAATCACTTTGATAAGATCATTATAGAGAGGAAGACTTTCGAATGGTTAAATTGCAAGCATTACTAAAGGTAGTGAAATTAAATTATATTAACTTTCTAAAGTTTTATGAAATGACACTTCTTTTGAATATTTTATGAATTGACACTCTCCATTAAAGTTTTTATAATGACAATAATTAGTGATTTTGTTAGTAATTGCCAGAGATTTTTCCCAATCAGTCAAAATCTCTTAAATCTTATGTAGATATCAAAAAAAAAAAAAAATAAACTAGATAGAGGAGAGTAGTATTACTCCGATTCTCTGAACGCCAATTTGTAAATTCATTTTTGTATTTTGTGTGAGGCGACAATATGTACTTTCATTAAATAATAGAGAGTGGGATGTTATGCACATGGCATATAAATATAATTTATACAATTATGTATACTATTGAAGTATTGAACTCCAAAGTAATCTGCTGCTTTTTAAAAGTTTTCGCATTGCAAATGCAGCGATAGTGAAAAAGTATTATCCCTGCTCATGCTTTGGTTCTCCATATAATATAAAAATCTTTCCTTATAAAGGATAAACAAATCATTTGAAAATGGAAACCGTACATCTCTTATACTAGAATGATTTTTAATGCAATGATTTCCTTATAAAGGATATACTAGACAGTCTCTTAAATTAAATTGAAATTTTGATTAGCATATGATAGGCTCACATTTGAAGTTTTGGATCAAGTGGAAAGCAATAATAAATAAGAAGAGAGAGAGAGAGAGAGAGAGAGAGAGAGAGAGAATGTTAGTATTAATTAGGTAATACTATTAATAAGGTAAAAAGTAATAACATTTAATGATATTTTTTTTAACCGTTAGATCTCTTAGAAATATACGGTGTAAAAAATGTGTAATTTTACAAGAGTCACATCAGGTGTAACTTGAACCTATCTATATATATGTGCTATTGGAAGATTCCTTGCGTCTGTAATATATATGTGCTACTTTCCAAACTGCTAGCTTTGTCTCTTTGTAATAACATAATCTTGTTTTTGATTGGTTCTCCGATCAGATCATGTCATATTCTCTACTTTATATGGTTGGGAATTTTGGGTTATGTTATGGGGGACTTTTTCTAATTTCATGATTTGTTGAGTATTTGGCCTTAATTTTTTTGGGATTTTAATGGGTATTTTTGCAGTTCAAAATGAAGATGGTGATGTTACAAAAATGGGAACGAGGGTAGCAATTTGTCTTTTCCAAGGCAAAGTGAGATGAGAAAGTATGTTTTGTATCTGTTATGTAGTAGGTCTCTTAGAATATGTGGATCCCACCAATATGTGCGGCGCATGTGTTTTGAGGGGTTGGCTATATACACCCAAAATAGGACATGTAATTTCTTATGTGTGAGAGAAGGAAAATGTTGTGTCATAACTTTTCCTACAACTTTTATCACGACTTGCTCATGTGAAAATTCGTGAGTGGTTGAGCAAAAATATATGGTGGGTCCACAACTCTACCACTCATGACTTGCTATGTGAGTAAATTGTGGCAAAAGTTATAATCCTAGCATTACTTGAGAGAGAATGTTTATGGGGGTGTATTTACGATTTGAACAAAGTTTCTCTCCAAACTAGTTTGGAGAGAAACTCTATAAACTCCTCATATATCTCTATATTGAGTATGAATTTTGAAAATCTAATCGTTAGATTACACGTTCTTATTATATTCTTTATACTTGCAAAATTTCAAGAAAATCAAAGATCAGTTACTATCTCATAATACAAATGTTAAACTAAAATTGTGAATAAAAAATAAGTTTATTAATCGCATAGTAAAATATTAAATTTGAACGAAATTTGATATGCATGTTAAGAACATAAAAACATAAAAACATAAAATTCAGTAGTTAAATTTTCAAAATTCACAAAAAAAAAAAAAAAAATATATATATATATATATATATATATATATATATATATATATATATATATATAAGAAGTTTGAAAAGTCTCACTCCTAACTAATTTAAAGAGAAACTTTGTTCTTTGTGCCTTTACGGGGTCATCAATGCTAAACAACTATTTATGGCAAGGACAAGGATGCCGATATTACGTGGGTGATGTTATTGAATGATGTCAACATATAGAATGCCCTAGAACACAGGACACATGTCACACAAGAATGGTACCATGTGTCAAGATCTTAGATTGGCTCATAATTTTCATTGAAATGAGATATTTTTAACTGTGCAAGGCCCTTTGCTTAATCACTCTTCTTTTTGCTGACGATAGATGCTGCGTACCCAACAGCATGTAACGAAGTCTTGGGTCATGTATAAATATAATCTCATCAGATACTATCACCTGAAGTGGAAATCCTTCCATGTACAAGTGGGTTTCCGCTTAAAAAATCAACAAAGGTAAGACTTCCATCTTCTTTATTACTAACACCCAGGTGCGATCATTATAGCACTAATGCATCAGATCTCATTAGAATTCCGCAGTTAAGCGTGTTTAAATGAGAGCAGTACTACATAGTCTACACCCACCCTTATTCAAGAGTACTGATACAGGAAATTCTGGGAGCCAATGTGATTAATCATTATGAGATATATCTTGGTCTACTAACTCTCTCTCTGGGGTACAACCAAGCTAGCCAACTTTGACAGTATTAAGCAAAGATTATGGAAGAGACTTATGGGTTGGAAGGAGAAGTATCTGGTCATTTGCTGGTAAAGAATTCCTCATTAAATCCATGGCACAAACCACTCTACTTATGCCATTAGAGTTTTTAAACTCTCAATCACCTTTTGTTATAAGCTTGACAACATGGGATACTAAACTTTGGTGGGGGTATCCAGTTGATAAACATGGCATCCATTGTTTATCTTAGGCAAAACTATGCAGATCAAAGTGTTAAGAAGAGCTTGGCTGTAGGTAGTTTTAATATTTTATCTTAGCGGTCATGTTGGCTTTGGAGAGTGATTGGAGCTGAAAGCTCGAATTTGTGTAAATACACAAGAACTTGTTTAGATCCCCAACTAAAAGTTACGACTCGATTGTTTTTACTCTAACTTAAACTAAGTACAAAATAAGAGTAAATGCAAGCAAACAAAACAATAAAACTACTCTAAGCCATATTCATCAAATATCAACAATAAAATGAAAGTTAAAAGAGTACAGAAGAATAATGCAAACATAAGATAATACTGAAACATATTGTCGAAGAAAAAACCAAAGAACTCAACGAAAAACCTCTTCGCCGTTCTTCAATCAGTAAATCGATTCACTAGAGTTTAAGTTGAAGTACACGAATAACAAAAGACTCTCCAAGCTTAGTCTACCTCATGTACTTGAGCCCTCCAAGCTCCTGCTACCAATTGACTTGACGAAGTCTTGTCTTCTCTAACTTTCCCAAATCATGTAATTCAGCCCGATTAAATCCGCCAATGATTGGCTTCTTCCAATACTTCCCAGCAGCACCAAAACCTCACTTTACACTCAGATTGGGTGTGGCAAGTGTTTGGGCTATCAACCTCTCAAGAATTTAGAGATAGAGAGATAAGAGTAGAGAAAAACTACAAGAAAATGTGTAGATGATTGTGGGTATGACAATCTCTAACTTTCAAGCGTATAGACTAGGGTTTTCTCTCTAAAAAGCACTCCTTACATTATGTGGGTAATGAGAGTATATATAGTGTGGGTAAAAACATGATGGAGCACAAATGACAAAATAGCAAAATAGAATGTTTTGCAAGTATTTCGCAGGAAGGCCTTACTCACAAGATACTCGCGAAAATCAGGCTGCCATGACTTTTCGTATTCCAGTCATGTGCTCTACACGTGGCTTACTTCGCAGGATAGCTTCTCACAAATCTTCTCACGAAATCCACTTGGTCTTCAATAAGAGCTTGAGTCTTCACACTCTCACTCACACGCAATCCTTACAATAAAATCCCACATAAAATACAGGGAAAAATGATTGAACAGAATTACAATCAAATTTGGCAAGAAATTAAAACCAGCACAAAATAGTTGTAAATAACAACTTTACAGGAGCCTTGCTAAAGCCCGTTCCTCATTTGTCCAGCTTTGGACATATTACTGAGGAGGCTTTTGGTTCATGCACCTGCTAATAAGACTATTGGTGTTTTAGAGAACAAATCAAACGTTTGATAGTGTCCGGATTAACCATCAATAAATCCAAATAATCAGTATTTGTTAAAGAATTATGTCTTTGTTATCTTTGTGTCCTACTTTTTATATGATAGGCATTTGTTAGATAACTATATATGTCTCAGGTGACTCTTCGCCACACCCACACTGAAATATTACAATAAATAAATAAAACTTTAGATTTGATTTTTTTTTTTTTTTTTCCAAAAAGTTTTACATTACCTTCACCAAGAAGTAAATGTCAACTAAATAAAAGAAGGGTTGTGAACTTAATCAGAGTGGATATCCACTGTTATAACTCGCAATTGGTCGTGACACCAACAGTGGAAGACAGCCACTACCATTGGTGATCCAAAAAGGCAGACAGAGGCCAATACCATAACCTGATATTTGGAGAAGTTAGCAACATCAACAGCCCCAATGTTCTTTAGTAATATTCTTAGATTTGAACAAAAAGGACAAAAATAATTGGAAAAAAAGGAAAATACAATGATAAGTAAAAGATTATATATCTAGAGTTTCAGGAACAGTGAGAAAAGATATACCAATAGATGTGCCTTCCAATGTGGCCTATAAAAAATGGATTGGCTTTGTTTAGATTCATACAAAACTCTGATAATCACTTCATCAATTACTTTGCTCCGTCGACAGTCATTCTAAAAAGCACCAATGAGTTTTTGCATTTTACATACTAATTCTCATAGCCTTAATCCAGTCTATTTAAGGTGCTGAAATTGAGTACTGAAAAAGAAAAAGAAAATAATAATAATAGTAAAATTGAAACCAAAATTACCATGTTGCAAGTATGGTAGTATTCTGATTCTCTGAAACAAAATTGCTATTCATTTTAAAGTAAGAATTATTTAGTCACGATCTTAGAAAAATATACGTACACGTAAATATGTGTATATGTAGGATTTTTTTAAATTTATTATTAACTATAAAAATAGGTGTTTCTCAAAAAAAAAAAACTATAAGAATAGGTTGAAAAAAAAACTAAACATAGTAACAAACTAACAATTGCTTAGAAGTAACAGTCATTAACTAGGTACATTTGTGATAGAGACAAAAAGAGAAATCATTCAAACCTTTGTTATAAAGCCAACGTTAATAACTTAATTAGTATCTTCTTATGTTTTCAATTGAGACATGCATTTAGAGTTTAAATTCTTCCGCTCTCAACTATCAAATTATTAGAAATGCCTAAGCTATCTAGAAATTAAAAAATTCTTTTTAAAGTGGTCTTGAGACTAATAACTGTAAACCTTTTATTTATATATATATATATATATATATATATATATATATAAACACTCATTTTCTATATGCATGATATTTTTTTTATAATAAAATTAAAAATTATTAAGAAACTAACAACGTGAATCAACTTATTCACCAAAAATATTGACAAATTTTTCAAAAAAGGAACAACATCAAAAATATTACTTGTTACTTTATCCTATCCATATTTTTCGTCATTTTAGAAACCCAACTTTTAAGCAATATCATTTAAAACAATTTCTCACAAATAAATTAAAATTGTATAAATTTTCTAAATTAACCTAAAACATGCGTAAACAATGGTTCTTATCGGGTCAAAACATTAATGAGTTTTAATTTGACGTAGGTGGGGTTTGACCGCGTGTACTATTTGAGTACAAGAGACTTTACTCTTTTTTTTTTAATTTGATAATTACAACGGATGATAAGAGAATTGAACTTTTGGATATTATAAAAACACCTAGAGGTGGTAACTAGTTGAGTCGCAAAGCTTATGATAGAAATTTTAGTAGTTAAGTTAACTTATTTAAATCCACTTTATTTTAAAACCAAAATAAAGTAATAAAAAATATATATTGACATTATAAATTTTAAAAAATAATAATAATTTAAGAAAATTATTAATATTGTGTCATTCATTATTTGAAAATCATTGCATTACAATTTTCCAAAAAAGAGATCAACAACAAAATATGAGAGAGAATGGATATTTGAATCAAAGAAGACTCACTCGATATCACCAGCCGCCCCAAGAAGGCTCACTTTTCTATGGTCACAATCACAATTGAATGGCTCACTTTATTATTATTATTATTTTCTCTCTAATCTCCTCTTTACTGTTTTTCTTTTTGGTTGAGTCTCCTCCTCTTTACTTTTTTCTAATGCGTTTTTATTCTAAGATGGTATAAAATTTATGCCTTACCATTTCTAACAAATTGAATTCTATCATTTATTCTGCACCTCAACAATGTACATTATGGGAAACATGCCCAAGGGAGTTCATCAAAGCTGTCTAATTCTATGGAGCTTAACACAATAAAGAATTCAATCATCTAAAAATTGATGTTGCATATCTCCATCCTTTCCGAAAAATGAAGAGCAAGTAACATCTTGGTTAAGTGGATATAAAGAAAAGGGCGCGGCATATCACCAGAGAATTCCCCAATTCGATCGAAGTTAAGTGGATTTCAGTAAAAAGCAAACTAAAGTAATAGTTGACCTTAAAATAATTATGAAACCGACAACTAAATTTAAAATTAAAAAAAAAAAGTATTAACTATAATATTAATTACTGCTCCGATTTTCTCCAAACACTTTCATTTTTTTGTCTTTTGTATGAAACAAGATAGAATTTCAATAAAATAAGGAATCTGGCGATGAAGATTCAATTCCATTAAAGCGATAAAGGAATCTGGCCAGAATTTTTTAGAATCAAGAAAAGGAATTTTTATTAGCTGACGTACCACAATACTAGAAAAGCAAACGCAAACAGCACTCAGTATTGTGATTTCTGAAACATTCAATAGGAGAAAAGCAATTATCATAATTTATCTTACCATTGTTGAGGTGATTCGTTGATGTGAATCTTGTGATTAATATATAATGAAACTATGAAAGTGATTTCAAAGATGCACCCACGTGGAGTAATAACGCACTAATTACAATCAATATCTCTGGATGTTGTTTAAAAACTTGTAAATTGTGTACCTTTCACATTGTTAGTTTTTGGAAACGAAAATAAAAATGTTACTTCTAATTTTCCGTAAAAGATTCAAAAATATTGGTGGAGTCTCGTTATAACTTTGGGCCATGGCATAAAAAATTTTGAATATATATATATATATATTTGAATTGATTATGATTTTCGAATAACCATAATATTGAAAGAGCATAATATTAAGAAAGAATTATTATATATAGGGAGAATAATTACACAAGTACATTAACCAATAAAAACCATTTTAGAGCTAGATGTTATTTCTTGTCTTGATTTATGCTATGATATTCTAAAGTTGATTACCTTAAAATGCTCCCTTATTTAATATAAATATCTTCAATCTTCACTTTTGCTTAAATATTTTTTTAATTCATTCCTTAATTATAATACCAAAAGAAACAAATTGAAAACTTTACAAGAAGTCAACAAAAAGCCAAATCTTTCATTATATATATATATATATATTGTTGATAAGAGTAAGACAATTATGAATCATTCATCCAATTATTTTCTACTGCAAACGTAACTATTTTCACAGTTGAGTATTAGTATTTCACTTTATATACAATAAATTAGGATCTTATATAATTCCTAAGGTAAATTTTTAAAATTCTATCCATATATTCTAAAATCAATAGATTGGATTTTGTCCATTATCAGTGTATAAATAAATATTAATTATAACTATTTTGGTATTTATGTATATTGTTAATGATATGACAAAATCTAATCTATTCATTTTAAAATGTATGGATATGATTTTTTTACATTTATGATAAAGTAATCCTAAAAGAAATTAGATCATACTCCACCAATTGACCAATCTTAAACTTTGGTTTTACATAGGAAAAGAGATGAGAGACATGTGCTAAGCCACAATTCATGAATTATAAAGTAGAATACATTTCCCTCTTTCTTGTGCGTGTGTGTGTGTTTCTCCACACATACACACATAAAAAAAAAATTAAAAATTAAAAAAAATTAAAAAAAAAAATTTTATTTCATGATTAGTAGTTTCTCGAGCAAGTGGTATTTACTTTGATATTGATTTCCTCTTTAGACATTTATCCAAAATTTAAACAAGAAACTCTAATTCTTTCAAAGTTGTTCTTATAACTGCTCCTAAAAAAGAATAAGGAATTTTTTTTCTATGAGTGCAATTATACGTACAATATTAATCTTTTGAATGTTTTGCTTATAATATTTTTCTTAAAATTTCAGTAGGTGAAATTATACAATATTAATATTTTTATGTTTTATATCTAAAATTTTCAGTAGGTGTAATTGCACCCATTTAAATACATATGGCTTTGTGGCACTAGCGCCATGGACGATCCGTGGGAGCATAATCAACCTGCTTTAGTTCTATCGAATATATCTGCATAATTTTACCAAAAAAAAAGAAAAAAGAAGAATATATCTGCATAAAGAGCTCTATCACGTAAATATTGATGGAGATTCTAAAAAAGTAAATATTGATGGGGCATATCTCCATCCAAAGAAAAAACAGCGACATTTAGCTTGAATATCTGGGATGATCAGTTAGTATAAAGAAGACTACTAAATGAACTTTTCCTTTTCGATGTTTGGCTTGTATTTGTTTTTGGAACCCATCTTTGGGTTGTATTTATTGTTAGGCATTACGGGTTTAAGATCTTAGAGGTTAACTTATTTTCATGTCTTAAAAAAAATTTATCTAAATTTAAAATAGAAAATCATAACCATATAATTTTAAGTTTTCTCTCAATTAGAAAAAGAAAATCATAACCATATAATTTTAAAAGTAAAGCTTATGTATTGTTCCTTAAGTGTAATGTATTAAGTTCTTTAATTAAGTTCCTCCAAAAAAAAAAAAAAAGTTCTTTAATTAAATTCAAACACATAACTAAATTAATTTAATTGTAAATAACACTATTTGGGTGTCATTTGCCAATGTAAACACTTGTTTCAATTTAAATGAGTAACTTAAGCACCTTAATATTAAGAATCTTACCTAAGTTTCACCCTAATTTTAATTGTTATTTACCAGAAAAAAGAAAGATTAAAACATGTATTAACACTGGAGAGAGAGAATGAGTTTAATATGTAATATACTGAAGTGACTTTTTTTAGATACGATAAAACATGAATATATGATATCTACTTCATAAGGATAGATAGCAATTGAAGTTTAGTTAGATTCTTTATTCAATGCCAAGAGATCTTAGAAATTGAGATAACCAGAACTCAATTCAAAGAGTGACATAAAAACAGTAACTACAACAGCATTTGCTTAAACTTAAGGTTTCATCTTATTTAGTGCTTATTCTCGCAATATTTGAAACCCCTTTGGCTGATTGTTGAAGCGGGGCTAGGGAATTGAGGTGCCCTCTTTAAACATAGATGGAGCCGGTGGACTCTTCAGCTGTGAGCCTAGCAAAGAAGAAGCATCGCTAGTCGCGATAGTTGAATTCGACTGCATTTGGGTGACCGGATTGGGGGCTGACGGAGGGACATAAGCTCTCAGCAGTCGGGGTAGCAACGAAGAAACATTGTGATCGGCAAAGGCCTTTTGGCCGGTTGTTGATGAAGCTGGTAATGGAACTTGCATTTTTGACTTAAAAAACTGGTTTGTGTTCGTTAGAACTTGTTCTTGTTTGAGGATTCTTGTAGCCTCATGTTCAGGCATAATCATAAGAAAAAGCACCGCTGTGAATATGACCATGAGAACCATATTAAGAGTGCGGAGATGCTTAAGCGTAAAAGAACAATTTGATGATGAATGTGTGGAGCTAGTCATGGTTATTATATATAGAGACCCGTAGGGCGAACCAACCAAGTGAAAGACTTCAACTCCCAAAAAAACCAAGAATGTCCAGAAAACTTGAACCCAAATTTGTCTTTTTACGAAGAATGACATCACTAAAATCACAACACAGCCCTCCAAATGGTCTGCTCCTTCTTGCCACAATACAAAAATCAGAAAGTTTACTTACTGCTGGTAATTGAAGTTTCTATAATTTATGAATATTTATATTAATTTGATCGTTTCTTTAAAATATTAATTCTGATTTTTTTTAGATTAAAAAAAGTTGTTCTTATTGGTCCTTATTTATATATATATATATACAGGGACGGACCTACATAGGGGCAGGGGGGGCCATTCCCCCCCCCCCCCCCCCCCCAACAAAAAAAAAAGCTAGTACCCCCCCCTCCCAAAAAAAAAAAAAAAAAACTAAGAATATTGGTCAAAACATGGCTCTCATTTTGGAAGTTTCATTGAATTTAAGGTTAGTTATTCTCTCTTTTGTTGCAAATTTAATATTGTACCAATCACCTACTCGCCGCTTTTTACTCGTAACTTCATCTCTTTCGCATGCCATAGACTATAGAGTTTGTGGGGATAGTTTTAAGTCTGTATTTCATTTCCTGAATAATGTCCCCAACAAAACTTCTTCTTCTGAGCTTCAGTAAGATTTTAAATCCATTCTTTAAATTTATTTCTTTTCCAACTTTTTTTTGTTCATTACTTTTGTTCATTATTATTATTTTGTTCAATCATAAACAACTTTCGAGACTTAAAAGAGCGTCGAGTTCCATTTTGATAAATGTGTTGAAATGTTTAAAAAACACTTATTTTGTATGTTATACTTTGTCGATATTTTTATAATATCAAATGTTTAAGAAACACTTATTTTATATATAGTATTTTGTTGAATATGAAATAGGTATTAGTTTTTATTTTCATTAAAAAAAAAATTGTTTTAAGCTTTGGCCCTCCCCAGACTCAAATCCTGGTTCTATCCCTGTATATATATATATATATATATATATATGTATGTATATAGGTGCCTACTGCCTAGATTTGGTGTATAGATGGAGTGATATAAGCCCTCTGCAGCATAGAGGGAGGTCGAAGGCTCTTCCTTTTCTTTTGACTCGTCTTTGAAGCTGTGTAAGCCGTTAAGCCCTCTGCTGTAGGTGTGAGTACGTGTGATTGGGATTTCATTTCATTTCAAGCATCATGGAGAACTTTATGATCTTGGTAGACTTTATCTTGTAAATGATACATGCATAGTTGAAGGTGATGTTACCGTACTTAGGGTTAATGTTTCATGGTCACATGAAAACTGGAAACTGGCTATGTTTGATTTAAGAGCAAAGGAGATACATGCTACACGATGTGCAAGAACTTAAGAGGGTACACTACGGCAGTTATTTGAAGGGCATCATATATATGAGCTATATCGAGGATCCGTTTGAAAATTGCTTATTTTACTAAAATTGAAAATTTTTTACAGAAAGTATGTAAAAAAAAAAAAAAACTGACTTTTGCAACAATAAAACCCACTTAACAGTGCAATGGGACCAACTTTAGGAGCAAAAATAAGCTAACTTTTTCTTAAATCCCAAACGCAACTGGAATATAATTCAACAAGAAAAAAATAATCATTTTTATTATCTTCAGCTTGATGTGGAAGGCTGTCGAAAAGATGTTTAAGCTTCTATGAAAAGTATCTAGAAATAGAACGTCTTGATGTATATCATACTGAAGCTGAACAATATGGTACACAATATGCTATGGGAAAGGTTTTTTTTTAGTTTTTTCATTGATTTTTCCGCTTGTCCTTAAACTTCAGCTAAATAGGTTCCTTTGTGACTTGATATTGAAATCTGGATAGAAGACAGAATGGCAAATATCTATCACCATAGACAACCTTTACACTGTTCATATCAGGCCAACCCTATCTGACCAGTGGTGATGCATAATCATGTTCCGAAAAGTTTTAACTGCTTTCAGCATTCTTACTACACATGTTCACTGTAAGCTTGTTGTTAGGGGTTTGCATGGGTCTGGTTGGGTCAGGTTGAGGGGATTTTTCAACCCAACTTACCATGGTGGGTTAAAAAAATCTAACCCAACCCAACTCATATGCATCAAGTTGGGTAGGGTTAAACCCATGGGTTGGAGAAAAAATATATCTCACTTGTCACCTGAGTTGATAAAAAAAATATACATGCACTAGTACTCCAACTTAGTTTTAAACAAAATATATCTAACTGAGTTGATAAACAAAATATACATGAACTAATATCCTAACTCAGTTACAAAAAATTAAGGGTGGAGTGAGAGAGTGGGAGTGGGAAGTAGCAGAGAGAGAAATACGATTGTTAGGATTTGCGAGGTAATTGGATTTTATAGGACGAGCTGAATAGAGGGAAAATTTAAAAAAAAAAAGTTATTAATTATATAATATAGTTTTAAATATATATAATTTAAATTTAAAATATATAGGTGGGTCGGGTTGGGTTAGGTAGGTTGTGATTGTTATGACCCAAACCCAACCCAACCTACTATTAAAAAATATTTCATAACCCAACCCAACTCACTAGGGCTGCACACGGTGCAATGCAGTCAGTTTTTGTGGCCATTTTTGTATCGCACTGGAACCTTTGGTTTCCTAAAAAACCCAAGCTGCTGCCGCGCTTGAGGAACGGTTCTCTGACAACATCGGTGGCAGTTCCAGTCGTTGTTGTGGTTGGTATCCACCTATCTATCACACACACAGAGAGAAGGAGAGATCTAAAACCAAAATCAAACCCAGAAAACTCAAGGATTCAAACCACAAATCAAAACTTAGATCAAATCTAAATATCAAAATATTCAAAACCCACTACAAACCCAAATATTAAAACCCAAACAAGCTCAAGATTCTTGGGACTAACCATCGATTAACTCACCTGTGAAGTCTAATCGACCACCAGGGGATGGAGGCAGAGACAACAACTTGAAGATCTGACCTAGGTCGCAGCAAAAGCAAAGGTGGCTTGAAGATAAAAAGCTGAAATGGTGGTGGGTTTTGTGTTGTGGGTGGGGATGGAAATCTTAGATCTGACTTGAAGGGAGTAGAAATCTCAAGTTTTGTATATATATAAGCAAATCGGTGCGGTTAAGTGTTCATCGGAATCCAAAAACCTTCGTCAAAAACCATACCGGCCAACTTCGGTGCTTGAAAATCGCTGCCGACCACCGTGCCTAACACCTGCAATGGAGGTTAGAGGCAGGCGGATCAGTTCGGCTCCAACTGGTTTTGTCGGTGGCGGGCAGTGCCTGTACAACCCTACAACTCACCCACCCCTAAAAATCGACTTAACCCGGCTTATTGGGTTAGGTCAGGTCAATTTTGGCAAGTTGGTGGGTTGGCTACACACCCCTACTTGTTGTTAAAAGCATAAAAATAAAAAGAGTACTGGATCTTTTTGGCACACCAGCTCTTTATCAATCTAAGGCTATAATATTGGTTGATATTAGTAACACTTCAAATTTTATTATATAACATTTACAAATCAATGTGTCACCATGCACCAAATAAAAATTCAAATTCATTATTATGTTAATTTGTAAAGTAAAATTGATAATATCTATAGTATTTTTTGCATATAATATTTTTTAAAAACATTAATATATATTACCTATTGTAATCGATACTGCATAATAGAAACAGTGTCAAACTTTTATAAAAAAATTTTAAAAAAATGTCGACCCAAGTAAAAGCAACTATATCATTTTAATTACAGTAGACTTTGTCAACTATTATAAAAAATAAAAATGTATGTGCTAACCTTACTCCTTTATCAAATGTCTTATTCAATTGAGTTCACTTGGGCTTGAATTTTTTTTTTTTTTTTTTTGCTATACCACTTGGGCTTGATTTATCAAAAGTGCATGGAGCATATCTCCATGACTCTATCCTAGCAAAAGAAATGAATAGCAACCAACCTAAAGCATCACTGGGATGACTTATCATAAATACAAACTACATGAACTTTTCCTTTTGATGTTTGGCTTGCATTGATGCTTTGCATCTCTTCACAACCTCACAAATTTCTCTCTCCTACTTTCTATTATATAAATCATGAGGAGAAGAATTCTAATATTCTTGTTAATTCCAATTGCTATCTTTTCCTAAAGAAACGTTCACAACTAAAACATAGATTAACACTAGAGAGAGAGAGAGAGGGCACTTCTCAGAATAGAGGTAAAGATCAAACCAAGAAAAAAAATTAAGGAAATGAAAGCAGAATCAACATCAAGTTAAAAGGCACAAGTGCTAAACTGTGACTAAAGCTACTGTTTGTTTAGTTGCTTCTATTGAACTACTTGTAGTTTAGCTTCTAGTTTGTAATACTGTTTAATGAACATGTGCTGTGCATGTGTGAGGCTAGTTCAGATGTCTTATGCCTATTGGCTTGATTGTATAACAGAATTTTGGCGGTTTAGTTAGTTAGTGGTTTTTTTGCCTCTGTTGTGGAATATATAAAACAGAGAGCACCACTTGTAATTATTCATTCAATTAGATCAAGTTTTATCACATTTCTATCTCAATATTTGATAGCATAAAATCTAATTTGATTAATATTATGTAGAAAAATTTAAATAGGTTAAGATTTACTCCACAAGATCAGAGATACAAGAACACTTCATCTACTAATAATGACACAAGTCTACAATAGCATTTGCATTGACCTAGGTTTTCCATCTGCAAGTACTTATTTTGTTTGTTTTTAGACCCCTTAAAATACAATTGGGCTAACCTAGTTAACAAGCCAAGTTATTACTTAGTCCAAATTCTAGATCTAAGTTAACACAATCATATAATCATATCAATGCAAAGTGCAGAATATAAAAAACACAAAGATATAATCACTCAGGAAAACCAAACTGGTAAAAAACCTGTGGAGGATTTAACCTAGCTATCCTCAAGGTAAACCTGAATCTACTATGAAAGAATCGAAATTTTATAATAGCGACTTAGACCTCTAATATCCTATTGCTAACTCATGTAGAAAACTTACTAACATGACCACGTACAAGCTCCGAGACCATGGACTCTTTCTTTTTTGGATTTTCCAGCAAGTACAAGCACTCCCGCTTACGTATCTTTAAGCTATTTAGTGCAACAACTGAATGATCATCAAGCTCTCAATAAAATCTCCTTCTTGATAATCCTAAGCATATGTGAAGATAACCACCTCTCAGATCTCATAAGAGATTCACACACACAGCAAATAGAGCAACCTCTAAAACGTAGTTAGGATTTCTTTTTTATACTCAGGGCAAAACATAAAACCCTACACGTCATATGGACTTAGGCCTGAGTTGGAAATTCTACAGAAAAAAACAATCTACACGACTTTCGATCGATCGAGTCTAATTTTCAATCAATCAAGCGAGCCAGTCAAAATTGCACACTCAATTCTGCAGTTAACTCGATTCTAACTTTACATAAAAGACATAGTTTGAGTAAGTCTAAAACAAGACTAATAACCTATTTTGATCATGGTTTGCCAACAATACAAATTAAAGTTTTAATACATTAATTTTTTAGTATTTAGAACCTAACATATTTTATCTTGGATGAATACAAGTGCAAGTGCTTATTCTTGCAATCTGTGAAAACCCATTGGTTGATGGTTGAAGCAGAGGTAGGGGAATGAGGTTCCTCCTTTTGGCATAGAGGGAGGAGGTGGAGGACTCTTCTGCAGTGAGGCTGGTGGCAATGGAGAAGCTTTGTGTGTTGGTGTTAAAGCCGGGACTTCCCTGCCGGGATTAGGCGCGGAAGGAGGGACATGCGCCCTCAGCAGTGGGCGGAGCAATGACGAAACATTGTGACCAGTTCAGCTGGCCTGTTCTTTGCTTTTACATTTTAAAAACACAGAAACTTTCATCGCTACTGGTAAAAATTACAACTGATATTGTAACCTTTATGATAGTTAAAAGCACTGTGATAACTAGAGCAAGCATATTTAGAGGCAATTATATGATAATAAATCGTTTAAAAAAAAATATAGGTTGTGCAATATTTTTCTCACTTTCAAAAAGGTCTCCAAAATATTAGACCAATAGAAAATGCTAAAGATACTATAAATTTTACTATATAAAAGCATACAAAATAATATGACAATAAATGTTAAGTTGGTCTCAACCACTTGATAAATGAATGTATGAATTTTTCATTTTCTTTTTTTATTGGTAATTCATCAATTTGAAACTTTCATATGGATTCTAAAAAAAAAAAAATTTGAAACTTTCATATGATAATTTATAATATTTCTAGCATTCTTCTATCGGCATTAACCACATTAACCGCATTAAGTGAAGCCTTTATAAAAAGAGGTAAAACCATTAAAAAAATGGGGCCTTAGGCGTAGGCCACTTCTTGAGCCGCCAGGGCCACTGAATGGATGTGAACTTATGAAAAACTAAACAGAAAAAGAATTCAGCTAAAGAAGCAACTTCACCTCCTCCTGTCCACACCCATCAACTACGTGAAAATGACTGTAGTGGCGCTTTGATACCAAGCATACTGACATGTTGGCATTTGACACAAAGCCCAGCTTTGTAAAATGTCAAAAAGGAACGAAGATATCATATTGTACCCCATGAAAGAAAGAAGAGAAAGAATACCTAATACCCTATTTACTAGTCTTTACCAATGGCCTCCTCGCTTAGTTGTATTTCTTCTCCTATTATAAGGTGGAGGTCTTGGGTTCCAGTTATAAAGGAATCAGTGGATTTTGGTTTGATTTATCATTTGGCAAAAAGGAAAGGTAAAACCAGTGCCCATTTAGGTTTGTTCCTCTAAATAAATAAAGTAAAAGGAAATGACCAATCTAAATAGTTATAATTAAAGATGCGGTTTTATTAGCTCAATTGGTAAATCTTATTCTAAAAAAATTGGTAAAATTTTTTGTTGTCGAATAAGAAACTTGGGGTTCCAATTCTGCTTACACAAAAAGTAATTAGCATTTTTGCTTGACGACAAAAAACAATCATCATGAAGCAAACACCATAAATTAAAATTACTTACCTCTTCTCAAAAAAATAAATAAATAGTCGTAAAGTTGTTGTTAGGTATTAGTTTTTCAAAATAATAATAATAATAATAGTGGTTTTCACTTTTATGGTCAAGATGATAACAGGTTGCAACTACTTACCTCTTCTAAAAAATAAATAAATATATAGTCATAAAGATGTATATGTTAGTCCTTTTTTAAATTTAAAAAATAATAATAATGGTTTTCACTTTTATGGTCCAAGATAATAATAGGATAATATAATAGGGCAACCAGTATCATTGTCATTAATTTGGCCAACTGAGTTATATACTTATATATATATATATATATATATAGAATACATTCATTCCGATTACCAGCCAATGATCAATACCCAATACTTTTTTTTTTTTTTTCATTGTTTACCAAAAAAAAAAAACAATTTTTTTCGTTTGTTTGTCATTTCGTTTTGGTTTCCTTCTTGTCCGTATGTTTTCATTTGTTGCAGCAGTAATCACAATCTTAAACTAAAAGAAATTAAAACGTGCTGGTTCCCATTATAAAAAGGTGCTAACTTTCTTTTCTTTTTTTCCTTTTGAGGGGGAATGTTTCTGTAGAAGAATGAGAAATTGAGAAAGACTACAGATTAGTCTAATCTAAGTATATGTGTTTAAAAATAAATAAATAAAAAGGTAGATTGAAATGCTTATAAATGCATTGAACATGTTTGTGAGTAATATATATATATATATATATATATATATAGATAATGTTTTATTTAGTATAAGAGCATGAGAGTAAATTCAAATAACCTACATTTTTTATTTTTTCATTTTTCTTCTTAAGAATTTTTTATCTCTCTGCTTTTCTATCCTCCCAACCAAACATGCATGAGAAAAAAATTAAATTTTTCTATCCTTCACTTTTCTATCTTCACACCATTTTTTTATTCCCCACTTTCCCATCCCCCATCCAAATGTAGCCTTAGTTGAACATTCCTCTATCTATGCAGGGTTTATTTCACAAGCTCCAGTACTATAGCAAGACTTTTGTAGCAAACAAAAGAGTTGACAATTTCGGATGGGACACTATATAAGCACTTTACTTTGTTATATATACACAAATGAACTGAAAGAGACGCATGACAGAAATGCTTAAACATGTCTCTTCATTTCTCAGTTCTCATCTTCAATTCTTCATCTTACAATTCTCTCCTGGCATGGTCATAAACTAATGGGACAAGTCTCATTATTATTACGGGGATAGCAAAACGTGAATCATTGTAATAAAATCCAATATGACTATATATATATGTGTGTGTGTGAGAGAGAGAGAGAGAGTAAAACTTAAGTACAATACTTTAGGTACACTATCTTAGATTCCCTTTTTAAAATTCTGCTACGTGTCTCATTAACATTTTCATTAAACGGCGTTAGAGACCAACTATCTCCAGTTAAAAAATTCATCTAAAGCACAAACCAATTTGCACAGGCCCAGCATAAACCCATTGAATTATTGAAACCCAAACATAGTCGGTAGACCCATTAAATTATTGAAAGAAAATTTATCATAGAAAAGATAGATCAAAGAGAGAGATTACATGATCTAAGAGGGTTAGAGAGAGAGAATGAAGTGGAGATAGATCAAGATGAGAGAATGAAAGAGCAGCTGATCCACCATGGCTAGCTCCCTCAAGCTTCTCTCTTAGCCCAAACCCAAAATCGAGACCATCCTCATTGCCACAGCCGCTTGCCATCACCACCCCAAAGTTTCTCTTTCATTTTCTCTCATCTCGATTTGTCTATGCTTCTTTCTCTCTAAAACCCCCTTGATTTCTTTGATTTTTCTCTCTTTAATCTACCCAAATCTCTCTTGATCCAACTCACAAAATAAAATAAAACAAAATCAAAATAAATCAACCTTCAAAGCCAAGAATTTCACACAAAACTAAACATTGGGCTTGAGATTGGACATGTCACCAAAGATAGTAAGGAAACAAAGGGGGAGTGCTACAAGGGTGAAAGGGAGGAGGTTCGCTAGTGGTGGGACCCAGGTGGGGCTTAGCTAGTGGTGGGCCATTGGAGGACGAGAGCCAAGGCAGCCAGAGTGAGAGGGAGGTCGCCGGAAACCCTATCTCTAACTCTAGTGCTGCCTTTGCTCAATTGTGGTGATTTGGTTTGCAAAGAGAAGAGCTTGAGAAGCTGTCCATGGTGGGCTGAAAGAGCTTTGGCATTCTGCGTTTCTTTGATTTTAGCGGAATAGAGTTTTTTTTTTTTTTTTTTGGTGATTAACGTCATTTAGCTGTGATTATTAAATAGCCATGTGTCAGAATTTTAAGAATAAAACCTAAAGTACTATACCTAAACTTTGCCATATATATATATATATATATGAATGATAAAAAAGATTGAGTTTTTTTCCCCTAAATAATAGTATACTTTCAATTAACTAAAACAAGAAATTAGAAATTGAAAAAAAAAAAAATTTATCACCATATCTCCTGAGAACAAAAGCAAAAGTTAAAAGGACAGAAGGGACTTCTCTAAAAAGTATAACTAACAAACCCAAACCCAAACCAAAAAAAAAAAGGAAGAAGAAGAAGGAGGGAGTTCCCTTTCCTCTGTGCATTATATTGGCGACAACATGAGTTTGACATATGTCCTAGAATGGCCACATATCGACCCAGTGTCTCATTCAATACTCCTAGACGAAAGTCTCACCCAAAAAAACACATTCAAGCTAGTATAAATGACATTTTCAATATCCCGATAATAATGAGGTTGAGAAGATTGAGTTGCTTCGTATGTTGCTGACCTTGAGGACCAAGCTTGACAGCTCGCATTGGCTTATTGTTGGAGAGGAGCTATGGGATGGAGGTACCCCCTTACGGCAAAGAGGAAGGCAAAGGACTCTTCTGCTGCGACCCTACAAAAGCAGAAGCATTGTGACTAGCCAAGATTTGACTGATTGTTGAAGCAGGGATATGGGTGCCTGGATTAGGTGCAGATGGAGGGACGTAAGCCCTCAGCAATCTGCGTATCAAAGGAGAGAGATTGCGACCATCAAAAGCCTTATGGGTGATTGTTAATGGAGGGACTTCATGTTGCTGTAGTGACCCTAACAAATGGTTTTTGTTCATAGTATTTTGTTCTTCTGCATGTAAGATTCTGCTGCTAGCCTCATGTGCATGGGAGCTCAAAGGAAACAGTAATGCTGTGATTATTATTAGAAGCATCTTTAGATAGAAGCAGATATGTTTATGAACAATTTGATGAAAAACTAATGCCCATATAAATCATTGAGTTGGTATGTAATGAGGAACACATGTAATCAAGTGAAAGATTTTAACCCCCAAAAAAAAAACAAAACAAAATGATTGAGAAATGTGAAATAACTTCTTGTCGCTAAAAGGTGTCGACAATTCTATGAATTACTTTTGGAACGTGGGGGGCCATGACACCATCCCATTCTCAATTTATTTTTTAAAAGAAAATAAAGATATTTAGTAATTTAAAGTTTGAATTCACAAAATAATTATATTATAAGTTATAACTAAAAATAAAATGGTCAACTCGTGTGTGTGTATATATATATGACTGCATCAAAAAACAAAAACCAAACAAACAAACAAAAACAATTACTTTTTAAGAAATCTTGAAAAGCTTATTGATAAAAAAAAAAATTCTCCAAAAGGTTGAAACCAAAAAGACCTAAGTGTCATATATATAGTTGTCCCTTGTCACCTATTGCCAACTCACTCACAGCGCAGACCACCGACAATGAGATCTTCATGTTATTGAGTAAAGAAAAATGTTAAAAATACTACTAATTTTATTATATAAATCTTATAAACTAGTATACTAATGAATGTGATTAGTGAGTTTATATTACCCTTTTTTTTTTTTTTTTGAGATGTATATTACCTAATATATTGAATTCTTTTTTGGAAATTAGTAACATGTCAGTTTATAAGCTCTATGTAGTAAATTTTGTAATATCTCTAACATTGCTTTTAAGTCTTAAATTTAATTAAATACTCATGGCTAGAATCTAAACATTGGATATTGATATAGTAACACTCTTGAAACATTATATTTTATGTTTAGTGTGCTCTTCTTGAAATCATCGTTTATTCTTTTTTCCTATTTTTTGTAATACTAACTGATGTTTTAGTAAAAACTATTTTATAAATGAAGTTTTTAGTGACTCATTTCAAAACAATTGTGTTGAAATAAATTATTGATGTTTTTCTGTAGTATTTGGTTCTCATTTATTAATTTAATTTTCAACCTTAGTACCTTTTATTAAAAATCTTAGTAATTATATTTGACTCCAAAGAAAATTCCAAGTTTCATCTCTAAGGATCCTCTTTATTCAACATAATTATTCATTTGTGTTGAGTCTATAGGACAAGATATCAAATGTAATCAATTTGTAAGAGTCTTAGTGAGTCTTGAGTTTGTTTGAAATCTAGTTCAAGTCCAAGGCAATAACAAGTCTAAAGCACAAGGAGAAAACAAGTTTCTATATTCTCAATACCAACTCAATCAGTCAAGAATCACTAATCTCGATCAATCGGCCATCATCAAGTTAGGGTTTTGTAGTTTTCATGCCAAGGTATAAAAGTAACCCTAGGATTTCACTTTTGGAGAGTCATGTGGTGTATACAAGCAATAAGAGATTTCCAAACTCTCTTAAAGCATAAACTGGAGATCAAAGTATACATTTCTAAAGATCCCATAATTAAGGTGAAGTTGTCGCATCCGGTTAACAAAAAGTTGTTGGAATGAATTTTCAAGTAGGCATTTGAAGTCGTGAGTAAGGTGCTTACTATTTAGGTAAAAGAATCTATAGATTTGAAACTATGTGATCACGTTACATTAATTAGATGTAATTAACTAAGACTTGCACATCTACTTGATGTAATTGGGGTTTGGACGTTTGGACACCACCCCCCCCCCCCCCTCTCCCCTCCCCTCCTCTTCCCTTCTTTAGTATCGTTAATTATTTTATAGATGGGAGTTCATATTTTACCCATCAACAAAATAATAAGATAATGTTAGGTTCTAAGACTTTAGGATCTAAATGTATTAGAATTTCAATATGTAATGTGTTGGTAAACTATGATCAAAACTTAGAGTCTAGATTTAGGCTGCTCAAAGTGTGTTTACTTATAAAGTTGGAATCGAGTAAATTGCAGGATTTATTGGCTACATCTGCAAGGCTCGATCAATCGAACCTCGTACAAATTAATTTTCTGCAGATTTTTCCAACTCAACCCAAGCCCGGTTTAACGTGTAGGGTTTTATATTTTACTCCAATTATAAAAGGAAAAAACCCTAGCTACATTTTTTGTGTTGTTGATGTGCTGTGTGTTAAATCTCTTGTGAGATCTAAAGGTGTTTACCTTCATACACACTTAAAGTTATTAAGATTCATGTCAAGAACTTGGTAATTGCTTTAGTTGCTGCATAAAGAATTTAAAGAAGATTTGAAACCTTTGAGTGGAGTCTCAAAGTCACAAGTGAGAGTACTTGTGGTTGCAATGGATTAAGGAAAGAAGTAATCCGTGAACTCAGAGCTGTCACGTGGTCGTGATAATAAGTTTTCTACACGAGACAACAATAGGATGTTAGTAGTTTAAGTCTTATTGTAAAATCTTTAATTCTTTCATAGTAGATCTGTTTTACCTTGAGAATGGCTAGGTTAAATCCTTCTCAAATTTTTTACCGGTTTGGTTTCCCTGGATTATCAGATCATGTGTTATTTATATTTCCGCATTACTTACATGATATGATTTGATTGTGTTAACCTAAATCTGAATAATTTATCTAAGTAATCACTTGGCTAAATAACTAGGTTAAACAACTTATATTTTAAAGGGTCTAAAAACTTACAGATAAAAAGTTTTGTCTTTTTCTATTTTTTTATATTATTTATTCTATAAGATTCTTATCTAAAAGCATATATAAATAAGACCTTTAACACAATTAATGAATCGTTGAAACTAATTTATTAAGTTTAAAACTTATTTTGTAATTTTCTGAACACTCAATCACTTTCATAAATTATTATCAATATATAATACATCTAAATATTAAATATATTTAATATGGTGGGATTTCAATAGAAATTGAAACCCTTTTATTCTATGATACATTCAATACTAAACCTCATCTAATTAGGTTACTAAATACTAACTCAAATCCTTTATATAGTGAAAACTTGAAGTAGTAATACAGGGATATGCAAATAAAAAACATTTCCTGGATAAACTTCACGACCTCGTGGTCTTTGTAACAGAAGAGACATTTGGCGGGAAGCACAGCCATAAAGCCATCTAGCGTCCCAGCGTGGGCCAGCAATTGCACCATGCACGCAAAAACTTGTTAAATGTTTACTCACCAATCACAATGCAGCAAATGTCATATTCGTTTCAATTCTGTCCTTCATTACTCACATGGGAGCTTCGTTAAAGCTGTCTAAATTCCATGGATCTTATCTCCATAAAGAACTCTTACCATTTAAAACTTGATGGGCATGTATCTCAATTCAGCATCAAATGATTGAGATACTTAAGACAAATTAATTTCCACACCGAAAGGTTACCGCGCTGCCTGCCATCCCATGAGCAGAAAAGTTATTGGTCCCTCGTAGATGATAGGTGCAAAGTGCAATCAGTTCTTTTTCACCCAAAATAATGTTAATTATCTCTTTGGGTAGAGCTTTTTCATCTTAGCCTCTTCCTCAGATCAAGAGCTGTGTTCTTCTTTCTAATGGTATCCTAGCCTTTGTCCTGCTTGTTTGTTCTTAGTTTTCTTACGTCAGTTGCTATCAGATGCTTTTGCTTTGCTCTGTTGCTTTCTTTGTGTCTTTCTTTGTTCGATTGAATGATCCAGTTCCCTACCTCGTATGCTGTTTCAGCGTTTCACATGATATTGTGGAGTTCTGGTTTTTTCTGCTTTTAGTGTCATTATGCCTTGCATGTGGGCCTCTCTGTTAGCTTTTGCTATCTGTATTTGCTTTTCTTTTCGTTTTTGATCTGTTGTTGTCTTTGGCATTAAAGGGGCTTTGTCTGTAAAGTTGTGATTTACAATTATTTTGAGTTGGCATTCCGTACTAAATTTAATTGTAATTTTATTCAATCTTTTATACCCTATATTTTATGTGAGAGTTCATTATAAGAGTTGTGTGTGAGAGAGATTGTAAAGACTCTAGGCAAATTGAAGACCAAAGAAGTTTTCACGGATAACTCGCAAGAAGCCTTCCCACGAAGTGAAGCATATGCTCAACACATGACTAGAATGCGAAGAGTCATGACAGATGATGAAAACTGGTTTTCGTGAGTGTCTCGTGGGTAAGGCCTTCCCGCGAGATACCCACGAAACATTCTGTTTTGCTAATTTATCATAGCGATACACTAGGTCTCTACCCACATTATATATATCCACATTACCCACATATTGTAAGGAGTGCTTTTCAAAGAGAAAACCCTAGCCATTATCCTTAAGAGTGAGAGATTGTTATACCCACAATTCTCTATACAATTCATTGTGGTTTTCCTCAACTCCTACCTCTCCATTTCCAAATCCTTGAGAAGTTGATAGCCCAAACACTTACCACACCCATCCTGAGTGTAGAGTAAGGTTTTGGTGCTGCTGGAAAGTATTGGAAGAAGTCATTTGTTTGGTGGATGCAATCTGGCTGAATTACATGATCCAGAGAGATAGAGAAGACAAGGTTTTGTTAAGTCAGTTGGTAGTAGGAGCTTGGAAGGCTCGAGTACATGGGTAGACTAGGCTTGGAGGGTCTTTTGTTATTTGTGTACTCCAACTTATTCTCTAGTGGATCAATTTACCGCTTGGAGGGCGGCGGAAAGGTTTTTCGTCGAGTTCTTCGATTTCCTCTTCGATAACACATCGGCATGTTATCTTGTGTTTGTATTCTTCTTCCCTACTCTTTTAGCTTTCATTTTACTGCTGTGATTTGATGAATATGGCTTAGAGTAGTTATATTGTTTATCTGCTCGCATTTACTCTATTCCGCACTTAGTCTAAGTTAGAGTAAAATCAACTGAGCTATAATTTTATTTTGAGGGTCTAAATATCTCTTGTGTTTTTACACAAATTCGAGCTTTCATTGTTGTCTCTCTTTGATATTGGGCTAGGCTGAAGTAAACAAGCATATGCCCACAGTCGAATTCAGTAAATAACAAAGAGGACTTTTCATGAAAGAGGGTGACTCTTTATTTTTAAATAGCTTGTAATTCTATGCATATGCATAGATACACTTTCTTTTTCTTTTTTTCTTTTTTTTGAGAATATGCATAGATGCACTTAAAAATATACAAAAAAAATGCATAGTATAATTGTTATGTATGTAATTTAATTACTATTGAAAGTCATTCTTATATTTTGTTAACTCTTTAAAAAGTCTTGTTCGAATATTATTAGGTATAAAATGTAAACTGTCCAAATTTATTTATTTATTTATTATTTCTTAATTTTTGTTATCGTGAAGCACTTTTTTTTTACGATTCATTTATTTTAGACTCTTTGGTTTTTGTACTCCATAACTCACTTGGATAAATATTTATGATATAGACTCACATTTAATTCTAAAATTAATAAATAAAACTCTCTCTAAAAATAAATAATTAAGGACACATAGCACAAAATTGGACTCTAATTTGAAATTTTAATTGGAATTTCTCTAAGCTTTTCCTATTAATATATATGTGTGTGCGTGTGTGTGTATGAATATATATATATATATATATATATATATATATAAGAGATGATGTATTATTGATAAAATTCTGAGTTTAGATTATACTAACAATGTAAGATTTATATCATAAATTGAACAAATGTATATAATATTATATATATTTATAAAAAGTATATAACATTTTAGACTAAATAAAATACATACTGAAAGCTTGGATTTATGCAAAAACACAAGAACTTGTCCAGACCCCCAAATAAAAATACAGTTAGATAGTTTTTACTTTAACTTATACGAAGTGCGGAACAAGAGTAAATAAGCGCAAATAACGGTTATTATTACCCTAAGCCATATTACCGAGACGTGTTATCGAAGAGGAAATCGAAGAACTCAGCGAAAAACCTCTCCATGACCCTCCAAGTCAAAATCAATCCACTAGAGAATAAAGTTGGAGTACATGAATAACAAAAGACCCTCCAAGCCTAGTCTACCCCCATGTACTTGAGCCCTCCAAGCTCCTGCTACCAACTGACTTCTCAGAATCTTGTCTTCTCTAACTTTTCGGATCCCGCAATTCAGCCCGATTGCATTCACCAATGAATGTCTCCTTCCAATACTTCCCAATAGCACCAAAATCACTTTACACTCAAGATGGGTGTGATAAGTGTTTAAGCTAGCAACCTCTCAAAGATATAGAGATGGAGAGGTAGGAGTTGAGGAAAACCACAAAAAAAATGTGTAGATGATTGTAGGTATGACAATCTCTAACTCTCAAGTATATTTTCTAGGGTTTTCTCTCTGAAAAGCATTCCTTACAATTTGTAGGTAATGAGAGTATATATAGTGTGGGTAAAGACATGGTAAAGCAAAACATAACTTTTTGCCAAACAAAAAGTTTTGTGGGTCCTTCGCGGGTTAGCCTTACCCGCAAGACACTCGCGAAAGATATAGCCTAGTGCAACTCTTCATCTTCCGGTCATGTGCTCTACACGTGGCTCTTTTCGCAGGTAACCTACTCACAAGCCAGTTGCAAAATCCATTTATACATCCTTTGAAGCTTGAGTCTTCACCGATTTCTCACACTCATCCCTTACAATTAAACCCACATACATATAGGGAAAATGATTGAAGAAATTACAATCAAATTTGGCACAAAATTAAAGCCCACACAACATATATAATTGGAAATCACAACTTTACATGTACAATGTGTTAGGTTTTAGACCCCTTAACACAATATGTTTAACCTAATATTAAGCCAAGTTGATTAACAAGATTGTTAATTAAATCTAGGTTAAACAAATATGTGTAAAACAAATATAATGCGGAAAGTAAAGAATACACAGATCTGATAACCCAAGAAAACCAAACTGGTAAAAAATCTGGAAATGAATTAACTTAGCTATCCTCAATATAAAAACAGATTCACTATGAAAGAATTGAAGCTTGTAAAATAAGACTTAGACCACCAACATCCTATTACTACCTCGTGTAGAAAACTTACTACCACAACCACATGACAACTCTAAGTCCACGAATTACTTCTTTCCCTGATCTGCAACAACCACATGTTCTCCTACTTGTGACTTTGAGACTCCACTCAAAGGTTTTAGATCTTCTTTAAAGTTCTTTATGCAGCAATTGAAACAAAACAACCATCAAGTTCTTGACTTGAATCTTGATCTTGACAGCTCTATGTGTATGTTTGAAGGTAAACACCTCTCAGATCTCACAAAAGATTCAACACACAACTCAATAAAAACATCTAAAATGTAGTTAGGGTTTTTCCTTTTATACTTGGAGTGAAATACTTAACCCTACACGTCATATGGGCTTAAGCCGGTTTAGAAATTCTACAGAAAATTCCTGATCCACGATTCTCAATCGATTGAGCCTTACAGAAATTGAATAGTAATTTTTTGCAATTACTCGATTCCAAACTTATATTAAACCAAATTTTAAGCAAATCTAAACCTAGACTAAATGTTTTGATCATGGTTTGCCAACATATACAAAATGAAGTTCTAATACATTAGTTCCTAAAGTCTTAGAACCTAACAATCTCCCCCTTTGACAATCCATGACAAAACACATTACACAATAAAATGCTCAAAGTAAAAACAAACCAATCACACATTATTGCCCAAAATACAATTCAACCTAACTACTATCTATCAGTTGCAAGAGTAGACAGCAGCTTCGAACGAATCAACCTGTAAATTCCTAAAACACTAAACAAACCATAAACGCATGTGTGGAAAATACAAGTAAACCAAAATAAATTTCTTGTTTTCACAAAACATAAAATAAAAAACATATACCATGAATAGCCTAATAATATAAATCATAACCAATGTATTATATTTTGTGAAACAAGAACATAAACATAAAAAATAAAAATAAAAATAAAAAAACAACAACATAAAAAAAAAATACCAAAGCATAAAAAATATAAAAGCAATATCTCCCCCTAACATGTACAATCACATCATCAAAACATATATGCCCCTAAATACAATCTACACCAAAAATATCTCATCTCCTTCTATCACTATGAACTCCCCCTTTTTGTGACGTATTGGCAAAGGGCAATCAAGACTGATCTGAGGGCAAAGCTGGTGGAGAAGCATCTCTAGCATCAGCTAAATCTACTCGTAAGGCCACAACCTCATTGAGGAAATCCAACAAAAGCTGTCCATGTGCCGCCTGAACAGTGAGACATGTCTCCAGCATAGTACACATAAAAGAAGATGATGAAGTAGACGATGGAGGATCCACGGTAGCAATGGGGTCCACAAAATCCTCAACAGTAGGATCACCCAAAGGAGGGTCTCTAGATGCATTAACTGAGTAGCCCTTTGCCTAAGAAATGTGGCACCTATAGGAGCAATGATGGAGGTTGTTAGGGTTTTCAGATTTTCAGCTTCGGTTTGCTGAGTCATATTCTCTACTTTATATGGTTGGGAATTATGGGTTATGTTATGGGGGACTTTTCTAATTTCTTGATTTGTTGAGTATTTGGCCTTTCTTTTTGGGATTTTAATGGGTATTTTTGAGTTCAAAATGAAGATGGTGATGTTACAAAAATGGGAATGAGGGTAGCAATTTCTCTTTGCCAAGGCAGAGTGAGATGAGAAAGTATGTTTTGTGTCCATTATGTAGTAGGTCTCTTAGAATACGTGTAAAAAATGTGTAACTTTACAACAGTTACACCAAGTGTAACTTAAACGTATCTATCTATATATGTGTGTGTGTGCGCGCTATTGGAAGATTCCTTGCGTCTGCAATATATATGTGCTACTTTCCAAACTGCTTGCTTTGTCTCTTTGTAATAACATAATCTTGTTTCTGATTGGTTTTCCAATCAGATCATGTCATATTGTCCCTTCCTAGAAAGGGATGGAGGTTGTTAGGGTTTTCAGATTTTCAACTTCGGTTTGCTAAGTCATATTCTCTACTTTATATGGTTGGGAATTTTCGGTTATGTTTTGGGGGACTTTTCTAATTTCATGATTTGTTGAGTATTTTTCCTTTCTTTTTGGGATTTTAATGGGTATTTTTGAGTTCAAAATGAAGATGGTGATGTTACAAAAATGGGAAAGAGGATAGCAATTTCTCTTTGCCAAGGCAGAGTGAGATGAGAAAGTATGTTTTTTATCTGTTATGTAGTAGGTCTCTTAGAATGCGTTGATCCCACCAATATGTGCAGCGCGTGTGTTTTGAGGGGTTGGCTATATACACCCAAAATAGGACATGTAATTTCTTGTGTGTGAGAGAAGGAAAATGCTAGGTCAAAACTTTTTCTACAACTTTTTCTACAACTTTTACCACAACTTGCTCACGTGAAAATTCGTGAGTGGTGGAGTAAAAATATATGGTGGGTCCATAACTCAACCACTCATGACTTGCTATGTGAGAAAATTGTGACAAAAGTTATGATCCTAGCATTACTTGAGAGAGAATGTTTGTGGGGGTGTATTTACGATTTGAACAAAGTTTCTCTCCAAACTAATTTGGAGTTTTGAGAGAAACTCTATAAACTCTTCATATATCTCTATATTGAGTATAAATTTTGAAAATTTTATTGTTAGATTGCATGTTTTTATTATATTCTTAATAATTACAAAATTTCAAAAAGATTAAAGATCAATTACTATCTCATCATACAAATGTTAATATAAAATTATGTATAAAAATAAGTTTATTAATCAAATAGTAAAATATTCAATTTGAACGAAATTTAATATGCGTGTTAAGAATATAAAAAACATGAAATTCAATGACAAAATTCACACAAAAAAAGAAATATATAAAAAGTTTGAAAATTTTCTATCCCAACTAATTTAAAAAGAAATTTTGTTTGCCTTTACGGGATCATCAATGCTAAACTACTATTAAAGGCAAGGACAAGGATGATGATATTACATGGGTGATGTTATTGAATTATGTCAGCATATAGAATGACCTAGAACACAGGACACTTGTCACACAAGAATGGTACCATGTGTCAAGATCTTGGATTGGCTCATAATTTTCATTGAAATGAGATATTTTTAACTGTGCAAGGAAGTTAGACATGGACTACGGTGCACTTACATTATGGACTGTGACATAGACTCTTTTTATAATAATAACAAAAAAAATTAATATGATTCATAAAACCTTGACACGTTTATCTTATTAAGAGAAATTTAGTGGACTTTAAAAAAAATCACTTGTAAGAACTAATAAATATAATAGGATCAGCTTGATAATATACGAGAAAAATTTTTAAACCAATAATTGTACCTAATAAAAATTATCACAGCGTAATTCAGAAAAATCAATTCTCCAATCAATTTAAAATTCAATTTTTAAGGGAATTATAGCACGTCATGAGAAATACCCAAAAAGGCAGTTTAATGACCAACTTTCCTAGAAAATTGTTTCAGATTTTTTAATTTAATTTTACCATATTCATAGACTTGCAGCCAGCCAATAAAGGAGGCCCTTTGCTTAATCACTCTTCTTTTTCCTGACGGTAGATGCTACCCCAACAGCATGTAACCAAGTCCTGGAAATCCTTCCATGTATAAGAGGGTTTCCGCTTAACAAATCAACAAAGGTAAGACTTCCATCTTCTTTATTACCAACACCCAGGTGCGATCATTATAGTACTAATGCATCAGATCTCATTAGAACTCCACAGTTAAGCGTGTTTGAATGAGAGCAGTACTACATAGTCTACACCCACCCTTAATCAAGAGTACTGATACAGGAAATTCTGGGAGCCAATGTGATCTATCGTTATGAGATATATCTTGGTCTACTAACTCTCTCTTAGCATGGGTACAACCAAGCTAGCCAAATTTGACAGTACTAAGCAAAGATTATGGAAGAGACTTATGGGTTGGAAGGAGAAGTATCTGGTCATTTGCTGGTAAAGAATTCCTCATTAAATCCGTGGAACAAACCACTCTACTTATGCCATTAGTGTTTTTAAACTCTCAATCACCTTTTGTCATGAGCTTAACAACATGGGATACTAAACTTTGGTGGGGGTATCCAGTTGATAAACATGGCATCCGTTGTTTATCTCAGGCAAAACTATGCGGATCAAAGTGTTAAGGAGAGCTTGGCTGTAGGGAGTTTTAATATTTTATCTTAGCGGCCATGTTAGCTTTAGAGAGCGATTGGAGCTTTGCTAAAGCCCGATCCTCATTTGTCCAGCTTTGGACATATTACTGAGGAGGCTTTTGGTTCTTGCACATGCTAATAAGACTATTGGTGTTTTAGAGAACAAATCAAACGTTTGATAGTGTCCGGATTATCCATCAATAAATCTAAATAATCAGTATTTGTTAAAGAATTATGTCTTTGTTATCTTCGTGTCATACTTTTTATTTGATAGGCATTTGTTAGATAACTATGTCTCAGGTGACTCTTCGCCACATCCACACTAAAATATTACAATAAATAAATAGAACTTTAGATTTGATTTTTTTTTTTTCCAAAAAGTTTTACATTACCGTCACCAAGAAGTAAATGTCAACTAAATAAAAGAAAGGTTGTGAACTTAATCAGAGAGGATATCCACTGATATAACTCGCAATTGGTCGTGACACCAACAGTGGGAGACAGCCACTACCATTGGTGATCCAAAAGGCAGGCAGAGGCCAATACCATAACCTGATATTTGGAGAAGTTAGCAACATCAACAGCCCCAATGTTCTTTAGTAATATTCTTAGATTTGAACAAAAAAGACAAAAATAATTGGAAAAAAAGGAAAATACAATGATAAGTAAAAGACTATGGGGTTATTTGGCAGTGTAACTAGAACAACAGTTTTTAATGTTTAAACAATATTATATGTATTTTTACACACTTATTCACCCATACATATTTCCAAAAAATATAAACAAAATTACTAAAACAACGTTACCGAACATTCCTTATATCTAATGTTCCAGGAACAGTGAGAAAAGATATACCAATAGATGTGCCTTCCGATGTGGCTTATGAAGAGTGGATTGGCTTTGTTTGGATTCATACAAAACTCTGATAATAACTTCATCAATTACTTTGCTCCATCGACACTCGACAGTCATTCTAAAAAGCACCAATGAGTTTTTGAATTTTACATACTAATTCTCATAGCCTTAATCCAGTCTATTTAAGGTGCTGAGATTGAGCACTGAAAAAGAATAAGAAAATTATAATAGTAAAATTGAAACCAAAATTACCATGTTGCAAGTATGGTAGTATTATCTGATTCTCTGAAACAAAATTGCTATTCATTTTAAAATAAGAATTATTTAGTCACGATCTTAGAAAAATATACGTACACGTAAATATGTGTATATGTAGGAATTTTTTTTATTAACTATAAAAATAGGTTGAAAAAAAAAACTAAACATAGTAACAAACTAACAATTGCTTAGAAGTAGCAATCATTAACTAGGTACATTTGTGATAGAGACAAAAAGAGAAATCATTCAAACCTTTGTTATAAAGCCAACGTTAATTTACCTCTTTCAGTCCCCAAAAAAAAAAAAAAAAGCCAACGTTAATAACTTAATTAATATCTTCTTAATTTTCAATTGATACATGCATCTAGAGTTTATATTCTTCCGCTCTCAACTATCAAATTATTAGAAAAAACAAATGCCTAAGCTATCTAGAAATTACAAAATTCTTTTTAAAGTGGTCCTGAGACTAATACCTGTAAACCTTATATATATATATATATATATATATATATATATATATATATATATATACACTCATTTTCTATAAGCATGATATTTTTTTATAAGAAAATTAAAAATTATTAACTCATTTTCTTTAAGCATTTTTTATAAGAAAATTAAAAATTATTAAGAAACTACCCAACGTGAATCAACTTATATACCAAAAATATTGACAAATTTTTCAAAAAATGAACAACATCAAAAATATTACTTGTTACTTTATCCTGTCCATATTTTTCGTCATTTTAGAAACCCAACTTTTAAGCAATGTCAATTAAAACAATTTCTCACAAATAAATTAAAATTGTATAAGTTTTCTAAATTAATCTAACACATGCGTAAACAATGGGCCGGGTCTTATCGGGCCAAGACATTAATGAGTTTTATTTTGACATAGGTGGGGTTTGATTGCATGTACTATTTGAGTACAAGAGACTTTACTTTTTTTTTTTTTAATTCGATAATTACAATGGATGATAAGAGAATTGAACTTTTGGATATTATAAAAATACCTAGAGGCGGTAACTAGTTGAGTTACAAAGCTCATGATAGAAATTTTAGTAGTTAAGTTAACTTATTTAAATGCACTCTATTTTAAAACTAAAATAAAGTAATAAAATAAATAGATACTAACATTTTAATTTTTTTTTAAATGAATAATTTAAGAAAATTATTAATATTGTGTCATTCATTATTTGAAAATCATTGCATTACAATTTTCCAAAAAAGAGATCAACAATAAAATATAGGAGAGAATGGAGAAGATTCACTCAATATCACCGGCCGTCCCAAGAAGGCTCACTTTACTATAGTCACAATCACAATTGAATGATCCAAGTGGGGTTTGCCCCCCCCACACAAGCACATTATATCATCCCAAAGTTAAGTTACTCTACCATATATACAATGGTATAAGTAAAAGTATAATTGGTTGGGACTTTCCTTTACAAAATATGGATCTATAATGTCATGTTATTATTATTATTATTATTATTATTCTCTCTAATCTCCTCTTTACTGTTTTTCTTTTTGGTTGAGTCTCCTCCTCTTTACTTATTTCTAATGTGTATTTATTCTAAGATGGTATAAAATTTATGTCTTACCATTTCTAACAAATTGAATTCTGTCATTTATTCTGCACGTCAACAATGTACATTATGGGAAACATACCCAAGGGAGTTCATCAAAGCTGCCTAATTCTATAGAGCTTAACACAATAAAGAATTCTATCATCTAAAAATTGATGTTGCATATCTCCATCCTTACCGAAAAATGAAGAGCAAGTAACATCTTGGTTAAGTGGATATAAAGAAAAGGGCGCTGCATATCACCAGAGAATTTCCCAATTCGATCGAAGTTAAGTGGATTTCAGTAAAAAGCAAACTAAAGTAATAGTTGACCTTAAAATAATTATGAAACCGACAACTAAATTTAAAATTTTAAAAAAAAGTATTAACTATAATATTAATTACTGCCCCGATTTTCTCCAAACACTAAGTTCATTTTTTTGTCTTTTGTATGAAACAAGATAGAATTTCAATAAAATAAGGAATCTGGCAATCAAGATACAATTCCATTAAAGTGATAAAGGAATCTGGCCAGAATTTTTTAGAATCAAGAAAAGGAATTTTTTATTAGCTGACGTACCACAATACTAGAAAAGCAAACGCAAACCGCACTCAGTATTGTGATTTCTGAAACATGCAATAGGAGAAAAGCAATTATCATAATTTCTTTTACCATTGTTGAGGTGATTCGTTGATGTGAATCTTGTGATTAATATATAATGAAACTATGAAAGTGATTTCAAAGATGCACCCATGTGGAGTAATAACGCACTAATTACAATCAATATCTCTGGATGTCGTGTAAAAACTTGTAAATTGTGTACCTTTCACATTGTTAGTTTTTGGAAACGAAAATAAAAATGTTACTTCTAATTTTCCATAAAAGATTCAAAAATATTGGAGTCTCGTTATAACTTGGGGCCATGGCATAAAAAATTTTGAATATATATATTTGAATAGATTATGATTTTCGAATAACCATAATATTGAAAGAGCATAATATTAAGAAAGAATTATTATATATAGGGAGAATAATTACACAAGTACATTAACCAATAAAAACCATTTTAGAGCTAGATGTTATTTCTTGTCTTGATTTATGCTATGATGTTCTAAAGTTGATTACATTAAAATACTCCCTTATTTAATATAAATATCTTCAATCTTCACTTTTGCTTAAATATTTTTTTAATTCATTCCTTAATTATAATATCAAAAGAAACAAATTAAAAACTTTACAAGAAGTCAACAAAAAGCCAAATCTTTCATTTTATATATATTGTTGATAAGAGTAAGACAATTATGAACCATTCATCCAATTATTTTTTTACTGCAAACGTAACTATTTTCATAGTTGAGTATTAGTATTCCACTTTATATACTATAAATTAGGATCTTATATAATTCCTAAGGTAAATTTTTAAAATTCTATCCATATATTCTAAAATCAATAGATTGGATTTTGTCCATCATCAGTGTATAAATAAATATTGATTATAACTATTTTGGTATTTATGTATATTGTTAATGATATGACAAAATCTAATCTATTCATTTTAAAATGTATGGATATGATTTTTTAAAATTTATGATGAAGTAATCCTAAAAGAAATTAGATCATACTCCACCAATTGTCATTTTCTTTTCCCATCTTAAACTTTGGTTTTACATAGGAAAAGAGATGAGAGACATGTGCTAAGCTACAGTTCATGAATTATAAAGTGGAACCAATTTCCCTCTTCTTTGTATGTGCGTGTGTTTCTCCAAAAAAAAAAATTTATTTCATGATTAGTAATTCCTCGAGCAAGTGGTATTTACTTTGATATCGATTTCCTCTTTAGACATTTATCCAAAATTTAAACAAGAAACTCTAATTCTTTCAAAGTTGTTCTTATAACTGCTCCTAAAAAAGAAGAAGAAGAAATTTTTTTTCTATGAGTGCAATTATACGTACAATATTAATCTTTTGAATGTTTTACTTATACTATTTTTCTTAAATTTTCAGTAGGTGCAATTATACAATATTAATATTTTTATATTTTATATCTAAAATTTTCAGTAGGTGTAATTGCACCCACTTAAATACATATGGCTTTGTGGCACTAGCGCCATGGACGATCCGTGGGAGCATAATCAACCGGCTTTAGTTCTATGGAATACATCTGCATAAAGAGCTCTATTATGTAAATATTGATGGAGATTCTAAAAAAAAAAAAAAAAAAAAAGGTAAATATTGATGGGGCATATCTCCATCAAAAGAAAAAACAGCAACATCTAGCTTGAATATCTGGGATGATCAGTTAGTATCAAGAAGACTACTACATGAACTTTTCCTTTTCAATGTTTGGCTTGTATTTGTTTTGGGAACCCATCTTGGGGTTGTATTTATTGTTAGGCATTATGGGTTTAAGATCTTAGAGGTTAACTTATTTTCATGTCTTAAAAAAAATTTATCTAAATTTAAAATAGAAAATCATAACCATATAATTTTAAGTTTTCTCTCAATTTAAAAAAGAAAATCATAACCTTATAATTTTAAAAGTAAAGCTTATGTATAGTTTCTTAAGTGTAATGTATTAAGTTCTTTAATTAAATTCAAACACATAACTACATTAATTTAACTGTAAATAAGTGTAATGTATTAAGTTCTTTAATTAAATTCAAACACATAACTACATTAATTTAACTGTAAATAACACTATTTGGGTGTCATTTGCCAATGTAAACACTTGTTTCAACTTAAATGAGTAGCTTAAGCATCTTAATATTAAGAATCTTACCTAAGTTTTACCCTAATTTTAGTTGTTATTTACTAGAAAAAAGAAAGATTAAAACATGTATTAAGACTGGAAAGAGAGAATGAGTTTAATATGCAATATACTGAAGTAACTTTTTTTAAATACCATAAAACATGAATATATGATGTCTACTTCATAAGGATAGATAGCAATTAAAGTTTGGTTAGATTCCTTATTCAACGCCAAGAGATCTTAGAAATTGAGATAACTGAAACTCAACTCAAAGAGTGACATAAAAACAGTAACTGCAACAGCTTTTGCTTAAACCTAAGGTTTCATCTTATTTAGTGCTTATTCTCGCAATATTTGAAACCCCTTTGGCTGATTGTTGAAGCGGGGCTAGGGAATTGAGGTGCCCTCTTTAAGCAAAGAAGAAGCATTGCTAGTCGCGATAGTTGAATTCGACTGCATTTGGGTGACCGGATTGGGGGCTGACGGAGGGACATAAGCTCTCAGCAGCCGGGGTAGCAACGGAGAAACATTGTGATCGGCAAGGCCTTTTGGCCGGTTGTTGATGAAGCTGGTAATGGAACTTGCATTTTTGACTTAAAAAACTGGTTTGTGTTCGTTAGAACTTGTTCTTGTTTGAGGATTCTTGTAGCCTCATGTTCAGGCATAATCATAAGAAAAAGCACCGCTGTGACTATGACTATGAGAGCCATATTTAGAGTGCAGAGATGCTTAAACGTAAAAGAACAATTTGATGATGAATTTGTGGAGCTAGTCATGGTTATTATATATAGAGACCCGAAGGGCGAACCAACCAAGTGAAAGACTCGAACTCCCAAAAAAACCAAGAATGTCCAGAAAACTTGAACCCAAATTTGTCTTTTTACGAAGAATGACATCACTATAATCACAACAGAGCCCTCCAAATGGTCTGCTTCTTCTTGCCACAATACAAAAATCAGAAACTTTACTTACTGCTGGTAATTGAAGTTTCTATAATTTATGAATATTTATATTAATTTGATCGTTTTTTTTTAATATTCAGTGGTGACGCCACATTCAGGCCAGGGGAACACCCTGACCTGAAATTTTTTTTTTATATATAATAATTATTTTTTTTTTATGTGTTTACCCTTTTAACAAAAATTAGGAACACCCTTAACCAAAATTAGGAATTCCCTGAACAGAGCACATCAACGACAATAACCAACAAACGGCGCCTCCGCCTCGAGCTACGCTGCAACAAAGCACATTGGTCATCACATCGGGCCTCAAACTCGAGCTCCAGAACCAGAACACATCGTGCATCGAAGATCGAAGATCGGTCTTCCTCGCCACCATGAGATCTGTCAAACGTTGAGATGAATACTTCTACAAAATCTTTTGAAAAAAAAAAGAGCACGATGACGACGCAATGTTTCTGCAAGATTTTTATGACAAAAAAATCTTGCATTTTTGTTGTTTGTAACTAAGGCTGAGAAGGAGGGAGAGGAAGAGATTTGTTAGGAAGAGAATGAAGAGACTGAGAAGGGCGGAGAGGAAGAGACTTGCGAGAGAACAAAAAAGACAGGAAAAAGAGAGAACCTCTGAACGTGTAGATGAGAGATGATTAGTAGGAATTGGGAAGGTATAAGTCAAGGCATTGGGAAAGTAAGAGAAGTTTAAATGTGTGGATGAGAACCATTCAAGAGTGAGAAAAAAAAAAAAAAAAAAAAAAAAAAAAAAAAAAAAAAAAAAAAAAAAAGAAGAAGAAGAAGAAGAAGAAGAAGAAGAAGAAGAAGATAAAGATGAGAGAATTAAAAAAATGGTAGAAAGGAAACAAATCAAGGAAAAACCGGATTGGGCTTGGGCAAATTTAGGAATTTACAATTTTCTTTTTATCAAGTAATTTCCTATCATGCCACTTTCTCTTCTGGTACTCATTGATTAATATATTTATATATACAGCTTGAGTCAAATTAGATTATCTGCATTATTGTTTCTCAAAAAAAAAGATTATTTGCACATGGGGTGTGTGCTAGTAGAACTAATAAACAATAATTTAATTAATTAATAATTAATTAGATGAAGCAACTAATAAACAATAATTAATAACTTAATTAACCAATACATTGTAAAAGACAAACAAATTAAATAATGTTAGGCTAAACAACAATTAATAATTTTATAATTAATGAAACACCAATATAACAAATTATAATTTATAAAAGACAAACAAATTAACGAAACAACTAAACAACAATAATTAATATTTTTATTAATATTTCAAATGAACTTATAGTTTATTATTTATTCTTTTACTAAAATTATGAACAAATATTTGATAAGAAAACCACATATATAGAAGGCAATTGCAAATTTTATGTATTTACATGTTTTTTTATTGTTGTTGTTGTCAATATTTTTTTTTTTCTTTTTATTAGATTGTGTAATTTATGCTTGTTGAGAAACACCCTGAAAAAAATTCCTGGAGTTGTCACTGAAAATATTAATTCTGATTTTTTTTAGATTAAAAAAATTTTTTCTTTATTGGTCCTTATTTTAATGAGATAGGTTCAAGTTACACATTTTTTAAACCATTAGATTTTAGTAAATCCAACGGTTAAAAAAAACTATAATTATTACAAATATTCTGATTAGAATCTAATTAATTACTCTCATTTATTACCTTCTAAACCTATCTCTAAATCCCAAAAAAAAAAAAAAAAAAAATATGACTTCTAACTCTCTCTCTCTCATTTACGTTTCTCTCTCTCTCTCTCCTCCACCACTTCCACAGGTTGCCGGCAGAAAAAAACTCAGAAAAATACAACTATCTCTGTTCCTGAACCACCTTTAGCATGAATCCTCACTACTGACTATTTGATTATCATAGTCATTGGGTGGACAATCCATGTTGATCATCTCTGTGATATAGAAATGTTGATCTGACTGCTCCAATCCCTCGTCACAAGTTTGTGGAGCAAAGTTCTGCTTGCATCCTTTTATCTTATTATCAGGGTCCAGATAAGCATAACCTGGTAGACAGTTGCAGATTGGTTCCTAATGATCACCTAGTGTGCAATAGCTATTGAATCCACAAGGTGCTGCGCCACCATTTAGCGAGAAGGCCTGGCATATATGTGAAGGAATGTTAGATATAATTGACCACGCCAGAAGCCACCCTCCAGCACTTGTGCCCTTGGCCTTGGGGTAAATATATTGCTTGAAAACTCCATCATAATCTAAAGTTCCTCTCTAAAAGAAATCTGTTGTTGAAACTGGGTTCCTTGATATAAGGTCCAGTATAGTCCCATTTCTTGCCATAAGGTAGATGGTACCAGATTGGTTGAAAAAAAACTGAAAGCCAGCACCGAATGTATTGCTTTGCCAATACTTATATCTCACAAAATTATGTGTGACATCAACAAGGGACAGTACAAGATCTCCATTGGATTGTAGAAGAAATTGGAAGTTTCCATTTGAATAATTTGTTTCTGATACACGAGAAACAAGTATGCCGCCTTGGTTTAGTACCTGAGTTGGCAATATGGTGTCAGTTGGAGAGTAAAAGGTTTCCCATAAGTAGACATAATCTTGTCTTGCAAGCACAAAGTTCCCAGTGTCGAGCATGGATGCATAGTTAACTCCACTAGCAGTAACATTATTAGCCCAAACCTGCTGCATATTTGTGCCGTAGAGAACTAGCTGGCCACCTGTTGTAACTTGTAAGCTCGACTTTGGCACCTCTATGGACTAGACTATTTCCATTGGCTGACCAAATTATGGTTTTTTCTGGGATTTTGTCAAGCCATATAGCAAGTAAGAAGTTATAGCACCAATTGGTCGGAATCCAAAAGCAAATTCACTGGATGGTGAATTCCAGGAAGAGTTGTCATCAAGAGCAGGGAGATAAGATCCCAAGCTAATGTTTGCATTAGTTTGAGCCAAAGTGGGAGGGGGAAGCTGCCAAAGAAGGAACAAGTAATGGATATAGTGTGACAGAGCAAAAGCCATGGTTAGAAGCCGGAGTTTGTTATACTAAAACAAAGATGGTAGTATGGAGAAATCTTCAAATCTTATTATTTTTGGACATCATACTGAACTGAAAGCTTAAGGGTTTAAAAGTTTATTGGCAAAATTAAGACGCAATACTCCCCAAAATCCAAAGGATAGCAAGAGAGTTTTCTGGAGCAAAGATACTATAATTTTTTCTTGAAACGAGCAAATATGTTAGTGAATTATCATATGAGATCTTTAGTTTTTTATTTATTTTTATTTTATTGATGCTACCTGTTCCATATTGTGAAGCACCATATCAGAGTAGGTTAGACTGACAAAATGACACTATTTTTTTAGTTATGATTGATACAATTACAAATGTTTCAAATAAAGTCATAGTTTTACTACCCAAGTAATATTAGAATCCACTGCAATTTGATATAAGATATTTTTCTTGGTCCAAGGTCGCCATTTCTAGCTAAGCCTAAATTCTCCTAAGAAAAAAAAAACACAGCATTTTTCAGACACTTCTACTCATATCTTCCCAGCCCATACACGACCTTCACCAGTTGTAGCCGTTGTTATCTGCATTGCAAGAAGATCTCATTTGAATGACCTAATCAAAAATCCAAGGTAATCACCTTAAATAGCATTTGCAATGAACATTGACATTACATTTTCAGTCTTCCTTTTAATAGTCTCATAAGCAATGTAATAATTTATTCTGAACCAAAAAAAAGAAGCAAAGCCTTTGATCAACTTGAGGTCCTGAAGCATTGACATCGACTTGAACAAAAGACTAATTTTCCACTTTCATTGCATATGTTGAACAATCATTGCTCGAGCTTAGATTGACTTCTTCAACATAATAAGTTGCAGTAGAGCCCTGTAGAACCAACACAATGCTGCTTTGGATCACTCTCTTAGGACTAGACATTGGTCCTGTACTTGAAACAAAGACAACACAGCAACAAATGAACAAATATATGCAAAGTAAACAAATTCACTATAACTTGCAAGTATATGTACCAGATGAGTTTCTTTGATTAGCCATTATGATAGAACCCATTACACAGCTCTTCCGTAGGTACTGCTTTCTTCCCTTAGCTAAGACTGTTTGTCTCTCGAGAGTTTGCCCCGTTTCATACGCCTCATCTCTGTAGAAAGTAAGTTCCTTGCAAGTTGATATAAGATATTGTTCTTGTTCTAAGGTCACCATTTTCTCACTAAACCCTGAACTCTCCAAAGAAATAGATAAAGGGTGTTGCATATTGAATTTTTCAGACACTTTCACTCATATCTCCCTAATCCATTCAAGACCTTCACCAGTTGTAGCCATTATTTCATCTCTGCATTGCAAGAGAAAATTCCAGTTGCATTGCATGAGTGATGAGGGATTGGAGCGGTCAGATCAACATTTCTATATCACAGAGATGATCAACATGGATTGTCCGCCCAATGACTATGATTATCAAATAGTCAGTAGTGAGGATGCATGCTGAAGGTGGTTCAGGAACAGAGATAGTTGAGTAGTTGAGTTTTTTTGAGTTGCTGAAGGTGTTCAGGAACAGAGATAGTTGAGTTTTTTTGAGTTTTTTTTCTGCCGGCAACCTGTGGAGGTGGTGAAGTAGAAAGAGAGAGAGAAACGTAGAGAGAGAGAAACGGGGAGAGAGAGAGAGAGAGAGAGAGTTAGAAGTCAAAAAAAATTATGGGTTTAGATATAGGTTTAGAATGTAATAAATGAGGGTAATTAATTATATTCTAATTAGAATATTTGTAATAATTATAATTTTTTTTTAACTATTGGATCTACTTAAATCCAATGGTTTAAAAAATGTATAACTCTTTAGAATTACACCAGGTGTAACTTGAACCTATCTCTATTTTAATATATACTCCCTCCGTCTCATTTTTTTTTGTCCTCTATTCTATTTTGAGATGTCCCAAAATATTGTCCTATTTCTAAAAATAAAGTCATTAATTTACTAATGTTCCTATTATACCCCTATTAATTTACTAATTCAATTTTTTAATAAATTTTTTTAAGGGTAGTTTTGGAAACTTATACATTTTTAAAAGATAGACAAGATAATAAATGATGTTTCCTTAAAAAGTTTGATTTTTCAAATAGGACAAAAAAATTGGGACGGGGGAGTATATATATATATATATATATAGGTGCCCACTGCGTAGATTTGGGGTATAGATGGAGTGATATAAGCCCTCTGCAGCATAGAGGGAGGTGGAGGGCTCTTCCTCTTCTTTTGACTCGTCTTTGAAGCTGGGTAAGCCATTAAGCCCTCTGCAGTAAGTGTGAGTACGTGTGATTGGGATTTTATTTCATTTCATGCATCATGGAGAACTTTATGATCTTGGTAGAGTTTATCTTGTAAATGATACATGCATAGTTGAAGGTGATGTTACGTACCGTACTTAGGGTTATTGTTTCTTGGTCACATGAAAACTGGAAACGGGCTATGTTTGATTTAAGAGTAAAGGAGATACATGCTACACGATGTGCAAGAACTTAAGAGGGTACACTACGGCAGTTATTTGAAGGGCATTATATACATGAGCTATATTGAGAGTCCGTTTAAAAAATGTCTATTTTACTGTAACTGAAAATTTTTGCAGAAAGTAGAAAAAAAAGCTAAAAGCTGACTTTTGGAATAATAAGACTCACTTAACAGTGCAATGGGACCAACTTTACAAGACCAACTTTACAAACAAAAGTAGACTAAAAAGTAAAATAAATTAACTTTTTTTTAAATCCCTAACGCAACCGGAATATAATTCAACAAGAAAAAAATAATCATTTTTATTATCTTCAGCTTGATGTGAAAAGCGGTCGACAAGATGTTTAAGCTTCTTTGAAAGTATCTAGAAATAGAACGTCTTGAGGTATATCATACTGAAGCTGAACAATATGGTACACAATATGCTATGGTAAAGGTTTTTTTTTATTTATAGTTTTTTCATTGATTTTTCCGCTTGTCCTTAAACTTCAGCTAAATAGGTTCCTTTGTGACTTGATATTGAAATCTGGATAGAAGACAGAATGGCAAATATCTATCACCATAGACAACCTTTACACTGTTCATATCAGGCCAACCCAATCTGACCAGTGGTGATGCATAATCATGTTCCGAAAAGTTTTAACTGCTTTCAGCATTCTTACTACACATGTTCATTGTAAGCTTGTTGTTAGGGGTTTGCATGGGTTTGGCTGGGTCAGGTTGAAGGAATTTTTCAACCCAACTTACCATGGTGGGTTAAAAAAATCCAACCCAATCCAAACCACATGGATCAAGTTGGGTCAGGTTAAACCCATGGGTTGGACAAAAAAATATATCTTACTTGTCACCTGAGTTGATAAACAAAATATACATGAACTAGTACTCCAACTCAGTTATAAAAAAAAAATATATCCAACTCAGTTGATAAACAAAATATACATAAACTAATATCCCAACTCAGTTACAAAAAAATAAGAGTGAAGTGAGAGAGTGGGAGTGGGAAGCAGCAAAGAGAGAAATACGATTGTTAGAGTTTACAAGATAATTGGATTTTATATAGGAAGAGCTAAATAGAGGGAAAATTTTTAAAAAAAAATTATTATTAATTATATAATATAGTTTTATATATATATATATAATTTAAATTTTAAATATATAGGTAGGTCGAGTTGAGTTAGGTGGGTTGTGATTGTTATGACCCCAACCTAACCCAAACCACTATTAAAAAATATTTCATAACCCAACCCAACTCACTAGGGCTATACACGGTGCGGTGCGGCCGGTTTTGTAGCCATTTCTACACCGCACCGGAACCTTCGATTTCCTAAAAACCCAAGCCGTTGCCTCACTTGAGGAATGGTTCTCTGGCAACATCGATGGCGGTTCCAGTCGGTGTCCACCTATCTATCACACACACACAGAGGAAGAGATATCTAAAACCAAAATCAAACCCAAAGTACTCAAGGATTCAAACCACAAATCAAAACTTAAATCAAATCTAAATATCAAAATATTCAAACCCACTACAAACCCAAATATTAAAACCCAAACAAGCTCAAGATTCTTGGGAGTAACCATTGATTGACTCACCTGTGAAGTCTAATCGACCACTAAGCGATGGAGGCAAAGACAACAACTTGAAGATCTGACCTGGGTGGCAGCAAAAGCAAAGGTGGCTTGAAGATAAAAAGCTAAAATGGTGGTGGGTTTTGTGTTGTGGGTGGGGATGGAAATCTTAGATCTGACTTGAAGGGGGTAGAAATCTCAAGTTTTGTATATATATAAGCAAATCGATGTAGTTCGGTGTTCATCGAAATCCAAAAACCTTCGCCGAAAACCATACCGGCCAACTTCAGTGCTTGAAAATCACTATCGACCACTGTGCCTAATACCTGTGGTGGAGGTTAGAGGCGGGCGGATCAGTTCGACTCCAGCTGGTTTCGTCGGTGGCGGGCGGTGCTTGTACAATCCCACAACTCACCCACCCTTAAAAACCAACCCAACCCGGCTTGTTGGGTTAGGTCGGATCAGTTTGGGCAAGTTAGTGAGTTGGCTGCACACCTCTACTTGTTGTTAAAAGCATAAAAATAAAAAGATTATTGGATCTTTTTGGCGCACCTGCTCTTTATCAATCTAAGGCTATAATATCAGTTGATATTAGTAACACTACAAATTTTATTATGTAACATTTACAAATCAATGTGTCACCATGCACCAAATAAAAATTCAAATTTATTATTATGTCAATTTGTAAAGTAAAATTGATAATATCTATAGTATTTTTTTCATATAATATTTTTTTTAAAACATTAATATATATTACCTATTGTGATCGATAAGTACATAATAGAAACAGTGTCAAACTTTTATAATAATAAAAAAATGTCAACTATTATAAAAAATAACAAAATGTATGTGCTAACCTTACTCCTTTATCAAATGTCTTATTCAATTGAGTTCACTTGGGCTTGATTTTTTTTTTTTTTTTTTTTTTTTTTTTTTTTGTTTGCTAAACCGCTTGGGCTTGATTTATCAGAAGTGCATGGAGCATATCTCCATGATTCCATCCTAGCAAAAGAAATGAATAGCAACCAACCTAAAGCATCACTGGGATGAGTTATCATAAATACATACATGAACTTTTCCTTTTGATGTTTGGCTTGCATTGATGCTTTGCATATCTTCACAACCTCACAAATTTCTCTCTCCTACTTTCTATTATATAAATCATGAGGAGAAGAATTCTAATATTCTTGTTAATTCCAATTGCTATCTTTTCCCTAAAGAAACGTTCACAACTAAAACATAGATTAACACTAGAGAGAGAGAGAGGGCACTGCTCAGAATAGAGGTAAAGATCAAACCAAGAAAAAAATTAAGGAAATGAAAGCAGAATCAACGTCAAGTTAAAAGGAACAAGTGCTAAACTGTGACTAAAGCTACCGTTTGTTTAGTTGCTTCTATTGAACTACTTGTAGTTTAGCTTCTAGTTTGTAATACTGTTTAATGAACATGTGCTGTGCATGTGTGAGGCTAGTTCAGATGTCTTATGCCTATTGGCTTGATTGTATAACAGAATTTTGGCGTTTTAGAGCATCTCCAAGAGCATAGCTATCCGGGTATATTAGCCAAATTCTGAAGAACTTGTGCAATGTGTATGCTCTAGCAGATTCGATAAACTTGGTTTTTTTTTTTTTGGCTCATGAACAGTAGCCCATCAAGTCTGATGGGTTACTGTAGATTAGCAACTGATTTTTTTTCATTAAAAAATTCCAGCACTTAATATTTTATCACTTCTTTTTCTTTCTTCTTTGATTTGTTTCTTCTCACAGAATAATTCTTGCTCTCACAAAACAATTCTTGCTCTCATAAAAAACTGATTTAATTTAAACAACAAATCTAAAATCAAAACAACAACAAATCAAGAACAGAAAAAAAAAATAAAAAAAAATAGAACAACAATAAAAGATCAAGAAAAAAAGATAGAGGCGTATGTGTGTGGTGGAGTAGCAGCGATGAGGAGGAGGAGCAGCGGTGGCGGTGTGGTGGAGCAAGGGCGATTTCTCCTTTCTCTCCATGCGTGTCTGTGTGTGTTTAAAGATAATGGTAGAAAAAGAAAAGAAAAAGAGTACAAAAGGAGGGAGCTGGAGGAAGAAATAGAGAGGTTCTAGAACTGGAAGTGGAAAGTAAAGAAAAAAAAAATGAGAGGATGAGTATATGGGTATACGTGTGTGGTGAAAAAAAAAAAAAAAAAAAGGATGAGATATTTGGGTATATGTGTGTGGTGCATAAAAAAACAAGAAAAAAAAAAAAGGAAGCATAGGGATGAAAGAATGGAAATACTATCGCAATATTTTCATAATAAATCTTAAGTAACAAATTGTTATTAGTTAATATTGACGAGTAAAAAAATAATTTCAGTGGTGGGTTCAAATTAGAACTAGTAACAACTTTCCACATAAATTTTGTTGTGAAAGTATTGCGTAAAATGTTGTGAACATAACACTTTTCATTGAAAAATATAGTTGTTAAAAAAAGAATAAATGATGATTAAAAAAAGAATAAATAATAAATGAAGAAATAATATTTAAATGAGATAGAGAATTGGATAGAGAATCTGTTGGAAGTGTATTTGAAAAAGTGAGTAGGTAAAAACTAAATGTCATTCATTCTCCAAACAGTACAAAAATTTGTTAAAGCTGCTGGAGATGCTCTTAGTTAGTTAGTGGTTTTTTTGCCTCTGTTGTGGAATATATAAAACAGAGAGCACCACTTGTAATTATTCATTCAATTAGATCAAGTTTTATCACATTTCTATCTCAATATTTGATAGCATTAAATCTACTTTGGTTAATATTTTGTAGAAAAATTTAAATAGGTTAAGATTAACTCCACAAGATCATAGATACAAGAACACATCATCTACTGATAGTGACACAAGTCTACAATAGCATTTGCACTTGCATTGGCCTAGGTTTTCCATCTGCAAGTACTTATTTTTTTTTTTGGATGAATACAAGTGCAAGTGCTTATTCTTGCAATCTGTGAAAACCCATTGGTTGATGGTTGAAGCAGAACTAGGGTATTGAGGTGCTTCCTTTTGGCACAGAGGGAGGAGGTGGAGGACTCTTCTGCAGTGAGGCTGGTAGCAATGGTCCAATGGAGAAGCTTTGTGTGTCGGTGTTAAAACTGGGACTTCCGTGCCGGGATTAGGCGCGGAAGGAGGGACATGCGCCCTCAGCAGTGGGCGGAGCAATGGCGAAACATTGTGACCGGTAAAGGCCTTTTGGCTGATTGTTGATGAAGGAACTTGAGCTTTCAGTAGTGACTCTAACAAATGGTGTTTGTTCATTGTTTTTTGTTCTCCCACATCGAAGATTCTGCTAGCCTTGTGTGCAGGAATGCTCGTAAGACAAAGCGCTGCTGTGACTATGAGAAACATATTTAGAATGAAGAGATGGTTCAATGTAAATGAACAATTTAATGAAGAATGTGTGGGGCAGTGAGTGTTTATAAAGAGACCTGAAGCATGAACCAACCAAGTGAAAGAGCTCCAACTTCAAGTTCCATGAATGTTGATAAAAAATAAATAAAAAATAAAAAATAAAAAAAAAACCCAAGAAGGCTCCACAACTTTAACCTAATGTTTTGTCTTTTTTTAACAAGTAACCATCAAACACACACAACAAGTTTCATAATTTTAAAAATAATTAATTAAAAAAAATGGTTGAGGTAGCAAATTGTAGAGGATGTAACATCAATTTTACATGTGGTCACGACTAACATTATTTTTATTTTGCATTAATCATAATTGGCAACTTCAACAGTTATTATAAACTAACATTATTTTTATTTTACAATAATCAAAATCAGCAACTTCAACAGTTATTATAACTAAATTTTTTTTTTAAAAGTTTTGAAATTTGTTTTGTATTAGATTTATTGTTTTAAGGATGACATTACTAAAATACAACAGAGGCTTCTATATGGTCTGTTAATTGCCACCACAATGCAAAAATCAGAAACTTTCCTAACTGCCAGTAAAATAAGTTTCTATATATTCAGCTGGCCTGTTCTTTGCTTTTACAATTTAAAAACACAGAAACTTTCATCGCTACTGGTAAAAATTACAACTGATATTGTAACCTTTATGATAGTTAAAAGCACTGTGATAACTAGGGCAAGCATACTTAGAAGCAGAGATGATTCAGAAAATTTTGATGAAGACTGTGGAGCATATGGACCAACCAAGTGAGACAACCAAGTTCCAATAAATAAATTTCAAAATTATATATATATATATATATATATATATATATATATATATGTAAGTGTTCTGAGAATATCGTGTAACCTAGGGTCTGTTTGGTTGTGTTGTTTAAACAACAATTTTAAGTATTGTTTAAACAACACAATATTTAAACAATGTTACTAGAATAATATTACCAAACGGACCCTACTATTTTGTCTTATAGAAGATTGGCATACCAAAATTTGACTATTAATTTGAATTAAATTGGCTTGCTTGAGCAATGCATGTAGGGCTGTCTCAATACATTTAAAAACATAAATTTAAGTTAATACTAAAGAAACTAAGACTAATTTGATGAATGAATATTAATTAAATTAAAGTTAATTTCATATAAAGAATCAAATATCATGCTTTAGAAATAAAATTTAATAAAAAGAAATTGAATTTTATTATTCTTTTAGAAAGGAGATTTATTTTATATTTGATAAAGCAATGTATAGTTATAAATTTTGATTTTGGAGTTAGGAAAGAGATGGAGATTGTTTGGTATCAATGATGTGTGACCATGTGAGAGATTAGGGTGGCTAATAATGTTGACACTTTATAGTACAGGATATTGGCTTACAAAAATTAACAGCCTCAAAACGTTCTCCCAAAAAAAAAAAAAAAAATTATGGTTTTCACTTTTCAATTGTGTTGAGTTTCTATTGGTCTAATATTTTGGAGACCTTTTTGAAAGTGAGAAAAACATTGCACAACCTTCTTTTTATTTTTAAACGATTTATCATCATATAATTTTTAGAAAATGCTAAAGATACTATAAATTTTCCTATATAAAACATACAAATTAATATGACAATAAATGTTAAATTGGTCTCAACTGCTTTATAAATGAATGTATAAATTTTTCATTTTCTTCTTTTATTGGTAATGCATCAATTTGAAACTTTCATGTAATAAAATTTATAATATTTCTAACATTCTTCTATCCGCATTAGCTGAAGCCTTTATAAAAAGAGGTAAAACCATTAAAAGAATGGGGCCTTAGGCGTAGGCCAGTGGCCACTTCTTGAGCCGCCAGTGCCACTGAATGGATGTGAACTTATAAAAAACTAAACAGAAAAAGAATTCAACTAAAGAAGCAACTTCACCTCCTCCTGTCCACACCCATCAACTTCGTGAAAATGACTGTAGTGGCGCTTTGATACCAAGCATACTGACATGTTGGCATTTGACGCAAAGCCCAGCTTTGTAAAATGTTAAAAAGGAACGAGGATATCATATTGTACCCCATGAAAGAAAGAAGAGAAAGAATACCTAATACCCTATTGACTAGTCTTTACCAATGGCCTCCTCGCTTAGTTGTATTTCTTCTCCTATTATAAAGTGGAGGTCTTGGGTTCCAGTTCTAAAGGGATCGGTGAGTTTGGTTTGATTTATCTTTTGGCAAAAAGGAAAGGTAAAACTAGTGCCCATTTAGGTTTGTTCCTCTAAATAAATAAAGTAAAAGGAAATGACCAATCTAAATAGTCATAATTAAAGATGCGGTTTCATGAGCTCAATTGATAAATCTTGTTCTTAAAAAATTGGTAAAATTTCTTGTTATCGAATAAGAGATTTGGGGTTCGAATTCTGCTTACACCAAAAATCAATTGGTATTTTGACCTGATGACAAAGAACGATCATCATGAAGCGAACACTATAAGTTAAAATTACTTACCTCTTCTCAAAAAAAAAAAAAATAAATAAAGAGTCATAAAGTTGTTATTAGGTATTAGGTTTTTTTTTTTTTAAATAATAATGGTTTTCACTTTTATGGTCAAGATAATAATAGGTGGAAACTACTTACCTCTTCAAAAAAAAAAATATATATATATATATATATATATATAGTCATAAAGATGTTATGCTAGTCTTATTATTATTAAAAGATAATAATAAGATAATATAATAGGGCAACCAGTACCACATCATTAACCAACTGAGTTATATACTTTTATGAGATGAGTTCAAATTATACCTTGTGTAACTTCATAAGAGTTACACATTTTATGAACATTTGATTACTATTAGATTTAAAGGTCAAAAAATACTCATAGTAATGTCATTATTACTTCCTAGAAATTAGTGATTTAGGAATTAACTCTTATTATTAAAGGAAAAAAAAATAACCATATATAGTTGCTTCCACCATTAATGCAACACATTTATTGTCACTACCACCAACATCATACCATCTTTATTTTTGTCCTCACCATCACTCCTTTAACATCGCTGCCACCTCTACAATCTATGTTGTCACCTTGCCTATATAAATATTAATGATTTTTTGCACATATAAACAATATAAAATGTTTTGGAGATTAATTTAGAGTAGACGTTGATGGAGTGTTAAAAAAATCTATAGTTATTTTTTAGAGAGAGAGAGAGAGGAATGGTCCGAATGGAAGTGGTAAAATAAAATAGAGAGAAAGTTTGGGAAATAATATTATCAAAATTTTTAACTCTTTCTTTAAGTTATTAAATTAATACTTAAAAATCTAAAAATATTTTTTTAAATAATATAAGTACGTAGTTGATTGTCGAGAAAGAGAAATTCTAATGATAAATTTATCAATTGAAAAATACTTTAAATTTCCAGTTTAGTTTAATTTTTTTGTCAAGTGAAGAATGAAGATGTCAAAGTTAATTTGAAGCCCAGATGTGTATCCACCACAAGAGTAGAGATTACAATAAAGCCAAAGAGCAATTGGATAAAAATCCTTTTTGACGGTTTCTATGTATACAATTTAGGGGCACCGATTTCTTCATTGAATTAATATGGCCAAAGTCACAATTGTTTTAGAGAAAGCAATCGTTATTTTGTTTATTAAAACAAAATAAAGATAGCTTGTATTAACAATTTAATCTTGAGCATTTTATGAATTGTGGAGGCCTGAAAGTATAGTGCAAAAAGAAATACAGAAGAAGAAGATGATGATCTAGAAGAAAAAAAAAAAAAAAAGTTAATGCTGTTGTTTTTTTTTTTTTTTTTTCCTTTAATAATAAGAGTTAATACTTAAATTACTAATTTCTAGAGAGAAATAATGACATTACTATAAGTGTTTTTTAACCCTTAGATCTAATAATAATTAATGGTGCATAAAAGGTGTAACACTTGTGAAGTTACACTAGGTGTAACTTAAACCCATCTCATATATATAATGTTTTATATAGTATAGGAGCATGAGAGTAAATTCACAGAACTTACATTTTTCATATTCTCATTTTTCTTCTTAAAAATTTTTTATCTCTCCACTTTTCCATCCTCCCAACCAAACATACATGAGAAAAACATTAAATTGTTATATCCTCCACTTTTCTATCTTCACACCATTTTTTTATCCCCCACTTTCCCATCCCCCATCCAAATGTAGCCTTAGTTGAACATTCCTCTATCTATGTAGGGTTTATTTACAAGCTCCAGTATTATAGCAAGACTTTTGTAGCAAACAAAAGTGATAATAGCTTAATTTTGCATATTTATATCATTGTTTTTTTTTTTGAGAAATAATTACAATATGCTGCTAACCCCGCAGTTCGAACCCTTTCCCCCCTAGACCCCTAAGCACTTTGTGTATGGGAAGGTGCCAATTCAGCTACAAGGCCTTTGGCATATTTATATCATTATTAGAAAGCATTATCAAACTTATTTTGAGTTAATTCATGCAGTTTATAGTTGGTTTTGGAATAATGCTGAATAATTAATTTTGTGCTTAGTTGAATTTTAATGTGTGAATTTGTCTTTTGTAGGATAATGAAATTAAATAAGTGGATTTGTACGAAGAAGAAAGCTAATGGACTTTACTTTTTACAAGGGCCATGATGAAGTCAAAGAATGTTAACCCAATTAAATTCAAGTCCAATTAGAGCAAGGATTCTAGCCTGCACACCAATTAGTATTTGGAGCATAACTTTCTGCTCAGATGTCTAATCAAGATTATTCAAGTTGGGCTGGAAAGCTAACTTAAAGGGCTAAAACTTTTTAGTTTACCAAAAGTTTGAATTCTAAAGCTGAATAGGCCAAAAATGTCGGTTAAGTGAAGCCTAAAAACTTGAGATTTCAACTTGTAATAGAATTTTTTGACCTATTTAAAGGCTCTTTAGGGCAAAATTAAGAGGGGAGCTGCCATAGAACATAATTTAGGTTTTCTTAAAATTTCTTTACAGTTTTTAGAGTTTTATTTGTGTTATGCCTTGCTAGAAGTCTTGCTAAGGCAAAGGGTGAAACCAAACCGTTTATTGGTATGTTCTTAACAATTATTTATTGGTTTTAATGCTTATGTTTTTATGTTTTGATTGTTTTACTCATCTAGAAAAGTGTTTAGTTCTATATAATTCTTTTATTTATCGTAGACTCTGAGCATGTTAAATACTTATGTAAGGTTGAAATTTATCAACCATCTTGTTGGCTTTATTCCGTGCCAATTTGCTTGTAATTTAGCACTTAGTAACCCTGTATTTAGGTGGGATTCATGTAAGGGTAGTGTGTGAAGAGAGTGTGAAGAAAAGCTCAAGTATGTGCAAGAAGGCAGAGTTTCGCAACTAGGACTCGCGGCTGACTCACAACTGGCAAGCCACCAAATGCAGGCACGTGAGATGCATACAGGGGAGTTGAAGGGTCACGCCAGCTATCGCACTACAGGACAAAAGTCCTAGGCTAGCCAGGCCGTTACTTTGCGACTTGAACTCGCGACTTTGTAATTTAGCACTTAGTAACCCTGTATTTAGGTGGGATTCATGTAAGGGTAGTGTGTGAAGAGAGTGTGAAGAAAAGCTCAAGTATGTGCAAGAAGGCAGAGTTTCGCAACTAGGACTCACGGCTGACTCACAACTGGCAAGCCACCAAATGCAGGCACGTGAGATGCATACAGGGGAGTTGAAGGGTCACGCCAGCTGTCGCACTACAGGACAAAAGTCCTAGGCTAGCCAGGCCGTTACTTTGCGACTTGAACTTGCGACTTGGACAAGCCGCGAGGTCAAGCCGCCAACCAGCCCTGTTTGGCAAAAACTGTCTCTTCGTATTCCAAACACACACCACTATATATAGACCCTTATACCCACTAAATTGAGAGAGCTTTTAAAGAGAATTTTGTGAGAAAAACCCTAAAAAAAAACAAGATTGCCTCATCTCCAATCTTTACCTTAGAGGCTCTACAAATTTCTCTACTCTCTTCCTCTCCATTGTTACATCCTTGAGAAGTCATTGACCAAATCCTTATCTCACCACACCCACGTCTGTGAGAAGGTTCATTTGGTGCTAAGGGAAGCAATTTGGAAGGAACTAATATACATTGGTTGATGCTATGATATAGTAACGGAATCCGGGAATCTAAAGAAGAAATAGGTTCGGCGTAACCTCGTTGGAGCAAAAAGCTTGGAGGGCTTAGGTGCTTGGGTAGATTAGGCTTGGAGGGTCTTCTGCTGTTCATGTATCCCAACTACATTCTTTAGTGGATTATTTACCGCTTGGAGGGCAACGGAGAGGTTTTACACCGAAGACTTCGGTTTCCTCTTCGATAACACATCGTGTGTTGTCCGTGTGTTTGCATCTTCCCTTCCTTTATCTTTGCCTTATATTTACTACTGTGGATGTGTTTATATTTGGCTTAGATTAGTTATCAATTCTGTGATTGGCTTATGTTCATGTTCCGCACATTTATTGTTTGATTATAAGCTTGAATTGATATTTTATAATTTGAGGTCTAAACGTTCAAGGGTGTTTCTTACACATTTTGAACTTTCAATTGATATCAGAGCGAGTACACTTGTTGTGGTTTTAATACCTGAGTGTGATCCTTGACCTCTTGTTAAGATGGATAGATCTCAATCTCTCAATGTTCCACCATTTTTTTATGGTAACAATTATGTCTTCTGGAAAGTTAAAATGAGGGCATTTCTATGCTCTATTTATGACACCGTGTGGGATGCAGTTGAAATAGGTTGGACCAGGCCAGAGGCTGAAAAATCCACCTGGGATAAGACAACTCTTGCGGCAGTCAATGCTAACAGTAAAGCCTTAAATCCTATATTCTATGGTGTGTCTCTAGATGAATTCCACAGGATATCTTACATGACAGTGGCCAAGGAAGCTTGGGAGATTTTGGAGACAACTTATGAGGGGACTAAGAAGGTATAGGACACAAAACTCCAAATGCTTACCACTAAGTTTGAAGAGCTCAAGATAGGTGAAGATGAATCGTTTGATTTATTCTATGGGAAGCTCAACGAAATTGTCATTGCTAAGCTCAATCTTGGTGAGAAGATTGAAGATACTAAGGTGGTGAGAAAAATCTTGAGGTCCTTGCCTGAAAGCTTTAGAGCAAAAGTCACAGCCATAAAAGAGAGTAAAGACCTGGATGAGACCAAAATTCAGGAGCTGATTAGGTCTCTTCAAACATATGAACTGGGACTGCCTTCCCTCAAGACGAGTAAATCGCTTACTCTCAAAACCATCACCGAAAGAATGGATGATCCTTCCGAAGAAGATGGAGCGGAGAAAGAAGTAGCATACCTTGCGAAAAACTTCCGAAAATTCCTGAAGATGAAGAATAGAGGGAAACCATTCAACAGAGGGAAATTTTCATCTTCAAGAGGTGATAGGAAAGAGTTTACGAGGAAAGAAGGGAAGGATGTTCAATCTCCTTCGGACATTGTGTGTTATGAATGCAATGATCATGGACATCTCAAGAAGAAGTGTCCCAATTTCTTGAGAAGGAAAGGTAAGGCGTATGCCACAACGCTGAGTGATACAAACTCTTCAAATTCTGATTCTGAAGAGAGCTGTGACGGAGAAGGAAACTACTCCGCATTCATGATCATTGCAAATGTGGAATCCTCGGATGATTTGGGTTCACTTGTGAATGAACTTGGCGAATATTCTGATTTGGAGTCTATTGGGATTGTTGAAGAATCAGAGGCTGAAGAAGAAGAAGATACATCTAGTCTTCAAAAAAATTACGCCTTACTTCTTGAGAAATCATGTGAGTATACAAAGGTGGCAAAGGCAGCTATGAAGAAAATGAAGAGAGCTGAGGAAGATTACAAAAGCTTGCTGGTCAGATACAAGGAGGCAAAGTGTGAGATTGAAGCCCTTAATGGTGAGCTATCAGAAGCTTACACAAAAGTGAGATTTCTTGAGTAAGAGGTAGTGCAAGCTCATGCCAAGATAGATAGGGTCCCTTCCAGGAAGTTAGATGATGTTATTTCATCTCAAAAACATGCCTCAAACAAGTCCGATTTGGGATATACCAAAGGAAGTAGCTCATCAGCAAATGTCACCAAAGAAGTGAAGTTTGTAAAGGCCATAGAGCCGATTGTGGAAAAGCCCATACCTGAGAATGTTAAGGTTGAGAAGAAGAAGAATGCGGATGATCAATGGGTGTTAAATAAGTCCCGTAATCAATCAGAATCTAGATATGGAGCTAGAGGAAGATCAGTTCCAAGATCACAACAGGGTCCTAGAACGGAATATGTTTGTCACTATTGCGGATTGTAAGGAAATACCAGACCCAACTGTCAAAAGCTGAGAGCAGACAACAATGCAAGTGCACCTCGGTCACGAGGAAGAAGAAATAACATGAGGTCTTGGGGTGGTGAGCAACCAAGAAGTCAAAACCGTGATCTAGGAATGATGGACGTGATGAAGATGATCGATGCCTTCACAAATTGCCTGGAAAGCTTCACACGAAGGTCTGATAGTCCTAATTCTCGTACCCAATCCATTAAGGATATCACCCCAAACGCACGTGACGTGTGGGTGACAAAGGGTACTCATGCATAAGCATTACAACATGTCCATGCATCAATACTTCCCATGTTTGTGAATATGCTTGGTTGTGTGCTTCTTGCTAGTATTTAGGTTGTTATTTTGTGTGTGTGTTTGTCTTATGGTTCAAATATTTTTACATTTTTTTGTTATGTTTTTTATCAATCTTTTACTGCTTTTGTGTAAAAAAATCCAAAAACACATAAAAAGTAGAAAATCCAAAATGTTTGATCGGCTTTGTTGAGTTTTGTCTCAAAGCATGTTTTGCCTTATACCTTTGTACTAATGGCTTTGTGCATTTAACGAGCTTAACTTGTCTCTCATGCACTCATATCATTGTGGAAGAAATTCTGAAATCTATGTGACTGTTGTAAATAGATCTTTAACTTTGTCATGAATAATTAGTGAATGGTTTTGTTGATCTTGAGATATGCATAGACTTATGCCTATATATCTTCCCACTTTTTATTTTTATGCTTAAAAGAGCTCTCTAAATGTAAATCTCCAAATGAAAAGAGATATAGAGCTGCAAAAGTCTGTCACACATACTAGTATTCGACTAGGAAAAAGGGAAAGCGACTAAAATAAAATGTATGATGCCTAAAAAGCCAAAGGCTAACTCATCAATTGAAATATTAAAAATTTCAGGCATCTATCTCACAATGAGATTTTCTTTGCTCAAAAAGTGCAAATGATGTTAAATATGGAGCCAAATGAAAAGTTTCAAAGAATTGTTATCAAGTGCATGTGGGAGGTCATATATGCATGTTTCTATAATTGAAATAGGTCACATTATCTAGTGCTAGTTGTGTATGCCTTGATTAAATTGATCATTGAAGCTTCACATTGGACTAAGGACTATCTCATTTTTGATATCCACACACAACACACAAGTCTATATTCAATGAATGTCATATTCATTTGTATCATTGTACTTGATTAAATGTGTTTTCACAAGCTCCATATTTGTTGATTAAACACAAAAAGATTTTTAAGTGTTTTAGTTTGTTTTTGAAAAGTGTTTTATTTCTACAAAATAGTCAAAAATTTCAACAAAAAAAAAACAGTGTTGCCCTATTTTGGCGACTAAGTCGCAGGTTGGTCCAGTCGCATGCTTCAGTCGCGAAGTTCTCTCCGAGATTTTTGCGGGTCACTGGCGGGTCAGCATCCCAGTCGCAAAAAAGACTTAGAAAATTTTTCAAAATTTGTGTTTTTGCTTTTTTCGCAGCTCAGTGTGGCGACTTGTTCGCGGGTGGAAGGTCTAATTGCGAGGGGTACACAGAGATTTTCGCGGCTCGGCTCGCAACTCCCTCATGGGTAGATCTTCCAGTCGCAAAAAACACTTAGAGAAATTTTCAAATTTCTTTCCTTCACAGTGTTTCGCAGCTTACCTTGGCGACTTACTAGCGACTTAACTAAGTCGCAAAAAACGAGTGTTTTGCGTTTTAAAGACAGTTTTTAAAATGGTTTTTCAGTTTTTCCCTCGAATATCAGTGTCTGTTCATCTTTTTCCCAAAATCCCTCTCTCAACACTCCGTGTCTTTTTGCAAAAGCTGTCAAATTCTACATCATGTCTTCATCAAACACCAAGAAAAAGGTATGGGTTTTCTTGTCTTCACTTCATTCATCATGATTTCATTGTTGTTCTCTTGAATTTGGGTGTTGTGTTGTTGGTTTGTGTTTTTGAGGGGCTCGAACATGGGTTTGCCTATATTGTTGAGATTGAGTGTGTGATGTTATTTGCTCTTGTTGCAATGGTGTGTTTAAGGTTATTAGTTTACATCTGCTTGCTTATCTTTAGTCTGAGCATTGATATTTGATAGTTTGTTTTTGGGCATATGGATAAGGGGTTTTCTGCAATTTCTATTGTGATTCTAAGTTTGTCTATTTGGTTGTGCTTTTGGTGTTTATGGTTGGCATTATTTTGTTTTTTATATCACCATATCTTGTAGGTGTTACTACATGTGTTTTCCTCTCTGCACTGTTCATACCCAATGGGTCATGACTTATTGTCATTTGCTCAAATCTTTCTGAATTTGTCTGCATACATACAGTTTAAACTTGGTTAACTTGTTCTATCCAATGTTTGGTTATCAACTGTGTAACTAACTTATTACTAATGTGTGTGCATTTCCCCATTCTGTGCTATATCTTGTTGTGGCCTTTTCTGCTTGTTTACAGATGGCTGCATCTCCTACAAAGAAGAAGGCAACTGCTAAGAAATCTGACAAAAGAATGAAAATGGACCCTAACCTATTTAGGTCTATTCAACACTTTGAGAGATATAGGGATTCTTTTTCAAAAGGAACCATCATTCAGGAAAGATTGTTGATTTCAGGGAGTTGAAGGATACCTTCATTCCAGAGTGTTTTGAGGGTAGAGGTTGGGAAAAACTGCTGAGTGACTTTCCACCTATGTATGACCCTCTAATCAGAGAATTCTATGCAAATGCTGTGATAAGGGAGGAGGAGTTGAGTTGTTGGGTGAGAAGAAAGGAATTTACCTTAGATGCTCATGATATTGATAAGGTTCTAGGGCTTGAGGGATTGGAAGATTATGAATTCACTAACTACAAGGACAGAATGCTTTCTCTAGAAACTGTCCAGAAAAGAATTGGTGGGGTTATAGAAAAGAGATGTCTCAACACTTCTGATTTTCCTAAAAATATGAGGTGTCTAACCACCATAATGATGTACAATCTGTACCCTATAAGAAAGATGACTATACTGACAAATGCCAGAGCCATCTTTCTCATGGAATTTAAGGAGAAAACCTTCATTGACATCAGTTCTCACATCTTTGATACTATAGTGGATGAGACTAGATCCACCTCAAGACCCAAGCTGATATTTCCTAGTCTTCTCATGAGGATTTTCAGAGAAAAGGGTGTTGCAATCCTTTAGGATATCAGTCCTTTGCCTCCTCTATTAGCCATAAACAAATTTACTCTCACAAGGATACAAAGTCGTCTTCCAGATGAAGAAGAGAAGGGTGTCCAAGAAGAAGGTGATCCAATGGAGACTAAAGCAAAGGCTGCAGGACCATCTTCCACACCAAGAAGAAGAGTCAAGAGAAGCAGGGCTTCTACTTCATCTGCTGCACCTCCTGATGCATTTCAGATCATCCTGGAAAGGCTTGATGAACTCAGAGAGGTTCAAAACCAGCATACTGAAAGGATGACAGCAATGCAGGATCAGCTGGATGTACTTTCAGCCAAGTTTGACAGATTCACACCAACCAGGAGCAGTGACCCTTTGGCCATTCCGGTCAAAAAGGGGAGATTTTTTGGGCCAGCACTTGAGAGGGAGTGCTTATTTTAGGGGGAGATTCATAATCATATGTGCTGTTTTAGTTATAGTTTTGTTACTTTGGTTTGGTTAACCATTGTTATTATAGGTCCTAGTCTTGGTTTGGATTTAACTCATAACTCTTGAATGTTTTTAATACTTGGTTTATTTATATATTGATGATGTTATTCAATTAATTCAGCATATGTTCTGGTTTATCTGTTTGTACCCATGTTGCTTATGTAAGCTTTAAGGGTTTGGTTTTATGCACACTTGTAGGCCTTTGTGGTTTGTGTCATGCTTTATGCAGCCTTTGTACTTTGTTAAATCAGTACTTCTAACCTAATGTTATGCATTCCTTTTTAAGTACTGTCATTCTTGTGCTCGTGTAGGATTTTTCCTAGATGCACATACTTCATGTATTGTGCATTGGTTGAGTGTTGGTCATTCAAGTGATTTGCCTTGTGTTTGTCATCTTGAATGTCCGAATGTTCATTCCAAGTGTGAATGAGCATTGTGAATACTTGGTTATAGTGATTGCATGTTTTAGTCTTGCCATGGTTTATTGCTTTACTCCATTGTGCTTGATCGCATTATACTTGCTCCATTTGCATTACAAGTTTTCTGCATACAATGAACTTATTGTGTTGTTGTGTTTCAGGAGTTACTTATTCTTATGGTTCTAAAGCTTCACAGATTCTAGAATTAGGTGTGAGTGAGTTTTCCAACTGTTCCCAACTCACGCGTTAAGTCTAGAGTTTGTTTTAGAGTTTTGTCACGGAATAGCGAAAGGGGGACATTGTAAAGTTAAAATTTATCAATCATCTTGTTGGCTTTATTCCGTGTCAATTTACTTGTAATTTAGCACTTAGTAACCCTGTATTTAGGTGGGATTCATGTAAGGGTAGTGTGTAAAGAGAGTGTGAAGAAAAGCTCAAGTATGTGCAAGAAGGCAGAGTTTCGCGGCTAGGACTCGCGGCTGACTCACGACTGGCAAGCCGCCAAATGCAGGCACGTGAGATGCACACAGGAGAGCTAAAGGGTCGCACCAGCTATCGCACTACAGAACAAAAGTCTCAGGCTGGCCAGGCCGTTACTTCGCGACTTGGACAAGCCGCGAGGTCAAGCCGCCAACCAGCCCTGTTTGGCAAAAACTGTCTCTTCGTATTCCAAACACACACCACTATATATAGACCCTTATACCCACTAAATTGAGAGAGTTTTCAGAGAGAATTTTGTGAGAGAAACTCTAGAGAAAAACAAGATTGCCTTATCCCCAATCTTTACCTTAGAGACTCTACAAATTCCTCTACTCTCTTCCTCTCCATTGTTACATCATTGAGAAGTCATTGATCAAATCCTTATCTCACCACACCCACGTCTGTGAGAATATTCATTTGGTGCTATGGGAAGCAGTTTGGAAGGAACCAATATACATTGGTTGATGCTATGGTATAGTAGCAGAATCCGGGAAGTTAAAGAAGAAATAGGTTCGGCATAACCTCGTTGGAACAAGAAGCTTGATGGGCTTAGGTGCTTGGGTAGATTAGACTTGGAGGGTCTTCTGCTGTTCATGTATTCCATCTACATTCTTTAGTGGATTATTTACCGCTTGGAAGGCGGCGGAGAGGTTTTACGCCAAGGGCTTCGGTTTCCTCTTTGATAACACATCGTGTGTTGTCCGTGTGTTTGCATCTTCCCTTCCTTTATCTTTGCCTTATATTTACTGCTGTGGACGTGTTTATATTTGGCTTAGATTAGTTATCAATTCTGTGATTGGCTTATGTTCATATTCCGTACATTTATTGTTTGATTATAAACTTGAATTGATATTTTATAATTTGGGGTCTAAACGTTTAAGGGTGTTTCTTACACACTTTGAACTTTCAACTTAGTATTCCCTGCAAACTAATTCACTGGTTTTGTTTTGCCTAAAATCAATCATTTTCATGAAGCTACCTTAAACAATTAATTCTTGAATTGTTATTGTTAAATCATCTGAGTAAGATCGTCCTTCATATGAATTTTAGTTGAGTTAAAAAATAAATATTGTTAAGACTACCAATAGATGTGTTGTGTGTGGATCCCTAAACCTTAGCGCCTTAATATTTTTTTTTTCTCAATTTAAATTACCTTTATTAAACCATCAAAAATCTCTTCAATTAAACTTTATTATTTTAGTTTTATTCTCTTGTGGTTTGCTAATCAATTACTTTTTTCCTGTGAATTCGACCTTGAACTTACCGAGTTGTTACTTCACGACAATCTTGCACTTGGGAGCATTATTTAAGTTGCATAAAAAAGAGTTGACAATTTCGGATGGGACAACATATAAGCACTTTACTTTGTCATACACAAATGAACTGAGAGAGACGCATGACAGAAATGCTTAAACGTGTCTCTTCATTTCTCAGTTCTCATCTACATCTTACAATTCTCTCCTCGCAGGGTCATAAACTAATGGGACAAGTCTCATTATTATTACGGGGATAGCAAAACGTGAATCATTGTAATAAAATCCAATATGACTATATACGTGTGCGCGCGCGCGTGTGATGATGAATGATGACAAAGATTGAGTTTTATTCCCTCTAAATAATACTGTACTTTCAATTAACTAAAACAAGAAAATTAGAAACTGAAAAAAAAAAAAAAAAAAAATTATCACCATCTATATCTCCTGAGAACAAAAGCAAAAGTTAAAAGGACAGAAGGACTGGGAATCATCCATTACCGTTAAAAAACAAGATAAGGTGACAACGTGGGTCACAAAATTGATGGTGATATATCTCCTAAACCCCAAAAAAAAAAAAAGGAGTTCCCTTTCCTACAAGATCTTTGCGCATTATATTGGTGACAACATGAGATTGACATGTCCTAAAATGGCCACATATCGATCCTGTGTCTCATTCAATACTCCTAGACGAAAGTCTCACCCAAAAAAACACATTCAAGCTAGTATAGATGACATTTTCAATATCCCAATAATAATGAGGTTGAGAAGATTGAGTTGCTTCGTATGTTGCTGACCTTGTGGGCCAAGCATGACAGCTCGCATTGGCTTATTGTTGGAGAAGAGCTATGGGATGGAGGTACCCCCTAAGGGCAAAGAGGAAGGCAAAGGACTCTTCTGCTGCAACCCTACAAAAGCAGAAGCATTGTGACTCGCCAAGGTTTGACTGATTGTTGAAGCAGGTATATGGGTGCCTGGATTAGGTGCAGATGGAGGGACGTAAGCCCTCAGCAATCTGCGTATCAAAGGAGAGAGATTGTGACCATCAAAAGCCTTTTGGGTGATTGTTAATGGAGGGACTTCATGTTGCTGTAGTGACCCTAACAAATGGTTTTTGTTCCTAGCATTTTGTTCTTCTGCATGTAAGATTCTGCTGCTAGCCTCATGTGCATGGGTGCTCAAAAGAAACACTGTTGTGATTATTATCAGAAGCATCTTTGGATAGAAGCAAAGATATTTATGAAAAATTTGGTGAAGAACAAATGCCAATATATATCATTGGGCTGGTATGTAATGAGGAACACATGTAATCAAGTGAAAGATTTTAACCCCAAAACAAAAAAACAAAATGATTGAGAAATGTGGAATAACTTGTTGTCGCTAAAAGGTGTCGACAATTCAATTTAGAAGCATGAACTTTTTCTGTGATTGGAGATAGCTAGTTTGAGCATAGGAGAACTACTTTTGGAACAGGGGAGGGCCATGACACCCTCCCATTCTTAATTTATTTTTTAAAAGAAAATAAAGATATTTAGTAATTTAAAGTTTGAATTCACAAAATAATTATATTATAACCAAGTATATATATATATATATATGACTGCATCTAAAAAAAAAACCAAACAAACAAAAACAATTACTTTTAAGAAATCTTGAAAAGCTTATTGATAAATAAAAAATAAAAATAAAAATAAAAAATTCTCTAGAAGGTTGATACCAGAAAGACCTAAGTGTCACATATATAGTTGTCCGTTGTCACCTATTGCCAACTCACTCACAGCAGACCACCGACAATGAGTTCTTCATGTTATTGAGTAAAGAAAAATGTTAAAAGTAATACTAATTTTATTATATAAATCTTATAAACTGGTGTAATAATGAATGTGATTAGTGAGTTTATATTACCTAATAAATTTTTTTGAGATGTATATAATTACCTAATATATTGAATTATTTTTTGGTAATTAGTAACAGGTCAGTTTATAAGGTCTATGTAGTAAATTTTGTAATATCTCTAACATTGCTCTTAAGTCTTAAGTAAATTAAATACTCATAGCTAGAATCTAAACTTTGGATATTGATATAGTAACACTCTTGAAACATGATATTTTTATGTTTAGTGTGCTCTTCGTGAAATCATCATTTATTCTTTTTTCCTATTTTTTGCTATACTAATTGATGTTTTAGTAAAAAAGATTTTATAAATGAAGTTTTTAGTGACTCATTTCAAAAAAAATGTGTTGAAATAAATTATTGATTTTTTTCTACAGTATTTGGTTCTCATTTATTAATTCAATTTTTAATCTTAGTATATCTTTTATTAAAAATCTTAGTAATTATATATATATATATATATATATATATTTTTTTTTTTTTTTTTTGCTGAATGAAAGGGGAGGCAGGGGTGACTATGTGTGACTCACCCCCTTAGGCGTGACCATAGGGACACCCCCCGCTAAGGAATATTGGATTGAATCATAGCTACTGTAATTGAGGTACTACAAACCTCACCCTAGCACTCCAAGAGAGCTAGCAGTAAGGTGCAATGCATGAGTGCTCCCACCTCCCATCCTCGGTACCCGCCAAGGTTCGAACAAGAGATCATTGCACATGAGTGCAGGATCCTTACCGTTAGGCCACCCCTCCTAGGGCCTTAGTAATTATATTTGACTCCAAAGAAAATTCCAAGTTTCATTGCTAAGGATCCTCTTTATTCAACATAATTATTCATTTGTGTTGATTCTATAGGACAAGATATCAATTGTAATCAATTTGTAAGAGTCTTAGTGAGTCTTGAGTTTGTTTAAAATCCAGTTCTAAGTCCAAGGCAATAACAAGATTCAAGCTCAAGAAGAAAACAAGTTTCTATATTCTCAATACCAACTCAATCAATCAAGAATCACTAATCTCGATCAATCGGCCATCATCAAGTTAGGGTTTTGTAGTTTTCATGCCAAGGTATAAAAGTAACCCTAGGATTCCACTTTTGGAGAGTCATGTGGGGTATACAAGCAATAAGAGATTTCCAAACTCTCTTAAAGCAAAAACCGGAGATCAAAGTATACATTTCTGAAGATCCCATAATTAAGGTGAAGTTGTCGCATCCGGTTAACAAAAAGTTGTTGGAATGAATTTTCAAGTAGACATTTGAAGTCGTGAGTAATGTGCTTACCATTTAGGTAGAAGAGTCTATAAATTCAAAACTACGTGATCACATTACATTGATTTGATGTAATTAACTAAGACTTGCACATCTACTTGATGTAATTGAGGTTTGGACATTTGGACAAACCCCCCCCCCCCCCCCTTTAGTATCGTTAATTATTTTATAGATGTGAATTCATATTTTACCCATCAACAAAATAATAAGATAAAAAGTTGTCTTTTCTATTTTTTTATACTATTTATTCTATAAGATTCTTATTTAAAAGCATATATAAATAAGACCTTTAATCACAATTAATGAATTGTTGAAACTAATTTATTAAGTTTAAAACTTATTTTGTAATTTTCTGAACACTCAATCGTTTTTATAGATCATTATCAATATATAATATATCTAAATATTAAATATATTTAATTTATAGATCATTATCAATATATAATATATCTAAATATTTAATATATTTAATATGGTGGGTTTTCGATAGAAATTGAAACCCTTTTATTCTATGATACACCCAATACTTAACCTCATCTAATTAGGTTATTAAATACTAACTCAAATCCTTTATATTGTAAAAACTCGAAGCAGTAATACTGGGATATGCAAATAAAAAACATTTTCTGGATAAACTTCACGACCGGGCGGTCTTTGTAATGGAAGAGACATTTGGCGGGAAGCACAGCCATAAAGCCATCTAGCGTCCCAGCGTGGGCCAGCAATTGCACCATGCACACAAAAACTTGTTATATGTTTACTCACCAATCACCATGCAGCAAATGTCTTCATTCCTCACATGGGAGCTTCGCCAAAGCTGTCTAAATTCCATGGATCTTATCTCCATAAAGAACTCTTACCATTTAAAACTTGATGGGCATATATCTCAATTCAGCATCAAATGATTGAGATACTTAAGACAAATTAATGTCCACACCGAAAGGTTACCGCGCTGCCTGCCATCCCATGAGCAGAAAAGTTATTGGTCCCTCGTAGATGATAGGTGCAAAGTGCAATCAGTTCTTTTTCACCCAAAATAATGTTAATTATCTCTTTGGTTAGAGCTTTTTCATCTTAGCCTCTTCCTCAGATCAGGAGCTGTGTTCTTCTTTCTAATGGCATCCTAGCCTTTGTCCTGCTTGTTTGTTCTTAGTTTTCTTGCATCAGTTGCTATCAGATGCTTTTGTTTTGCTCTGTTGCTTTCTTTGTGTCTTTCTTTGTTCGATTGAATGATCCAGTTCCCTACCTCGTATGCTGTTTCAGTGTTTCACATGGAATTGTGTGGGGTTCTGGTTTTTTTCTGCTTTTGGTGTCATTAGGCCTTGCATGTGGGCCTCTCAGTTAGCTTTTGCCATCTGTAATTTGCTTTTCTTTTCGTTCTTGATCCGTTGTTGTCTTTGGCATTAAAGGGGCTTTTTGTCTCTCTTCGATATTGGGCCGGGCTGAAGTAAATGAGCATATGCCCACAGTCAAATCCAGTAAGTAACACACAGGAATTTCTTTTTTTTCTTTTTTCTTTTTCTCTTTTTTGAGAATCCGGATCAAATTCAGTAAATAAAAAAGAGGACTTTTTGCGAAGTAGGATGACTCTTTATATTTAACTAGCTTGTAACTTCATGCATATGTATAAATACACTTTTTTTTTTAAGAGAATGTGCATGGATATACTTAAATATATACAAAAAGATGCATAGTATCATTCTTATATATATAATTTAAATACTATTAATAGTCATTTTTATATCTTATTAATTCCTTAAAAAGTTTTGTTCGAATATTATTAGGTATAAAATATAAATTGTCCATATTTTTTTTTATTACTTCTTAATTTTTGTTATTGTGAAGCACTTTTTATTTTACAATTCATTTATTCTAGACTCTTTGATTTTTGTACTCAATAATTCACTTGAATTAATATTTATGATGTAGTCTCATATATGATTGTAAAATTAATAAATAAAACTCTCTCTAAAAATAAATAATTAAAGACACATAGCGCAAAATTGGACTCTAATTTGAAATTTTAATTGGACTTTTTCTAAGTTTTGCCTATATATATATATATATATATATATATAGATAGATAGATAGAAAAGAGATGATGCATTATTGATAAAATTCTAAGTGTAGATTATATTAGCAATGTAAGATTTATAGCATACAATGTTATATTATGTACAATATTGTATACATTTGTAGAACAATTATGTACGTGCATGTGCATTCGGAATTATATATGTTGGTACATTTTAATATTAATTGACAAATAATTGAGATATTTATTTTTATATTATTTATTTATATTGTTTTTGTGTTAATTGAAAATGTACAGGAGTTTTAGATATAATGGAGAGTTATTGTATTAGAATTATAACTACAATCTTTAATTTTAGAAACTCCTACCATTAAAATAATAAGATACGGTGATAATGCTCATTTTTCTTTAATGATTTCCATGAGTCTATATGTGCACCATTCTTCATATGTTGATAACAATACACATATGTCTATATTATAAAAATATCTATATATGTAAAAAACGATTTACAATTATTCATAATTTTGAGAATGGTTGGACAAAGAATGGTGTTCTTCTAGTGGAGTTTTTGCTCTAGGAAGTAGTGCAAATTCATGGAGCCTACAATGTATGTGGCTGAGCTATTGTATCCTAAGCGTATCGTGCTAGTGAATCTATTGCACCGGATTGAGATGTATCTTTGATATTTTTCCGCGATGATGCTAAATGCCTAAAGTGAGTGTCGCACCTCAACCAAATCATGTACCATGATGATATCTATCTTATTATTCATATCATTAAAACTTTACTTGCTCATTATATTTGAATATTTATTTGAGTGATTAATATAAGAGCATTCCTATCTGGAAATGTCATCATATCCTATTTTACTATCCCAAAAAGCTATTTTATCAGTTATACAATACCATTTTATAATACACCTAATATCCCAACTTTTATTTTCTTATACAACACATTAAAATAATATATCTTCACAATAAAATATATTTTTTCTCTCTCTAATTTTACAACACACCCAAAACTTTCCCATCACTACCCACTAATCCACCACCACAGCACCACCCTGATCCACCATCAACAACACAACCACCACCTTGATCTACCACATCAAACCCATGAGCTCCACCAAACCATAAGACTCACAGAGTTTTGATTCAAAGGGAGAGAGAAAGACAAAAAAAAAAAAAAAGAAGAAGAAGAGAGAGACAAAAAATGAGCTCCACCAACCCATGAGACCCAAGCCGCTGCACCCCCATAACCTCCACCACACAGCCCATAACCTCCACAACCCACCGCCACACGACCCACACAGCCCATAATTTCCACCACATGACCCACCACATAGCCACTACTTGACCCACGGCATCCAAACCCACCACTTGCTTCACGCCTCCAAACCCACCATATGACCCATGGCATCCAAACCCACCATCTAACCCACACACGACCCACACAACCATAACAAACCCCAAACCCCCATTAAAGAATCCCATAGAAGGAGAGAGAGAGAAGAAAGAGTTTCTACCAAGATAGTTTCGGCCACCTCGGCACCACCCTGATCTGCCACATTAGCCACCACATCAAACTCATAAGCTCCACCAACCCATGAGACCCACAATGACTTGATTCAAGGGAAGAGAGAAAGAGAAAAAGAGGTGAGAATCAAAACTGAAAAAGAAGAGTTGATGAGAGTGGGGGAGGAATTGAATGAGAAAAAAAAAAAAGGAGATGAGAGTGACCAGTGAGAGAGAGAGAGAAGTTGATAAAGCAAACAATGAAAACGAATAGGATATTAACAATTTGTTTTACAATTGAGCTATAGTGCGAATCTACATTTAGAATCGTATTGTAGCACAATTGCAAATTTTTTTGCATTACTCAGATTTTACAAGTTCAGATGGTGTGGGAGTTTTGGGTTTTTATGCTAAATTGAACCAACATATGGCATATGTCATTGCCAATGTGAATGCTTTAACAAATGAAAGTTTATATAATTTGTTGCGAGCTTGTTACATATTTATGAATTATGTAATTTTGTTATTTTTGAAACGTGGATCCAACAGTATACAAGGTAGTGGAGGCAAGTAAAGTGACAGACTCATTGACAAAAGGCACCTCCGGGGAGTTTTTTGAGCTTTTGGTAGTGTAACAACTCTGCATTATTGCAATTATAGTTTCATGTTTCCTCCAAAAGTTTTTTTGTTAGGATCTTTAGTTGTTGGCTTAATTTCATGACAATTTGGAAGTAATTTCTTCATTGTATTCATGTAAGTGTGTGGGTTTAGATTTGTATTGGATTGGTGAGGTCCAAGTGCAGGAAATTGAAGATCACATCTGCATAATCTTGTTCGTACGAAAATGAAGCTGTCAAGCAAATTGAGATCTCTATCTTCCCCTACAAAATTGTCACTTCTGTGAAAGATACTGAAGCCAAGAGGTAGCATCTAATCTATTGTTAGTTTAAAGATTAGTTCTTTTATTTAAAGTTCAAAAGGGTTGGATCATTTAAAGACGACAGCAAAGTATAAAAATGGGAACCTTTAGCTTTAAAACTGGGAGGCAGTGACAAGGCAGCTAATTTGTCATATACTAGGTGATGTGGACATGAAGCTACCATGGGTTAGCTACATAACTTGAAATTGGTTGACTGCCACTAGTTTCTTGAGGAGTTAGGAACCTATATCATGTAGAAACCAATGGTAAGTTAGGTCCTGGTATCACTTATCTATTGGCAGGAAATTATTCAAGCCTTTTGTATAATTGTCCTTCCTTTATAAGCCACAATAAAAGTTGATAGTGAAATGTTTGGCCAAGTACTTACTGGCTAAGCTTTTTCTAATTGACACTTTGAACCATTATTACCTCAAATAAATACTAGTTATAGCATAAGTTCCATAGATTCTTCCATACTCCTCCAACATATATAGGACATAGGCCTGTTAACAATTATAGCATATAAGTTCCCTAGTGTCAGTGTCTTGTAAAGTCTTTATTACCTCATTGCCTTGGTGCAATGCAATTATCCTTCCACTATAAAGTCAGTGTCCCTCTTATAGGTACAGGACAAAAATATTTAGCTTATCTAAGACCCAACATAAAGGAGCATCTCTTTTTCATACTTGTGGTACTTGGATACAAAAATAATTCTGACACAAACATCTTCACATGGAAACTGATAACATCTTTGTATAATTGTATGAACAGTCTGTAAAAGAAAAATCAAATACGTTGTGGTGATTTAAATAACTAAATAGAACTTGCACACATGGGCAATAATGATAGTATACTAGATATATTTGAAATACATCTACACCACTTGATTCCAAGGATAGTCAAGTTAAAATTTGAAAGGCCAAATTGTAGTAAGATTTGGCCACCATTTTCCTTCAATAGTTCATCAAAATGAGAAAATCTTGGCTGGGTAAAAAGAAATTGCCTATGGCAGGGTAGGCAAAGTATAAGGACACAGTTTCAGGACATGTTAGTCTCACCAGTTCATAACTTAGGAAAGAAGATGGCAGAATTCTATAAGGGAAATTTCAGAATACCAAAGAAGTGTTTATAAACTACAATGCAGAAGCATCTCACATCAAAATTTCAAAAATATTTGCGTTGTTCATACTAATATCAGGTATCCACCAAGAATTAAAAACAGGGGAAACAGGGGTGGAAGAAAATCTTATATATTATGAAGAAACTCATAATACACTTGCTTCCTGAAAAGTTTGGAATGAAAAGTTGTGTCAAGAACTTCCCTTAATACTAACAATGAGCTGGGGCTCTATATATAAGTTATTAGACTCTCACTCTCCACAAAAGAACTGCATCCAATTTAAAGTGCAAACCAAAGAGAATAGTTTTGATATGGCTGCTAATGCTGGAAAAAGATAAATAGTCATTATATGTGAATTGAATAAATTAGAACATCAAAACACCAAAAATAGATCAAATATTGAGCTCAAAAAACCATAACCAAAATATCAAATCATGGTTGATCAGAGATGTCCATTGCTTCATTGAAACAATAACATGGATGAAGTAGAACTTGAATGCTCAATGAAGTCCATCATCAACAAAATTCATAATATAGCATACTCTTACATTATCAAATTAAGGAAATATATTACATCTATGAAGAAACAGAAATTGAGTACACACATGTTTGATACATTAAAGTACTCCAAAATTGTACAGGAAAGACCAAAAACTGTTTTGTTTTATTATTTACTAGAAAGCTCATTTTGTTGCTGGATGTACAAATTTCACTAATCTTTACAAAGAATTCTTCCTGCTTTTCATTTCCTGCTTATCAACAAACTCAATGATAAAGAGTGGGACATACAAAAGGACAACAGATTAAGCTATGTTAAACAATTGCAAATTATTGTGATTGAAGCTGAGCCCGTCGGTTCATTCTAGCAATGCTGTAGTCATAAGCACGAACCAGCCGTTTCCTAAATCTTCTAAGGTCTAGTCTTACATTTTGGCCGTCAAGATAGATATTCTTTGTGAATTCCCAACCCTTTTTGTTCAAAGTCTCTGGATCTCTTAGAACAATATCATTTTTATCGTATTTTTCATACAGTGAGCTCTCTTTAGGAACAATTTCATAACCAATATACTTCAAACCAAGCTTCCTTGCAGGTTCTCCATAATATGTCTCCGCTGCCCAATCAGTTCCAAGTGGAATAATTTGAATAAACACGGATCCAGGCCTCATAAAGAGAAAATGAGTCATGGCTGCCCCATGAACCCCAATCATTACATCACTTGCATTAAGAGCCCTATAAATCTTTGCCAATTCTGATGTTCGGTCAGGCCTCAAAACATTGACTCGAAACCCAATCACCTTTGCCATTTTCACCAATAAATTCTCATTAGTTACCGCCCTAGATCCATTTCGAGATAAAATAACTAGTGTAGGCTTCCCTGACTGATCCTCTTGCTCCTCCTTTACAACGTTCAATGATGTTTCTGATGTTGGGGATAAATGAAGCATCTTTTCCAGCTTCTCTTTTGCTTCTCGCTCCTCATCTTGGATCAAACCACTAATCCGAGGCCAATAAGCTTGGTCTAAATGACTACGAAAATCAACAATGCTCTTATTCCCCTCCATCAATGAAGAATCCACAGTAAGCTCATCATGGATTCTCAAACCAACAATGGCTTCTGGGAAGCAATGGACTCTCTTGTCCCCACTAAAATCAATTGCTGGATAATCAGAGAATTGAGAAAGTACATCTCCATACTTCAAAATCCACCAATCATGATATTCAAGAATGACAAACACAACCTTCTTGTTAAAATGCTGGGAAGTAATGAACAAAGGCAGAATCCCATCATTGAATTCATGATAAACGTTGCCCGTGTAACCTCCAGTTGAGAAGAACACAGCCGGAACATCATGCCGGACATCACAATGATGATTAACACCAGAATGCTCTTTCTTTGCAATAAGGTCTAATTCATCAATGGTGTCCATAGTACCCTTTTCCCATTTTCGTGTATATGGTCTGATCTTTTCATGCTGGATTACCTCATCTCCCTCTTCTTCACCATAACTAACAAAATCATTTTCGTCTCTTGAGGTGTAAAGGAAGATTGAAGAGGAGGAAGAGTGTGTTCTAACATCCCCTTTCATGACACAAATATCAGAACGAATGCTGCTCCTATCACAGCATATTGTTCCTGCATATACATAATAACAAAAAGAAAAATCACTAATTAAAACCCATACATGTATTACAGAACAGTAACAATAAAATTAGTATCTTTCTAAACTTTAATAACAGTTCATGATTATATTGTTGGATCAAACTCCATCCAAAAGACAAAAATCAGCCCCTGCTCTGTTGCTGAGGGCTAAAGAGGTGGGGTATGCGAGGGGGTCCCAAATCCCAAATTAAAGTCACCAAACCTTAAACAGTTAAACACACAGCCAACATACAGCCATTTAAGATTAAAATTAATTGTTCTCACCTACCAAATGGAGATTATATTATGAGGGTTTTATAATCACAGGGTCAAATCCTTTCCAGTACATCAATACTGTTGGATAAACTTAATTCCAGATTGGGAAATTTAAAAAAACAAAAAACAAAACAAAACAGAAAGATAGTAGTACTAACCATTAGAAACTGAAGAACAAAGGGGAGTATTTGCACCCATATCAGCAAAGGGGTCTCCAAATGAATCTACAAAAGCCACAAATACACGTCAAGACTCGAATAAAACAGAGAAAACCGAGAAAAACAATAACAAACTAAAGGAAAATAAGGGAACTCATGAGAGAGAATAGCTTACAGAGTAGAGAGAAAGTGGAAACAGAGTTGAAGAAGAGGTGAGGAGCTAGTATAAAGGAACAAGAGAGAAGAGAGATGATGAGAAGAGAGAGAAGCTTTGGCCTTGCTCTCTTGTGAAAATAACCAGAGCCTCCACACTCCATGATGAGAACTTGAGACTCCTCATCTTCTTCAACATGTTTCTGACCTTTTCTGCAGAACTGGTGATGGTACCGATGATAGTGCACCATTTTCTATGTAAAGCTTTGATTTTTTTTTTTTTTTTCTTTTCCTTTCTTTTACAACTACTCTTTTTGCTTTATGTGATCAACCTTTTGAACTGGGTTTTGATTTTGAACTTTGAAGTGAACCCAAGAAGAGAGAGAGAGAGAGAAAGAGATTTATGTTATTTGAAGGTTTTAGACAGAAACCCTTAGAAAGAAAGAGAAGTGAGTATATACAAGAGAAGGGTTTTTCTTGGAGAGGAGAAAAAATACAAGTTGATATTTCTTGTAGTATAGTTTTATATGGGGTATTTATTGGGCTTTACTGTTTGTTCTTGTGAGAGAGAGAGAGAGAGAGAGAGATGAGAAAAAAGCTGGTGGAGAATGCTGTTGTGTTGTGGTTTGTGCTAGGTTGCTTCTGGGGTTGATGTATTCTCGTTGGAAGAGAGAATCAAATGGTGGGAGAGTATTGGAGCTGTCATACGAGAGTGCTACAGCTTTTGAATGACAAACATTTTTATTATAATTGTTTATAGTCAAATGCGTGTAAAGAGAGAAACTATTAACTTGAAAAGAGTTACGGATTCTCGGATGGCCCTTTGCCTAATGGGAGGTGGAAAGTAGGAACACAGGTCAAAAGCGACTGCTACACCTACGCGCTTCTTACACAGGTCAGGTGCAACCTGTCACGAGCGTATCCTTAACGAAACTAGCTTCTCCGATCTAACGAAACAAGGAAAAGTAATTGATTTTTTTAATAGTTTTTTATATTTATCGTAAATGAGATATTAAATTTTTTTATAAATTGTTTATTAATAAATGATCATGCTAACGGGTGTTTTTAAATCAATAATTAACAATTTATTTTAGAAAAATTTTGACACAACTTTTATGAAAAATGAAAAAAATTATCAAAATATTAATTGCTTTTTTTTTTCTTTTCCCATAAAAACTTTCTTTAAATAAAATTTTCTTTAAATAGATTGTTAACTATTACCTTAAAGTCATCTGTTAACCGGATCTTATGAAATGCTTTATTCTTCTAACTTGGTTCAAATTGAAACAGTTTAACTAGCTTCAACCATTGTTTTGGTAAGTGACATGTTATCTAATGTCAACTCCAACTATTTTCGATTAAATATTAGGTTAAGAGACTTAGGGTGAGTTTGGCATCAGTTATTATTTTTTATGTATAACTTTTAAAAACCTCATTTTTTTTCCCATTTTTTCTCATTTTTTCAAATTTTGTTAAAAAATATAAGTATATTTTAACACACTTTCAACAAAAAACTAGATAATATGTTCCTAAACAAACCCTTAATACTTCGAAACTACCTAACCCATTTTTATAGTAGTTTATGTTGAGACCTTGCCCTTCTCAACGTGGACAAGGTCGAGATCTTATTAGACCATGGAGGTCAATGTCTAGTAGGCTACAAGTAGTTACAAGAAGTCCCACGACCATGGAGATCAAGATCTCTCTTACCTTCATTGCCTTTTGCTACCTTTTTTCTCATCGTTGACTCTTTGCTTGAGAATACAACCATCGAATCCGTTGGCCCTCTCGACTATTAATAAAAAAATTTCTTAATTAATTTTTTCTTGTGTTTAATCAACTCTCTCTCTCTCTCATAAAAGATGGGATTTTAACACAAATTTCATTCAAAAATCCTGGTAACTTTTTAAAGAACAATAAAGCAAGTTAAACTACACATAAACATACTCTCTGAACCAATGTATGACAATTGCCCATCTTTTTTTTTTAAACAAACAAACACACACAATGAAAGGAAACGGGATTCTAAAATGAATGACTCATGATAGGCCCCAAAAAAATTTCTTCATAATCTTATTATTAGTATCCAGATATATAGATTAATGTTTGAAAACCCATTGAGCAACCAAACAATCTCTAGCCAAGTACAGATTCCTCATCCCACAATTAGTTAGGTAGATCCCCCTCCCCCCATAAATACAAATAGTTAGCTAGAAGATACTAAAAACCGTTGATGTTGTCATATTAAAATGTTGGAAAATACTAATTTTATGATTGGAAGCCATGCTTTGATTGTTATCAAAGTCCATCGCACAGAATAAAGCCCCAAACCATGTTACGCCAACTGATAGCCTTTTTAATGCTACGGCTGCCCATGGAAACAAGCTGTCAAAGCACACCCTCCACAAAATGATTTTTCAGTATAGAATAATAGAATCCTATAATTGCTGCATGGAGATGTTTCATTGTTTCTATACAATTAGGCAGTGGTGGTCTCAATTTATTTATTATTATTTTTTTGAAACATTGTGGTCTCAATTTATTAGAATAATATGAAAGTGAGCAATTTGTGTATGATATTTGTACCTGTTCAGCCTAATACAATTAAATGTGACTGCATGGAAATTGTAACATAGCATGGATTTAGTATATTGCTGTAGCACTTTTGGCCAAAAGGGTGGCAAAATTGCACGTGATAATTAATTTATTATTATGCTACAGTCCTATATGATCATACAGCTCAATTCAAATGTGCATGATACATTGGACATATGGTCTGAAAATGACATCTCATGCACCCATTGTTGTATAGTACTTCAGGTGTCTGATCATAGTTGATGGAATCCACACATTCTTGAGACTTACATGTGTTGAGACAGCCATGTATGCATGCATAGGATGTTGGAAATGGTTCATTCATGTAGCCTAGTTGATTTAAATCATCTTTTCGTAAGTTTCATTTAGTTCAACTGGTAAAGTTTTTTGTCTTCAAATAAGAAATTTGATATTCAAATCTCGTCTATACCAAAAACTAATTAGTGCCTTAGATTAATGATAAAAAGAACAATTATTATAGAGCAAACGCCATAATTTGAAATATTATCTATAAAAAAATCTTCTCTCGTTTAATTTTTTTTTCTTATGGCATAATATATCACTTTAAATTAGGAATAAGCAAAAGACAAGCTAGGGTATGATTAAGCCCATAACAGAATGTTTAAGAAAAAAACCCATAAAATATGTATGAAAAAGTGGGAAAAGTGAAAACTAAGAAATGATGTTAAATTTTTTTAAAAATCAATTAATTCAGCTCACATGTTGTGAACCTAGACATACTGAAAAAAAAAACGAGATGAATATTCATGGTACAATCCAATTGCAATAGTTTAGATATTGTCTAAATTATTTAATTGTCATTGGGTCACTGACTCACTTGAATAATTAGGATATTTTGTATCAATGGCTTATGGCTTGTTGTAATGTAATGAGATATGCAGATTCTAGCACAATCCTATGTGATACAACTCAATTCAAATGTGATGCAGACATGTGGTTTGAAAATTAAGGACATCTCATGCATCTTGTTGTATACATGAGAGGCTCTCAATTGAAGGTTGAATATACACATCCAATGCATTATGCGTTGGATGTCATGATGTTGGAGAAGATTATTTCATGTGGCTTAGTCCATTTAGATTTTCTCATATTTTTAGAATTTTTTTTTTTCATTTGTCATTATCTATTATTTTAGATTATGAATGAAGTCATAAATATAGACAAGTTGGAGTACAATAATTAAGCCCGTAACATAATGTTAAAAAAAAAAAAAAAAAAAACCCATAAAATATGTATTTAAAAGAAGAAAAAAAATACTGAGATATTATGTTAAATAAAAATAAAATAAAATAAAATCAGTCCATTCAGCTCACATGATGTGTCATTCTCAAAAAAAAAAAAAAAAAAAGTTCACATGATGTGAACCTAGATATACTCCAAAAAAAAAATATGAATATTCACAATACAATCCAAGTTGCAATAGTTTAGAACTTTATATTTTGTTTTTAAATTATTTTTATAGTCATTGTCACAGACTCACATGAAAATAACGAATAATTAGGAAATTTCGTATCAATGGACAATGGCTATGGCTTATGGTATGCTATTGCTAGCCCCACGCCAAGTTCTAGGCGCGTGAGAGAACGTGACCTCGGCAGTTTTCCACTGAAGCGTGGTGGCTTGAACCAAAAAAGTCTAGGCGTGTTTTTTAGAGTAGTTTGAGAATTGTTGTTTGTAATATTTTGAAATATGTGTGGATGAAAATGTGTATAAACGTCAAGTTCTAAGCGGGTGAGAGAATGTGACCTCATCAGTTTTTCACTGAAGCGTGGTGGCTTGAACCAAAAAAGTCTAGGGGTGTTTGTTAGAGTAGTTTGAGAATTGTTTGTAATTTTTTGAAATATGTGTGGGTGAAAATGTATATAGAAATATGTGTAATGTTGTTTAAAATGTAAAAATGTAAGTTTGAAATAAGATACCAAACCGGCCCTAAAATTGCAGGTATGTGTTGTGTCCTAATCTTAGTTATATCGCCTTGAGACCAACCAAAAAGACATATTTTTCTCACAAAAGAAAAAAAAAAAAAAAAAAACCATCTATATTAATATGAAACAAGAAAATCTATCTTTTGCCAAAAAGAAAGGGAAAAATACAGTGAAAAGTTAAAAGAGGGCGAAAGCAACATATATTTTGTGTTTGGAATTTGGAGCAATTTATTTTGTTTTTTATATTAAAAAAAAAGGTAAAATTATGGTTGTCTAAAACAATTTGTGAAATCATAAAAATATATACATAAAATAATGATAAAAATAAATTCAATTTTAAATTGAAACAAGCATTCATCAAGTGGTACTTGAAGAACTGGAATAATAGATAGGTGATGGTTCATGGTGCATTCCAAAAGTACTGCTCTTGGACCTTCCAATTAGGTTTTGGCTCTTACCTTTATTATTGTTATTTTTACCTCAATTTCTATGATTACCATATTATGCTTCGAGGAAATTTGAAGCAACTAGCCAACTACAATAAAAATGCACTAATTGGTGATGGTTCATGGTGCATTCCAAAAGTACTGTTCTTTGACCTTCCCATTAGGTTTGGCTCTAACCTTTATTAATTTTTGGGTAAATTGCATAGTATGCCTCTGAAGTTTGGAGTTGCTTAGATTTTATACTTTGAAGTTTGAAAATTTTGATTTTACACTCTAAAATTTGGTTCCGTTAGCAAAATCATACCCTCGGTTAGTTTTGAGTGTTATGTGACACGTCACTATGCTGACATTTTTTTTTAATGCCAAATCAACCCTTAAACAGAGCTGTTTTGTACAAAACTCACAACACACCCTGCAGATTTAATATGACACCATTTCATAGCTATTCCCAAACTTAAAACCCCATGAACAACTCATTCCCAAATCCCTTTTTTTTTTCTTTTTCTTTTTTTACAAATTTTGGCAACGCAGTATTTTTTTTTTTTTCACCGAGCACCCCATTGAATCATAGATATGTATTATATTATTTATCTATTTTTCAACGGAATCTTTGATCTCCATCTCTATCTCAAGTTCTCAACTTTACTTTTCTTTCTTCCAATTTTTGTTTTCATCCACTATCATCTTTTTAATCCATAACCTCATCCCAACCTCCAGATCTTAACTTTTTTTATTATTATTATTCTTTCTATGTTCCTCCTATTAATGTTGTCCTTTTCTTCTTTCTTCTTAGTTCCCATGCCGTTATTGTGTGCAGCTAAGGATGAGTAAACACTAAGGAATGAAGCAACCTTATGAATCATTGGCCCCAAACATATACGTTAGGGTAAACTTTCAAAATAAAAATTTGAGAGAAATTTTAACATGGTAAAATTTTTTTTTTTTTTTTTGTTAACTTTAAAATATGGGGTAACAAGTGTAAAAATATCCTAATAATAAAATGACAAGTTGACAGTTGCTTAAACCAAAAAATAGGTAGTCAAAAGAAACGATTCCATAGGAAAATGATTCTCAACATTTGAAATGTATACATTAGTTTAGATTAAAATTTATAAATTTAAAAGGGTATACAAACTACCACATCATTTAAAATTTTAAAATAACGTGGCATGTATGTTGTTAAATCTAAAAGACCTAAATTTTTAATTGTAAAAAAATTTAGATGAAATGAAAAGGACCATGCTCCCATGCTGTAAACATATTATTGTTGGGTATAGACATGTGAGTAAAGTCCTAATTGAATAATAATAAAAATAGTGAGTAGTTAATATAACATAATTAAATATGTACCCATTAAACTTATACATTTTGAGTTAAAATGTGTTTTTATACGTTATATTAATTATTTAAATGAGGTTTCCAACGTGTTTATCTCCCTAACAATTATTGTGTGCAGGGAAAGTCTAAACACGAAGGATGAAGCAACTTTATGATCATTGGGCCCGGACATATGAGAGGATAGATGCTAGCTAAATCATAAAGGACGTCACGTGTGCATTAGGGCTTTGAACTTGCCATTGGGGAGGCTAAAATATATTCAAAAATAGCGGGCAACAACAATGTGCGAATAAAAAATACAGGTCAAGGTATTGAGAGTCTGAGACCAGGACCATCATTGGCGGCGAAATACTGCAATTAGAAATCAAAGGTTTCACTGCTGCCCTACAACTTTGAGTCATTTGTCTATTCTATATGAACCTACCTTAGAACATCTATATATTTCTAAATTATTTTTGTAAGTACTCTCTGTCCGGAGTTGGGAAGAAGAGTAAAAGAGTTTTTAGGAATTTACTCCAAGTATTCCTCAAAACTTTTGAGGTTACTTATATATGACATCCTTTTTACAGTGGTGATGATTACTTTTTATCACTAAGTTAAAGATATTAATGGATTAATTTCATAATTTCATAATTTAGTCAAGATGGGTGTAATCTAATATCTTTTATTTGATAACATTGAGTTAACTGAAAGTTTGAAACCATACTCTTGAGGTAACTTAATTGTAACCAATTTTCATTCTCTAGCAATGTAAAATTCAAAGTCCATAAGATCTGAAGGTTTGATTTTTTTTTTTTTAATTTTTTTTTTTGGCCAAGTGAAAAAGAAAAGAATTGTAGATGAAGTTTATAGACTTCTAACAATCTTTAAACTTCAATGTAACTTAATATAAGTACTTACATTCTTAGTTTTTACAAAAAGTTCATGGATGCAACACATTAAGCTTTTGTCAACAATATCTGCCCCATTTTATATCCACTTGTGAACCAATTTTAAGGAGAACGGTCGTTGCAATATACTGGTAAAGATCATAGTGATCTTGCTAACAATTGTCATATAGTAACTCTAATTTTATACTTAATATTTAATATTAGCAAATAATTAAGAAAAAAAAAGGTTGAATATGGATATATTGTAAATTGATAGATCAAACAAGTTTGATTTGGTCAATAGCTTTCTGGCATTTTTTTTTTTTTCCAGTCTTGATTCTCTTGAATATCCTAGGTGCTTGACAACTCATAAGATTAAAATTTAAAAAAAAAAAAAAAAGAATAATAATAATAAGCATGAAATGGATTGGTCGATATGGTACAAAAACTGCCACTTCATGGTCCAATAGTCAAACATGAAACAACCAATTTAACTTGTTTACTAAAGTATAATATTAAGATAAAATAAAAATTCACCATTTAGGAAAATCAAAATAGAGAGCACGAGACTCTCAAAAAAAAAAATATAGAGAGCACGGGAATGATCAAGAAATATTTAAAATTTTCCTTTATGTATATTCAATATAAGGGGATTCCATGCATCTCTCGAGCCTTGAGCATATCTTTTTATTTATTTTACATATTTGGAAAAATAATCATATTCAAGAGCCTTGTCCATTCAAGGCTAAATTATTTAACATCAATCAAGGCCAAAGCGTTTGAATCTAAGCACATGTGAACCATGTGTTTAGTGTCAGAACTAAGAAGAGAACCCCATGCCTTCTCTTCATTCCCTTTCCATTTTGTTTCTTTTTAGAAAACCATTAGTGCCATGAGCAGATATATATCATTTGAGACAAATGATGATGGAGAAGCCAGGGATGATGTGGGGTTCTATGTTCACTTTGAACCCCATGATGAGATGGGACAGATTCTTTACCCCCCTCAAGATAGGAGATAAACTATTATAGCAATGTGTCATAGATCTTGATGGAGTTTAACCTATTTTTATTTAGGTTAATAAAATTTGTATGAATATAAGATAATCAATATGTTAAATTGTTAAAATTATACACATATACATACGTACAAGAAAGTGAAAATAATATTTTAAAATGTCTTTCCTATAGAAAAATGTTTTTTTTAATAATTTTTTTCCATATACATATAGTGCCATTCACAACTTAAAATTCATGTGAAAAAAAATAGTTCTAATAATTCGAATCAAAATTTTTTAAGATATGTCTATACAGTGTTTATAAATTATTTGAAAATGGTTTCCATTTTCTAATATTACCAGCGCATGGGAGAATGAGTATCTCAGCAAAAAAAAAAAAAAAAAAGGGATAATGAGTAAAACTTAAAACTTAAAGTGATAATAAAATAATAAAGAAAAATAGGGAGAAATTAAATAAAGTGACTATTATGGTCAATAAAAATAAATAAGGTGACTAAATATCCTCCTCCCCCACTTGTTGACGGTGTTGTAACTTGTAACACTTGAATTATTTAAATAAATAAAAAAGTCAGTGAGTTATATATATTTTGTTTAAAATTTAATCTAATTTAAAGTCAGTAATAACATAAAAGGCTTCATCACCTATAATTTTGATTTTTTTTTAAAAAAAAATTTCAAGTCCTTCAACACAATTCATAATAACAGTACAAGACAAGGAAATTGCTCAAAGATCTAAGACTTGAAAGATTAATAAATAAATAAATAAATAATTGTATTCAGATAAATTTATCATTAGCACTATTTTCTTCTGATTTTTTTTCTTCTTTACTTCTGAGTTATGAATTTTTTAAAATAATGTTGGTCTAAGGATCATAAATATTTAAGATGTATCAGTTTGATATAGAGTAAAGGGTGGAAATTTTTGAGAGTAGAACTGCAAATAACACCCTTTTGTGCAGAATACGTGTGCACGCAACAAGATCCATTTATTTGGAGAAAATGACCGTTGAAAAGAAGATGTGTTTAAGAACTCCTTTTTTTATTGTTATAGATGAAATTATCCATTTCAATCTCCAAGCGATTGGACCACTTGGGGGGGACTCACGTGAGAATTCTGGACAAGCAGACAATATATATGCATGATAGCAAATTTATTAGAAAACTATTAACGGCTACGCAATAAATTATAAATAAATATTAAGAAGCTGATTTTTAGGCTATAGCTTCTGCTTTCTTTTATAATCAATGGATCCTATATTATATTTGGGAATGACAACAGATTGGACTGGATGGACCACGTTGGATCATGGTATCTCATCCTCTTCTTAGGGTGAGAAAATCTTGTAGAACGAGAACGTGGCAAGACTTGGGTGGAAGCATTTTACCGTCTCTAATTGGGTAACCCTGTCAATAAAGAAATAGAAAGGAGGAGGAAAAGAAAGAAGTGATAGTGAGAGTGATAAATATGTTTCAGGAGATAGTCATAAAATTATAAATAAGATATGTATAAAAAATTAAATTATAATATAAATATATTAAATAAAAAATGTATAACTACTTGACTATATCCCAAGTTAAGTAGATCTATTTTTTTATTGGGCAAATTACAACTTACTCACATGTGATTTGACAGAAATTTAAGTTGTTTACTTGTAGTTTGAAATTTGACACTTTACCGACTTGATGTTTGATCGAATTTTAAGTTGCTTACTTATGATTTAAAATCTCATAATGCAAGTGTTTTGCTAGATTTTTTTTATTTTATTTTATTTGATCTTGTGTTTTTACGTTTTTTGTGTTTTTGAAGGAAAGAGACATAAAAAATGAGCATAATTACATGTTTAGCCTTGTTTTTAAACATAAATGGATTACAGAACTCTAAGTGGGCTAATTAACCTCAGGTGGATAAAGTGTTAAATTTTAAATAACATGTAGACAACTTAAATTTTGGCCAAATCACAGGTGGGTAAATTGTAATTTACCCTTTTTTTATTAAAAAAAAAAAAAAACTATTTGACTTGGGATAGGGTGAGATGAGACAAGGCAAACAAAACTCATTCCTATCTCATCCCCTCTTCAAGGTGGGGAAAATGTAGGACAATGCAGGTTGAGTGAAACAGAAAATTTTTGCCATCCCTCCCTATGTTCAAGTGTCCTAATAAACACCTTGAGGCCATCCCTAAAAAATTCCTTATTATAAATGTAAGGACAATGTTTAGCTATAAAATTGATTGTAACCTAAGGTTATAACCTTACTCAATAAAATAAACATTACTACATATTTTGAAAATCTAACCGTTGAATTGCATGTTCTTTATGTTATTAATATACATGTTAAATTTTGTGTTAATCGGATATTATTTACTATATCATTTATAAGCATATATTTTATACATAATTTTAAACTACAAAAACTTGTAATTTAAACAGTCTGTTGATGACATAGTTATTGATTTTTAATAATTTAAAAATTTTGCAAGTATTGAGAATATAAAAAGAAGATGTAATCTAATTGTGGATTTATCAAAATAAACCTCCAATAAAAAGATATTGAGTAAGGTTATAGGCTTAAACTACAACTAATTTTATAACTATACTTTGTCCTAAATGTAATTAACAAGTGAATTTGTGAAGCAGGCAGTGGATTAGTAATTAGTCAAGTACTTAAAAAATTTTAAACACCCACTTCAGAGATTACAAATTAAGAGCTACCACATGTATTTTCTTTCGTCGTTCATTACTAGCATAAAATTTACATATCTTAAGAAGCAACAAGTTGCTTAAATTTTACCAATTTTTTTTTTATTTCTTGGGTCTCCTTCAAAGAAAGTTAACTAATAATTAATATCATTTGTCAAATAAATAATTCAATGTGATAAATTGACAATAAATATGGAAGACAAGGTAAGCATGGAAGATAGCGCTTAATTACATATTGTTAATACAGAAATAATCCAAGTCAAATTAAAATAAAAAATAAAGAGATAATCAACAATAATTTTAATTTTTTACACATTCTCTACTCTTACCCTCGTTGGCTCATGAAGTGCTAAATTTTGCTTGTAAAATGGATGATTATTCATATTCAAAGAAATGTTTATTTACTTTAGGAAGTAAGGACTAAGAACTATAAACATTAAATTAAATAGTAAACAGAATCTTATAGTTCAATTAATTAATACTTCCTATTCAAATTTTTACACCTAATGTTAGATTTTTTTTTTTTTTTTCCTTATCTTTTTACAAATAAAAATCATTTTGTCAGAGCACCTTGAAAAGGATGACCCATGATTTCGGCCTTTTTTTGTATGTAAGAAAAAAAGAGAAAAGGACAAGCACTTGATCGGCGCCAACCCTTTAGGCTTTAATATAAGTGTGGATATTAAGTCACTCGCGCCTCTGTTTAGTCAATTCCCTAATCTCTCTTTTTTCACATATTGGAATTTGGAATTCAATTCTTTCGTCAATAATATGTTTAACCTGGTGCAGTTTTTGAAGAACAGAATCTATCGAAATTTCATTTTCAGACATCCTGTACATGCATAATATTGATTAATCCAATTCCATTAGCCTCCACTGGATGGGGACAGTTTTGAGTTGAGGTAGGTAACGACAAAACCTAAACCCAATCCCATAATTTACACACTAGACTAGAATAAGGTTGCAGATGATGATAGCATTATAAGGGTGAGTTAATTCTCTAGGGCTCTTATATCCCTTGTAGACTTTTACCATATTGCATACTATTTGAGTCTGTTGAGATAACATGAAGTTCGATTATGCTTAGTGGAGGTTTGTGTGTGTGTGTGTGTGTGTGTGTGTGTGTGTGTGTGTGTGTGAGGTGCCCATATTGTTGTAGACTAATGTCATGGTGATTGAAATTAAGAGGAAAATGTCAAGATGAACTCATGAATCATGATGGTGTCCCATTCAATGCCATTATCCTCAAGGCAATGGTGGTCATTTAACGTCCTTTAGGAGCCTGAGACAATTGACCATAAAGAAAAACTATAATTAACCTTGGAAAGAATGGAATGACACTTGTTCTTTGATAAAAAGAAAGCGATTGCGTTGTTAATGCGTCCCATTATATTTATTTATATATGTGAGGAAAAAATTCACACTGCTTAAGACATATTTAGCTCATATGAATTGAATAGATCTTGTAATAGAATAGTTATTTAAGTAAAGTTAATGAATGCCTAAACAAATTGGTTTAAGAATTAATTTTAGAAATTTTTTATAGTAAAAGAAAAATTGAACTTTTTTTAGAGCTTTTTATATTTCACATGAAAGTGGTATTAAAACTTTTCTTAAAATGATCTATTAATAAATGTTCTAAGGGTACTTGTTAATCAGAACCTTCATATAATGTTACCTATTTTCTAAGTTGAGGAGTAACTAGTATTATTTTTTGAAAAGTGTTGTAGTAGATATTACTTATTATGCCTTATAACTTTAAAAATAAAAGTATCTAAAAAAAAAACCCTCTCTTCATGCATATATAATAATTAAAAAAAAAATACTCTCTCTCTCTCAAAACAAAAGTCATAAAAAAACTCATAAGTTTTATTTGTTCATCAAGTTTTTGCCTAAACACGTTTATAAGTTTAATTTGTTCATATTCTTACCCTTATTAAATAAGTAAAAAGAGGATATCCACTTTTTATGAGTTTATTTGTTTATGTTTTTTAAGGAAAATTATTAGGTACTCTTGAAGTACCATAAGTGCGTATTCCTCCCTCTCACATAAATAGTGGATCCCATCATGCATTTAATTAGTAGGACCTATCATTCATGTGAGAGAAGAGAGTACGCATTTATGGTATTCCGGGAGAACACAATAATTTCCCTTTAGGCAATTATAGGCAAAACATCATTTACCTTTTTGTCATAATTATCATTCATGAGTTTTTTTTTTTTTTGAAAACATATTATTTTATGCAATTTAGTGGATAGATTTTGATGAACACTATGAAGAACTATAAGTGGTATATTCCCTAGAAAGGATCTTGGTAAAAGGGAATTTAGGATATTTTTATTTTTTTTATTTTTTGATACGTAGGATATTTTTATTACTTAGAATGGAAAGAGAGATATTTCGTGAGTAAAATATTATCATAATCTTTTATTTCACATGAATAATTTGTCTTACTATAAATTTAATTAATGCTACTATTATTTGAAAGGATATTGTACGACATTATTATAATCACCGAGTATTTTAGAATTACCACAAAAAAAAAAAGAAAAAAAAAAAAAAAGAAGAAGAAGGAAAAATTCATTGAGGCAAAGGACAATTCTAGGCTCAAATATAATTTAGGGTGTGTTTCAGGCTCAAATCAACCGACCCAGCCTGAATAGTATGAGCTTTATTTTCATTCAAAGCTCAGGCCCAAAAGACTGACCTACTCTTCCTTCAATTGTATACTGTGGTAGCTAAATACAATTATGTCGTTTAAAATTTGTGAAGGCAAGAGTCTGAGTGAAAAGCAAAGCCCAAGCCCAATTTAGCCCTGCTACTGGGCCTAGTCCACGTTGAGCCTAGGCCTCCCTCATCTACTATTGTTCTTATTTTTTTTAATTTTGCTTAATGAAAAGCAAAGCCCAAGCCCAATTTAGCTCTGCTACTGGGCTTCTCCACAGCTACATAGAAGACCCCGGGTAAAGAAAGCAAAAACAAAAAATCTTCTTTAAGCTTTGGCATACATTTTTTAGTTGTAACTTGCAGGATGTGAAGAGAGATGGGGATGACTAAAGTTTGTGTTTGGCATCGGCATAAAAAGACGGTTTTTTATTATTATTTAGTTTATTTTTGTTATTATTCAGTTTATTTTTGCTACTATTCATAGGTCTTATTGCACATTTTGGTACGATTCATGGATCTCACTGTACTATTTAAGTTAACTTTTAGCTTTATTTACTGTACTCTTTTTCAAAAAATTTCAGTTTCAACTAAATAAACTATTCTCAAATGGACACTAAATCTACTCCTACAAGAGTTATTATTATTATTATTATTATTATTTTGATGGGATAACAAGAGTTATTATAAAATCATAATTTTTGCCACAATTTTGACATGATAAACTATAAGCAGCTATTTATGAAATTTTACAATCAACCACACCAAAATTGTGGTTCAAAAATTATATCCACAAATTTTATCCTTGAACAAATGTAGGTGATTAACGATGATTTCACCTTAGCTTAACTTAAATACTTTTATTAAAAAAAATACTTTTTCTTCTCAAAATGACATATTATGATTAATGTAACACTAATTTCAGTAAGTATCCAAATCACAATCACAATCACAATCTACCACCGACCAACTTCCCCCAAAAAAATACTGTGGCATTAGTCTTATGACTCTTCTTGATTTTGAAACTGAATATAGGTTGTCGGTGTCATAATGACACAGGTAGGTCCTTCTTACAGAAAAAAGTATCATTAACTTCCTTTACTGTTACTTCACAAAAGCTCAAATCTAAAGCGACAATAAAATCTAATTTATTAATTTAGGAAACTGAAAATAAATCAAATTAACCCAAGCATCTATATTTATAAATGCAGCAATCAAGAGACCAATCCAGATTGGCTCCAGAATCAAAAAAAAAAAAAAATCCAGATTGGCTCCAACTCCAAGAATTAGTTGCCACTTTGCCAGTTACCAGTTAACCAACCAAAAACAAAAACCATTCCCTCACATCACTCTTAAGACTCAAAACTGGCACAAAAAACATGCTCACCGTACGGACTGAACAAACCTTATCCCCAGTGTCTCAAAATAGAAACAAAAGAAAGAGAAAACGTTTTGCATTTTATTTTATTCTTTCATTGGACAACACCTCTGCCACCTTCCCAACTTGCCACGCATGTCTGCGTAATCCAACTTCAGATAAAATGATATTGAAGGGTTTTTTTTTTTTTTTTTTTTTTTTTTTTTTTTTTTTTGAGATTGTAGATAACCCTACTTTAAAGTTATTAAATTTGTAACCGTTCATTTAAAGTACATTTATTATAAAACAAAATAAATGTACACAAATTCAACATTGTTATCGCGAGGCAAATAAATGTGCGGACGCGCTTGCTAGGAGGGGGGCCTTACACTGATAGGATTTTGTTGTTTTCTTAAACCCCCTAGCAAATGTTGCCTTTTTACTTAGTCCGGACTTTACTTGGATGGTTTATGAGCACTCTGTAATTGTTTAGTTTAATACAATTACCTTTCTACTAAAAAAAAATTAAATGTACATAAATAACAAGAATGAATTTGTGCACGTGGAACCAATGTTTTTTTTTTTTTAGAGGGAGACCATTATCATAAATTAAACATAAATATAAATGAGCATATGGTAAGTCAGGTGAAATCATTCAATGCATTTTGATGGATTACACCTCCTCTTTTATATATATATATATATATATATGTGTGTGTGTGTGAGTCTCACGCATAAGATTACACCTACATGAGAAAAAAGTGTAATTTACCAATGTACCAAATAATTTCCCATATGTAACAACATATGCATCAGTCTAAAGTTGAGTGACAACAAAAGTGCGACCAGTAAAAACATTCAACGATTTAGAAAAGTGATGTTCTTTCTTTACAAGCAGTTCTGCCCCATAGTTTCCTCTTAATACAAGTGATGGAAAATGACATGGTTCGGTCCACCGTCCACCAATAGGTAATGAAGTGAATTACTGACCATTATAGTTTCTCTTTTGATAAAATAAAATAAATAAAAGACATTAATATTTTTGAATTTGTGCATTAACACACCATTATGACATTACCTCAATGAAAAATGGGCAAAAAAGAAAAACAAGTATAGATAGCATTTTTTTTTTTTTTGTTGAGAAAATTGATGACATGGTTAGTTAAGTTAGAAATTTAAGAAGTTCAAGGGTGAACTTAATCTTTACATCCAAACACATGCAAATAGTCCAATTAAGCATACCATCCACGAAAATATTCAGTGCATTTAATGGATTACACATTTCTCTTACATAAAAATAAGCCTCACACAAGATTTACACACATGAAACTCATATATATGTGAGAGGATTGTGTAGTCCATAGAATTTGAACCGAACGATTTATTGTAACACCTATGCATCCCTGAAGTTGACTTAAAACAAAAGTACAAGTTTCTAAAAAAAAAAAAAAAAAAAAAACTAAAAAACTAAAATACAAAGAAACAAAACATTCAACGATCTTGATAAATGAAGTCTTCCTTTGCAAGCAGGTCGGCACAACAGTTTCCCTGTTAGTAAAAGTGGCGCAACCGACGTGGGTTTTGCCAATTAAATAGCATCAACGTAAATTTTTGATGAGTATAATTTTTCTTTAAAAAAATAAAAATAAAAATAAAAACAAAAACAAAAGACATTATATTTTTGAATTTGTAAATTGAACGCTATTACCTCAACAAAAAAGAGGGGGAAAAAAAAAAGGTGTGGAGCACAAATTAAAGTATTTATTAGAATACAGAATAAGATCACATAAATATTTTGCATGAGGAATCGGAGATTTAATTAATTTTTTATTATTATTTATACAAAGGGAGAACATAACAATAAATAAAACATCAATATAAATGAACATGTGGTCCGTTTAAGATCCGCTTATTTTGCTAAAATAGAAAACTTTTTGCTAAAAGTACGGTAAATAAAAGTAAAAGTTAACTAAAATAGTATAGTAGGATTCATGAATAGTACTAAAAAGTATAGTGAGACCCATAATAATAGCAAAAATAAGCTAAATAGTAAAATAAGTTGACAAAAATAATATTTGACAAACGGATACATGGTAAGTAACATGAAATTATTTCATATATCTGGTGGATTACACCCTCCTCTTATATTTAATGTAGACCTCACATGCGACTCACATTTATGTGAAAGGATTGTATAATTCACCAAGTTTACCAAATACTTTCTCTGAGTAATAAACTATGTATTAGGCTGAAGATGACATACAACAAAAATACAAGGAATTAACAATTTGTACGATCTAGATAATTGTTGTTCTTCATTTGCAAGTGCCCAATAGTTTTCTTTTAATCCAAGCAACACAAATGACATTAGTTCAACCACCTAATCAAGTACCGAAATAAATTATTAGCAAATATAGTTTCTCTTTAAAAAAAAAATACATTAATAATTTTTAATTTTGACATTATTAACCCGCATTACCTAAAAAAAAAAAACAAGTATTGATAAGTGAAAATATGAAAAGTGTTATGTTCATAATATTTTTATAACAAATTTTAAGTGGTAAGTTATTATTAGTTCTAATTTGAATCAACCATTAAAATTACATTTTTACCCACCAATAACCACTAGTAACAATCTATCATTTATGATTTGTTATGAAAATATTGTGATCATAGCATTTCTCGTAACAACATAATTAATTAGGTTAGGACTTAAGAATGAGAAATGCAAAACTCTACAATATTTTCACAGAAGTTATAGACAATAAAATATTATTAATAAGTAAAAAAAAAAAAAATAGTGCGAGCGATAGACCCAAATTAGAAACCCGTAACAACTTATCAGAATTTGTTGTGAAAGATAAAAATGTCGTGGACACAAAATTAGATCAAAACAAATCTCACATCCAAACACATGCAAGCAAGCAAGTAGTCCAACTAAGCACACCACCCACGAAACTCCCATGACTTTCCTAACCAAGTCATCTCTATAAATACCCCTTTCTTCTCTCCATTTCACATTCTCCTTTCTTCTCCTCAAGCTCCCATTTTCGAGAGAAAGAGAGAGAGAGAGAGAGAGAGAACGGAGAAGAACAAAACAGAAAAAAAACAAAAACAAAAAAACCAAACCCAAAAACACCACCACCACAACCACCATTTGAAAATCCAAATTTGATCCAAAACGAGGTCGTTTCGCTGGTATTTATACAAAAATAAGATACAGAGAGAAGAAGAGGAGGAAGAAGAAGGAGGTAGAGATGTCAGATGCGTATTGCTCAGACTGTAAGCGGCAGACGGAGGTGGTGTTCGACCACTCGGCCGGCGACACCGTGTGTTCGGAGTGCGGGTTGGTATTGGAGTCGCACTCGATCGACGAGACCTCCGAGTGGAGGACTTTCGCAAACGAATCGGGCGATAACGACCCGGTTCGTGTCGGCGGGCCGACCAACCCGCTCTTGGCCGACGGAGGGCTCTCCACCGTCATAGCCAAGCCCAACGGCGCCACCGGAGAGTTCCTCTCCTCCTCCCTCGGCCGATGGCAGAATCGCGGTTCCAACCCCGATCGCGGCCTCATTCTAGCGTTCAAAACGATTGCCACTATGTCCGATAGGTATAATCGAAAATAATCAAAATCGGTTCTTTTTGGTCTTAGAATGCGTTGGATTTTTGTATATAGGGGGGTTTTTGGAATTAGGTTTTAGTTTAGGGTTTGTTTGGATTCTGAGAAAGTGTAGAGCTACTTTATTAGGTTTTGGAATTTGGATCGGCTTGACATTTTTGCTTGAACTGAAAATGAGGATATTTGAATTGAAGTTTGGAGTTTTAGGTGACAATTGGGTTTGGAATTAGGTTTTAGTTGGGTTTGTTTGGATTCTGAGAAAGTGTAGCTTGTTTGAGCTACTTTTATTTGGTATTGGAATTTGGATCATTTAACATTTTTTGCTTGAGCTGAAAATAAGGATATTTGAATTGAAGTTTGGATATTTTTAGGTGACAATTGGGTTTGGAATTAGGTTTTAGTTGGGGTTTGTTTGGATTCTGAGAAAGTGTAGCTTGTGTGAGCTACTTTTATTGGGTATTGGAATTTGGATCGGCTTGACATTTTTGCTTGAGCTGAATATAAGGATATTTGGATTGAAGTTTGGATTTTTAGATGAAAATTGGGTTTTTTTTTAGTGCATTGGATGTTGCAGGCTTTTATATTAGTTATGGTTAGTTTGGAAAAATAAATAAAGGGTATTTAGAATTGGGTTTTGGATCGGCTTGACATTTTTGTTTGTGCTGGTTTGTGTGGATAAAGAGGAAGTGTGGGGAAACGTGTTGGAATTGGCTTTGATCGAGCTGGATTTGTAGCAAATTTAGAAATATTGGGAAGTTTGGATTTTTAAACAAAAAAATTGAGATTTAAGGTGGATCGGCTTAAAAATTTGTTGGTTTGTTTAAATGCTAAGGAAGTGCTACTATATGAGCTGGTTTTGTAGCAACTATGGGGGGTTCAGAAATGGGTTTTGGATTTTTTTGAACTTTCTCTGCAGGGGAGGGGGCACTTGGAAGACTTTTGGCAAAGTGGTTTATTGGATTACTAAGGGTTCTTAGGGTGCTGAGAAAGTGAGAAAATTGTTGGAACTACCTAGCTTGAGATAGTTTTGTAAAAACTATAGGGAAATTTGATTTGAATTTTCGATTTTTAGCGAGTTTAAATCTGGATCAGCATAAATGTTATATTTTTCTGTGAAACTTTGAATGTTAATTCTTTTTTGTTTGGATGCTGAAAAAATATGGGGAAAGTAAAACATGTTGGAATCAATCTTGCTTGAGCTGGTTTTGTAACAAATATAGGGTTATTGGATTTGGGTTTTGGATTTTTTGGCAGATAAGAAAGTATGGGAAGGGAAAAAGAAAAATTGGATATTGGGTTAATCATGATTTGGGACTCTTGAATGTGGGAAAACGAGTTTTTAGGTTTGGTTGAGATATTGATAGTATTTGGAAGCTGAAATGACATATAGCATTAGGTTAGATATGGATTTGGTTGAGGGGCAAGTGTTGGTAGATAGAAATTGAAATTTCTGGACTTTGAACCAGTCCTCAGTTTATAAACTAAGAATTTTAATCTGCTTTTGACAATTCAACATAAAACCCAGTTTGAAAATTTTCAATGCTTTTGTTCTCATGCTGATTTTGATTGTTTGAGATAATTGTAGTGATTGTACACACCTTCAAGTTGGTAATTATTTGATGAGTTTATTATCAGATCTTTGATAGTGAGTAAACCCCAAGGGATACCACAATCGGTTGGGAACCCTCTTGAAGTGAGGTCAGAATTTGAATCTCCCCTCCCCCTTCCTTGGGGCTAAAACTTACTAATAACAAAAAAAAAAATTCTGTGAGTAAAAAATCCACTAGAACCTCATTATGTTTGAAGAATTTGATAATGAAAATTTCAAAGATTTAATTTGTATACGTCTTTCCTGTGCGCCAATTCAGTTTGGTTTACCAAGATTGTGCTGTGATTATCTGTCCAACACATATAAGTGATTCTGATCTTTGTTATTATTTTACTTATATTCATAATCTATGGCGTTGTAAACAAATTAAGCTTCTTGATATTGGATTGCTAAGTGACTAGGAAGGAACTTACCTGCTTTGTTTAGAAGATAATTATACCAATATTGATTGGTCAACTACTTGGCTAACTTTGTTCATAAATATAATTGAGCTTGAGTTTACTTATCAAAAATAAAAGATAATTGAGCTTGAGTCCACACAGGCTTGCTAAAAAGCTCTCTAATAACAACTTGAGCTGGACTGGCATAATTCTTACATCTCAACTTGGCTCACAAACATGAGGACTCTGCCACAACTGTAAAATAATTACATTGAGTGTTTAAAATAAAGATGGAGTTTGTTAGTTTACCACACTTTAGTTAGATACAATCTTTTTCTTTTCACATTTTATCTGTTCTTTTAATTGCATTAAATTGTTTTTTTGTTTAACAATGTGATATTTCTGTTATTTTAAATACTTTTGAAATGCTACTCTGCCAAAAGTTGCATTTTTTGGTAAAATGAATACTGAAATACGAAGCTAATGTGGTGACATTATGTTTCAGGTTGGGCCTTGTTGCAACCATAAAGGTAAGCTATTTACTCAGTGTTATGATGTTTGATTACGTGATTGTGAATTTTTAGCACACTCATTCGACAATGTGTCATACCAACACTCTTATCATTGTATTCGAATCCTTGCTATTCTTGAAGTACGTGAAGTATATAAATTGTTTGTCTATCGTTTTTCTTTTACATTATTTGTGTATTATTGCTGAAGGAATCAGAAATGTGTGACCGCAATTCCCAGAGATATAATAAAAATGGACTCACTATAGAATCAGATCACTATTTATGCTTTCAATCTCCAATGTGAAAAAATGTGATTAAAAACTTGGACCTAAAGGTTATGGTCTCAACCATGCATTATAAAACTATGTTAGAAAGGGAAATATTGTTTCTGAAAAGACCTACGGAATTTGGAAAATGAATAGCAGAAAATCAGCAGAGAAGCCAGACCTGGTACTCCCTGTTGTTTACCTTCAGGATTCTTCATGCCTGTTCTCTTTGGTTTACTCTGTTTCAATAGCCATGTGATTTGAGGGTTTTTTTATCCCTCCTTTTCTTTGATGGTGATTTTGTGATGGTTTTAAAGGACCGGGCTAATGAGATATATAAGAGGGTGGAAGATCAAAAGTCTAGTAGAGGAAGAAATCAGGATGCTCTATTGGCTGCTTGTCTGTACATTGCTTGTCGACAAGAAGACAAGCCACGCACTGTAAAGGGTACAGCCTATGATTTTTTTAACATCTGGATGCTTCCTGATTTTTGTTTCCCTAAGTGAATGAGCTTCCCTGAACATGTGGATTTCAACTAGAAATATGCTCTGTCGCTAATGGAGCCACAAAGAAGGAAATTGGCCGAGCAAAAGAATACATAGTGAAACAACTGGGGTTGGAGAATGGTCAGTCGGTGGAGATGGGAACAATACATGCTGGGGACTTCATGGTGAGGTTTTTTCTTTTCTTTGAAGTAGGACATAAATCATAACTTCTTTACAGAATTATTAAATTTATAGGCAGTGACTGACATTATTTAATTTTAACATAATCTATAGAGGCGGTTTTGTTCCAATCTTGGTATGAATAATCAAGCGGTTAAAGCTGCCCAGGAAGCTGTTACAAAATCAGAAGAGTTTGATATAAGGTAGTTCTGGTTTTCTCTTGTATTGTCATGTTTTATGCATTAACAAAAACATACATTCATGAATGAAGTTTTGCCTCTCTTGTATTGGAGTTTGATTATGTAGATTCCTTATGCAACATCAAATAGTTAATTTTTTCTTGTTGAAAAAGGTTTCATGATATGTGAACCAATGATTTGGTGTGCGTGTGAAAAGGATGCATGTGAAAGAAATAACCACAGGAACAATGAAATTATAATAAAGAGCTTAATGATGTGTACTGTTAGTCTGTTTGCCATATGGAGATTTTGGGTACAGCTCATTTTTGGGAAGAAGAGAAGAAGGGGGTGGGGGGAGGACTTGGGGCATGGGTAGGGTAAACCCATTTTGTTCTCCACTATTGCAGTTTGCTATGGGGAAAATATGGAGTTGATTGATTGTTCTGAAAACATATGATGGAGAGTTTGGTGGAGATGGCAGTTTTTAACTTTATTGTTCTCAGTATTACTATGTGGATGTTACATGTAGTCTTGTATATTGGTCACTTGTGGTTTGCCTAAGTATCCTGACACAATTTATACAATGGGATTGTTGATATTTTTCTTTGGTCAGCAATTGTTTATATCAATGAATTTTTTTTTTTTCTAATTTTCAGGAGGAGCCCTATATCAATTGCAGCAGCAGTCATTTATATTATTACTCAGCTTTCGGATGACAAGAAACCTCTCAAAGGTTCATTATATCCTTATTTTTTAGCATGCTGTTATTTTTTATTTTTTATAAAATGGTTTTAAACTTCCTTATATTGTCAGATTGAGCTAGATGAGCCAAGTTGTTGAATCATTTTGGTTATATAAATAAATTTCCGAGGCCTGACACGGGCTGCTCTTACAATCTGTGCAAAGAGTGTGCTGTTTTGGACATTTCATTGTTCGATGTGTTAATTGTTATACCATGTGAAAATGCAGATATTTCAGTTGCCACTGGAGTTGCAGAAGGGACAATAAGAAATTCCTACAAGGATCTTTATCCCCATGTATCAAAGATAATACCAAGCTGGTATGCTAAGGAGGAGGATCTGAAGAACCTTTGCAGCCCTTGAATGTAGAGCAAACAATAACGGGAATATTTAGTAACTTGAAGTTAATTTGAGGCGTTTTATTTATATGTATTTTAAACTCTTACATACAAACAATGAAAAGGTCGTCTTCTTTCTCCCTTTTTCCTTGCACTCAACTATGATTATTTATTTGTTACTGGGACTGATATAACATATGCATGAACCTGGTGCAAGTTGTGGACATGTTGAGTGACTTTTTGGCTTGATTCGGTGCATTCAGATCGGATCACCAAGTATAATATACTCACATACGTCCTCACAAATTCTTGAGGTGCCTGAATTTGGCTTTATAGTTTGCACTAACTATTTGAAAAAAGTTATTTATTAATGATTAAGAATGAAAATCAGACAAATGATGTAACTGTTCATCCTGTAAGGTTAGAGAATAGGTAGGAGGGAAGATGATTAATTTATTAGCCCATAAGTACATGTGCATAATTCATATCTAAAGAAGTTCCTCAACCGTCAAGATTCTTGTAGTTTAGTAGCGTTTGGTTTTGACTGGTCTTCTTAAAAAAATTTAAATGGGTTTGGTTATATATGCTTTCAGGGTATATATTAACAATTCATTTTAGGAAAATTTTTATCGGGAATTGATAAAGCTGTTAAAATTTTTCTAAAATAGTTTACTAACATATGCTTTAAGCATATAAGTTAGTAAAATCCATTATAAGAACTGGAATTCAAATATCATCTCACCTACTAGTAGGAATTTATAAAAAATAAAAAATTACAAAACATGTACAATGATTATCATGTGGAGGGGCAGCTTACCAAATTAAAGTTTGTAGCAATGACTTCAGCATCTTCTTCTATGGAAAACTCAAAAACAAGTGCATAATACAAAGTCTCGTTATTGTATTCGAACATGTAGGGCAGGCTGACTCGCTGTACCGATGGCTTAAGAAATGAAGTTATGTCCAAACAAATGTACCTGGTCATCCGTATGATCACCTCAATTGGGCTTTCCAAGCACCATCCAAAATCATTTTCGTCAAAGCCTCAACGGGTCCCAACTAATAAGTATAGTGACACAATCATGGGACAACTGATGCGAATTTGATATTCAATCAAAACTCTTTTTTATCAAAGTTTACAAGTCACCGAAGAATTCATTGAGAAATTCACTGAAAACCTTTTACTATTTGTATTGTTGTGGGATCTAATACAATCAAAAAAATGATTTGGTGATTTTTTTTCCCAGTATCTTAATGACGTAGTAAAACTTTTTTTTGCTTGATTTTTTTTTTCTCAAAGCTTTTCCCCTGACGTTAATGACATAGTAAACTCTAAGTTTATAAATTTTATGATAGAATTACCGTAAGAAAAGATGATTTTAATTACTTTTTAGAGGCTAGAAAGATATTTTCACTTTTTTTTTTCAGAGTTTCAACCTATGACGTTCGCTCTTGATGATAACTCTTTTGATAACTTTTTGGTGTAGGCGGGAATTGAAACTCCATATCTCTTATTTCAACTACCAGATACTTTACTAGTTGAACTAACTGGAACCTACAGAAAAAAGATATTCTCACTTATTTGATCCTAAATCACACTTGCTTTGTGACATTGTTTTTTGTTGGCAAATTTATAATCCCACACGGGCGCACACACAAATATATATATAACATAGGTCTATTATTATTATCAAGGTTATCAAAATCGGGATCCTACGTAAGATCGTGAGAGGTAGGTGAGATCGTGGATCGTAGGATCGAATCGTGGATCGTAAGATTCTACATTATTTAAGAAAAAAACAAAAAATACACATTGGTACATTAAATAATCACATAAACTATACATTTATTGATATAATTACCATACATCACTACAACTATTTGTAAGCATCATTTAAAGAGGTCAAAAACCTCAAAATGTGACACTCTATTGGAATATTTTTTATTTGAGTCAAATTGACACTCTCTTTACATTAGAGTGGAAAAACTTAGTTTATTGGAATTTTATTTTTCATTTGGATTTAACTGGGCCTTTTGTCAAGTTAAAGAAAATTATAAGAAATCAAGATTATTTAAGATCGTCAAATGACCTATTTTATTTTTCATTTGGATTCTACCGATCTTGAAAGAAAATTATAAGAAATCAAGATTATTTAAGATCCTTGAAAGATTTAGATCGTTTTGAGTAGGTGGAATCGTAAAGTCGTAGGATCGTAAGATCCAAATCGGGATTTTGACAACTATGATTATTATTATTATTATTATATACTTACAAACCCCTCCATCAGGAATTTTTCTTCATAGGAAATTAATAAATTTTGTTACTCACTTCTTCCAAATAATATTTTTTATTAAAAAACTAACTAAAATTCAAAAATAGGTCATTTTAGAGGTTGCTAAGGTGCAATTTTAACAGAAATTAACCAAATCATTGAATTGAATAAAGTTGAAACTTAAAAAACTAAATTGCACTAAAGAAAATTAAGTTAAAGGACTAAATTGAATTTGGCAAAATTAGACGGTTCAATTTGTAATTTAACCAAAAAAGAAAATTTTGAAGTTACCTGCTGTAAGCTGTAACCCCGTGTGACGTGTTCAGTCCCGAATCAAAACTGGCGGGAACTCACTCACCGAAATAAAAAAGCCCAAGCCCGTGTCGATACGTCAGTAGTCAGTTACAAAAAACAGACGAACTGAGAGAGAGAGAGAGAGAGAGATGGAATGCTACGATGCCGACGACGACGTTTTGATGGAGATGGAGGAGGGTGAGGTCCAAACTGCTCACTTCTTCGCTCCCAATCCATCCTACTTTCCTTTACAATGTCAGTCTCTCTCTCTCTCTAGTTTTTGGTTTGTTTTCCCGGCTCTGTTTGGCTGCTAAGAAAACGCAATAAAAAATAGCCTTGCATTTTTTTTTTCTTTTCAATTTCAGTTATTTCGTTTTTTAGACTGTGTTTGGTTGCCAAGACAACGCAAGAAATAAGTGCGATCCATTTTTCTTTTTTTAATTACCGCTATTTCTTTTGTTTTTAAGACTGTGTTTGGTTACCAAGAAAACGCAAGAAATAAGAGCGTTGCATTTTTTTTAATTACCGATATTTTGTTTGTTTTTTTTATACTGTGTTTGGTTGCTAAGAAAACGCAAGAAATAAGAGTGTTGCATTCTTTTTATTTACCGCTATTTCGTTTGTGTTTTAGAACCGTGTTTGGTTGTTAAGAAAACGCAAGAAATAAGAGCGTTGCTTTTTATTTTTTTTTATTTTTTTTATATATAATTATTTTTAATTACCGCTATTTCATTTGTTTTTAAGACTGTTTGGTTGCAAAGAAATCGCAAGAAATAAGAGCGTTGCATTTTTTTTTTTTAATTACCGCTATTTCGTTTATTTTTTTAGACCGTGTTTGGTTGCTAAGAAAACTCAAGAAAGTGAGAGCATCGTAAATTTTAAATTACCTTTATTTGATTTGTTTTTAGGATTTGTTGAAGTTAGTTTTCTTTATAGTTTTAAATTATGAACTATACTTTATTTTCCTTTTGCTTTTCAGAATTTTTGAACCTCTTAGGCTCTGTTTGTTTTCCAGGTAAATTTGGGAATTGGAAAAATATTTTGGAGTACTTGGAGTCTAAGATTATTTATTTGTAAAAAATCTGAGAAAATATGGACCTCCACCAAATTATACCTCCTTACTTTTCTCAGTAACCAAACAGTGGTTTGGGAATGGAGTTTAGGACTTCAGGGTTCATCATTGGGCTCTGCTTGATTGCTAAGAGAAAGTAATAAAAATAAAGAAAATAGGAAAAAAGAAAATTAGAAATCATGTTTTAGAATCTTTAATTTTCAAAGATTGAAACCTCAACACAGCTTGTTTGTGTGCCTAAAACATTTTAGGTGCTTGTTTGTGTGTATTGATCTCTTAGTTTCTTTTCATATTATGATTGTTATAAGGTGTTTATGATAACCTCCACATGCGTGCGAGCGCGCGCACTCACACGCTCTGTTTTATCATTTTAGTGCTTGCAGTGTACTTACCATTTGAAAAGATTGTCTTACATCTTTAGAGAATATGTGTAGCGGTTGAGGGATGGACTATATTGGTCACTGGAGTTCATCAAGAGGCAGAGGAATGCGATGTTCTTGATCTATTTGGGGAGTTTGGGGAGGTTAAGAGTTTGCATCTGAATCTCAACCATCGCACTGGATATCTTATGGTGAGCAATAAATTCATGTCCATTTTCCTTGAAAAAAGGATGATATTCATGGTTATCTATGACTTATTATGAGAAAACATGGTAGAGATGGAGCATCTGCTATGACAACTTAAGAAGAAATTTGATATAGGCTATTAGGATATTGGTTAAATGATTAAATTTACCATTTCCTATCCATTTAAGCTTTTGGTGGAAGTGGTAATTACCATGGTATCAGAATATTAATTAAATGATTAAATTTACTATTTCCTAACAATTTAGAAAAAAACTTTATTATAAGTACTCTACCTACAATTTAAAATGTTAAAAATCCTGTGTTGGACCCCATTTATTAAGAGGAGTTTGGGCTTACACATGAGGGGGAGTGTTAGAGTATTAGTTAATGATTAAATCCTCCATTTTCTAACAGTGTAAGCTTTTGGAAGAAGTGGTAATATGTTTATCATGTACTCATGCATACATGCCTGCCCTGAAAACAAAGTGATGACATATTTGTTAAGATGGTGACCATCAATCTTGTAGTCTTGTTTACAAATGATTTTCATTCAGAGCATAAACGTGTTGCTTTGTATTTTTCTGGTCAATGCTTGAAGGAATTTTTGAACAAATGTTTTAATTGTGCCAGGCATTTAGGCCTATTTTTGTGTTGGCTAGATGTTTATGTTTTCTTGGAAGTGGCCAGATTATTTATCTGTTAAGAAAAGAATGTCATTGTATGAGGGCTCTTCAGTGCGTTTTTCTTCCTTTTGCAAATTAAGTCATATTCCAGTTTGTATTTTAGAGTTATTTTTCATTTTTGAAAATTTGGTTCCTATTTAATTCGAAATTTACAATTAGTGATGCATACTCCAATTTTTCTTCTTAATAGATGCTGCTTAATGATGTTTAGTTAATTCCAATAAATTTGTTGCAATATCCTTCTTGGGCTTCAAAATATGGCATCTACTATTTATCTATCTATCCTTTGGACTTCTATATAAGCCTTTCCCAGGATTAAGAACCTGCTTTTGCATGGCACTTTCATGTTGTATGTCATGTGTTTGATTTTTTTTCCTTGTTAACTTTGTGTCTAGTAGTGCAAATATTTGTTTTGTCTTGTTCTTTTCATTCCATAGCTTGGAAATTCCTACTTTCAATCTCTATCATGGAATAATCAAGTGGAAACAAGGAAAGGTTTTTCATTTTATCATCTCAAGGACTGTGACAGCCATAGAATTTATTGGATTCTTTCTTAAGTAGAGGAAATTTTCTAAGATCTTACAGGAAAGGGTGATAAAATTTAGGGTCCAACTGTTGATTTCTAAGGACTAAACCTTTTTTTCAAGGGGTATGCTCTGATTGAATATGACAACTTTGAGGCAGCTCAGGATGCAATATCAACAATGAATGGGACTGAACTTTTTGATTCTACCATCTCTGTTGATTGGGCTTTCTGTCATGATCCCTCCAATGCCAGTTATTTGAGGTGGGTTTGTTTTCTTGAAATTACTGCTATTAATGTGTCTTGAATTTTTTCTTTGGCCGTTTGTTGGTATGTTGTTGGACCATCAATTGGTGTTAGTTTCAAGCAGGGCAGATATGCTGGAATTACCCTGCAGCATCATTTGTTAGTTACAAGGCTGAGATACTTTATTTTTGTTTGTTACCCCATCAACCAATATCTGCTCTGCTTAGAGTTTTTTTGCCAGTTCTGATTTGTGGTTGATCATGCCAACAATCAACTTATATGAATTAAGTTATTCAGTTTGCAACCAAGGTCCAAAATTTTACACAGTAAAGATGAGTACATTAAAGCCTTTATTTTTTTTCAACTATAACAATCCCTCTACCCCTGTTGTCTCTTTCCATTGCTTCTCTCCCTTCTCTCCTGCCTTTCCAGTTTTCACCTTGCCATTTCTTTTGTATTGACACATCTGGGAGATTTTTCTTAGGTTTTATTTGGTAAAGAGGATAGAAATGTAAGACAAAATAAAACACATTCAATTAATCCTTCATTTTCTCTTCATCCTTTTATATCGTCTCCATTTTCCACCCAACTAACTGCATTCCTAGAGTAGTCAGACTTGCTTGCTTGGCCTGTTCTTGTGCTTAGAAATAGAAAAGAAAAAAAATTAGAAAAAAGCAATTGCATTTAGTGCACAACAATCTTGCATGATGTTCTATCATTGCAGCAACTGAATTTAATTTTGTCATTTAGCTGACCAGATTCTAGGATGGATTTAATCCAATTTTTCCTTCAGCATTTGGAATCCTATTTCAGATTAAATTATATGAACATATCCTTTCAACCATGGCTGTCTAGTTCTCTTGGATAGATAGCATGAAATAGTTTTATCCTTTTTATTCATATTTTTCTCCATATTCACATCTATGAGCATTCAATTCTTTATTAGTTATCTGTTGTTATCATTACCGTTTATTGCATTACTATAATACCTTTTCCCCTTTATTTGTAGATCCCCACATTCACACCGATCAAGGACACTACAATCAGGAGATTCTGATACTGTCCTGGTTTGTTAATTCAATGACAAGGGGTGGGGGGTTTACTTTGTCCAAACTTTTGCATATTGCTTCTTTAGAAGAATCTCTACTTGAAATGTCTTCCAATTGTTTTAAGAAGTTTGAAGGCTGCATGGTCATGTGTTTTACCGATACTCTTTGGAAGTGCAGAATGGTGCTTTCTGACTATTTCCAGTTCACTGATAGTTTCTTTTCTACTCACTGGAGCTTTTATGCTTATGCAAACTGCTTAACAAATACATGGTTTCTGTTTTAAATCATCATTCTGGGCACATTTATTAATCCTCCATACGATACTTAAACATGATGCTTTAAAAAAACTCAACATTTTCCCTTTTTTAGTGGATATTAGTTCATCCAAAAGAAACCATATGCCTTAGTAGTTAACTCAAACTCAAAGAAAAAAAGAATCTTGCAGTTATGCAAATTATTCCTACTAAAATATAATGATATGATGATGGAAGAAATCTATCCAAAAAAAAAAAAAAAGATTATTTTCTTTAGATATGATCTTCAATTGTTTTCTGGATCGCATGGCTTTGTGATTAGTATTTTATTTTTATAAAGTATTCAACTATCTTAAAGTTGGATTCGGGAAGGTTGTAGATTCAAATAACACGTTTAAGTTATTAAAATTTAATGGTTATGTTTAGCTTGGCCCCTTCGAAAAATTTCCTGACTCCACCATTGGCTAATGCTTTTGCCCCCTTCCTCACTTGATTAATTTTTTAAAATATATTTATAAATAGTATTTTAAGAAATTTTAAAAGAACAAATTTTCAATTAAATATGTTACAATTCTATTAGTGATAAATCAATTGGATGATTTTTTTTTCTAAAAAAAAATAGATAATTTAATAATTATCTCTTAAGTTTAAATTTTTTGCTCTTTCCTCATTTAAAAAAAAAATTATATCTTGCTTTATTTTTATTTTTTATTTTTTTGATTGATTGATGGCAGAGAAGTTGTATTTTTGTGCACTCTTCTTCCCCCTCAAAACTAGTTTAGTGACACCGCTGCGCACTCCTGGTGCGGTGGTCACTTCACAAGTATAAATGCTTGTGGGGTGCGAGGGGGCAAAAACCGAGGTTTAAATCTCCAGGAGAGAACTTCACACACATATACACTTAGATTAGACTAGAGTAGAAATTTTGTATTTAAAAAAAAAAAAAAAAAAAACTAGTTTAATGACGTGTACAATGAAGTCAAACGAAGAGGGAGAAAAATACAAAACATGTCTTAAAGAGAAATGTCATTAAAGCCAATAGAAGAATAAATTATATGAGTTATGCTAACGAGTGCCTTTAGGGCACTTCTTAATAATCTATTTTAAGAAAATTTTGATACCATTTTTATGGGAAATGAAAAAAGCTATCAAAATATTAATTACTTTTTTTTTATTTTTTATAATTTATTTTTAAATAGATTATTAATCAGTACCCTAAGGGCACTCGTTAGCATTTTCCAAGTTATATAAACTAGCTTTATTCATTATAAAAAAAAAAATAATAATAAATAAAAATAATAATAATAATAATAAAACCTAGTCTTATTATTATTTTTTTACCTGCTGGGGAAAGAAACAAGGTTTAGGCATGGACGAAGACAAGTTGCCTCTTTTTTGGGTAAGGATGACCTTTACGGCTGGTATGTTTTGTTCTTTTGTTTAATTCGATTGTTACGTTAGGACCAGTGGGGAACTAAAGACATCAATAATGTTGACAAATAAAAGGAAAAAAAAAAACTTGACAACTTTACGTATCAAACTTTTAAAAGTGAAATCAAACACTGATTATTACCATTATCATCATCACATTCACAATTATTGCCTTTAAAAATCCATCAATACTTAATTAAGGATAGTTATAATTATATTTGATATGACTAATTTAATATTGGGAAATGCTAACGAGTATCTTAGGGCATTGGTTAAGAATCTGATTAAAGAAAGTTTTTATGGAAAAAAAAAAAAAAAAACAATTAATGTTTTGACAGTTTTTTTTATTTTCCATAAAAATGATGTTAAAACTTTCCTAAAATGGATTCTTAACCAGTGCTCTAAGGGCACCCGTTAGCATGACCCTTTAATGTTATACCAATTGTTTATTTAGAGTTATTTTTTGTTTTCTCAAGACCTTATAAACGGCTATTTAGTTAGGAGGATGAAAAAGTAGAATAATAAAAAATAAAGAGGAAATAGAAAAGTGGGTGAAAAGAAAAACTTTAGGTTATGTTTAGTAATAATTTTTGTTTTTTATTTTCAAAAACTTGTTTTTGGGAATATAAAGAAAAAATAATTTTCTTATATTTTTAAAATTAAAAGAATGTTTGGTTAGTTGAAATTTAAAAAAAATGAAAAAAAATAGAAAATACTAAAATATGTACTAGAATTTGAACTCTAATGGTAACTCATTAAATGAAACAAATTTGTTAAATTAAATGCAGTTTTCATTGACTTTTAAAAATTAGAAATTAAAAACAGTCTTTTACATGTTTTCAGTTTTCTTTACAAATTGAGTTTTGATAGAACAGTTTTTGTTTTCTTTCCATTTTGAAATGCCAAATAAGTTTTTTGGTCTCAAAAATAGAAAATTGTTTTTAGAAATATATAATAATGAGAAAAAACAATTACCAAACATACTCTTAGTTTTTCTCATTTGTGTTTCATTAGGAGGGTAGAAAGTGGAAGGATAAAAAAAATTTTCGTTTGATTGAGAACAAAAATGGAACAATATAAAATAGAGTTTGTATAAATTTACTTATATACCCTTATTAAAAAATGATACCCATTAAAAAAAAAAAAAAAAAAAAAAAAAGCCTAGTACAAAGGAAAAAAAAGTTTAAGAAAAGGAAAAAAGAAAGAAGAAAGGCACGTCCAGTAAAACTCAAAAAGATTAAAAAAAAAATTGAAAGAAATTAAGAAAGAAGAATCAAACCGACAAAAACATAAAACAAAATAGGCGTAAATGCACTTTTAGTCCATATATTTTGATTTTTTTCCACTTTAATCCCTACATTTTATTTTTACAACTTTTAGTCCCTAAACCAATTAACACCTTTCATTTAAGTCCTTGAAGCACCATTCCGCACCAAACTAACGGAGAAACTAATGGATGAATAAAATATTAATTTTTTTTCACGGTGGACAATAAAATAATAATTTATTATTATTATTGACTAACTTTTCTTCAAAACGTTAAAACCCATGTCTGAATCGACTAATCGGTTCCTTGTACCACTTCCGCCGCCTTCTTTTTTTCCTTCTTTCTTCTTCTCTTCCTCTCTACAGCTTCAGCAGAAAGGGTATTAAGAGACACGTATCACTAGTTGAGTGTTGGCTCTTTTCTTCGTGTTTTTGCTAGCCTTTGCAATCGAGGTGTTGTCCATCTTGCCCGATGTCAAGCCTAGATGGACAACACCTCAATTGCAAAGGCTAGCAAAAACGCGAAGAAAAGAGCCAACACTCAACTTGTGATAGGTGTCTCTTAATACCCTTTCTGCTGAAGCTGTAGAGAGGGAGAGAAGAAGAAAGAAGGAAAAAAAAGAAGGCGGCAGAAGTGGTACAAGAAACCGATCAGTCGATTCAGACATAGGTTTTAACGTTTTGAAGAAAAGTTAGTCAATAATAATAATAAATTATTATTTTATTGTCCAACGTGGAAAAAAAATTAATATTTTCTCGTCCGTCAGTTTCTCCGTTAGTTTGGTGACGGAATGGTGCTTCAAGGACTTAAATGAAGGGCGTTAATTGGTTTAGGAACTAAAAGTGGTAAAAATAAAATGTAGGGACTAAAATGGGAAAAAGTCAAAATATAGGGACTAAAAGTGCATTTACGCCAACAAAATTAGGTAGCAATACATGAATTATGCCCAGGAAGAAAAAAGAAAGAAGAAAAAAAAAAAGGAAAGAGAAAAAGAAAGTAAGAAATAACCAAAACATAGAAGGAGAGGCACTATAGTTATTTGACTGCAACTACTTTTTTTTTCTTTTCTTTCTTTCTTAAATAGTGAAAGTTCAAAATGGGTATATAATACCTTTGAACGTTTGAACCCCAAATACAAAAATACCAATTCAAGTTTTATATCAAACAATTAATGTGCGGAAAATGATAACAAACTTATAACAAAATTGATAACAAATCTAAGCCAAATATAAACACATCCACAGTAGTAAATATAAGGCAAAGATAAAGGAAGGAAAATGCAAACACACGGACAACACACGATGTGTTATCGAAGAGGAAACCGAAGCCCTCGGCGTAAAACCTTTCTGCCGCCCTCCAAGTGGTCAAATAATCCATTAAAGAATATAGTTGGGATACATGAACAGCAGAAGACCCTCTAAGTCTAATCTACCCAAGTACCTAAACCCTCCAAGCTTCTTGCTCTAACGAGGATGCGCCGAACCTATTTCTTCTTTAACTTATCGGATTCCGCTACTAGACCATAGCATCAACCAATGTAGATTGGTTCCTTCTTAACTGCTTCCCAACAGTACCAAATAAGCCTTCTCACAGACGTGAGTGTGGTGAGATAAGGATTTGGCTAAATATCTCTCAAGGGTATGACAATGGAGAGGAAGAGAGTAGAGGAATTTGTAGAGTCTCTAAGGTTAAGATTGGGGATGAATCAATCTTGTATTTCTCTAGGGTTTCTCTCACAAAATTCTTTCTAGAATCTCTCTCAATATGATGGATATAAGGGTGTATTTATAGTAGGGTGAGAAGGGAATGCAAAACGTCAGTTTTTGCCAAACAGGGTAAATTGGCAACTTGGTCTCGCTGCTTGTCCAAGTCGCGAGTTCAAGTCGCGACATAACTGCCTGGCCAGCCTAGGACTTTTGTCTAGTAGCATGACAGCTGGCGCGACCCTTCAGCTTCCCAGTGTGCAGCTCACGTGCCAGCGTTTGGCGGCTTGCCAGTCGTGATCCACCCACGAGTCCTAGCCGCGAACCTCTGTTTTTCTTGCACACTTCTGAGCTTTTCTTCACATCTTCTCACACACTACCCTTACAATTTTCCCACCTAAATATATGGTAACTAAGTGCTAAATTACAAGCAAATTGGTCACGGAATAAAGCCAATTAGATGGTTGATTAAATTCAACCTTACAATCTCCCCCTTTGGCTATTCCATGACAAAACCCTAAAACAGACTCTAGACTTAAAATGTGAGTTGGGAACAGTTGAACAAAACTCACTCACACCTAACTCTAGATTCTGTAAAACTCTTGAACATATGACTAAGTAACTCCTGAAACACAATAACATAGCAACATCATTGTATGTCGAAAACTTAATATGCATATGGAGCAAAATAATCATGATCAAGCAAAAATGAACATAAGCATTAAAGCAGTAATTCATGGCAAGATCAAAAACAGTATTCACTTAAGCAAAAGTGATTACACTGTTCATTCACACAAGGAATGAACATCCGGACATGCAAAGTGATAAGCTCAATTGAAGAGTATCATTTGCAAGTCCAACACTCAACCAATGCATACAAACATATATGCATTTAGGAACAATCCTACAAGGGCACAAGAGTGTTGTACTTAAGATAATGCAAGGCATTAACAAGTACCAAAGCACAAAGCACAAAGGCTGCATAGGCAAAGTATTGCAAATACACGGCACAAACCATAAAAGCCTACAAATGTGCATAAGTGCATGAAACAACCCTCAAAACTTACAAAAGCAACAATGGGTACAGATACAGATAAAACACATATGCTGAATTAACTGAATAACATCATTATATATAAGTAGTAATTACCACAGTTTAACAAGCATCCAAAAGTTAGTGAACCACAAGTTTTCCAATGTACCACAAGATTTCCAAAAGTATAAAACAAGTGTACCACTAGTTTTCCAAAAGTATAAAACTTATATAGCAAGTAAAAAAAAAACTAAAAACAGCAACTGTAAAACCACTCCCCCTTTCAATATGCATCCTCCTGTTCAAGATTAAGCTCTTTCTCCCCCTTAAGCTGCTCTCCCCCTTTTTGACACGAATAGCTAAAGGCTTTCTTCAAGCTTCTGTTGGATATTGTCTAATTGTAACTCAATGGTTCCAAGACGCATTTGAGTTTGACTATGAAAGGAGTTGAGAAGCCGTTCCAAATCAGAAATCTGCTGAAGTACATTCTCAATGAAATGACTTTGTCTGGGCATTTGGAATCCAGGAGGAATAGATGGGGTGCTGGTAGATTGTACAGGAGTAGCTGTAACATGAGCAGATGGAGATGCTTGAATGGATGGTTCACTCTTAGGTTTCTTGGAGGAGTGACTCTTGCTTGCTTGGAGAAAGTACAGAGATATAGCTCGAGGACGAGACAAGAATTTTTCATCAGATGAAGGACTAACACCTTCACGGAGGACAATCTTCATTATTAAATTGCAGAATGGAAGAATTGTTCGTGTTCCCGATCGAGCTGATGTTTTCCCAATGATTTGGAATATATGAGCACAGATGTCAATTGGGGCACCGGTGATGAGATCATATAGAAATTGAGCCCTTCCAAGGTTGATGAAAGTAGTATTTGACAGAGGGTAAAGATTGGAAAACATGATCAGCTTCAAGGTTGTCAGTTCTGGTGAAAATAATGCTGTGCTTATTGAGGACCCTGTGCTACCCACCATATGCTCATTCCCAAGAACTTGGAGGATGTCTTGTGCCTGAAGCACCCTGTCATCGTAAGGAGTTCGATCTACATTATTTGGTCTGGAAATGCGGAGTACCTTAGCAATGTAGTCTGCATTTAGGATAAACTCTGTTCCTCGAACCCATCATTTTAACTCTACACCTGTAAACCTGGCATTAGAGTAGAATTCCTTAACCAGTTCTCCAATTGGGTCCTCAAAGTTTCCAAAAAGATCTGCCCAATCTCTGTCTTTAAAGATGTTGGGGATAAAGGTTTCTCCAAGGGTATCAAACTTGACGGCTCGTTCCACAATGGGAGAGGACTCTTTAAAGATGTCTGTGTAGGTCTTTAAGTCAGTGGGAGTCCTGAATCTCTCAATGGTTGAGTCTCTAGAAGACTTAGAGGATAATCTAGTCCGTTTAGCAACAGGGGTTGCTGAATCATCAATTGCAATGCCTTTGCCTCTGGATGAACAACGGGTCAACTGCAACACAGAAGACACACAGGAACAAAACAAAAGCAATACCACAAGAGGCAACCATCAGATTGATTAGTTTCAGTTATAAGGCAGTTAACACAGGAGACATAGGAACATGATATGTTGATAAAGAAGTGAGCATGAACACCCCAATGCAGCATAACACAATGCTAATGCATACAACACTCATGAAAACTAACAACCCACAAACCGCATTTAGAGAGACCCATAGAAAATCTCCAAAACCCATATATCCAATGAGAAATGATGCTTTCAAAGACCATGCTCAGAACAAAAACAAGCAATAATATGCATTAACAAGATACTTAGTTAACTCATCAACAATAGAAAAACATTCTACAAACAACCAAAACCAACATTTTGGACAAACCCATGTCAGAACACAATGTAATGTAATACACAAATGCAACTAACAGAAAACAAGAATCTGAACATCAAAACATAAAGAGTAAAGTAAAGGAAGGAAAACCATACCTTTTTCTTGGTGTTTGATGAAGACATGATGAAGAAAATGGAAACTTTTTCAGTGAGAAACGAACGGTTTGAGTGTGAGAGTGAAGAAGACAATGAACAGTCACTGATATTCGAGGGAAAAACTGAAAAAAAAAATTTTAAAAACTGTCTTTAAAATGCAAAACACGCGTTTTTCGCGACTTAGTCAAGTCGCCAGTTATTCGCCAGGTTAAGCCGCAAAACACTGTGAAGGTAAGAAATTTGAAAATTTCTCTAAGTGTTTTTCGCGACTAGAAGGTCTACCAGCGAAGGAGTCGCGAGCTGAGCCGCGAAAATCTCTGAGTAACCCTCGCGATTTAACCTTCCACCCGCGAACAAGTTGCCAAATTGAGTCGCGAAAAGTGCAAAAACTCAGATTTTGAAAAATTTTCTAAGTCTTTTTCGCGACTTGGGCACTGACTCACCAGTAAGCTGCGAAAAATCTCTGAGTGGGCTTGCGACTGGGGATTGCGACTGGGCCAACCCGCGACTTAGTCACCAAAACAGGGTAACACTGTTTTTGAAAATTTTTGACATTTTTGTAAAAACAAAGTACTTTCCAAAAACAACTAAAAACACTCAAAAATCTTTTTGTGTTTGATCAAACAAAGATTGAGCATGTGAAAACACATTTAATCAAGTACAATCACACAAATGAATATGGCATTCATTAAACATAGACTTGTGTGATATGTGTGGATATCAAAAATAAGATAGTCCTTAGTCCAATGTGAAGCTTCAATGATCAATTCAATCAAGGCATACACAATTAGCACTAGATAATGTGACCTATCTCAATTATAGAAACATGCATATATGACCTCCCACAAGAACTTGATTACATACTTTGAAACTTTTCATTTGGCTCCATATTCATCATATCATTTGCATTTTTGAGCAAAGAAAATCTCATTGTGAGATAGATGCCTGAAATTTTTGATATTTCAATTTATGAGTTAGCCTTTGGCTCTTTGGGCATCAAACATTTTATTTTGGTCGCTTTCCCTTTTTCCTAGTCAAATACTAGTATGTGCGACAGGCTTTTGTAGCTCTATATCTCTTTTCATTTGGAGATTTACATTTAGATAGCTTTTTTAAGCAAAAACAAAAATAAAGAGTGGGAAGATATATAGGCATGAGTCTATGCATGTCTCAAGATCAACAAAACCATTCACTAATCATTCATGACAAGGTTGAAGATCTATTTACAACAGTCACATAAATTTTAGAATTTCTCCCACAATGATATGAGTGCATAGAAGACAAGCTAAGCTCGTAAATGCACAAAGCCATTAGTACAAAGGTACAAGGTAAAATATGATTTGAGACAAAATCTCAACAAAGTTGATCAAACTTTTTGGATTTTTTACTTTTTATGCGCTTTTGGATTTTTGACACAAAAAAATGATCAAAAACAAAATTTAGCAAAAGAGAAAAACAATTTAACAAACAGAAAAAAATTTTCATCACAAACTAACAAGAAGCAAAAACAGCTAAGCATATACACAAATATAGGAAGTATTGATGCATGGACATGTTGTAATGCTTATGCATGAGTACCCTTCGTCACCCACACAACACGTGCGTTTGGGGTGATATCCTTTACGGATTGGGTACGAGAATTAGGACTATCAAACTTTCATGTGAAGCTTTCAAGGCAGTTGGTGAAGGCACCGATCATCTTCATCACGTCCGTCATTCCTGGATCAAGGTTTTGACTTCTTAGTTGCTCACCACCCCAAGACCTCTTGTCATTTCTTCTTCCTCGTGACCGAGGTGCGTTTGCATTGTTATCTGCTCTCAGCTTTTGACAGTTGGGTCTAGTATGCCCTCGCAATCCGCAATAGTGACACACATACTCTGTTCTAGGGCCCCGTTGTGGTCTTGAGAGAGATCTTGCTCTAGTTTCGTGTCTGCCCACAGATTGATTTCGGGGCTTATTCACCATCCGTTGTTCACTCACATTCTTCTTCTCAACCTTAATATTCTCAAGGATGGCCTCTTCTACAATTGGCTCTACGGCCTTCACAAATTTCACTTCTTTGGTAGCTTTGGCTGATGAGCTACTTCCTCCGGTAAATCCCAATCCGGACTTATCTGAGAAATGTTTTTGGGATGAGATAACATCATCCAACTTTCTAGAGGAGACCCTCTCTATCTCGGCTTGTGCTTGCACCACTTCTTGTTCAAGGAATCTTACTTTGGTATAGGCTTCCGATAACTCGCCATTTAGTGTCTCAATCTCACACTTAGCCTCTTTATACCTGGCCAGTAGACTTTTGTAGTCCTCTTCAGCCCTTTTCATCTTTTTTCACAACTGCCTTTGCAACCCTTGCATACTCACCCGATTTCTCAAGAAGTAAAGTATAGTTCTCTTGAAGGCTGGCTATATTTCTATCCTCTTCGGCATCTGATTCTTCAACAATCCTTAAGGATTCATCATCGCTGTGTTCTCCAAGTTCTTGTACAAGTTGATTCAAGTCCTCCGAGGACTCCACATGAGCAATGGTCATGAATGCGGAGAAATTTCCTTCTCCATCACAGCTCTCGTCAGAATCAGAATTTGATGAGTCCGAATCACTTAAAGTAGTGGCATAGGCTTTTCCCTTCGACTTCAAGTAATTGGGGCATTCCTTTTTAAAGTGCCCATGTCCATTACATTCAAAACAGGTAATTCCTTGTGAGGATTGGGAATCTTTACCATCTTTTCTTCGAAACTCTTTCTTCTCTTTTTCGGCACTCTGAAATTTTCCTTTGTCACCAAATTTCCCACTATTCTTGAGCTTTAGGAATTTCTGAAAGTTCTTTACAAGATACGCCACATCTTTGTCTACCGAATCCTCTTCCGAAGAGTCATGAGACACCATTCTCTTATCAATTGTCTTAAGAGCAAGGGATTTGCTCTTCTTTGCTGAAGAAAGGGACAACTCATATGTCTGTAAAGAACCAACCAACTCTTGAACCTTGATTTCGTCAAGATCTTTGCTCTCTTCAATGGCTGTAACTTTGAGCCGGAAACTTTCTGGTAGTGACCGGAGGATCTTCCTTACAATCTTCGAGTCCTCCGTCTTTTCCCCCAAGTTAAATTTACCAACAACAATTTCATTCAATTTAATGTAAAATGAATCAAACGACTCATCCTCACTCCTCTTTAGCTCCTCAAAGCGAGTGGTTAACATTTGAAGTTTGGTGTCCTTCACTTTCTTAGTTCCCTCATAGGTTGTCTCCAGAATTTTCCATGCTTCCTTAGCAATGGTGATATGAGAAATCCGGTGAAATTCTTCCGGAGATACACCGCAGAAAATGGCATTCAATGCCTTGCTATTTGCATTTGCCGCTACAAGAGCAGCCTTATCCTAAGTAGACTTGGCAGCCTCTGGCCTTGTCCATCCTACTTCCACTGCATCCCACACAGCATCATCAATAGAACACAAAAACGCCCTCATACGGACCTTCCAAAATGCATAATTATTATCGTCAAAGAACGGTGGTACATTTAGAGATTGAGACCTATCCATCTCAAAGGGGGTCAAGGATCACACTTAGGTATTTAAACCATAACAAGTGTACCCACTCTGATACCAATTGAAAGTTCAAAATGGGTATATAATACCTTTGAACGTTTGGACCCCAAATACAAAAATATCAATTCAAGCTTTATATCAAACAATTAATGTGCGGAAAATGATAACAAGCTTATAACAGAATTGATAACAAATCTAAGCCAAATATAAATACATCCACAGCAGTAAATATAAGGCAAAGATAAGGGAAGGAAGATGCAAACACACGGACAACACACGATGTGTTATCGAAGAGGAAACCGAAGCCCTCGGCGTAAAACCTCTCCGCCGCCCTCCAAGCGGTCAAATAATCCACTAAAGAATATAGTTGTGATACATGAATAGCAGAAGACCCTCCAAGCTTAATCTATCCAAGTACCTAAGCCCTTCAAGCTTCTTGCTCTAACGAGGTTGCGCCGAACCTATTTCTTCTTTAGCTTACCAGATTCCGCTACTAGACCATAGCATCAACCAATGTAGATTGGTTCCTTCTTAATTGCTTCCCAACAGTACCAAATAAGCCTTCTCACAGACGTGGGTGTGGTGAGATAAGGATTTGGCTAAATGCCTCTCAAGGGTATGATAATGGAGAGGAAGAGAGTAGAGGAATTTGTAGAGTCTCTAAGGTTAAGATTGGGGATGAATCAATCTTGTATTTCTCTAGAGTTTCTCTCACAAAATTCTTTCTGGAAGCTCTCTCAATATGATGGGTATAAGGGTGTATTTATAGTAGGGTAAGAAGTTAATGCAAAACGTCAGTTTTTGCCAAACAGGGTAAATTGGCGACTTGGTCTCGCGGCTTGTCTAAGTCCCGAGTTCAAGTTGCGACGTAACTGCCTGGCCAACCTGGGACTTTTGTCCTGTAGCGTGACAGCTGGCGCGACCCTTCAGCTTCCCAGTGTGCAGCTCACGTGCCAGCGTTTGGCGACTTACCAGTCGCTATCCACCCGCGAGTCCTAGCCGCGAACCTCTGTTTTTCTTGCACACTCTTGAGCTTTTCTTCACATCTTCTCACACACTACCCTTACAATTTTCCCACCTAAATACAAGGTTACTAAGTGCTAAATTACAAGCAAATTGGTCACGGAATAAAGCCAATTAGATGGTTGATTAAATTCAACCTTACAAATAGAAGATATCATTTAATTGAGTTCGAATAGAAAACACCTAGGCTTACCATTTTTTTTTTTCCTCCGCTCCTTCCCACCAAACACCCACAAAATCTGTTCTCTCCCTTTCTTCTTCTTCTTCTTCTTCTTCTTCTTTTTTTTTTTTTTTTTTTTTTTTTTTTTTCATTATCCTGAAAATCCACCCAACAAAACGAACCATCCTAAGTTACATTGCTTAGTGATAGTGGTAATATAAAGAACTCAAAAAAATAATATACTCCCTCCGTCTCACATTTTTTGTCCTTTATTCCATTTTGAGATGTCCCAAAATATTGTTCTGTTTCTAAAAATAAAAGTCATTAATTTACTAATGTTTCTATTATACCCCTATTAATTTACTAATTCAATTTTTTGATAAAATTTTTTAAGGGTAGTTTTGGAAACTTATACATTTTTAAAAGGTAGACAAGACCATAAATGATGTTCCCTTAAAAAATTTGACTTTTCAAACAGGACAAAAAAAGTGGGACGGAGGGAGTATCATTCAACAGACAAAACACAAACACGACCACCATCAAAGAGAAATATGAGCAACCCAGATTAGAAAAACCAGAAAAATATGAGCAATCTAGATCGAAACCAAAAAAAAAAAAAAAACGCAGATCGAAACTAGATCAGAAAAACCAGAAAGACAAACAGATCAGAAATATGAGCAAAATGAGTACAAAACCAGATCAGAAAAACCATAAAAAGAGCAAAAATATGAACAACCCAAATCAAAACCAACAGATCAAGAACAACCAACCCGAAACGCAGAGAGAGGCCGAAACCCACACCCGAAATGCAAACAAAACCCGAAACCCAGCCCGAAATCACGCCGAAACACAAACACAAACGCCGAAACCCATATCGAAACAAAAACACAGCCCAAAACTCAACCTGAAATCCACTCTAAAACACAAACACAAACACCGAAACCCATATCGAAACAGAAACCAAACGCCGAAAATGGGTCAGCGATGGAGGCTTGGGACTTGGGGCTTGGGTCGGCGGTGAGTTAAGGAAGAAAGATGGTCGCAGCTTGGCAGGGGTGATGGAGGAAGAGAGAACCAAGAGCTTGGGAAACAAAGGGAGTCTGTAACGCGAAGAAAAAAAAAAAAAAAAGAAGAAGCGTAACTGACCCTCTAATTTTCACTTTCAGTTCTCTAACTTTCAGTTTTGTTAATTTAGCTCTTTAACTTTCAATATTTGTCAATTCAAAGCTCCGTTACAATTCAGTTAGTGCTGCCGTTAGGTATGCTTGAAACGACGCCATTTTGCTCTCTTTTTTTTAAATAATTCGGAATTAAAAGAAAATAAGAAAAATCTGGAAAAAAAAAAAAAAAACATTAAGGGGAACGACGAATAGTCCATGCATTTACATTCCCACCTTTGAACTCGTTTGGCTTATCATCTTCCAAAAACGGGTCATCATCTTCGTCGTCCATTTTCTACAACATCCCGGATCGGACCTGACCCGACCCAACCGCTTTTCCATTTCAGTGGGTGGCAGGTCCATCAATCTCAATCGAGTTTTCACTCTCAACAAGCTCGATTTCCTCTGAACCGACGCGTTTGACGTCCATGTCACCTTGTCATTGTAGTTGTTGTTGTTGTAGCTATTGTTGTTGTTGTTGTTGTTGTTATTCTTGTCGTCGCTGCTAAAACGGCGTCGTACTAAGTCGCTGTTGTTTTTGTTGGGGGTGGGGGTTGAAGATTGTTGGATATATTTCAACAATTTACTTTTGTGATAAAGCAAAAGAAACAATACACAGATCTAAGAATAAGCAATAACACAAATAGATGTGGTAGACAAAAGTAATAAACAAATATTGAATATATATAAGAAGAAATCTGCAAATAATTAAAAACTCATAGACCAAATGCGTGAAGAATGAATGATTTAGATCAAGTCTTGTGTTTGACACAATCTTCTTAAAGCAAATTTCGCCCCTCACACAATCTCTATGGTGTTTTAAGACTCATGGACGTTTGCCTTCCAGGATAAAATGATCTATAGCACGAAAACGAAGCTCACAAGGTCGTGCTCTACGAACTACTCAATGTCTCTTTCTCTCTCTTTGACACAAAATGAATGCACAAAATATCTTACTAGGAAAGTTTTTTCTAAAAAAGTAGTTTTTATGAACGAGGGATTATGAAAACTTATACTTTATTGAACAGACACTCTGTATTAGTAATAACTGCTATGTACAGACTAACTGACTCAAAAATTAAAATAATAAAATATTATTTTCAAGTAGGCCTAGTCCACATATACCAAAGGCCCAACCCAATGTCCAACTCATAAGCATATAAACTCATATATTATCTATTTCCTTTCCTATGTGGGACTCAAGATTATTACTGATGATGTCAATGAATCAGTGGGCTAAAATTTTCGGGCGTTAATGATTAATGAGCAGAACCCTGAAAATAATAAACAAGAAGTCAGAGGTGACCGGTGGAGGCCGGCCAAAGATCCTCCGATGGTAAAGTTAATGGATTGAAGTAGAAAAGAAAGCACTTTAAAGACTTCACCAATTTCTCTCAGAAATATCCTTTTACCATACTTCTGTGTAGAGGGGTTCTTATATAGTGTTAGTCTTGACAGTTATTTCTCCTATCGTTGTAGGGTTTGGAGAATTCGGAGGATAACTTCCATAACTGTCATAGGAGTTACCTCATTAAAACCGGTATTCAACAATAAACAAGTGACTTGATTCAAACAATATAACGTTTGGCTTTTGGAAGAGTATCTTGACTCCTGATGAACCTTACTCGTCCATCACTAAAGACGGACGAGGTTCACTGCTCGCCCACCCTCCCTTGGACGAGTGAATATTGGACGAGTGTAAGGGGACGGTTAGTGAAGGACGAGCGTAACAACCACACTCCATTTTGTGCGTTGTTATGGACGACCATATGGACGAGAAATCAATATGGCATTTTTCATACACCATCAGTTGCCCCCTCGTCCATGGGTCGTCCGAGTAATGTAGTAATTTACTTCTCTGGACGGACGAGCTTCTTTCAGCAACTAGAGATGCCACGTGTTCTAATTTGATTGGTGGTTCATTTCGTCGATTCATTTTTTTGAGACGAAAACCACGTGTCATCATCTGGTTGGTTGTGTCGTTTCATGTGTTTAGGTCAGCCACCTATAAATAGTGGGATGCCTTCATTACCCTCCTCACTTCTGAGATTTTTCTTCTTTGACCTTCATCGTCTAGAGCCTCGTCTAAGAGTTTCCTTGCGTCTATAGCCTCTGTTCGTCCTAAAGCCAGGTACTCCTTCTTTCCTCGTCTTTAGGTTTTCAAAATTTTCTTTCCAGAATGTCAGAAATAACCATCTCCTCGTCGAGCGATAGTACAGAAAAAGCTATAGACGAGTATTATGACGAGAGTAGTTATGATTCTAGTGATACCAGTAGTAGTAGTAAGGGAAACACCACTGACGAGGAGTATGTCTCAGGGGTCCCTGGGCTTCCTTTAGAAGAAATACAGAAACAACTTAGAAAAACTTCAGGGTCCCAGGTAGGTACCTCGTCTTCCATCCCTCCGTCCAGTCCTTTGGACGAGACGGAGGTCACTGTATATAGTTGTGCTGTAGATATTCCTTCCAGGACGGACGAGGAAAGATTGAATATCCTTAGGGAATGGTACCAAATCCCAGACGAGTTTAATCCTAGATTACTCGTCCGTGGAGAATGGTGTTGTAATCCCCATTTTGGGATAGGTGTATATGAATCTTTCATTATCTTAAAGAAAATTCAAAACCATTTTTAACATTTAATGAGGAAAACCCTAAATTGAATTTACAATTTTTAATTTTTGCATTGAAGCATATAATTGCTCGATATTATTCAATGAACAAAAAACTCCTTTTATTGAGCATTGGGCAGAACATAAGAATTTTGTAATATTTTGCACTAGTCGTGTTTTTCAATAGATAATATCTAATCTTTGAACATATTACAATTTCATTTGACATTATCTCGAAATCTGAATATCAATCCAATGGTATTGCAACATGGTAAAAAAAATACCAACCCCCAAAATCATACAATCCCAATAAAGAAATTTCAAATTCTACACTTAATTCAATCTCTTGATTTGTTTTGCATCTAGTAATGGTGAAGTACTTGTTCATTAAACTGTCTGTACCTTTGCCCATGTGTAGGGGTGGCAATTCGTGTTCACGTGTCGGGTTCGTGTTTTGTCAATTCATGAGTATTTGATTATATAGGTCAACACTAACCTGACATGTTTACTAAACGGGTCAAGATTTCTCAACCCTAACACAACTTATTTATTAAACGGGTTAGTCATGTCGACATGTTTATCAGATTTTATCAAAAAGAAAAAAACAAACAGATAAATAATTTTAATATAAAATTCCAAATAATGAGTAACTGCATTACAAATAATCATTCAAAACAAAAGTATATCTCAATATCATAAGTAATCAATAACAATATGTCCAAAAAATTAAACCATAACAACTAATAAGTTTATATACCTAGAGTTTGAAAAGTATATTAGTAAAATGTTATTTAATTAAATGGGTCAGATAGGTCTAGCGAGTTTTATATGTTGAACACTAGCCCAACTTGTTTATTAAACGGGTTAGCTGTGTTAACCTGAATATGACATGAACCCATTAAGTGTCAATCCATGACCTGTTAATTTTGTATCGTGTTATGTCAAGTTCGCAGGTCGTGTCCAATTTTGACACCTTTACCCATTTAACACCAAGCCCATGGGGTTCATCTAAATATCTACTCTACCATTATTTTGAAAAATATATCAATGGAGATTAAATTGATAGTTTCGTTGTTGCATTATCCAATTTATATATACTTTGGCAAGAAGATGCTTAAGGATTAGGAAAAAAATCTACCAACCCGTCTTAAAATAAAACTGCAGCATATTGTCGTACTAAATTTGTTGAAATTTAAATATATAAATAAATAAACAAAACAAATGTTCGACTATTTTATCAAAAAATTTGCGTGCATTTAACAAAAACAAAATTTAAAAGATAGAGGAAGATGTAAAAAGAGAGAAAAGAAAACAAATTAAAGAATAAGATGTAGAGAAGAAAATAAAAAAGACAAAATACCTTGAGCTTTGTCAATAAGGTAGGAAGTAGTGAAGCGTACATGTATATTTGAATCTGAAGCATAGTTGCTAGAAGGAGATTGCCATTGATGGTGAAAGGAAGGACATGGGGAGGTATATAGTTCCGCCTCCACCAATGCTACTGAAGATTGGAGCGTCACCTTTGTCGATTGCTACTACGATCAGCTTGGCATGAATAGTTCTTTGTTGTGTATTTTTATTTGTTTCTTTTTATATTTAAATTGTATATGAGAAGATAGATTGCACATATTTTGGTGCTCCAAAAGTTACACACCTATTAAAAAAAAAAAAAACTCTTTATTGTTACCCAAAAAAAAAAAAAAGAATACTCTTTATTTAGGACAGGGACTCACCATTTTGGTGAAAAACTCTTTGGTTGTGCAGAAAGATAGTGAGAGAGACAGAGAGGGGGCAAGAGGGAGGAGGCAATAGTACACACAGGGTTGATGAAAAAAACAAAAGGTATATATCTCAATTTAGTTTCTTATGTTACAGCTCTCTTCTTCTTCTTCTTCTTCTTCTTCTTCTTCTTCTTTCTTGCAATAACGAGGGAAAAGTAGTTAGATTATGTGCTTCTATCTACTAAGGCCAAGTGCCCTGTAGCTGAATTTGTAACTCTCAATGTATAAAGACAAACTACTTGGAAGTCAAGAGGAAAAAGAGTTTGAATTGCAGGATTAACAACATATTGTAATTATCTCTAAAAAAGAGTTACTAAAAGCTCTTTTAAGGGATAAGTCGAAGCAAATTTTTCATGTGGTTTACTAGAAGATTGGGGACAAAGTTTAACTTTCGGTCTTGTGCTAATTAAATGAGTTGATTCATGCAGCGCTTATAAGGCAATGTGTTTGAGGAAGAGCTTCAATTGTTGCATATGAAGTCATTCATTTTGAAAATTTAACTATTGTGACAATATGTTAGCAAAACTCAATTGTTTATTGTTTGAAGATTATGATATTTGTTATCAGTTTTAGAAGTTTTTAGTGAGTGGATGTTGCTTTCAATAAATAGGTTCTAAGAAACTATCACAGTAAAATAAATATTCATATTTTAAATAGATACTCTAAGTTTGTGTATAATAAAATTCTTGTATGAATGAGATTAGTGCATGGCTTACATTTTATAGTACATGGTTTCACAATTTTTCAAATAAAAGTTTTATATTTATAAAAATAAATGAAAATTTTATTAAAAAGAATTAACAAAGAATGAAAAATATCATCAATTTCATTAATCAACTGTTTCGGATGTACACAAGGAAAGATTAAAAAAAAAACGTAATTATGTCAAATAATTAAGGAATTTATATTTTTTTTTTGACAAAATTTAGTCACAAAATTAGTTATAATCTAAAATTACAACTTCTTTAAAAAAAAAAAAAATTGATATTACTACATATTTTGAAAATCTAATGGTTGGATTGTATATTTTTTACACTTTTAATACACATGTCAATTTTGTGTCAATCAGATAATATTTATTATATGATTTATAAGCTTATATTTTATGCATAATTTTAAATTACAAAAACTTGCAATTTGATGACATAGCTATTAATCAAACTAGTATGTAGCCCGGTGTTACCGCACAAGAATGGATATATTATTAATCATGAGTTTGTTCATGTTTAAAAGGCTCAGTTAAGTCTAAATTTATATTATTAACCAGAAAATTTCATTAACAAAACTTAGCAGTATATATATTTTACACAGAAAGATGAACCTTGGTGACAATGTTTATCAAAAAGATCCATTCACGCTTTTGAATCTTCAATCTCTATTGGTGATTGAAATTTTCGTAGCTTAAAAAATTTAAAATTAAAAAAAAAAAAAAAAACCCTTAGAGTTGTACTCATTTTGTAGTTTTACGATAGGTCATTTTGTAATATGATGGGCATTTGTGTGAAGAAAAAACCACTGAAGTTCCATGGCTGATAAAAAAAATTCTCTCCAATCTATTTTTATAGAGAGATGGGTTTGTGCGTGTTTTTATACATCCTTCATAGTTGTATTATCACGAAGCAAGTCCAATGGATTTAGATTGATACTACCGATTCCCAAAGCATGAGTGTTTAATGTGTTATTAATTTCATCTCATTGGCTTCTACACATGACAGCAAAATTAAAAATAATTAGATTGTACACGTGTATAGTAAAATTGGACTCTAATTTCAGATTCTAATTGAACAATTGGAATGATAATATATGATAGTAAGTAGTAACAACAATAGGAAAACTCAAATAAAATTTCGAATTAAATTGTAACAATCTGAATAAAAAATTTCAGTAGAAAGACAGGGTGGAGTGATCCACTCCAAGAAGGTGACCAAACTTGTGTAAATATAGAATAATAAATCTCTCTCCAGACTTGTGACCAAACTTGTTCATAACTTTTACCTTCACTGAAAATTTTAAAAACATAGTGACTCACATCTGCCATCCAGACATCTACAGCCGGGTCCTCTCCAATTTGCGTGAGATTCCATTGATCACTAAGTTCCTTTGCAGCCTACAAAAAGTATCATCCATCGGTCCACAGCAGTGCTTTCTTCATTGTTATAGGTGCCAAACCTGAACAAAAAGCCAAATATAAGGATAGTGAATTTTAGGCATAATGTGCATCTAATCACATATTAGCAATTTATAACAAATGTAAAGATGCAAACTTTGTAAGTGAATAGTAAACAAAACTCAGTATTAGAACCAAGAAGAAAGCACTTTAATCCGAAACTCAGTGCAAATGTAAAGATGCAAACTTTGTAAGCAATTTATAACAAAGATGCAAACTTTGGCTTTGCTATCTTTTTGGAAATTATGCAATGTACTCAAACCAAGTTCTTATCACCGATATTAATCTCTTTGGTTTTCACGTTTGACTGCAAAATTAAGAAAAAACTTAATTAGCACAGTAACTCACTTGACCCAATACATAGAAGTAGTTTTAATGAGAATGAGCCCACATACATTTAGCCACATGACACAAAATTCAACTTCAATTTCACCGATGTTAATCTCTTTGGTTTTCACGTTTGACTGCAAAATCAAGAAAAAACTTAATTAGCACAGTAACTCACTTGACCCGATACATAGAAGTGGTTTTAATGAGAATGAGCCCACATACATTTAGCCACATGACACAAAATTCAACTCCAATTTCACCGATGTTAATCTCTTTGGTTTTCACGTTTGACTGCAAAATCAAGAAAAAACTTAATTAGCACAGTAACTCACTTGACCCGATACATAGAAGTGGTTTTAATGAGAATGAGCCCACATACATTTAGTCACATGATGCAAAATTCAACTTCAATTTCAGATTCAATTGGTACAAAATTAGAACTCTAATTAGGAATTCTAATTTGGTGTGTACACATAGCATACAATTAGAATTCTAATTTGGAATTCAATTTCACACTCTCTGCTTCACCTATTATTATATATATAGATTCTGGAAGCAAGGATGATATAAGAAGAAAATTTAATTCAATGGTAAATTTGTCAAAATTCACTTCTAATAAAAAAGATATTGAGGTTGCGTTTGACATTGGCTTAAAAAGCCAGTTTTTTTTTTATTTAACTTATTTTTGCTATTATTTATGAGTCTCATTACATTTTTTGGTACTATTTATGAGTCCCACTGTACTATTTCAGCTACTTTTTAACCTTATCTATAGTACTTTCAGTAAAATATTTTTAATTTTATCTAAATTTTCAGTTTTGCAACCGCTTTAATAGATAGCTTTTTTTTTTTCCCAAATACGAGGGGATCAAAAGGAAATTTTAAAAAAAGAAGCCAAAACTAGGCGGGATTTCAAGTGAATTCCCTTCCATTCCCTCCCCAATGACTCATTCCCCCGAAATCCAAACAGAGGCCTTAAACTGAACTCACAAATCACAATCACTCTCTGCCCTACTGATTGCTTCGTTCGGTTATATCGCCACTGCGCCACCGTTAATCACCGCCGTAAGCCTTATTCTTCTAAACTTCATAGTTAAAAAATTATAAATAATTAAAAAACTAGTTTTTAGATTTGTTCATTTTTTTTTTCTTTTAATATCTCAAATGCCTGTTTGCTTCCTAAAAAAATTGAAAAATATATATATATATATATATATATATATATATATATATATATATATATATATTGCAGTGATGGCTCGGCCACCAATGGACCATAGGAGGAGGAGAATGATGGATCAAAGGAAGAAAATTGTAGCAGTGTCGATTTTTCACTTGCATATGTTGCAGATACTGTCGATGATGATGATGTTATTGTGTGCAATGATGATAGTTTATAGGCAGAGGAGGGTTAGAAGAAGAACAAGACTAGGTTGGGGTGACAAAGTGTTTGACAGAATTAATGAAAGAGCGGTTCATATGAATAGAATGGTTTGGATTCATGATGCGGCCGCTATAAACAATGTGCATATGGATAGGCGCGCGTTCAGGAAGCTTTGTGACATGATTTGTACACATGGGAAGTTAAGGGAGTTGTCAAATGTTGGAATCGATGAGATGGTAGCGTCTTTCCTAAATGTACTTGCACATGATGAGAATGATGGAGTTGTAGGACGACAATTAAATTCGTGCAGTGATAGTAGTAGTAGTGGTAGTAATACTGGTGTTATGCACTTCAATGCTGTGTTGTGTGCTGTACTTCGTCTTCATGACAACCTTTATAAGAAACCGGAGCCTATACGAGAGAATTGTAGTGATGAGAATTGGAAGTGGTTTAAGGTATGATACCTTTAAATTATTTTATGCATTTTTTAAGGGACAGAGTTTACCTCCAACACACTATGTGGTGACTCAAATGGCTATTCATGTATACTTTTAGTTACATAACTTATTTAATGAGTCGTGTGATATAATACACATGGATGCTTTGAGCACATAGTGTTTTAGAGAAAAATTTTGTTCTACCATTAAATTGTTTTATGTATTTTATTTGGATTCATTAATATTGTTCTAATAACATAGATTGTTACTTTGGCAGAATTGCCTAGGTGCATTAGATAGGGCCTACATTCAGGTGACTGTACCGGTTGAAGATTGGCCTAGGTATCGAACTAGGAGCAATGAAATAGCCACCACTGTGCTAGGAGTATGTTCACATGATATGCAGTTTATTTATGTGTTGGCTGGTTGGGAGGGTTCAGCTGCAGATTATAGAGTTTTGAGAAATGCTATTTCTAGAAAAAATGGACTCAAAGTCCCTAAAGGTAACACAATGCTTATGTAAAAATGATTTTTGGGTATTTGCGTATTTTTTCCATCTTACAATTTGGCAATTGTGTTAGGTTACTACTACTTGTGCAATGCTTATTACAACAATTGTGAGGGATTCCTTGCGCCTTATAGAGGACAGCAGTACAATTCATATTATTGGAGGCAAGACCGCCAACCGACTACCCCTCAAGAGTTTTTTAATATGAAGCATTCTTCTGCTAGGAATGTCATCGAGAGAGCCTTTGATCTACTCAAAGGAAGATGGAGAATACTTGGGAGTAGATCCAGTTATTCAATTGAGATCCAAGTTAGGATCATATTAGCTTGCTCTTTACTACATAACCATATCGTAAGGGAGATGCCAGTGGACTCCCAAGAGAGCATCCCCTTTTCTAACAACTCAGAGGGTCAAGAGTTAGAAGGTGATCATATAACACATTCGGAGTCATCAGATGCATGGAATGAATGGAGAGATAACTTAGCAAGGGAGACGTTTGACCAATGGAGAGCCTCTAGGCATGAAAGTTGAAAAGGTCTTATTTCTTTTCTGTTTCATTTTATTATACTTTGCCCTCATGTAAATTTGGCAAATTATAATTCAATTTGCACTTTTACAATTTTGCTGCTGGGATGGTCCTTATTTTTAATATGGTATGGATTGGTTTTATATTAGTGCCTTGTTTTCCTTATCAATCTTAGTGATCTTATTTACTATGATTGTTATCATGCTGTAAGCCTTTTTTCCTTTTATTTTTCATTTACCAATATCTGCACCAAAGATAAGGAGAGCCTTCACAAATTCCTATTTGAGAATTTATTCAAGTTGTGAAGCGATTGTATGGAAAAACATATTTTTTTTTCTCCAAAAAAATTTCTGCCTTCAATTTGGAATTGCTTACATGACATTGGTTGTCATGAAAGAAATCAGAGGAATCTGTAAAGTAGGAAAGAGGCAGTGGATGGGTTTATTTCTGGATGGAACATGTGTGCTTAATAGGAAGAAAAACAGGTGAAAGGTATTTGAATTATTGTTGTTAGTGAATGGGCTATAGAAGAAACATGGTAGTACTAATTGTTGGCATGAGGGGCCTTGGGAAAAGAAATTAATTGTGTTGTACTGGCATCCAGAGTAGACAATTTTTTTATCAAGAAAAAAAGCTTGTTAGTGTTAGATGCTGTATGGAATAAAAAAATATTTAGTAATTCATTCCAATCAGGTGGTTTCTTGTTTGGTGCATTGAGAAGTAAAATTATGTTTGATGTAAACACTAAACAGTCAATAAGTTGTGTGAATGAATGCTTCCTACCCTCTTTGGTTCCTTGTTTGTTGCTGCTTAATGAATAATGTGACTAGGAAGGAGTTAACTTCCTTTACTGGGTACCTGAAATCCCTCCAAGGTGTTGGAAAAGATCTTTAAGGTTCTGATTATTAGTGATGAGCAGAAGGCTTATTTATTTATTTAATTTTTTGCAAGAGATAGTGAATCTGTGGTGGCAAATGATTTGGAAGGTCCTGAATGTTTATGAGGAGCCTGTAACTTGAGAGGTTTATTTTAGGCATTCTATTACAAGTATTTTTGGGATAGCGTGATCCAACAAAGTGAGGCTTTAACAGAGGTCCACCGTCCAAGTAGTAAGATTTGCAAGGCTATCACACTCTGTTTTATTCGCTGCATACTGCAAGACAGGGATGCTTGGTTTTTTTAGGGTTGTGAAAAATAAATATTAAAGTTGAGGTAACTGTTTCAGTGATCACCTTATGATTGAATGATTTTTAATAGTATCTTGAAGGTTATGAAAAATAAATGTAGTTGAAGTATTGGTTCTTGTGATTGCTTTATGATTTGATTGTTGAGAATAATTTTCTCCTTCAATTTGGTTTAATTGTTGGACCTTCATGCATTTTGGAGTAAGGTTTTTTTCCACCAACTTTATTTACGGTTTGTACCCTTTTATTTTCTCCTTTTTTAGTTGATTCTCTCAATAATATGTATATATATATATAAATATAAATTATGGAGGAATTAACATGCTTGGATTTAGTTGCAAATTCACTTGTGGGCCTCGGGTGCTTTAATTTCAACTATTGACAATGCTGTTCTTAAACAATGACTTGAATGTCCATGCGTGATAACTTCTTAATGACTTAAATGAAATTCCTCTTGTTCTTACTTGAGTTGCCATAATCCTCATCTTCTTTCTGCATAAGAAGCATTGCCTGGTTTACTATTTAATATGCGTGGATTATGAAGTTGAAGTTGATACGGACAATTACCCTGTAAATAGAAAACGGAAGGTGTAGGTTGCAATACTGTATATGCAATTTATCACAAATTTCTAGTGCCAATGTTTTTACTGTTAGGAGCAGAATATAGTCGATAATAAGGTCCAGGATATAAGTACCTGTTGGCACTCCCCTCTTTGGACTAAAGTGTCGACCACTCGACCTTGCTATTCTGGCAATTGGGCCCAAAATATTAGTGCCTGTTCGCTGGTCGGCACTTTCCTCTATGGAGTCGAGTGCCAATCTAGCCAGAAGCCTCAATTCGTCTTCAAATTGTTAACACTTCTTCATCTGTCTCTAATACTTGTCAATAGCTTGGGAACTCAGTTATAGAGCATACAAGTGGGATAATTCATGTAAAGGGACAATCAAGTCATTAGGCTAGAGAGATAGTTAAGCTAGTTGGTTGTGTAGAATTTAGATAATTACCACATGCTAGAATTAGTTAGTCCTCACTTAGCATGTTTTAAAAGAGGAAAAACCTTCTGCAACATGTGCTAATTAGCCAACCAATGGGAATTAAGAACAAAAGAAATCAAGGATGATCTTGTGTAAGAATTGGGTTGTAATTCCTCAATAGCAATTAATGAAGAATGCTGTTAACTTTCTTACTTCTCTTTTATAATTCTCTCTCTATTTCCCTCTCTAACTTCAGTCTCCTTTCCCTTTATTTCTCATTCCATCTATAACACATCTCAACCTATCGCTATCCAAATCCTAGTCTAGATCCCATAATTCAAAATTTTCCTAAACACCACTATACACCTAACCACAACTAGTTCCTTTAATTTACTTTTGTTGTTTTTATATAAATTACAAATTAATATTAAGATCTAATCCTTACTTCTATGAAGTCAAGTACGTATGAACCTTCCTCCCATTAGTTCATTGTCAATGCCTCAAGGGTTATCTATAATTTCTTTGGATCACCCACAGCCCTCCTGGTGTCCACTTGTTGCTGAAACTTCTAGTAGTCTTCAACTCCTCAAAATCCAACATGAACACACAATCTTATGTGCCTAATGCTTAATCTCAAGGATTTGATATTCTTAATTTGATTGCTGTATATTCATTTTTACCAGATGGGGTGCACTCTGTTTAGTTTTTCACCAGTTAAACCAGAGGCCACTTGTTATAAGTGAGGGAGTCTGAACAATCACAGAAAGAAGAATAAGAAGTGCGATTTTGGCAGTCAAGTGTCAAGATACTCATGATGACTGGATTTTTAGTTTGTAATACGATGAGTTTCTTCTTTTGGTTGTATTTTTATTTGGAGTAATTGCAATCTGTTCTGTGTTTACTCGGGAAAAAAAATTGCAATTTGTTCTATCATTTATATTAGGAAGCACTTCATGATGTTGGAGTTGGACAAAATTTTGGTCTTTTCTCACTATGAAATATGAATATAGTCACTGACATCAATTTCGGCATGATTCTGTTTTGATTTAGTTATGACTGACCTAGATGCTAAAGCCACCCAAGAAGCCTTATTTGAAGTTAGAGGAGTTTTGTATATCTGTGTTTGTGTTTGTGTGTGCGTGTGTGGTTTTATTTTTTATTTTTTATTTATTTTAATTGTAACATAATGTTTTATTCAGTAACCTTTTTTTTGTGCCCTTTCTTTTCCCCCCTAGTTTTGCATCTCTTAAATTGTATATCTTAAAATACTGTAAGAAACTCACACTAAATGCCCTTTAGAACTTCAGAGTTCAGAGTTCAAACAAGTTTTGTTTAACCTCTTTGGATTGCAGAATGCAGAACATGCATACATGGACGTTAGAAAATGAGTGGAAAAGATTTTAAAGAATTGGAAATATGTAGGAGTAACCATTGGTAAGTGTAGGTGCTAGTAAAAATGAACATGCAAAGAAAGTGCAAGGATAAAAATTTAAGGGCTCGTGAAGGCCAAACAGGATCTTAACTGGATTAATGTTACACGTAAAAGAAAAGCTTATCTACTTCACGTGAAAAAACATTTAATCACTTACAAAACATTATATCCCTGTTGATGCTGTATTATTGCTCAATGTGAAGGTTAAGCTTGAGCATGTATAAAAAACATAGATTGCTCAAAGGAAATATAATCCGAGACAGATTAACACCTTTCTCCAACTTCGCACGGGTTTGAGCTGTTTGATTGCCATTAGTATCTATCCTGGAAGTGATTTATTTTCATTTGCTAATGATACATTGCTCTTTTGCTCCATGCTTTAGCTTCAAGTTGTGATGTTTTGGTTGCATAAGAGATGATGTGCACATTTCAAGTAAGCAAACTGTAACTTTTAAACATGCATATCCTTAGTCTGTTTCTTTTGTTTCTGATTGCAACTGCCTATTATTTTGAAGTTGGTTTGATTGACGTCTCATGTGCTTCAAAAGAAAACCGGGGTGTTGATGTACTAGGTACGAAGTCTACACCTCTTGCAGTTGAAATAAATTTACCACCCTATTTTCTTGTACAATATTCTTAGGGAAAAACTTGTTACACATAGTGTGTGGATCCACACATTACGTACCAAAAATAACCGAACTCATTATGTGAGATGTCATGCCTATGGTCACACCTTGTTAAACTAAATTCAACAACAAAAATTATTAATTCCAAATTTTTAGGATCAACTATAGATCCTTAACAAATTAATTAGAGTCATTCACATGTAGGTGATGCCCCAACGAACATCTGTATTGGATCCTTTCTTAATTGAGCGATTAAATTTTACGATGATTATCAATCTACCACAACCCTTCTCCTTTTCCTGGGCTTGGGATTGGCTGTCAACAAGTATATATTGTACCAAAAATCTTGTAATTCAATAGCATCATTCAGTACCTTATGAATATCCTAAGTTCAAACCGTCCTCACCCCCGGCTCTTGTAAAGTGGGGTGGTTGAAATTCTTTTTGGACAAAAACGAAGGATAAATGATTTTAAGATGAATATAATCTGAATGTGTTGTGGTGGCAATGCCTATCTTACTTTTGCTTATACACCTAATTCTAACTAACTTTTGCTCCATTCCAGCTTGTCCAGCATTCCGTATATCTCAAGTTATGTTAGCACTAATGCATGCCATAACGCAATTCATCAACTATTGTCAATCTCCTATACTAGGTTCAGATATTCTGATAGCTCTGTGACAGTACGTATGTGGGACTTGGTCGGCAAAGCACAAAAACAAGTCAGAATTGTCATAGATCCACAGACCCACTCCTAGCCAAGGCCTAGTGGCAAGAGCAGTTTGTTGATGATGAAATTGGTTCCACTTTATTTCCTGGCCATTTTTGCAGTTTCTTGCACGCAAAAGTGTTATGGCTATTCAGCACAAACATTATAGGATCAGTTATCCACGTGAAAGGCAAGAGCAGTTTGTTGATGATGAAATTGGTTCCACTTTATTTCCTGGCCATTTTTGCAGTTTCTTGCACGCAAAACTGTTATGGCTATTCAGCACAAACATTATAGGATCAGTTATCCACGTGAAAATAACCATAATCGCACAAAGTGATACGTTTTGAAGAATTTTTCTTGTTATCTCTGTCCAATCATTTTTTTTTTCCTTTTATAATATCAGATGCTTCTTGTCCTTAAACCCTCTAGATTCTAGTCCTGCTAGCATGGAGAAATAGAGAAATACGCTCAGCTGAGCTGATACCCTTTTGTGAGTCTAGTCATTCGACAAATATATATGATCTAATCATGCACTAGTTCCCACTTTCAAGTTATTGTATCGCGTAGGCTATTGTTCATAAAAAAAAAAAGTATCACATAGCTTGAATGAGTTTATTTTTATTATTATTTTATATAAATTTAACAATAAAATTTGAAATCTATGATATCTGATTTATAGTGATTACTCTTTATAATGAGATCAATATATTATTCTCTTATTCAATAATAAGAAATCTTACTAATTTAGTTAACTCAAACCAACTAATTTATGTTGTTTATTATGTAAAAATACTGTTATACTTAAACATGATGCTTTAAAAAACTCAACATTATATTTTCCATATTTTAGTGGATATTAGTTCATCCAAAAGAAACTATATGTCTTAGTAGTTAACTCAAACTCAAAGAAAAAAAAAAAAAAAAATCTTATTGTAGTTATGCAAAGTATTCCTACTAAAATATAATGATATGATGATGGAAGCAATCTAAAAATAAAACAGAAAAAAAACCATATTCAACATTTAAGAAAAAGACAATCGTTTTTTGGATCACACAAATTTGTGATTAGTATTCTATTTTTATAAACTATTCAACTATCTTAAATTTCTTCAATAAGGTTGGATTCGGGAAGGTCGTAGATTCAAATAACTCATTCAAGTTATTTTTTGACCGAAAAAGGTAGAATTGGTATATTTAAATGAACAAAAGTACAAAAGGTGTAAGGAAGGGTCTTGAGCCATGCAGGCCTACACAATAGCCTGGGCACCAGGACAAGGACATGCTACACTGCCATAAGCATAAAAATTGTATAAAATACAAAGAAAAGTTGAGTAGTCACTATCTTGTCTGCTGATTAGCCATCAATGCTTGGTATTCATGTAGAAAAGAAGTTGCTCCCCCTAGAATAACCTTCGAATGAGCTTGGGTGTCCTCAAAGCAGTACTTATTCTAAGCATTCCATACAGCCCATGTGATCATAGCCCATGCGATCATCTCATGCCTAGGCAGCTGCTGCATCATACTTTGAGTTAATAGGAAGAAATCAGGGGCCACGGCTAAGCTCTTTTGGATCTTCCCACTTACCAATGCCCAAACCTTACGAGTGAAAGAGCATTTCTAAAGGATGTGCTTGACTGTTTCACTCTAGTGGTTACACACTACATAAGACGGATTCAACTGTACTCTCTTCATGTGTAGATTGGCTCGGGTAGGCAGGATGTTAGAGCACAATCGCCATAAGAGCATATGCACTTTTGGGGGAGTGTTGAGGGACCATATTGCCTTCCATAGTCTCCCATCTGCCACAGCTCTGGAGTGTTCCCTAGTTGAGGGGTGAAGAAGACGTAGTGCCACCAAGTATGTGGATTTAATGGAGAAAACATTGGATTTGTTCTCCTTCCAAACTAACACGTCGTTTGTCTGGAGGTTGGTCAAGGGTGTTCTTAAAATATCAGCACAAGAATGGGGCTCATACCAATAGGTTATCTTATTCCTGTCCCACTGTCTAGTATCCTCATCCACTAGTTCTTTCACTTTCAGCGGTCTAGGTCCCTTTCTACGGAGACACGGTGGTCGCGGCAGCCACTGATGGCCCATGATCTCTATTGTGGTTCCAGTACCCACTTTCCATTTAGCTCCTGCCAAAATGACTTCCCTAGCTTTCAGCAGACTTCTGCATACATATAACGGATTACTCCCTAAACCAGCATCCAAGAAGGAGCACTCAGGAAAGTACCTAGCTTTATAAACTCTAAAGAACAATGAGCTTGGATGGTTGAGTAGCCTCCATGCTTGCTTCGCTAGCATCACCAAGTTGAATGCATGAATATCACAAAAGCCCTTTCCTCCAGTTTTCTTTGGATCACACAACCTCTTCCAATTTATTCAATGTATTTTTTTCTCATTACTCGTTTGTCCCTACCAATATTTAGCTATGATTGAGTTAATATCACTGCAAAGAGCTTTTGGCAACTGGAACAAACTCATCGAGTAAGTCAGTATGGCCTATGCTATGGTTTTAATCAAAACCACCCTCCCTGCTTTCGAAATAAACTTCTCCTTCCAACCAGTGACGTGTTTAGCTATTCTTACCTAAAGATCTTTAAAGGTGCTCATTTTGTTTTTGCTCCCTACCATCGGCAAGCCCATATATTTTTCGAACTTTGACACACCCTGGGCATTAAGCATACGCTAAATATCCTTCCTCACTACTTGCTCAGTGTTTAGGTTGAAAAACAAAGCTGTTTTCTGTCAATTTATTGCTTGGCCCGAGGCTTGTTCATACGAACCCAATATGTTGAGAAGACTAGTGCACTCAGATGAAATGGCTGGACAGAATAGTAAATTGTCATCAGCGAAGAGCAAATGTGAAATCCTAACACCATTTCGGCAGGACTGAATTCCCTAAAGATGCTACATCTCAATAGATTTTTGGAGTAATGTGGATAGTCCTTCTACGCAGAACAGGAACAAGTATGGTGACAAGAGATCACCCTACTTTATGCCGCGGGACGGGAGATGAAACCTCAGGGTTCTCCATTAATCAATACTGAGTAGCTTGCCAACGAAACACACTGCATAACTTGGTTCACTCACCTGTCTAAGAGACCCATCTTTAACATTATTTTCCGTAAAAACTCTCACTCCACATGGTCATACGCTTTACTGATATCCAACTTAACTGCCATGTGACCAATCTTACCCTGCCTTCTATTCCGCAGTCTATGTAACATCTTGTATGCTACTGCAGTATTATCAGTGATCAATCTATCTAGAACAAAAGCACTTTGGGAGTCTAAGATAATACTATCTAAAACAAAAGTGCTTTGGGAGTCTAAGATAATATTCAGTGGGATAGGTTTCACTTTATTGGCCAAAACCTTAGATACTATCCTACTTACCACGTTACTTAAACTAATAGGGCGGTAGTCCGACATAGCTTGGGGGTCCTTTCGTTTGGGTATGAGCAAGATATGGGTAAAATTCATCTTGGTGAGGACATGCTCGGAGTTTAAGGCAGATAACACTACCTCTGTTACCTCTTCGCTTCCTAAGTGCCAGTATTTCTGAAAAAAGAAGGGAGACATACCGTCTGGACCCAGTGACTTTGATGAGTGCATTTGGAATAATACTGGCTTCACCTCCTCGCCCACAAAAGGCCAGTTTAGAGACCAGTTCATTTCCTCCGTCACTACACCATCCATCACACCTAGGACCTCATCCATATAACTTGGGTGGGATGTAGCAAAAATGGTCTTGAAGTAGTCCTTTACTATCGCACCCGCGGTTTGCTCATTTGTTCTCCAAAACCCATCCCCATCCATCAACCCATCAATATGGTTTTTTTGTTGTCATTGGCTTGCCTGTTTATGGAAAAACTTGGTGTTTTTGTCGCCTACAGGGAGCTAGATAACTCGGGATCTCTGTCTCTAAAACACCTCTTCTTGGTGGAGCAAGCCATTTATCTCTCCCCTCAGTATGTTGATCTGTACTAGGTTGTCACCGTACCTTAGGTTGGTCAGATCCTTGAGTGCAGCTTGTTTCTTCTCCAACCGTGTTTTAGTGTTGCCAAACACCTCTCGGCTCCATGCCACCAACTTTATACAGCACCACTTAATCTTCTCAAAGAGTCTGAACATTAGACTCCTATTGGGTGGGTGATAGTTCCATGCTTCCCTGATCACATCTTCAGAGCCCTGGTGTGCCACCTAGAGTTTTTCGAATCGGTAGAAGCATTTACGCCTGGTCTGCCCCCTGCTGAGCATAGAAATGAATGTTCAAAAGAATAGGGTCGTGATTAGAGTAAGACACCTGCAAATGAAGGACTTTAGCCAATGGGAATTGGCCTTGACATTTTATGCTTGCACACGCCCTGTCCAATCTTACTCCAACGAAGGTGTCCCCCGGTTGGCCATCACGCCAAGTGAAAGGGTACCCTTGGTACCCCAGGTCTTCAAGTCCACAATGCAAGAAGGTCTCTTTAAAAGCTAGCATTAGGGCCAAGGGTTTCGGTTTACCATCTTGCTTCTCACTCGATTGAAGGATTTCGTTGAAGTCACCTAGGCAAACCCATGGCAAAAAAGCCTTGGCATGCAAGTGTCGAATTAAGCTCCATGATTCGTGTTTTCAGTGCCCCTCTAGTCTCCCATAGAAACCAGTTATCCCCCAAGGTGGTTGGTTGTCGGATATGATATGTGCATCAATGTGGGTAGGAGAGAAAGTTTGAATGTGAAGATCGTAATCTGCCTTCCAAAACAAGCCCAAACCTTCACTTTGACCATCGCTCGAAACAGCTAAGACTAATTGGAAGTTCAGATTATGACAAAGTCTACACATTTCTGTAATAGACCGCTTTGTTTCCATAAGAAACAAAATGGTGGGTCCTTTACATCTCACTATATTAGTGAGTACCTCCACTGTACGTTAGTTCCCAAGCCCCAACAGTTTCAACTCAGAATAATCATTGTGCTTGACGGGGTTGTATAGCAGCCTCCATCGTTGAAATCTTTGGTTGAGCGTTAGACACTTCAGTTTTGGTCCGTTTCCCATCCTTTGCCTTTTTGTGTCACAATGTCACTCAACTATCTGCAAACTCCCTTTTATGGCCCACATGCTATATTTGCCCGCCTAAAGTATCCATTCCCTCATTGGACTGTGGTCTAACTATTCTCGTCCAAGTAGGTTGCTTCGTACTAGGAGTTAGGTGGTGGCTCACGTGACTTTGGACATTTGTATTACTATTACCACCTTCCTCCAAAACCATGTCCACCATGCCATGCATGTCCACACTCTCCACGTAATTATGACTTGAAGTCAAGGGAATATCTATATCAATCTCCACGAGATCTTTTTCATTAACTACATCTTTATTCTATTGTACCTGAGTCCATCTCCATTAATTGCGACTCAGTTCTAGGCGGCACCACATCCCCTTGCGTGGACCATCCTCTTCCTCAGTATCCACAACACTTGCCATAGTTGTAGCGTTCCTCAGTATCCACATGATCTCTGTAAGGTTGAATTTAATCAACCATCTTGTTGGCTTTATTTCGTGCCAAATTTGCTTATATTTTAGCAATTAGTAACCATGTATTTAGGTGGGATTCTTGTAAGGGTAGTATGTGAGAAGATGTGAAGAAATGTTCAAGATTGTGCAATGCTGCAGAGTTTCGCGACTAAGACTCGCGGGTGACTCGCGACTGGGAGCCGCCAACTGCAGGCATGTGAGAAGCACACGGGGGAGGTGAAGGTTCATGCCAGCTGTCTCACTACTGGACAAAAGTCCCAAGCTGGCCAGGCCGTTAATTCGCGGCTGGAACTCGCGACTCAGACCAGTTGTGAGGCCAAGCCACCAAACCACCCTGTTTGGGAAAAACTGACTCTTCGCTTTCCTTTCTCACCCCATTATATATTGACCCTTATAACCACCAAATAGAGAGAGCTTCTAGAGAGAATTTTGTGAGAGAAACCCTAGAGAAAAATAAGATTGATTCATCCTTAATCTTTACCTTAGAGACTCTTCAAATTCCTCTACTCTCTTCCTCTCTATTGTTAAATCCTTTAGAGGTCTTTAGCCAAATCCTTTTCTCACCATACACATATCTGTGAGAAGGTTTATTTAGAGCTTTTGGGAAGCAATTAGGAAGGAACCAATTCACATTGGTTGATGCTATGGGCTATAGCAGAATCCGGTAAGCTAGAGAAGAAAAGGTTCGGCACAACCTCGGTGTAGCAAGAAGCTTGGAGGGCTCAGGTATATTTGGGTAGATTAGGCTTGGAGGGTTTTCTGATGTTCATGGATCCCAACTACATTCTTTAGTGAATTATTTACCACTTGGAGGGCGGCGGAGAGGTTTTACGCCGAGGGCTTCGGTTTCCTCTTCGATAACACATTGTGTGTTGTCCATGTGTTTGCATCTTCCTTTCTTTTATCTTTGCCTTATATTTACTGCTGTGGATGTGTTTATATTTGGCTTAGATTGTTTATCAATTCTGTGTTTGACTTATGTTCATGTTCCGCACAATAATTGTTTGATAATAAGCTTGAATTGATATTTTGTAATTTGGGGTCTAAATGTTGAAGGGTGTTTCATACCCATATTGAACATTCAATCTCTTTTCTATTTCTTTCTGTAGTTTATAATTTATATACACATGATCTCTTTTCTATTTCTTTTTCTTTTTTTTCAAAGTCCACTATGTTATTATTATTATTATTATTTCTTTTTTATATATATTTTTGGTTCATTGATGCTGGCAGAAATTATTATTATAGACTTCCTTTCTTCAAGCCCCACCATCATAAAAAAGGTTTAAATTGTAGATTTATTAAATTGACTGGCTTCTAAATGTCTAGAAATATTCTTGTAAAAAAAGATATAAAATAACATGATTTTATTTTTTTTATAAAAAAATTCACTTACATTAGAATTTAAATGAGGCTCCACTCAATGGCAGCTCACGTGGCTACAAACTTTTGAGAGAATCGGTAATTTAACAAAGAAAGGGAATAAGAAGAAAATTGCAATCTCTTATGTATACCTTATCTCCCATTTAAATTTGTATGTGTTGGGTCCCCACTTAATGGCAGTTCACTTAGCTCACAAGCTTTTTGGAGAATCAGTAGTTTCACAAAGAGAGAGAAGAAGAAGAAAATTACACAACTAGCGCATGGGTCATGATGCAAATCAGTTAGCATAGTCATAAATTTTTAATAACACAATAGAAATCCACTGAATTTAAAGATTCCATTTTCTATTTGTTAAAGATCAATCAGGCTGTTTAGAGGGAAATCCCTTTACATATATGTTGATGACGTTGAGCTTTGCCTACAACTATCATTTTAGTCTCTCATAATCATCTTCCTTTTCATTTTACGCAATTAAATAATTTTTTGTCATTGTTTTCCAACTTTCACATCTACTTTGTTTAAACAATGAGTTGTGACCTCATTACCAACCGAGGATGATGTGCTTCATGAGGTTTTGGGCTAGGCTGATGAGAATGTGCAAAAATAATTTTAAAGGTAAATTTAAGATTTTCTTTCTTCCTCCTGAAAAAAAAAAAAGTTAGTAAAAAAATATTATATATAATTATCTTTTCCAAGTCAAGGAAATCATTTGAGTCGGAAGAGCAAATGTAGCGCCACCACTAGAGGAAAGATTAATGTGTGACCAATGAGAGGACCGTTGCATGTATCCTCCCCCACATAGGGGTGGACCCCACAAGTGTGGGATCCACCCCATGTGAGGGGGAGGATACATACAATGGAAACAATATGTATTTTCTCCAATGAGAGAGGGAGCAACTAGAGCAAAGTATAAGGGACCAGGATGCAATATTTTATTTTATTTTTTTGTTTAATATCTGAACTTCCCCCTTATAACAACTATGGTTGTCAAATTACAAACGTTTCCTCTTCGTATTTTTATTATTACGTGAAAGCTAAAACTGATGGCATCGTTATAAATCTGACATAATTTTATATTCTTTTTGGGAAAATAAAAGGATGCATCATTTTAACAAAAACTAATCAGTGGATGTATTGACATGGGGAAGTGTTCATCTGAATATAAAGATCAAGAATGATTGATACTTAGAAAATCTTTTGTTTTGACACACACAATTATATTATTTTAAGTTTGTCAGGATGATTCCATTAAAGGAGAGTGCCCCATGCATGCCTACTTTGTTTTTTTGTTTTTTTTTTTTTTTTAAAGAAAAAAAAAAGAAAAAGAAAAAGAAAGAGAATCGTTAACTTGACTGAAACTAGAAAATGTGAGTGCCTCCGCATCAAATCATTCCCTTCTTCTCAAGTTTTCCCCCTTTTAATTTTTCTTTCAATTTTAATTGAAGGAACTTTTGTCTATCTCTATTGTAGTTCAGGATTTGACAAAGTATTCTAATGGCTTCCATAAGTACTCAAAAAGTCTTGCCTTATCATCATTTTCTTCTTCAATACCACAACGGAAATATGAAGTCTTAGTTTTAGAGGCAAGGATATATACCCGCAATAGTTTTGTGGACTATCTAATCATGCACTAGTTCCCACTTTCAAGTTATTGTATCACAAAGGCTATTGTTCATCCAAAAAAAAAAGTATCACATAGCTTGAAAGAGTTTATTTTTATTATTTTATATATAAATTTTACAATAAAATTTGAAATCTATGATATCTGATTTATAGTGATTACTCTTTATTATGAGATTGATATATTATTCTCTTATTCAATAATAAGAAATCTTACTAATTAAGTTAACTCAAACCCACTAATTGATGTTGTTTATTGTGTAAAAATATTGATATTCTTAAACATGATGCTTTAAAAAACTCAACAATTTCCATTTTTTAGTGGATATTAGTTCATCCAAAAGAAACTATATGCCTTAGTAGTTAACTCAAACTCAAAGAAAAAAAAATCATCTTGCAGTTATGCAAAGTATTCCTACTAAAATATAAAGATATGATGATAGAGCCAATCTAAAAAAAATTGAAAAAAGAGACCATATTCAACATAAAAAAAAAAGGACAATCATTTTCGGATCGCATGAATTTGTAATTAGTATTTTATTTTTACAAGCTATTCAACTATCTTAAATTTCTTCGATAAGGTTGGATTCGGAAAGGTCGTAGATTCAAATAACTCTTTTAAGTTATTAAAATTTAAAGTTTGTCTAAAAGTAATGCGTGACAATTTTCTTTTCTTTAGTTTATAATTTATATACACATGATCTCTTTTCTATTTTTTTTTTTCAAAGTCCACTATGTTATTATTATTATTATTATTTTTTTTTATTGGTTCATTGATGCTGGTAGAAATTATTATTATAGACTTCCTTTCTTCAAGACCCACCATCATAAAAAAGGTTTAAATTGTAGATTTATAAAACTGATTGGCTTCTAAATGTCTAGAAATATTCTTCTAAAAAAAAGATATAAAATAACATGATTTTAATTTTTTTATAAAAAATTCACCTACATTAGAATTTAAATGAACGTCAAACAATTAGAAAAAATAAATAAGAACCAAAAACAGTTGGATTAATTATCCAAAAAATATGTATTTTAACATTATTGGTAGCCATGTCTGTTTTTTCTAGCCTTCACTTAACGACATGGATTATTTTGACACAATGCTAAAAGTTTGGGACTAAATGATTGAGTAAAAATATATTAAAATAATTATTTTGACATAATACTATTGATAGATTTATATTTTGATAGATTATAAATGATTGAGTAAAAATATATAATAAATAATTATTTTGTGCATTTTCTTTTATACTAAATATATTTTATTTTAATGTTTTATAAGAAGTTGTGGGTTCTAGTTAATTTAACTAGTAAAATCTCTGATAGTTGAATAAGAGATTCTATCATCAGAGCCGACGTCATAAATTAAAACTCTAAAAAAAAAAAAAAAAGATAAAAAGCTATCATCAAGAACCGACGTCATAAGTTAAAACTCTCTTAAAAAAAATAAAAATAAAAAGTAATTGCCCAAATTTGTTAAAAAAATAATGGCCAGTACAAAAGAAAAGGTAAAAAATAAAAATAAATAAATAACAAAGGAAAAAAGAAAGGCGCGACCAGTAAACCCCACCCCCCACAAAAAAAAAGTTAAAGAAATTAAGAAAGAAGAATCAAACCGGGAAAAATCAAAAACAAAAAAAAGGAAGCAGCAGTACGTGTTTTCAATTACTGAAAGAAAAAGGAAAAAGAAAGTAATAAGAGATAACCAAAACATAAGAAGAGGTGAGTATAGTTATTTGATTACAATTATTCTTTTCAGCTCAATTTTCTTGGCTAAAATGGCCAGATATCACTATTTAGCAAAATATGTAAAAATTTACCACTATTTTAAATTATATGAATGTACCACTATTTTGGAACTCGATTTCTAAAAACTTGAGTTCTTTAAAAAAATAGCCTTTAAGCTTGCCGTATTATTATTATTATTATTTTATTTATTTATTTTTTTTATGAATCTCGAGTTACATAAAAAATTGGTAATTATTTTTCATAAAACTTGAGTTACACGGCAAACTTGAATTTTACAAACTCGAGTTCTAAAAAAAGGTAAATCATTAATTATTTTACTAACAATGGTAAATTCTTACATATTTTATCAAATAGTGATATTCGGCTACTTTCTCCTTATTTTCTTTCAAAATTGGGAAGATAACATCATTATCATTGACGGAAAAAGTGAAAATCTCATGTCTTTTGCTTATAAAAACCCAAACCCAAACACAAATCTCCAAACCCCCAAATCCCCGAGACCCAATCCACAAAGTTAGCATTTTCCAACTTTCATCAATGGCTAACCAACAACAACATCAAAACCATGGCCTAAACAAAACCAAGGTGGCAGTGGTCATGGTACCCTTTCCTGCACAAGGCCATCTCAACCAACTCCTTCACCTCTCACGTCTTATCTTAGCCTACAATATCCCAGTTCACTATGCCTGTACTGCCACTCACAACCGTCAAGCCATGCTTCGAGTCCATGGTTGGGACCCAAATTCAGTTTCAGACATCCATTTCCATGACCTCAAAATCCCACCTTTTCTCACCCCATCGCCAAATCCCAATGCACCAAACAAGTTCCCTTCACATCTCCAACCATTAATCAATGCTTCCTTGCATCTTCGTGAACCCATGGCTTCACTTTTACGTGAACTTTCATCCAAAGCAACAAGAATCATTGTCATCAACGACTCATTGATGGGCTCAGTGGTGCAAGACTTGGTTACTATCCCTAACGCCGAGTCATACACCTTCCAAAGTATATCAGCTTTTACTTGCTTTTTTAATTTGTGGGAAGCAATGGGAAAAGCTCTAGAATTAGATCCGTACCCCAAGATAATCACAAAAGACCTTCCATTTCTTGAAGGTTGTTTAACAACCGAGTTCATGAACTTTATTGATTCACAAGTAAAGTTCCAAAAGTTAAGCTCCGGGTACCTTTACAATACATGCAGGGTCATAGAGGGTGCATATATGGACTTAATGGAAAAGATAGAGGGAGACAAGAAGCATTGGGCTATTGGACCATTCAACCCTGTGAGAAATATAGGTTCAAATAAAAGGCACAAGTGCTTGGGGTGGCTGGATAAAGAGTCACCAAACTCGGTGATATACGTGTCTTTTGGGACAACAACTGCCATGGAAGACGAGCAAATAAAGGAGCTAGCAATTGGGTTGGAAAAAAGTGAGCAAAAGTTCATCTGGGTATTAAGGGATGCTGATAAAGGTGATGTTTTTATTAATGGAGAGCTTAGAAAGGCTGAGATTCCCAAAGGGTTTGAAGAGAGAGTTAAAGGCAGGGGGATGGTAGTGAGAGAATGGGCACCCCAACTGGAAATTTTAAGTCACCCATCAACTGGTGGATTTATGAGTCACTGTGGATGGAATTCTTGCATGGAAAGTATCACTATGGGGGTGCCAATAGCAGCATGGCCAATGGCCTCTGATCAGCCGATGAACACTGTTTTGATAACAAAATTGCTCAAAGTTGGCATTGTTGTGAAGGACTGGTCACGTAGAAATGAGTTAGTGACATCATCCACTGTAGAAAAGGCTGTAAAGTTGTTGATGGCATCAGAAGAAGGGGATGAGATAAGGAAGAGGACAGCGGATTTGGAAGGTGCTATCGGGCAGTCCATTGAAGAAGGTGGAGTCTCACGCATGGAGTTGGATTCTTTCATTACTCATATTACTAGGTAGAGAGTCCATGGAAAGTTTAAACTTATTAATTTATGTTATGAAATAATAAGGGAAGTTTATGCAATGAATGTATTTGAGAGTTTTTGGAAGTTGTGTAATAAACATAAGTAATGGTTGTATGTGGATTATATATAATTATAAATCCAAAAAGAGGAGAAATACAAGTATTAGAGAGTTCTCTAACTCTTCCCTCTTTACCCTTTCTCCCTTTGTATACTTTGTAACTGAGTTACTTTCTTTTGAATAGTGTGTTTGGATGTGCAAGTGAGGAAAGACCCACTAATTTCCAACAAATCAAGTGGTATAATAGCTAATCGTTTAGCAATAAGAACGGCTATTGCCAACTGTTAGGGTCCTATTTTCTATATATTTGACTAATCCTTTGACAAATTGCACTTTTCTTGTAATTGGGTAGATCTAAGTTGGGTTTAATATATTAAGAAGTATTTTATTCAAATATATCAAGTGGTATCATTAAAGACATGAAGATTGATCAAAAAAACAAGTGAAGAAAACTTATTTCATTAAGTCTCGACAAAAACTTGACAGATACTACTATCAAAGTTTAATAAAGAAGCTCAACACAAGTTTGACACGAGCTCAATCTATCAAGATATACGATTTCAAAATTTCCAGATCTCAAATTTAGCCCATGATAACTTGGATGATTAGAGTTTCTTTTCTCACAACCTTAATTAGTCATATATAAGGTTTATTTTAAAAGTTATCAAGTACAGAAACATAAACCTAGAAAGGACATGACCAGCCATAAAATCTTTTACATCATAATAACAATTCATGTAACAGATATACTACATTCATTAGTAAACAACTTTATTAATTAGATTCATTAATGAAGAAGTTCATTAACGTGTCATTACTTTTATAACTCCATACTAACACATGGATTTATCTATCATTCATACCCAGAATCACTATAATGTCAACACCTCTTATAGGAGGTCAAGTTACTAACAATGACACGATAGATTTATTAAGGCCAATACTCAATTTGCATGAATCTCATTATGGAAGGATTACCGAGATTATTTTGCACTAACTATCGAAAGACTAGCCCTTATTATAGGAGGGCCACTTCAAAATCAGAGGTGTTTGACAATTTGTGCTACAAAAACCAACTTTTTTTAATAAGTAAAAACCAACCCAACAAATCAAGGAGTAGATATAGTGAAGAGAGAGAGAGACTCTACTACCAAATCTTAAATGTGTGTTTGGTTCATCAAATCTACATTAAAAAGAATCGTTTTCACTGCCAAATCATTTTGGAAACCTCAGGCCTCATAGAACATAGTGTGGGGTCAAATACACCAAGAGAGGAAACTAAAATGATGCAAACTTGCTTTGCAAAAAAAAAAAAAAAAAAAAAAAACCTGCATATGGAATTAATAGTTTAATTTTGAAAGGGATGAAAAAATACAAACCTTCAAATGTTCATCGTGTCATTTTCCATCCCAGCACCAGATAGTCCCATCATTCATGGTCCTAAACCTATATTTGAAATACCTTTTTGGTGGGTTTGGATGGCAAGATTTTGGCACATGGATTTGAATTCGGGTGATTAAAATCTAAAAACTATGTTTGGCTTTAAAAATGGTTAAGGATTTGAATTTGACAAATCTACTAAAGATTTTAAACCTATAGAATCCTTGGATTTGAAATTATGATATCTAAATTTAGTGGATTTGAAATCATGGAATTTTAATATATTGATTTAGAATCCAAATCTAAATCCAAATTCAAGTTTTCAAATGCAATCTTCCAGACATCTCAAAAACCATTTAGTCCATGTATCAAAAAAAAAAACCAATTAGTCCACAAAAAGGATAGGCAAGGTTACTCATGAATCCAAATTAATAACCCTAAAGTGAACCACCAATATTGCAGATGATTTAGAAATAATACAACTTTGATATGTAGATCATTAATAAAATATTGATACCCTCTAAGGTTACAATTATTTTATATGCTTGTTGATTAAAATTGTTAACAATAATTGTTAGATTATGTTTAACAAACATTATCAACTTATGTTTAACAAACATCGTCAAAATATCTTCAACAAACGTCATCAAATTATGTTTAACAATTCATCAAACATAATTTCACCTATAGGCCTTTTGGCATATGAGTTTTATTGATGTGAGTAGTGCCCATTCAAGATAATGTATCTCTTAATTACAACCCCTTATTTCAAGAGAAAACCCTTTGATTCTAACCACGTTGTCTTTGTACATGAGTTTATTTATTTTCATGTTTAAGGGGATATGTGTTTTTATTTATTTGTGGCTGCACCTAATATTTGTTTAGGTTGCCTACGTTACCTTGACGGGGATCAAGCCAATTCGTAGTTCTTAAAGTGAGGTTTTAGATTTAAAATCCTCAAATTAATTTTGCCCAATTTTAAATGGACATTTATGTCAAATACTTTGTATTTAATTAAGCATTGACTTAATTTTGCTTTTGGGTGAAATAATTGGTTTTAATCTCAAGGACCATGCTTTTATGACAATCAAACTAATAATTCTTTTTTAAGAAGTTGAATGTCTAAGCAAATTTCTCTTTCTTTCATTTGCTTTTTTGTCAGAATTTTAATAATATTTTGATTGAAATTCCCAAATTTAATTAAGGGAAAGAAAACTCCTTTGAAGCAATTTAATAATTGTGAACATATTTGGAATTGGAAAATTTTCCCAACCCAGCTTTATGGTCAATTTATTTTAAGAATGATTAACTCTAATCTTGTTTAAAGAATTAATAATCCCATAGAATTAGTCACGATTAATTTGGTAGAGTTAATGCCTCCATTAATTTGATGGTGGAGTCAAAAACTCCATTAAAAATTGGTGGAATCAAGGACTCCATTGATGGGGTAGAGTCAAGGACTCCATTAAAATAGTAGAGTCAATGACTCCATAAATTTGGTAGAGTCAAGGACTCCATAAATTTGGTAGAGTAAAGGACTTTATTAAAATGGTAGAGTCAAGGACTCCATAAATTTGGTAGAGTCAAGGACTCCATTGATGAATTTGATTTGGTAGAGTCAAGAACTCTAGTTAAAAAAACACTAAATCAAAGCTTGAAAAAATTTTTATTTGGTAATATTCAAATAAGATTTACGAGTCAAGGCCTCGTACCTAAAGCTTCATGCATGGAGTTAGAACCTCCTCATGAAACTCAACCCTATCTGTTTTATCAAACAAAAACTTAGATTTGAAAAAGATAAAGAGAGAGAGATTTAGAGAATAAAAGAATTGATAAAATCTCCACCTAATTCTGTGTGTTCCTCCTTTATTTGTTGCTCTTTATCTCTGCCTGTGTCTCTTTTTTTTCTCTCTCTCTCTCTCTGCGTTCCTTTTTTTTTTTTTTTTTTGCTGAGGGCCCCTTTAATTTATAGAGGGATTGGGAAACCGTTTTCCCCTATTTTTTCTGTTAACTGATCAAATTCATGGGCCATTAACTTCTTTCACGTTCGGCTTTTCAATTGTTTTTAATATTTTTGTTCCTGCCGAGGCCACCTTTTCAGCCTTTTTCTCTCCCTTTTTTTTTTATTAATTTTTTTTTAATGGAGAATGGCAGACTTGCCCACTTTTCCTTTAGCCCTTATTTTCCTCGGAAAATTGTTGTGTATTTTTGGGTATTATAAATGTGTACTCTCTTCTCTCACATAAATGGTAGTCTCCACTAATTAAATTCATAGTGAGACTGACTATTCATGTAAAGGAGAGGAGTACGCATTTATGGTATTCAGGAAGTACCTAATAATTTTTTATTTTTCTCACTTTAGTCATTTCTTTTAGGTAATGGAAGACTAGCAGATTAGATAACTTTTCACCTCACGTGGATCGTTAACAACACATTTTTGGATAATTTTTTGAGTAATTTTTTTAGCTTTTGGCAACTTTTTAGTTTTTAGCAATTTTTTATCACTTTTAGTAATTTTTTTTGACAACCTTTTTTTTTTTTTTTCAAATAAAGCACAAAAAAAAAAAAAAAAACTTTAACAAGCACCGGACGGTGCTTGTTAACATTTTCCTATATTTATATCACCTTTTTGTAGATGACACATTTGATCTCATCCTATTATCTAGTACACAAGCCGTGAAGTGACATTTTTTTTATGACACATTTTTTTAGTTTCAATAGTTGCCCCCGTGTGTCATGCAAGCATTGGAATTCTGTGTGACACACGTTCCTTGGAACAGTAGTCTTTCCTACTAGGCTGCTAGGACTAGACCGCTTTTAGAGTTTTGACAAGTATAAGACTCCTGCACTATATATATACTTCACGAGCCTTTGCTATGTTTATCACCTTTTTGCTGAATAAGGCAATTCGTCCATCTTTGATTGTGGTGGTACGTGTGGCCAGAGATATTTTATTTAACAACATCTCATTCTTTATCATCTTGTCATTTTTTTTAAGAGGACATATATTTTTAACCCCCATAAACTTATTCAAAACTTTTATTATTATTTTTTAAATAAATTTTGCTTGGTGATCTTTAAGTAACCACTTTTATGTTGAAAATTTCATATTTCAACAATGCTCATTATGCATCTTTCATTATCTTAAAGAAAATTCAAAACCATTTTTAACATTTAATGAAGAAAACCCTAAATTGAATTTACAGTTTTTAATTTTTGCATTGAAGCATATAATTGCTCGATATTATTCAATGAACAAAAAACTCCTTTTTTTGAGCATTGGGCAGAACATAAGAATTTTGTAATATTTTGCACTAGTCGTGTTTTTTAATAGAAAATATCCAATCTTTGAACATATTATAATTTCGTTGGACATTATCTCACAATCTGAATATCAATCCAATGGTATTGCAACATGGTAAAAAAAAATACCAACCCCCAAAATCATACAATCCCAACAAAGAAATTTCAAATTCTACACTTAATTCAATCTCTTGATTTGTTTTGCATCTAGTAATGGTGAAGTACTTGTTCATTAAACTGTTTGTACCTTTGCCCATGTGTAGGTGAGGCAATTCATGTTCATGTGTCGGGTTCGTGTCGTGTTAACTCATGAGTATTTGATTATATAGGTCAACACTAACCCGACATTTTTACTAAACGGGTCAAGATTTCTCAAACCTAACACGACCTATTTATTAAACGGGTTAGTCATGTCAACATATTTATCATATTTTATCAAATGAAAAAACAAATAAATAAATATTTTTAATATAAAATTCAAAATTAATGAGTAACTGCATCACAAATAATCATTCAAAACTAAAGTATATCTCAATATCATAAATAATCAATCACAATATGTCAAAAAAATTAAACCACAACAACTAATAAGTTTATATACCTAGAGTTTGAAGAGTATATTGGTAAAATGTCATTTAATTAAATGGGTCAGACAAGTCAAACAAGTTTTATGTGCTGAATACTAGCCCAACTCGTTTATTAAACGGGTCAATTGTGTCAACCCGAATATGACACAAACCTATTAACCCTCAACCCATAACTTATTAATTTCATATCGTGTTATGTTAGGTTCGCAGGTCGTGTCCAATTTTGCCACCCTTACCCATTTGTCACCAAGCCACCTCATGGGGTTCATCTAAATATCTACTCAACCATTGTTTTGAAAAATATATCAATAGAGATTAAATTGATAGTTTCGTTGTTGCATAATCCAATTTATATATACTCTAGCAAGAAGATGCTTAAGAATTAGGAAAAAAATTTACCAACCCATCTTAAATAAAACTGCAGCATATTATCTTACTAAATTTATTGAAATGTAAATATATAAAAAAATAAACAAAACAAACGTTCGACTATTTTATCAAATAATTTGTGTGCATTTAACAAAAACAAAATTTAAAAGATAGAGGAAGATGTAAAGAGAGAGAAAAGAAAAGAAAAGAATAAGATGTAGAGAAGAAAAGAATAAGATAGTTTCGTTTGTCCTTTTGCAAATGAAGTAGGGAATCGAGAGCACCCCCGAAACTACAGCAATGGCAACCACAACTACTTATATCACCTTCATCTTTTGCTTGTCTTTCACTTCTTCACGGTTGAATTTACAATAGAAAAGCAAAATTAGTTTAGGTACAGCAGACTTTAATGCAATAAAACAAATGGAAACAAAGATCTTAGTTTGGATTGCACATCAAAATACAAATAAGAGAGCATCGAAGAATATAGGCCCATACCTTTCTCTGAAGTAGGCATTCGAATATATATATCCTGGCGCAGACTAGTAGCATCCTGCCCGGTAAGTGCAATCTGTCTAATATCAATTAGATCACCAAACCACATGGCGCAGCCACTTCCTCCATCTCTAATATCTGTGTTTGAATAAGCCATACAGGTACAGTTGTTCACACATTTCACTCTGCATTCCTCAAGATTCATACTTAGGTTCACCCAAGAAAATGTGGTATCTGGCAATTTGTACCCAAAAAACTTGTCAAACCCAATTTTATCTTTATCCTGGCAGCTCAATTGGGTACTGCGTATACATCCCTTAAAGACGTTTTAATCATGTGGAACATGAAGTATACCTCGTCCTTGTCGGACACAAGACTGAAGTCGTAAACTAGGGTGGCCCTTTACTCCGGTACACCACTGAAAACACGGCCATTCCATGGGCCAGTCCGGAAGAACTTATCGGAGCCTTTCTTCATGACTATCTCAGGGTATTCAAGAAGTTCAATTCCCCAACTCAGTTTTCCTGGAGATGGATCATCTGGACTCTTCCATGCAGTTAGGCGCCTTTCCAGACCAGTCCTTAAATCGCATCCAACCTTCATCCCTGGTAGCCAAGTATTAGAAGGATAGTCAAAGCTTTGCCACAAATACTTTTCTGGGTTTTCTTCATTCTTTTCTCTTAATCAGGGCTGGCTGAAGCTATAGGCCACTTAGGCAACCGCCTAAGACCCCACTTATAACAGGGGCCCCCAAAAAATAACAATAATAATAATATATTATATAATATTATTTTTTCATCTAAGAAAAAAAAAATTTACAACCGACCTTCTCCTTTAAAGTTTGTTTCTCACAGAGGCCCATTTCTTGCCCAAAAAAAAAAAAAAAAAAATTTGTAACGGCCTTCACCAAATCTCATCAGGTCTGTTTCTCACATAGGCCTGTTTATCACAGAGAAGAAAGCTGAAGTGACAATGTGACGAAAGCTAATCCCATCAGATCAGACCATCACCAAATCTTTAGCTTGCATAAGCAAAGATTACAAACGGCCAGGAAAAAATATTACAAAAGCAGAAAGAAGAGGCAAATAAGAGAAGAAAGAAAAAAGAAAGAAGAAAAAAAAAAAAAAAAAAACTCATTCTCTAACTCTCTCTATAGATTGATTCTAAAAAAAAAAAAAACACTCGGCTTACTCATCAACTGTGTCTGTGTTGGCAATAGACTTGTGTGTTCATTGAAGGTTCGTTTTTTGTTTTCTCTTCCTTTCTCTTTCATCTTCTTCATCACTTCATGTTTGCTGCAATGCTGCTGGGTATCTTGTTTTTTTTTTTTCATGGGTGTCTGGGTTTTTTTTTTTTTTTTTTTTTTTTTTTTTTTTTTTTTTTTTTTCTTTTGAAGAGGGTTTCTCAGTTTTCTTTTCATGGGTGTCTGGGTTTTTTTTTTTTTCCTTTGAAGAGGAGTTTGCTCACGGGTCTGGGTTTTTTTTTTCTTTTGAAGAGGCGTGACTTGAGTGTTTGGGTTTTTTCTTTTTTCTTTTGGCTAAAGAGTGAAGGCTGAACCTGAAGTACTCTTTAGATTCTTTTAGATTTCTTTAGAAGAGGCGTGACTTTTTCTTTTTGGCTGAAGGCTGAAGCGTCTAGGCTTTTTCTTTTTCTTTTTGGCTGAAGGCTGAAGCTTAGACTACTAGATTCTTTTACATTTCTCTAGAACCTTTTGGCTTTTGAATGGTCAATAGAGCTATAAAGAGAAAATAGTTAAAGTCTAATAGTCTTTCATGTTTTGAATGGTCAATAGTCTTACACGTTGTGTGTGTGTGTGTGTGTGTTTTTTTTTTTTATTTTTTTATTTTTTTTTTTATTTAAGAAATCAGATTTAGATGGTCAATAGACCCATAAAGAGAAAAGAGTTAAATTCTAATAGTCTTACACATTTTGAATGGTCTAAATGTTCAATAATCTTACATGTTTATAATTTACCTTGTACTAATATTAATTTTAATTTTTTTTGTGCAGGTTTAAAGTGTAAAGTGATCATATTAAGTAAAGCTGCAATTGTGCTTTTGATAAAACAGGTTCTATTGTTTTATACATTAAATTTATATTATTCTAGTTAAATTGTAATTTTTTTATATTATAGATTGTGTTTCATTTATTCATAAATATTTTTTAATTACAAATGTCTACTAGAAAATATTTATTTGGATATGAAAAAAAAAAAAAAGACAAATAGAAGAATTAATTGAATCTCAAAAAGGAGCTATGGACAAATTTATTACTAGTAAAAAACAAAATCTTACCGAAAATTTGAGTGAAGGTTTCATAAATGAACAAGAAATTCATCAAAAAGAATTAGAAGATAATGAAAATATACAACAAAATGATAATAACGAAGGTGGTCATGATAATGTTCAAACATGTAATGTCACCATTCTTGATAATGAAGCTCAAAATAATTTAGAGGAGAGTGAAAATATTAATGATCAACTTAATTATATTCCTACAAATATTTTTGATCCAAGTCAATGGAAAACTATTGATATAAAATTAAGAGATTTGTTAATAGAAAATGGTCCAATAAGAGTTGATGATCTAAACTTTCCTATAGATAAGAACTCTAGGCATTTTTCTACTACGCATTATATTCGAAAATTACCAAATGGGGAGAAACATGATAGAAAATGGTTAGTATATTCGAAAGACCTAGATAAAGTATTTTGTTTTTTGTTGCAAGTTGTTTAATTCAAAATCTAATACAAATCAACTAGCTAATGGAGGAACTAAGGATTGGAAAAATATTAGTTCTATTCTTAAAAATCATGAAACAACTAGTGAGCATATTACTAATATGAATACTTGGATTGATTTAGAACTAAGATTATTGAAGAATAAAACAATTGATAAAAATGTCCAAGGACAAATTAAGAAAGAGAAAGATCATTGGAAAAAAGTATTATTAAGAATAATAGCGGTGGTAAAAAATCTTGGTAAAAATAATTTGGCATTCCGAGGAAATAACGAAAAGATCTATCAAGAAAATAACGGAAATTTTTTAAGTATAATTGAAATGATTGCAGAATTTGATCCAGTAATGCAAGAACATGTTCAACGTATTCAACATGGTGCAATCCATAATCATTATCTTGGACATAATATACAAAATGAAGTGATACAATTATTAGCAAATGAAATTAAAAGTAAAATTATAAAAAAGATTAAAGAAGCAAAATACTTTTCAATTATACTTGATTGTACCCCCGATGTAAGTCATCAAGAACAAATGACTCTCATACTAAGATATGTAGATATTTCAATAAGTCCGATAAAAATAGATGAACATTTTGTGGAATTTTTAAACGTAGATGATACTTCTGGAAAAGGTCTTTTCAATGAAATTATAAATGCAATAAAAAATCTTGAACTTGATATTAATGATGTACGTGGACAATGATATGATAATGGGTCTAATATGAAAGGGAAAAAACAAGGGTTACAAAAAAGAATTCTTGATATAAATCCTAAAGCATTTTACACACTATGTGGTTGTCATAATCTCAACCTTGTCCTATGTGATATGGCTAATTCTTGTCCTAAAACTATATCTTTTTTTGGAGTAGTACAACGTATATACACACTATTTTCTTCTTCCACAAAGCGATGGAAAATTTTACAAGATAATGTGACAGGTTTAACTCTTAAGCCATTGTCACAAACACGTTGGGAAAGTCGAATTGAAAGTGTGAAAGCAATAAAATTTCAAGTTCTAGAAATAAGAGATGCTTTGTTACAATTGGCAAAAACAAGTGAAGATCCCAAAACAAAAAGTGAAGCTAATTGTTTAGCAACATATGAGATTGAAAGTTTTGAGTTTTTGCTAGCTATGACTATTTGGTATGACATATTATTTGCTGTTAACACTGTTAGTAAAAATTTACAATCGAAAGACATGCATATTGATGTTGCTATAGATCAATTAAAAAGTCTCATGTCTTTTTTAAAAAAATATAGAGAAGATGGATTTACATCTGCTATGAATTCATCTAAAGAAATTGCAACCAAAATGGAAATAGAGCCTATATTTCATGAAAAACGTATAATTCGTAGGAAAAAACAGTTTGATGAGAATGTCAATGTTGAGACAACACAATCCGCTGAAGAATGTTTTAGAATTAATTATTTTTTATATATAGTAGATCAAGCTATTTCTTCAATTGAAAGTAGGTTTGAACAATTTCAAATATATGAAAATATTTTTGGTTTTTTATTTAATTTTGAAAAACTAAAATCACTAGATGATGATAGTTTGAAAAAAAAATTGTCTTAATTTTGAATGTTTTCTCACACATGAAGCTCATTCCGATATTGATGGTTTAGATTTATATTCAAAACTAAAAGTTTTAAAAGAAGTTTTGCAAATAAATGATAACTCTCCAATTAATGTACTAAATTATATAAAGAGGCTAGAATCTTTTCCAAATACATGTATTGCTTTCAGAATATTACTAACTATACCTATTACAGTTGCGTCTAGAAAAAAGTTTTTCAAAATTAAAATTAATAAAATCCTATTTAAAATCAACTATGTTACAAGAAAGATTAAGTGGATTAGCTATATTATCAATTGAAAAAGAAATGTTGGCGGAACTTGAATGCAAAAATTTAATTAGTAATTTTGCCTCTCAAAAAGAAAGAAAGATAAATTTTAATTGAAAAAAATATATAAATTTATAATTAAATATAATAAAAGGCTTCATTTAAAGCTTTCGCCTAGGCCCCAAATACGTTGAGCCGGCCCTGCTCTTAATACTAGATTTCCTAAATCTAAAAGCTGTACTATTGGATTCCTGGCCTCTTTTGTCGAATTTGCCGACCAAGCAACAGTCGAATTCTGGTTGAGAAGAACAAGTTTACCATAGTTGTTTACCATCAACACGCCAGAGGAGCCGTTGATTGGATTACGCCTGTTTGCTACCCAAATAGCCGTTCTAATTGGGATATTGTTATATCAAATTCCCATGTAACGGTTGTTGGGATTACCTGGACTAAAGAATCCCAGGACAAAGCCTCCATCTTTAGAGACCAAGGTACGAGAGAATTGTAGTGATGAGAATTGGAAGTGGTTTAAGGTATGATACCTTTAAATTATTTTATGTATTTTTTAAGGGACAGAGTTTACCTCCAACACACTATGTGGTGACTCAAATGGCTATTCATGTATACTTTTAGTCACATAACTTATTTAATGAGTCGTGTGATATAATACACATGGATGGTTTTAGCACATATTGGTTTAGAGGAAAACTTTGTTCTACCATTAAAATTTTTTATGTATTTTATTTGGATTCATTAATATTGTTCTAATAACATAGATTGTTACTTTGGTAGAATTGCTTAGGTGCATTAGATAGGGCCTACATTCAGGTGACTGTACCGGTTGAAGATTGGCCTAGGTATCGAACTAGGAGCAATGAAATAGCCACCACTGTGCTAGGAGTATGTTCACATGATATGCAGTTTATTTATGTGTTGGCTGGTTGGGAGGGTTCAGCTGCAGAGTATATAGTTTTGAGAAATGCTATTTCTAGAAAAAATGGACTGAAAGTCCCTAAAGGTAACACAATGCTTATGTAACAATAATTTTTGGGGATTTGCGTACTTTTTCCATCTTTCAATTTGGCAATTGTGTTAGGTTACTACTACTTGTGCAATGCTTATTACAACAATTGTGAGGGATTCCTTGCGCCTTATAGAGGACAGCAGTACAATTCAAATTATTGGAGGCAAGGCTGCCAACCGACTACCCCTCAAGAGTTTTTTAATATGAAGCATTCTTCTGCTAGGAATGTCATCGAGAGAGCCTTTGATCTACTCAAAGGAAGATGGAGAATACTTGGGAGTAGATCCAGTTATTCGATTGAGATCCAAGTTAGGATCATATTAGCTTGCTCTTTACTACATAACCATATCATAAGGGAGATGCCAGTTTACTCCCAAGAGAGCATCCCCTTTTCTAACATCTCAGAGGGTCAAGAGTTAGAAGGTGATCATATAACACATTTGGAGTCATCAGATGCATGGCATGAATGGAGATATAACTTAGCAAGGGAGACGTTTGACCAATGGAGAGCCTCTAGGCATGAAAGTTGAAAAGGTCTTATTTCTTTTCTGTTTCATTCCATTATACTTTGCCCTCATGTAAATTTGGCAAATTCTAAATCAGTTTGCACTTTTGCAATTTGAGAACCTTTTACAATTTTGCTGCTGGGATGGTCCTTATTTTGTAATATGGTATGGATTGGTTTTATATTAGTGCCTTTTTCCTTATCAATCTTAGTGATCTTATTTACTATGATTGTTATCATGCTTTAAGCCTTTGTTCCTTTTATTTTTCATTTACCAATATCTGCACCAAAGAAGAGGAGAACCGTCGCAAATCCCTATTTGAGAATTTATTCAAGGTGTGAAGGGATCATATGGAAAAACATATTTTTTTTCTCTCAAAAATTTCTGCCTTCAATTTGGAGTTGCTTACATGGTATTGGATATCATGAAACAAATCAGAGGAATCTGTAAAGTAGGACAGAGGCAGTGGATGGGTTCATTTCTGGATGGAACATGTGTGCTCAATAGGAAGAAAAACAAGTGAAAGTTATTTGAATTATTGTTGTTAGTAAATAGGCTATGGAAGAAACATGGTAGTACTAATTGTTGGCATGAGGGGCCTTGGGAAAATAAATTAATTGTGTTGTATTGGCATCCAGAGTAGACAATTTTTTTTATCAAGAAAAAAAGCTTGTTAGTGTTAGATGCTGTATGGAATAAAAAAATATTTAGTAAATCATTCCAATCAGGTGGTTTCTTGTTTTGTGCATTGAGAAGTAAAATTATGTTTGATGTAAAGACTAAACAGTCAATAAGTTGTGCAAATGAATGCTTCCTACCCTCTTTGGTTCCTTGTTTGTTGCTGCTTAATGAATAATGTGACTAGGAAGGACTTAAAACTTCCTTTACTGGGTACCTGAAATCCCTCCAAGGAGTTGGAAAAGATCTTTAAGGTTCTGAATATTAGTGATGAGCTGTAGGTTTATTTATTTATTTGATTTTTTGCAAGAGATATTGAATCTGTGGTGGCAAATGATTTGGAAGGTCCTGAATGTTTATGAGGAGCCTGCGACTTGAAAGGTTTATTTTAGGCATTCTATTACAAGTATTTTTGGGATAGTGTGATCCAACAAAGTGAGGCTTTAACAGAGGTCCACCGTCCAAGTACTGAGATTTGCAAGGCTATCACATTGTGTTTTATTTGCTGCATACTGTAAGACAGGCATGCTTGGTTTTTGTAGGGTTGTGAAAAATAAATATTAAAGTTGAGGTAATTGTTTCAGTGATCACTTTATGATTGAATGATTACGAATAGTATCTTGAATGTTATTAAAAATTAATATAGTTGAAGTATTGGTTCTCATGATTGCTTTATGATTTGATTGTTGAGAATAATTTTATCCTTCAGTTTGGTTTAATTGTTGAACCTTCATGCAGTTTGGAGTAAGGTTTTTTTCCACCAGGTTTTTTTCCACCAGCTTTATTTACGTTTTGTACCCTTTTATTTTCTCTTTTAGTTGATTCTCTCAATTATATACATATACATATATATATATATATATATATATATATATGTATATGTATGTATGTATGTATGTATGTATGTATATTATGAAGGAATTAACATGCTTGGATTTAGTTGCAAATTCACTTGGGGGCCTCTGGTGCTTTAATTTCAACTATTGACAATGCTGTTCTTAAACAATGACTTGAATGTTCCTGCTTGATAACTTCTTAGTGACTTAAATGAAATTCTTCTTGTTCTTCCTTGAGTTGCCATCTCTCTATTTCCCTTTCTAACTTCAGTCTCCTTTCCCTTTATTTCTCATTCCATCTATAACACATCTCAACCTGTCATTATCCAAATCCTAGTCTAGATCCCATAATTCAAAATTTTCCTAAACATCACTATACACCTAACCACAACTAGTTCCTTTCATTTACTTTTGTTGTTTGTTATATAAATTACAAGTTAATATTAAGATCTAATCCTTACTTCTATGAAGTCAAGTACGTATGAACCTTCCATTACTTCATTGTCAATGCATCAAGGGTTATATTCTGGTAGTCTTCAACTCCTACTCAAAATCCAACACGAACACACAATCTCAAATGCTTAATGCTTAATCTCAAGGATTTTCTATTCTTAATTTGATTGCTGTATATTCATTTTTACCAGATAGGGTGCACTCTGTTTAGTTTTTCACCAGTTAAACCAGAGGCCACTTGTTATAAGTGAGGGAGTCTATGAACAATCACAGAAAGAAGAATAAGAAGTGCGATTCTGGCAGTCAAGTGTCAAGATACTCATGATGACTGGATTTTTAGTTTGTAATATGATGAGTTTCTTCTTTTGGGTTGTATTTTATTTGGAGTAATTGCAATCTGTTCTGTGTTTACTCAGGGAAAAAAATTTTGCAATTTGTTCTATTAATTATATTAGGAACTAGGAAGCACTTCATGATGTTGGAGTTGGACAAAATTTTGGTCTTTTCTCACTATGAAAAATGAATATAGTCACTGACATCAATTTCAGCCTGATTCTGTTTTGATTTAGTTATGACTGACCTAGATGCTAAAGCCACCCAAGAAGCCTTATTTGAAGTTAGAGGAGTTTTGTATATCTGTGTTTGTGTTTGTGTGTGTGTGTGTGTGTTTTTTTTTTTTTTTTTTAATTGCAACATAATGCTTTATGCAGTAACCTTTTTTTCGTGCCCTTTCTTTTCCCCCTAGTTTTGCATCTCTTAAATTGTATATCTTAAACTACTGTAAGAAACCCACACTAAATGCCCTTTACAACTTCAGAGTTTAGAGTTCAGACAGTTTTGTTTAACCTCTTTGGATTGCAGAATGCAGAACATGCATACATGGACGTTAGAAAATGAGTGGAAAGGATTTTAAAGAATTGGAAATATGTAGGAGCTAGTAAGCATTGGTAAGTGTAGGTGCTAGTAAAAATGAACATGCAAGGCAAGTGCAAGGATAAAAATTTAAGGGCTCATGAAGGCCAAACAGGATCTTAACTGGATTAGTGTTACATGTTAAAGAAAAGCTTATCTACTTCACGTAAAAAAACATTTAATCACTTACAAAACATTATATCCCTGTTGATGTTGTATTATTGCTCAATGTGAAGGTTAAGCTTCAGCATGTATAGAAAACATAGATCTGCTCAAAGGAAATATAATTTGAGACAAATTAACACCTTTCTCCAAGTTCGCACGGGTTTGAGCTGTTTGATTGCCATTAGTGTCTTTTCTGGAAGTGATTTATTTTCATTTGCTAATGATACATTGCTCTTTTGCTCAATGCTTTAGCTTCAAGTTGTGATGTTTTGGTTGCATAAGAGATGATGTGCACACTTCAAGTAAGCAAATTGTAACTTTTAAACATGCATATCCTTAGTCTGTTTCTTTTCTTTCTGATTACAACTGCCTATTATGTTAAAGTTGTTTGATTCATGACGTCTGTCATGTGCTTCAAAAGAAAACCGGGGTGTTGATGTACTAGGTACGAAGTCTACACCTCTTGCAGTTGAAATAAATTTACCACCCTATTTTCTTGTACAATATTTTTAGGGAAAAACCTGTTACACATAATGTGTGGATCCACACATTACATACCAAAAATAACTGAACTCGTTATGTGAGATGTCATGCCTATGGTCACACCTTGTTATACCAAATTCAACAACAAAAATTCTTAACTCCAAATTGTTTGATTGACTATAGATCCTTAACAAATTAGTTAGTCATCCACATGTAGGTGATGCCCCAACGAGTATCTGTATTGGATCCATTCATGATTGAGCGATTAAATTTTACGATGATTATCAATCTACCACAACCCTTCTCCTTTTCCCGAGCTTGGGATTGGCTGTCAACAAGTATATGACACTAAGCACATACACAAACAGAGTTTTGTTTTACCAAAAGTCTTGTAATTCAAGTGCATCATTCAGTCACTTACGAACATCCTAAGTTCAAACCCTTCTAACCCCCAACTCTTGTAAAGTGGGGTGGTTGAAAATCTTTTTGAACAAAAACGAAGGATAAATAATTTTAAGATGAATATATTCTGAATGTGGTGTGGTGGCAATGTCTATCTTACTTTTGCTTATACACCTCATTCTAACTAACTTTTGCTCTATTCCAGCTTGTCCAGAACTCCGTAGATCTCAAGTTATGGGGGCACTGATGCATGCCATAACGCAATTCATCAACTATTGTCAATCTCCTATACTAGGTTCAGATATTCTGATAGCTCTGTGACAGTATGTGGGCCTTGGTTGGCTAAGCACAAAAACAAGTCAGAATTGTCATATCTCCACAGACCCACTCCTAGCCAAGGCCTAGTGGCAAGAGCAGTTTGTTGATGATGAAATTGGTTCCACTTTATTTCCTGGCCATTTTTGCAGTTTCTTGCACGCGTAAGTGTTATGGCTATTCAGCACAAACATTATTGGATCAGTTATCCACGTGAAAATAACCATAATTGCACAACCCCCTTGGCCCTAAACCACAAATACAAAGCGATCCGTTTTGAAGAATTTTTCTTGTTATCTTTGTCCAATCACTTTTTTGTTTTTTCTTTTTATAATATCAGATGCTTCTTGTCCTTAAACTCTCTAGATTCCTTTTTTTTTTTTTTTTTTTTTTTTTTTTTTTTTTTTTTTTTTTTTTTTGGAGAAACAAACCCTCTAGATTCTTGTCCTGCTAGCATGGAGAAATAGAAAAAACGCTCAGCTGAGGTGATACCCTTTTGTGAGTCTAGTCATTCGACAAATATGTATGATCTAATCATGCACTAGCTCCCACTTTCAAGTTATTGTATCACATAGGCTATTGTTCATAAAAAAAAAAAGTATCACATAGCTTGAATGAGTTTATTTTTATTCTTATTTTATATAAATTTAACAATAATATTTGAAATCTATGATATCTGATTTATAGTGATTACTCTTTATTATGAGATCAATATATTATTCTCTTATTCAATAATAAGAAATCTTGCTAATTGAGTTAACTCAAACCCACTAGTTTATGTTGTTTATTATGTAAAAATATTGTTATACTTAAACATGATGCTTTAAAAAACTCAACATTATATTTTCCATTTTTTAGTGGATATTAGTTCATCCAAAAGAAACTATATGCCTTAGTAGTTAACTCAAACTCAAAGAAAAAAAAATCTTCTTGTATTTATGCAAAGTATTCCTACTAATATATAATGATATAACGATGGAAGCAAACTAAAAATAAAACAGAAAAAAGAAACCATATTCAACATTTAAGAAAAAGACAATTGTTTTTTGGATCACACGAATTTGTGATTAGTATTTTATTTTTATAAACTATTCAACTATCTTAAATTTCTTCGATAAGGTTTGATTCGGGAAGGTCATAGATTCAAATAACTCGTTCAAGTTATTTTTTGACCAAAACAGGTAGAATTGGTATATTTAAATGAACAAAAGTACAAAGGTGTAAGGAAGGGTCTTGAGCCATGCAGGCCTACACAATAGCCTGGGCACCAGGACAAGGACATGCTACACACTGCCATAAGCATAAAAATTGTATAAAATACAAAGAAAGGTTGAGTAGTCACTATCTTGTCTACTGATTGGCCATCAATGCTTGGTATTCATGCAGAAACGAAGTTGCTCCACATAGAATAACCTCTGAATGAGCTTGGGTGTCCTCAAAGTAGTACTTCGTTTGAGCATTCCATATAGCCCACACAATCATAGCTCATTGCTCCATCTCATGCCTAGGTAACCGCTGCATCATACTTTGAGTTAATAGGAAGAAATTAGGGGCCACGGCTAAGCTCTTTTGGATCTTTCCACTAACCAATGCCCAAACCTTACGAGTGAAAGGGCATTCCTAAAGGATGTGCTCAACTGTTTCACTCTGGTGGTTACACACTGCACAAGATGGATTCAACTGTACACTCTTCATGTGTAGATTGGCTCGGGTAGGCAAGATGTTAGAGCACAACCGCCACAAGAACATACACACTTTTGGGGGAGTGTTGAGGGACCATGCCTTCCATAGTCTCCCATCTGCCGCAGCTGTAGAGTGGTCCCCAGTTGAGGGGTGAAGAAGATGCAGTGCCACCAAGTACGTGGATTTAATGAAGAAAACATTGGATTTGTTCTCCTTCCAAACTAACACATCGTTTGTTTGCAGATTGGTCAAGGGTGTTCTTAAAATATCAGCACAAGTATGGGGCTTATACCAATAGGCTATCATAGCCCTGTCCCACTGTCTAGTATCCTCATCCACCAGTTCCTTCACTTTCAGCGGTCTAGGTCCCTTTCTACGGAGAACGGTGGTCACGGTAGCCACTGATGGCCCCATTTTCCATTTAGCTCCTGCCAAAATGACTTCCCTAGCTTTCAGCAGACTTCTCCACACATACGATAGGTTACTCCCTAAACCAACATCTAAGAAGGAGCACTCAGGAAAGCACCTAGCTTTATAAACTCTAAAGAACAGTGAGCTTGGATGGTTGAGTAGCCTCCATGCTTGCTTCGCTAGCATCACCAAGTTGAATGCATGAATATCACGAAAGCCCTTTCCTCCAGTTTTCTTTGGATCACACAACCTCTTCCAATTTATCCAGTTTTCTAATTACTTATTTGTCCCCACCAATATTTAGCTATGATGGAGTTAATATCACTGCAAAGAGCTTTCAACAACTAGATCAAACTCATCGAGTAAGTCAGTATGGCCTGTGCTATGGTTTTAATCAAAACCTCCCTCCCTGCTTTCTAAATAAACTTCTCTTTCCAACCAGTGACACATTTAGCTATTCTCTTCCAAAGATCTTTAAAGGTGCTCATTTTGTTTTTGCCCCCTACCATCGGCAAGCCCATATATTTTTCGAACTCTGACACAACCTGGGCATTAAGCATGCGTTGAATATCCTCCCTCACTACTTCCTCAGTGTTCGGGCTGAAAAACAAAGATGTTTTCTGCTGGTTTATTGCTTGGCCTGAGGCTTGTTCATATGAACCCAGTATGTCGAAAAGACGAGTGAACTCAGATGAAATGGCCGGACGGAATAGTAAATTGTCATCGGCGAAGAGCAAATGTGAAATCCTAACACCATTTCGGTAGGACTAAATTCCCTGAAGATACTACACCTCAATAGCTTTTCAGAGTAATGTGGACAGGCCTTCTACGCATAACAGGAATAGGTATGGTGACAAGGGATCACCTTGCTTTATGCCGCGGGATGGGGAGATGAAACCTCAAGGTTCTCCATTAATCAATACCGAGTAGCTTGCTGATGAAACACATTGCATAACTAGGTTCACCCACCTGTCCGAGAGACCCATCTTTAACATTATTTTCCGTAAAAACTCCTACTCCACATGGTCATACGCTTTACTGATATCCAACTTAACTGCCATGTGACCAATCTTACCTTGCCTTCTATTTCGCAGTCTATGTAACATCTCGTATGCTATCGCAGTATTGTCAGTGATCAATCTATCTAGAACAAAAGCGCTTTGGGAGTCTGAGATAATATTCAATAGGATAGGTTTCACTTTATTAGCCAAAACCTTAGATAATATCCTACTTACCACGTTACTTAGACTGATAGGGCGGTAGTTCGACATAGCCTAAGGGTGCTTTTGTTTGGGTATGAGCAAGATATAGGTAAAGTTCATCTTGGTGAGGACATGCTTGGAGTTTAACACAGATAGCACTGCCTCTGTTACCTCTCCGCTTACTAAGTGACAGTATTTCTGAAAAAAGAAGGGAGACATATCGTTTGGACCCAGTGACTTTAATGGGTGCATTTGGAAAAATGCTTGCTTCACCTCCTCACCCACAAAAGGCCGGTTTAGAGACTAATTCATTTCCTCCATCACTACACCATCCATATAACTTTGGTGGGATGTAGAAAAAATGGTCTTGAAGTAGTCCTCCGCTATCACACCCATAGTTTGCTCATTTGTTCTCCAAAACCCATCCCCATCCATCAACCCATCAATATGGTTTTTCCATCATCATTGGCTTGCTCGTTTATGGCAGAACTTGGCGTTTTTGTCGCCTGTAGGAAGCCAGATAGCTCGGGATCTCTGTCTCCAAAACACCTCTTCCTGGTGGAGTAAACCATTTATCTCTTCCCTCAGTGTGTTAATTTGTACTAGGTTGTCACCGTACCCTAGGTTGGTTAGATCCTTGAATGCAGCTTGTTTCTTATCTAATCGTGTTTTAGTGTTGCCAAACACCTCTCGGCTCCATGCCACCAACTTCATACTACACCACTTAATCTTCTCAAAGAGTTTGAACATTGGACTCCTGTTGGGTGGGTGATAGTTCCATGCTTCCCTGATCACATCTTCAGAGCCCTGGTGTGCCACCCAGAGTTCTTCAAATTGGTAGAAGCGTTTACGCTTGGTCCACCCATGCTGAGCATAGAAATGAGTGTTCAAACGAATAGGGCCGTAATTAGAGTAAGACACTTGCAAATGAAGGACTTTGGCCAATGGGAAATGGCCTTGCCATTCTATGCTTGCACACACCTTATCCAAACTTACTTCAACAAAGGCGTCTCCTAGTCAGCCATTACGCCAAGTGAAAGGGTACCCTTGGTACCCCATGTCTTCAAGTCCACAATGCAAGATGGTCTCTTTAAAAGCTAGCATTGGGGCCAAGGGTTTCGGGTTACCACCTTGCTTCTCAACCGATTGAAGGATTTCGTTGAAGTCACCTAGGCAAACCCACAGCATAAAAGCCCTGGCATGCAAGTGTCGAAGTAAGCTCCATGATTCGTGTTTTCAGTACCCCTCTGGTCTCCCATAAAAGCTAGTTATCCTCCAAGGTGGTTGGCTGTCGGATATGATTTGTGCATCAATGTGGTTAAGAGAGAAAGTCTAAATGTGAAGATCGCAATCCGGCTTCCAAAACAAACCCAAACCTCCTCCACTCTGAGCATCACTCGAAACAGCTAAGACTGATTGGAAGTCCAGATCATGACAAAGTTTACACATTTCTGCAATAGAACGCTTTGTTTCCATAAGAAACAAAACAATGGGTCCTTTACATCTCACCATATTAGTGAGTACCTCCACTGTATGTTGGTTCTCAAGCCCCCCGACAGTTTCAGCTCATAATAATCATTGTGCTCGGCGGGGCTGCATAGCAGCCTCCACCGTTGAAATCTCTGGTTGAGCGTTAGACATTCCAGTTTTGGTTCGTTTCCCATCCTTTGCCTTTTTGTGTCACAGTGTCACTCAATTATCTGCAAACCCCCTTTTTTTGGCCCACATGCTATATTTGCCAGCCTAAAGTATTCATCCCCTCATAGGACTGTGGTCTAACTATTCTCGTCCAAGTAGGTAGCTTCGTACTAGGAGTTAGGTGGTGGCTCATGTGACTTTGGATATTTGTATTTCTATTACCACCTTTCTCCAAAACCACATCCACCATGCCATGCATGTCCACACTCTCCATGTAATCATGACCTGAAGTCAAGGGAATATCTATATCAATCTCCATGAGATCTTTTTCATTAACTACATCTTTATTTTAGGCGAAAACACCATTTTAGTCCCTATATTTTGGGGTCACGGTCAATTTGGTTCTTATATTTTAGTAGCAGTCAATTTGGTCCCTGTTATTCTTAAGTTGGAGTCAATTTGGTCCCTACCGCTAACTTACTAACGAAAATTGCCTATGTGACAAATGGTTTGTCTTGTTGGTGCATATATGGCTAATATAATAATATATTTAAAAATTTAAAAAGCCACCTAAGCATTTAAAAAAAAAAAAAGCGAAAAGATTAATTGAAAGAAAAAAATATTATTTTTTATAACAATCCTCAATTTCTTTTATTTTCTTTTCTATTCTTAAAAACGTTTCTGAGCTTCCTAACACTATTCCCAGCAACTCAACAATCTAAAACTAAACAAATTATTTAACCCAAAAAAAAAAAAAAAATCGCACCACAGAACAGACGGTGAGGTGAAAGTAAAGTAAAACGACAAAAACCAAAAGGCAGGCTTACCGCGAAAAAGCAGGGTAACCCTTTATTGGCCCTTACCATCAGCGGCAACATCTGAATAATTCAAAAATGTAAAAAAAAAGTCCAATCAAACATGGCCAACTCATATATAGATTTTTTTCTGGTCCCTTTTTTGTTTTGTGAGTTGCTCATATATATAGGACACAAAATAAAGGCTGAACCAAACCATCTCTTTTGTTTTCAGCACCTTTCCTTAACAGGCCTACGTCTTGATAAACGCTTTGCCTGCACTTTGCATTTGCATTACCTTACTTTACTTTTCTATTTACACACATTCAATGGTTTGGATATTGATGGTGGCTATAAATGGTTAAATCTGGGGTGTTGATAGTTGTGTGAAGTTGCTAGGAAAATAGATAAAAAGAGTAGAATATGAAAGAAAATTGAGTCTGTGTGATTATTGTTTAGTTTTAGATTGTTGAGTTGCTGGGAATAGTGTTTGGAAGCTAAGAAAAATTTTTAAGAATAGAAAAGAAAATAAAAGAAATTAAGGATTGTAATAAAAAATAATATTTTTTTTCTTTCAATTAATCTTTTCGTTTTTTTTTTTTACATGGATTTTTTAAGAAATTAAAATGCTTAGGTGACTTTTTAAATATTCAAATATATAATTATATATTATTATATTAGCCACGTGTGCGCTAATAAGACAAACCATTTGCTATGTAGACATTTTCTATTAATAAGTTAACGATAAAGACCAAATTAACTCCAACTTAAAAATAATAAGAACTAAATTGACTGCTACTAAAATGTAGGAACCAAATTAACCGTAACCCCAAAATGTAAAGATCAAAATAGTATTTTCACCTTTATTTTATTGTACCGAGTCCATCTCCATTAATTGCGGCTCAGTTCTAGGCGACACCACATCCCCTTGTGTGGACCATCATCTTCCTCAGTATCCGCAACACTTGCCATAGTTGTAGTGTTCCTCAGTATTCACATGATCTCTTTTCTATTTCTTTCTATAGTTTTTTTTTTTTTTTTTTTGGTGAGAAAATCTTTCTATAGTTTATAAGTTATATACACATGATCCCTTTTCTATTTTTTTTTTTTCAAAGTCAACTATGTTATTATTATTATTATTTCTTTTTTATATTTTTTGGGGGTTCATTGACGCTGCACTGAATTCACGTTGCGTGGACCATCCTCTTCCTCAGTATCTGCAGCACTTGCCATAGTTGTAGCGTTCCTAGGTATCCAGATGATCTCTTTTCTATTTCTTTTTTTTTTCAAAGTCCACTATGTTATTATTATATTATTATTTCTTTTTTATATATATTTTTGGTTCATTGATGCTGGCAGACATTATTATTATAGACTTCCTTTCTTCAAGCCCCACCATCATAAAAAAGGTTTAAATTGTAGATTTATTAAATTGACTGGCATCTAAATGTCTAGAAATATTTTTCTAAAAAAAGATATAAAATAACATGATTTTATTTTTTTTTTATATAAAAAATCACTTATATTAGAATTTAAATGAGGCCCCACTCAATGGCAGCTCATGTGGCCACAAAGTTTTGAGAGAATCGGTAATTTAACAAAGAGAAAGAATAAGAAGAAAATTGCAATCTCTTGTGTCTGCCTTACCTCCCATTAAAATTTTTATGTGTTGGGTCCCCACTTAATGGCAGCTCACTTAGCTCACAAGCTTTTTGGAGAATCAGTAGTTTCACAAAGAGAGAGGAGAAGAAGAAAATTGCAATCTTTTGTGTCCACCTTACCTCCTATTTAAATTTTCACGTACTGGGCCCCTCACTTAATGGCAGCTCCTATGTTCCATAAGTTTTTAAGAGAATTGATAATTTCACAAAAAGAGAGAAAAAGAAGAAAATTACACAACTAGCGCATGGGTCATGATGCAAATCAGTTAGCATAGTCATAAATTTTTAATAACACAATAGAAATCCACTGAATTTAAAGATTCCATTTTCTATTTGTTAAAGATCAATCAGGCTGTTTAGAGGGAAATCCCTTTACATATATGTTGATGACGTTGAGCTTTGCTTACAACTATCATTTTAGTCTCTCATAATCATCTTGCTTTTTATTTTACGTAATTAAATAATTTTTAGTCATTGTTTTCCAACTTTCACATCTACTTTGTTTAAACAATGAGTTGTGACCTCATTACCAACCGAGGATGATGTGCTTCATGAGGTTTTGGGCTAAGCTGATGAGAATGTGCAAAAATAATTTTAAAGGTAAATTTAAGATATTCTTCCTTTTCCTTGTGTGTGTTTTAAAATACTTAGTATTCTAAAAAAAAAAAAAGTTAATAAAAAATATTATATATAATTATCTTTTTCAAGTCAAGGGAATCATTTGAGTCGGAAGAGCAAATGTAGCGCCACCACTAGAGGAAATTAAGATTAATGTGTGACCAATGAGAGGACCGTTGCATGTATCCTCCTCCCACATAGGGGTGGACCCCACACTACATGTATTTTCTCTGACGAGAGAGGGAGCAACTAGAGCAAAGTATAAGGGACCAGGATGCAATATTTTTTTTTTGTTTAATATCTGAACTTCCCCCTTATAACAACTATGGTTGTCAAATTACAAACGTTTCCTCTTCGTATTTTTATTATTACGTGAAAGCTAAAACTGATGGCATGTTAGGGAATCGTTATAAATCTGACATAATTTTATATTCTTTTTGGGAAAATAAAAGGATGCATCATTTTAACAAAAACTAATCAGTGGATGTATTGACATGGGGAAGTGTTCATCTGAATATAAGATCAAGAATGATTGATACTTAGAAAATCTTTTGTTTTGATGCATACAGTTATATAATTTTAAGTTTGCCAGGATGATTCCATTAAAGGAGAGTGTCCCGTGCATGCCTACTTTGTTAAAAAAAAAAAAAAGAAGAGAATCGTTAACATGACTGAAACTAGAAAATGTGAGTGCCTCCGCATCAAATCATTCTCTTCTTCTCAATTTTTCCCCCTTTTAATTTTTCTTTCTATTTTAATTGAATGAACTTTTGTCTATCTCTATTGTAGTTCAGGATTTGCCAAAGTATTTCTAATGGCTTCCATAAGTACTCAAAAAGTCTTGTCTTTATAATCATTTTCTTCTTCAATACCACAACGGAAAGGATATATACCCGCAATAGTTTTGCGGACTATCTAATCATGCACTAGTTCCCACTTTCAAGTTATTGTATCACATAGGCTATATTGTTCATCAAAAAAAAAAAAAAAAAATGTATCACATAGCTTGATAGAGTTTATTTTTATTATTTTATATATAAATTTTACAATAAAATTTGAAATCTATGTTATCTAATTTATAGTGATTACTCTTTATTATGAGATTGATATATTATTCTCTTATTCAATAATGAGAAATCTTACTAATTAAGTTAACTCAAACCCACTAGTTGATGTTGTTTATTGTGTAAAAATACTGATATTCTTAAACATGATGCTTTAAAAAACTCAACATTTTCCATTTTTTTAGTGGATATTAGTTCATCCAAAAGAAACTATATGCCTTAGTAGTTAACTCAAACTCAAAGAAAAAAAAAATCATCTTGCAATTATGCAAAGTATTCCTACTAAAATATAACGATACGATGATGGAACCAATCTAAAAAAACTGAAAAAAAGAGACCATATTCAACATTAAAAAAAAAAAAAAAAAAGACAATCATTTTTCGGATCGCACGAATTTGTAATTAGTATTTTATTTTTATAAGCTATTCAACTATCTTAAATTTCTTCGATAAAGTTGGATTCGGGAAGGTCGTAGATTCAAATAACTCGTTCAAGTTATTAAAATGTAAAGTATGTCTAAAAGTAATGCGTGACAATTTTCTTTTCTTTCTATAGTTTGTAATTTATATACACATGATCTCTTTTCTATTTTTTTTTTCAAAGTCCACTATGTTATTATTATTATTATTTCTTTTTTTATATTTTTTTGGATCATTGATGCTGGCAGAAATTATTATTATAGACTTCCTTTCTTCAAGCCTCACCATCATAAAAAAAGGTTTAAATTGTAGATTTATAAAACTGACTGGCTTCTAAATGTTTAGAAATATTCTTCTAAAAAAAAATATAAAATAACATGATTTTATTTTATTATAAAAAATTCACATACATTAGAATTTAAATGAACATCAAACAATTAGAAAAAATAAATAAGAAACAAAAACAGTTGGATTAATTATCCAAAAAATATATTTTTTAATATTATTGGTAGCCACGTCTGTTTTCTCTAGCCATCACTTAATGACATAGAATATTTTGACACAATGCTAAGAAACTCACAGCGTATTTTTCATAGAAAATCGAGTTTATCAGCAAACTTAATTTTTACAAACTCGAGTTTTAAAAAGTGGTAAATTATTAATTATTTTACCAACAATGGTAGATTACTACATATTTTACCAAATAATGGTACTCGGCCATTTTTGCCATTTTTTTTTCAAAATTGGGAAGATAACATCATTATCATGGAAGGAAAAGGTGAAAATCTCAATGTCTTTTGCTTATAAAAACCCAAACCCAAACACAAATCTCCAAACCCCCAAATCCCCGAGACCCAATCCACAAAGTAAGCATCTCCCAACTTTCATCAATGGCTAACCAACAACAACATCAAAACCATGGCCTAAACAAAACCAAGGTGGCAGTGGTCATGGTACCCTTTCCTGCACAAGGCCATCTCAACCAACTCCTTCACCTCTCACGTCTTATCTTAGCCTACAATATCCCAGTTCACTATGCCTGTACCGCCACTCACAACCGTCAAGCCATGCTTCGAGTCCATGGTTGGGACCCAAATTCAGTTTCAGACATCCATTTCCATGACCTCAAAATCCCACCTTTTCTCACCCCATCGCCAAATCCCAATGCACCAAACAAGTTCCCTTCACATCTCCAACCATTAATCAATGCTTCCTTGCATCTTCGTGAACCCATGGCTTCACTTTTACGTGAACTTTCATCCAAAGCAACAAGAATCATTGTCATCAACGATTCATTGACGGGCTCAGTGGTGCAAGACTTGGTTACTATCCCTAACGCCGAGTCATTCACTTTCCGGAGTACATCAGCTTTTACTTGTTTTTTTCATTTGTGGGAAGCAATGGGAAAAGCTTTAGAATTAGATCCGTACTCCAAGATAATCACAAAAGACCTTCCATCTCTTGAAGGATGTTTCACAACCGAGTTCATGAACTCTATTGATTCACAAGTAAAGTTCCAAAAGTTAAGCTCCGGGTACCTTTACAATACATGCAGGGTCATAGAGGGTGCATATATGGACCTAATGGAAAAGATAGAGGGAGACAAGAAGCATTGGGCTATTGGACCATTCAACCCTGTGAAAAATATAGATTCAAATAAAAGGCACAAGTGCTTGGAGTGGCTGGATAAAGAGTCACCAAACTCGGTGATATATGTGTCTTTTGGGACAACTACTGCAATGGAAGACGAGCAAATAAAGGAGCTAGCAATTGGGTTGGAAAAAAGTGAGCAAAATTTCATCTGGGTATTAAGGGATGCTGATAAAGGTGATGTTTTTATTAATGGAGAGCTTAGAAAGGCTGGGATTTTCGAAGGGTTTGAAGAGAGAGTTAAAGGCAGAGGGATGGTAGTGAGAGATTGGGCACCTCAATTGGAAATTCTAAGTCACCCATCAATTGGTGGATTTATGAGTCACTGTGGATGGAATTCTTGCATGGAAAGTATCACTATGGGGGTGCCAATAGCAGCGTGGCCAATGGCCTCTGATCAGCCGAGGAACACTGTTTTGATAACAAAATTGCTCAAAGTTGGTATTGTAGTGAAGGACTGGTCACGTAGAGATGAGTTGGTGACATCATCCACTGTAGAAAAGGCTGTGAAATTATTGATGGCATCGAAAGAAGGGGATGAGATAAGGAAGAGGACAGTGGATTTGGGCGGTGCTATCGGGCAGTCCATTGAAGAAGGTGGAGTTTCACGCAAGGAGTTGGATTCTTTCATTACTCATATCACTAGGTAGAGAGTACGTGGAAAGTTTAAACCTATTAATTTATGTTATGAAATAATAAGGGAAGTTTATGCAATGAATGTATTTGAGAGTTTTTGGAAGTGTTATAATAAAAATAAGAAAAGTTTTGGTTGTATGTGAAGTATATATAATTATATATCCAACAAGAGTGAAAGACGAGAAATACAAGTATTAAAAAGTTCTCTTACTCTTCCCTCTTTACCCTTTGTGTACTTTGTGAGTGAGTCACTTTTTTTGAGTAGTGTGAGAGTGTTTGGACTTGCAAGAGAGGAAAGACCCACTAATTTCCAACAAATTAAGTGGTATAATAGCTAATCATTTAGTAGTAAGAATGGCCATCGCCGATGAGATATGATGTCATTCCAATTTCCATACTTACCAAATTTTTTTTTAATAATTGGAGTATTTGAATGAAGATGTTACTTGAATCCTAAGATGCATAGGAGATTGTGGAGAGAGGTTATAAGGAGTCACAAGATAAAATATCTTTGACTCCAAATCAAAAGGAAGCCTTGCCAAAGGATTAGAAGAAAGATTAACAAGCTCTTACCTTAATCTATCAAAGTTTGGATGAAATCATGTTTGAGAAAGTTGCAAATGCAACTTCATCCAAGAAAGTAGATTCTTTAAAACTCTCTAAGAAGTTGATAATTTTGGATTATTTTTCAAGGGTGTTGGCCATTAGAAATCAATTAAAAAGATATGGTGAAAACTTGGATAATACTCATGTAACAGGAAAAAAAAATCATCTAGTCATTAAATTTCAAGTTTGACTATATTGTTATGATAATTGAGAAATCAAAATACTTGGAGTCAATGACTATTGACTAGCTCATGGGATCTTTATAAGCCCATAAAAAATGCTTAACAAAAGGAAGCATTACTTGATAATCAATCACCGTTAAACTTGTTTTATTCTATCTTACCCCTTAACTTATCAATTAAAAATAAGATGTTAAAAAAACTTGATTACAAAAATATAAAAAGTGATTTGCAACTAAAAAAATAGAAGTAATGAATTCTAAATAAAAATTTATAATATAAAAATTAAATAAATATTATTTAATTAATATTCAAATATAAGAGAATTTTTTACTCAAAATTGTCACTTTAGGCCTCAAATCTTATTGAACTGACCCTGGCCTTTGAGAAGGTAAGGATGCACTTGCAACATAAACGTGGCTGAGTAAATCAGAACTATAAAAACATTTTCTACACTCCGTGCTCACCGTGTATAAAATGTAGGCACCAATTTCCACATTTTTTAAGAATGTCTTCAAACATAAAGGCACATTGAACATGCAAATAATAATAAAAGTTGAAAAGGTAAAACATGTTAACACAAGCTAGAAAATTGGAGTCACTTGCCATTTATACGCTATAGGTATACAAGCCATAACAAATTAAAAGAAAATTTGACTCAACCTCTCCTTAGTGACTCCATCAAACACCGTAAGGACTATGACAAATAAGATAAAATTAAAATGAAACACTTTCAATTCATGGATTCAAACGGTGTATCACCACTAAAAACAATTACTCCATAAAAGTAAGGAAAAATGAGTTTTTTAGAACTACACATAACATAGCATTATACTTATCAATCACCTCATTGACTAATTTATAACGTTCAAACAAAATAAATAACCCTCTCATAATTAAACCACACTACCATTAAGTTTTCCATCAAAAGCTTTTTAAGAATGTGAAAGATCACTAACTGACAACATCTAGAGACTCATAATCTCAAATTGCAAGCCCAACATGCTAATATAAAAAAAGATTCACAAGAAAGTTTAATTATGAGGGTAAAGCCTAGCCTCCATACACTCTGAATCCCCCAACATAGCCTGCAATGTCTCAGTTAAAAGGCAAGATTCAAAACCCATGCCTCCTTCTACTCCAGGAAACATTGTTAACTCCCCATCTTAGTGTATATTTAGGAAGCATTTGATGTTGGATAAATTTTTGGTCCGTTCTCACAATGAAATATGAATTGTTGTCACTGACATCAATTTCAAAGTGATTTTGTTTTGATTAGGTATAACTAATCAAGATATTTGCTAGAGCCACCAAAGAAGCCTTATTAGAATTTAAAGGAGTTTTGTATATATGAGTTTTTTAATTGCACAATAATGTTTTATGCTGTAGATTATCAAAAAGAAAAAAGAAAAAAAAAAGTTTTTATGCCGTAACTAATTTTTTCTTGCCTGTTCTTTTTTCTTCCAAGTTTTGATCCTCTTAATTTGTTTGTCTTAAAATACACTAAGAAACTCACACTAAATGCCCTTTACAACTTCAGAGTTCAGACAGCTTCGATACTTTTGTTTCACTTCTTTGGATTGCAGAAGATGTTTACATGAATTTTAGAAAATGAGTGGAAAGGATTTAAAGAATTGGAAATTTGAAGTCGTAACGAGTGGTAAGGATTGTCACACTCACATGTTAAAGAAAAGTTTATCTACTTCACACGTAAACAGCTTCTAATGCATTTGCAAAACATTATACCCCTGTTGATGCTGTATCATAGCTCAATGTGTGAAGGCTATGCTTGAGCATGTATAAAAAATAGATCTGCTGAATGGAAAGACAACTTGCGACAAAATAACGCCATTCACCAAGATCACACGAGTTTGAGCTGTTTGATTGCCATCAGTTCCTATCCTGGAAGTGATTTATTTTCAGGTGCTAATGATATGTTCCTATTTTGCTCAATGTTTTGGCTTCAAGTTGTGATGTTTTTGGTTGCATAAGAGACCGGCCAGGCCAACATAATTTGGGGCCTAAAGATAAAAATTTATATAGGACCTTTTATACGTAAATATTAATTAAATAAAATTATATAATATTAATTAAATTAAGACTAATTAGATGTAAATACAGAAATTAATGAATAATAATAACTAAACTAAGGTTAATTTCACGTATAAGATTGAATATCATAATTGAACAATAAATTTAAACAAAAAGAACTAAAAAATATATTATTTAAAAAAAGAAAGAAAAAGAAACTTACTTTAAGTTGGATATATGACTATACATAGTTAAGTAAAGTTATAATCTAAAATTTAATTTTATATCTTCTTTTTAAGAGAAAAAAATAGATAAATATTATTTACTGTGTGGCTTTGTAGGAGTTTAGTTTACAAAAATTAAAGTCTCAAACTATTAGTGGAGATTAGTCATCATTGATCTATCACATTTGTAGCATTTTTTTTTTTTTAGAAACATTTTAGGATTTTAATTGGGTTAAATTTCTATTGGTCTCCTATTTTGGAAGTCTTCTTAGAAATGAAAATGAAAAATACTAAAAATATTACAAAATATTCACAATCTAATGTGATAAAAACTGTAATTGATAAATTTCAACAACCAAATTTATAAGTGTTTGAATTACTTTTTTATGTGATTGGTGACATGTCAATTTGTTAGCCTATAATAAAATTTGTAATATCCTTAGCATCACTCATCAAAAAAAGTGCTCAATTATTTTAAAAATGTTATAATTTTATATAATTTTGGGACTTTTACAACGGGAGGATGAGGCCTATTTTTACTAGAATTTTTTTTTTTTTTTTAATTTTATGGGGCCTTAGGCCTAGGCCTAAGTTGCCTTGGCCTTGGGCCAGCCCTATTTAAGAGATGATGTTCTTCTTTCAATCAAGCAAACTGTTGCTTTAAACATGCATCCTAGGTGTGTTTCTTTTGTTTCTGCACGCCTCTTGAAGTTGAAATAATGTGCAACCGTCAGTGCCCTATATACTTTCTCGAATAATATCTATTTGAGATGTTATGTCTATGGTCACCTGTTATACCAACTTATGTCAAATAAATAAATGAAACTTTCCTGCTAAGAGTTTTGTAATTCAATAACAATATTCTGCCCCTTATGAATAACTTGGATTCAAACCCAGATTTGAAACTTGGTACTTTCTTTGTAATGTGTGAATTTTGCTGAGTTAGGAGATTGTTGTTGAACTCATAGCTCATGTTGTTGCCAAATTTGCTGCTTCTTTTGAAGTTATTTTCTATTGAAATTACCTGCTCCTATCTTGGACGCTTGCAGGTTAGATTATATACTACCTTTTATTGTTAATAAAAGTTTCAGTTTATCAAAACATTCATGAATCCAAATTCTCCTCACCCACCTGTAAATAAGAAAAAAAAAAAAATATATATATATATATATATATATATATAAATCTTTTTAAATAAAGAAAATGGGTTAATGATTTAGGATAAGGTCTAGTATTCAATTATACTGAACTCTTTAAAATAATGACATACACCCATTTTTAGACACACATCACTGTTGTGATGACCCCAGCCAAGTCCATGATTTTATAGATAATCCCCCAGGTGCAGATATTCTGGTAGCTAGGAGTGGGTCTTAAAGTGTCCAGTTGCAATTCAACTATTATCAATTCCCCACGTGCAGATGTTCTGATAGCTAGTCTGTGGCAATATGTGCTAAAGCTACTTGGTGGGCCTGTCGGCAAAGCACAAAGTAAGCCGAATTGTCATATATAGACAGATCACAGCTATGAACTATATTTGGAGATGAATTTAAGATCCACTCCTTGCACACCGATTAACCACCTATTTGGAGAGGAATTAGTTGCTTGCACGCAAAAAATACCTCTTTTTGTAATAAACTAATTAAAAGTGTTATGGTTGATTAATGATTTTAATATGCTCGCTGCATGTTTAATGCATCCAAAAGAAAATGGCATAAAATACCTCTTTTTTTCAGGCAACCTGTATTTTTGTTGAGTTTGTAGTACAACTGTACAACTTTCTTTTGTTGGAGACTTGGAGTTACTTTTCCTAGCTTCTATCTTATGGATCAGTCATCCACGTGAAATTAATAACATTATCGCATAACTTTCTCTTCTCCCCTTTGTTCCCAACCACAAAAACAAAGTTATCCACTTGAAACTAATAACATTATCGCATGACTATCTCTTCCCCTTTGTTCCCAACCACAAAAACAAAGTGATACGTATGCATAGACATGGCAAATTGGTGAGTTAGATCAGGTTATCCTGTATTTTTCACGTGAACATTCTTTTTTTTTTCTTTTTTTTTTTAATAAAAAAAAACATGTATTTACTATTTGAAAAGTCACGCAACAAATTACTTGATATAAAATACATTATTTTGAATTCCCCACTCATATCAACAATGAGCTTAGCTAAACAAATTAATACTTGTTCAATAATTTTAAAATCATACAAATCTCAACATTATTAACCAAAACAAAGAACACAAAAGATAAGTAAAACAAATACACAAATTTCATTTATACAAAATATCAACATTCCAAAACATAAAACAAAATTACAAATGCATTATTGGATAACTAATTTGACAAAGAATAAAAGTATATAAGAAATTTATAATCTTGAAAACTAATTTTATAATATATTATTAATTGTGGTTGGCACTCTCTTTCAATTTAAGAATATATGTTAAAGTTTGATTGTTTACTTATTTATACATGGTCTTTTTTATGAATATTATGTCAATGTTAAGCAACATACACTCTAGAAAATATCATAATTTATTTTGAAAAGTCATTTATTTTAAACATAAATTGTTAAAAAAATAAGCCTAAGCATTCATAATTTATGTTAATTTCATTGAAACTTTGGTTTCATTTTTTTCACACTTATGAATGTTTCTCATACATATTTATAATTTTAAATATATGTTTTTAACTCTACTGTAACCAGATTATCTTGGCATGTACTTTGTTATTTAATATTTAAAAATCTTTACTCATTCCAGAATGCCTCAATCATTCATCTTTCAATTCATTTGCATGCAATTAAGTAAAAATCTCAATTGTTTCCTTAAAGTTAGCAACAAAAAATTAAACCAATATTGTCTTTATTTTATTTTATATTATTTTATCGACCAAAAAAATAGTTTTAAAAAATGGTTTGGGTCGCGAGTCAAGTCGAGTTGATCTGAAAAAATCGGATCGGTCACAGGTTAACTCATTTTTGCACCCGGTAAAAAAAAGGGTTCAAATTGAGTCGGAAAATCCGGACCTGTTTTGCTGGACACCTCTAGGTTTTATATGGTGAAGAACTGTTCAAGTTATACTTTTCCAATCGCTTAATATATATATATATATATATATATATATATCAAATGCTTCTTAGCCTTAAGCCTGCTTGTACTCTAGTCCCCGCAGCATGGACAAGTCTAAAAAATAGTCTCAGTGGATACCCTTTTGTCTGCTGAGTCATTTGATAAATATGATCTTATCATGCCAGAGTTGAGTTGATATAAAGATCAAAGCCTACCTTCTCAGCAAAATAAAAAAGTTTACCATCTACTTTTTCTTTCGGCCATGAACTAGTTCCCACTTTCAAACTATTATATCACATCCGCCATTTATACGTGACTTTGTAATAAAGTATATATATACTTGAATATATTATATGTAGGTTTACTTTTTATTTTATCTTGGACTCTTTTGGTAAAAGTAGGGCTGTTTACTTTTTATATTCACGTATGTGGTTATGGGATGATAAGAAATTTAATTAACAATCAAGTTACTTTTCCTTGAAGTAGATAATAGGAGGTCTTTTCAAAAAAAAAAAAAAAAAAGTAGATAATAGGAGGTTCAACGGGTTAGTTTAAAAAAAAAAAAAAAAAAAAAAAAAAAAAGTACTCACAGTCAAATTCTTCGAGCTCTACCACATAGATTTAACCTAAAAACTCTACCCGAATTTTTAGTTCTTTCTCTTCTAACCTCGATCGTGCATATTGTAGAGAACTAGGCGTCCATGAAATCTCCATTGTGTAGAGAACTGGTTGTTTTGAGGCACGCCCAATTTACACTAATATTTTTTACTTTTGGTAAAGTAGTTTATTATGAATAGTAGGTAAAATTATATGGGGATCCATATTAAAAAATCCACCACTGAACACGATCAACCACATAAATAACTGTAAAAAAGTTAATGAAAATTCGATATACCAAACATAAACTGCACTGTGAAATTGCAATGCCAAAACTTCTTGCCGTTGAGTTGCGTAGTAAAATCTTATTGGTCACTTTGAGAGAATTTTCTTTAAAAATTAAGCCAATTACAAGGATTTGTGTTAAAGTGCTAGTCAAAAAGAATCCTTGTCGGCCAACCCACAATTTTAACAATGCACGAGGATTCCAAAAAAACTGGGGTAAAAGTATAAAACCCCACAAGCTTTAAACTTTATCAACATGGCAACATGCTTCGTCGTTGTCTGCCGTCAGCTTGTCCTTCTATTTGATGTGAAATCAAAACAAAGGACTTTGTGCAGCTTGTCATCTCTTCATTATCAAATCCTTCTTGCGGCATGGAAGAGCGATCTGCTTCCCGAGCACCACAAAAAAAATGTGCATCACAAGCTAACTCAATTTGCCGTCACTCAAGACGAAGGATGTGGAGTTTTAACGTGTAATGGATTATGGGCCTTAGTATTTACTTGGATATCACACATACTTTTACTGTACACTTTACTTGCTATATAAAGACATTCATATATATTTTATTACTTGAAAAATACAATATATTTATTCAATATTTCTAACATGGTATCAGATCCACCTTGTTTAAAAGCAATCTTTGTCTTCTTCAGTGTTTCTTTGCTGCTTTCATATCTTTAGCTTCTTACTACAACCTTCAAAAGTCTCCAGTATTGCCATGTCAACATTAAAATTCGCATTAACACTGCAAGACTATTATCTTCTTCAAACTACCGTCACAGAGTCAAACTTCATTTAAGGGATTTTCTCAACTTTATCAAATTTCAAGCTTTCATCAAGCTTCCATCTTGAGTTTGAGAGAGGGTGTTAGAGATATATTAGCTCATTAACATAGGTTCAAGCTTAATTCTTTTTTATGTGCAAGCCAAGTCTGCTGTTTGTACTAGAAGTCTATTAATTTAGGGTTTGGTCTACTATATATGCTCATGTTATGGTTAATATATTATAATACAGATTTTGTACTACACTCTTATTCAATAAAAATATAGCATTTAAGGGTTTCTTCCGTGGACGTAGGTTGTAAAGCTGAACCACATAACTCTCGTGTTCTTGTGTTCCTATTTTATACTTCTATTTTCCGCATTTATTCAAGTATATTCAATATGAAATATATCATAGCTAATATTTAACAATATATATAAGCTCTTGTAATTAATGTTTTATCAACTTATAGTGAATGCAAGATGTATGTATTTGGTCTCTGGTGGTGTGGATGTAGGTTTTAGTTATCGAACAACGTTAATTTTGTCTGTTCTTTCTTTCTCATATTTTCTTTCTATCACATACTATTTCAAATTTTGACACCTATACTTTCAAAGAATGGAGTTGCAACTTGCAACTCCATTAATGACCATTTCATATAATTTTTTTTTATAATCATTTCATATATAATCTTTTTAATTAATGATTGTTGGTTGATATAATTTTTTTTTTTTTGATGATTGTAGGTTGATATAATACTCCCACTAAGAACAAAACAATGTATTTCTTGGTGAAACTAATAGAATCTTTACATCTACGACATAATAGAATGCGGTGGATTCTGCTACTTTGAGTCACAAAACAGTATAAATTCTCATGATTAATGATGGACTCAAGTGACAAAAATATTATTTAAAAATTACTACCTCCGTCCTACTTTTTTTGTCCTGTTTGAAAAGTCAAATTTTTTAAGAGAACATTATTTATTGTCTTGTCTACTTTTTAAAAATGTATAAGTTTTCAAAACAACCCTTAAAAAAATTTATCAAAAAATTGAATTAGTAAATTAATTACTTTTATTTTTAGAAATAGGACAATATTTTGAGACATCTCAAAATAGAATAGAGGACAAAAAATGTAGGACGGAGGGAGTATCATATTATAAGGTGAAAAATATTTAGATTATGCTAAAAATAATATTATTCACAATCCATTTGTTATTGATTTTTACAGGTTTCCATTATTGATAACTTGTCCTTTTGTGAATAATTTTGTGTACATGGACTTAGACTGAAATTTTTTTTGTAACTCAATCATTGTTCATTCTCCGGCGGATACGTAAAAGCTTAAAAGTTCTACGCTATCTTTACAAACCGTGGACCAACTAGCTAGATTTTGACAAAATGGGATGCAATAACATCAATCTAAAGTCCATTGTTTTGTTCATATTGTATATTTTTATCTTAATTGGATGAGAGAGAGAGATTCATGCATATCCAAACGTATATCTGTACATGTCCGCAACAACGACAAATTTTTTGATAAGACAGAGTCGAATTATTATGATATTCATATATTGTGAAGGAAAGTTATATAAACCATTTGCATTAGATAATTTTTGTTTGACAGAATTTTTTTATGCAATTTAAAATTCAAAATGATAGAGCAACATGTTTTAGTTTGATTGGCATCTATCTCGTTCAAAGTCCTGTGTTGCGAGTTCAACCAGCCTTCGATGATGTCAATGATTCAATGAATTTTTCTAATAAGTCATCGCGTATGGGTATCTCGTTGCAATAAAGTTATTCAAAAGCGATCATAATTCGCAGATCATGGTCCATGAATCAAGTTAATTCCTCACAAGCATATATCACTAAGATATAATATAATAGAAATTTTAGTAGTAAATATGTTAATGAGATGGGTTCAAATTACACCTTTTTTAAGCTGTAAATTTCTAAAAGATCAAACGGTTAAAAGAAAATGCTATTATTCATTATTGTATCATTAAATACTTACCAAATTAATAGCATCCTTATTATCTCTTTCCTTATTAATTGCTATTTTTTTTTTCCCACTCTTTAGTCTTTATTAAGTCCTTTCGCTGTAATCTTTTTTTTTTTCCTTCTCCTGCAATTCATCAAACGTTTCTACCCTCATCTTTCTACCCTAACTCCTAGAACTACAAAAATTAGAATAAAACATAAAAAATGATTAAATCATAAAACTAGAAGCCTATATTAATTCGATATCCAACCACAGACTCCGAAAATTTCTTCCTGCAAAATCAAACTGTGATTCATGTCTTGTGATCTTGTGCAACAACGAATGGAGTTTAGACCTCTTTGGGGTAAAGTTTCAAAAATGTGTGAGAGAATCGGATGGTTTTATCGAACTCATTGATATTCTTCTACAAAATTAATTAGTTGGATGCACTAGAGTTTCATGGATCTGTAGTGACAATATGGTTGATTTGCCATCAACGTAATTAAGTGGTACATTGTGGCACCTGAGTGATATAAAATTAGGATTAGGAACCTTGTTGTGGATTAGTATTACCCACTGAACCCTCACTCTAATGTGGTTGTGTCAATTTTAGAGGTACATTAGTTTGGATTAGAAATCTATCCTTTGTGATAAAATATATCCGGCAACCACACCATATACAAGTCTATCCTTAATGATAAAATAATCAGATTGTATCTTAGGTGACGTGGTTGTTTGCAAATCAACAAACATTTAAAAAAGATTTTAAAAAATCAAGTAAATAAAATTGGAACACAAGATACAAGGAACCTAAACTAAAAATAATTAGAAGTTATTTTCAAGAATTTGTGGTCTTAAACATTTTGTTAAAAAGATGAGGAAAGTGATAGAGGTTTTATTTAAGGGAGTAAAAAATTGACTGAAGTAAGGAAAGGTTAGAAAGATGAGGGTAGAAACGTTTGATGAATTGCAGGAGAAGAAAAAAAAAAATTACAGTGAAAGGGCTTAATAAAGACTAAAGAGAGAGGAAAAAAAAGAAACACAATTAGCAATTAATAAGGAAAGAGATAATGAGGACGCTATTAATTTGGTAAGTATTTAATGATATAATTATGAATAATAGTGTTTTCTTTTAACCATTTGATCTTCTAGAAATCTACGGCTTAAAAAATGTGTAAGTCTTATAGAGTTACATCAAATGTAACTTGAACCATCTCTATATTAATATATATAATAAAATATAAGATATAAAAGTCTTGGTACAAATAGGTTCCAATTGGTACAAACAATGTGTACCTAGCCCAAATCTGTGTGTTCAATGTATCTTTTCTCTTAACAAAAACAAATTTAATTTTAAAAATAAAAAGAAATCTCTTATCTACATATTAATTTGGGAGGAGAGAACGGAATAAAATGAAAATGAATGGAAAGAATACTTTTATAATATTCTTTCATCCCTTATTTGGGAGATTTAATGCATTGAATGGAAAATTTAAGTGAGAGGAAATAGAATAAGTAGGAGGGAACCACTACAAAAAAAAGGTCTTGTGGCCACGTTTTTAAAACGCAGCTATAAGTTAGAAAAACATGGCCATAGGACCATTTGGCCTATAACCGCGTTTTTTTAGGCCACGTTTTCAAATGTAGCCTAAACCGCGTGACTATAGGCTTGAGGGGGTCTATGGCCACATTTTATCTCAAAATCTCAAATTTTCATTTTCTCCCAAAATTAGGAGAAATTGAAAGAAAAAAAATTAGATTTAATGAACTTTTTTTTTACTAAGACTCCCAAAATACCCTTATATATTTAGCCATTTATTTTAAAATAATGGTCTAATAGTAATAGAGATATTTATCCCACATTAATTGGGTGTGTCTAGTATTCGCTGCTTATAAACTTAGTCTACAACTACAAAAGTTAAGCCATTTTGTAGTTGTACTCTGGTCATATAATGTATTAAAAACCCAGTTTAAAACACTAATATTATTATTTTCGTGTGTATTCTAATAAGTATTACTGTTTACTAAAAAAAAATAGGGATGTTTATCCCACATTGGTTGTGTGTGTCTAGTGTCCGCTATTTATAACCCCAGTCTACAACTACAAAGGTTAGGCATTTTTGTAGTTGTACTCTGATTATATAATGTATTATAAACCTGATTTAAAACACTAATATTACTATTTTCATGTGTGTTCTAATAAATATTACTGTTTACTCACAAAAAAAAAAAAAAAAAAAAAAAAAGGTTACCTCCATTCATTAATTTCCATTCCTTTAATTTAAAATATCCAAAGAATGTTATTTAATTTCATTATATTCATTTATGTTCCATTTTTTCCCTTAAATACATTCCATTATATTCCTTTATGATCATTCAATTCCATTCTATTCCCTTATAAACTTTGTCGAGGGCAAAAAGAGTTTTCCTTCCGATAAATGAGATTTATATTGAGTTGGAGGCCTAAACCAAAACTCAACGATGGGCTCGATGCACGACCCAAAAGATATTGGTGAAGATCCAAAGAATTCACTGTTTTTTATGCCTTGGGCCTAAATTGAGACTGACAAGAATAACCCATAAACAATCCCTACAGCAGACACATTAGCATGGTTAAAAAGCATACTGTAAGAAATAGCCCAACGGCAAAATGTTTCTGCAGAAAGTAGCCCAGCAGTAAAATGTTTTTGTAGAAAATAACACAGCGGTAAAATGTCCCAGTGGTAAAGTAAGACAAAACAAAATAAACTTCTAGCTATTACCTATTTTACAAATTAAGGAAAGTATCTACATTTTCAAACTCATCATCTGTTAGCTCTGAAGAAGAGTCTTCTAATACAATAATATGAAGGGAAAACTCTATAGTAACGGTTACATCATAACCTTCAATAGTAAATGAATAAGTAAATATCATGGATTCCATTATAACAAATAATGAGAAAAACTTAGTGTTAGATGAAGGGAGAGAAAGATTCCAGCTAGCGCAGCAAGATCATTATGGTGCCATGGCATGCTCGTGGATACAGTATATGTAGTGAGTAAAAGGAGTCATTTGTGAGTAGTATGAGTAATGAGTGGGAGTGTATAGTAAGACTGCAGGGACTTTTTGCTGGGGGGTAGCTGAGTGTTTTTAAGTGGAAGTATGAGGGGTGTTTTTGAGCTAGGAGCTGGAGAACTCAGTTTCTATACTTGAAGCTGAGAGCCCAGTGACTTAGAACCTTGCTAGAGCTTAAGGAAGGCTAAAACAGGGAAGTTAATGAAGAGTTCCTTTCTATGGGTGTATTTCTTAGTCCCCTCCCCCCCCCCCCCCCCTCCCCTTTGAAGAGTTAATGGAGAGTTCCATTTATAGTTAGGTTTTTAAGGGGTAATTAGCAAATAATCTTTGCTAAATCTTCCTCAATCCTCAGAAAATTCTTAGAGAATCGTTCCTAGGATTTTAGCTAAGAGTGGTAAGCACAACTTTTAGAAGGTTCTTGCTGTTTTGGGTGATAACAGCTGAGATTCTGACTTAGCATTGAATGCTGATTGGCCTTAGCTGATGGGATTAAAGCATGCTTTAGGCTAATGATCTTGGTTATGCTGCTACTAGAATTAGAGCTCCCTAGGGCAAATTGTATCACCCCAAGCTAGATGTCAATCTTAGTGCCCTTGTTGGGAACTCTGTTGGGATCCCCTTGATGCCCTCCAAACCACATTTCCCTAAGTTTCTCTATTTGAAGTTCATGTGCTTGGTCCATAAACCAGAGAGTACATGTTTTTAGTATGAAAATGAATTGATTTCAAGTTGTTTCAGGAGCTTTAATGGCCTAGTCATGGTTGCTCTTGGTTCTTGACCGGATGGGTTGGTGAAGAAAGAAGGAAAAGCTAGCTAAAATTTTCCAGCTTTCTGTCATGTCACTTTCAGCTTTATGTCACATGAGAAATGATGGAATTTTAACCCCTGATGGACACATGTCCTTTTCTGATCTGCTGGGATTTGTGTATGAGCTGGGCTGGCTCAGTTGGGCTTTGTAGTTGAACTTCTTTGAGCTTGGTTATCCCTACAAAATGAAGAGTTTTGCCATGAGTGATATACATGGACTTTTATAAATTTTGTAAGAGAGGTATTTCTTGAGGGATGAGTATTTATATTTCTCATAAGTGAGGGATTTAGTATATGTAAAACAAGTGTTAAAACAATATTTGAGTTTTGTAAATATGTGCCAAAATAGCATTTGGGTTTTATGAAATAGTTGCCAAAATAATATTTGGGCTTTGTAAAGTAAGTGCCAAATTAATATTTGGGCTTTGTAAAATAGTGCCAAATATTAATGTTTGGACTTTGTAAAATAGTGTCAAATTAATATTTGAGCTTTGTAAAATAGGTGTCAAATTATCATTTGGGTTTCATGAAAATAGGTGCCAAATTATTATTTGGGCTTTGTAAGATTTTGCAAAAATATTGCCGTATAGCAACGGACTTTTAGAGTGTCATATCGTAACTGGCTTTAGAGGTGTTGTATTGTAATGGGCTTTTAGAGTGCCGTATCGTAATGGACTTTAGAGCCTGGGCTTTTAGAGTGTCGTATTGTAACGGAATTTAGAGGTGTCGTATCGTGACGAGCTTTAGAGGTGCCATATTGTAACGGGCTTTAGAGTATCGTAACGGACTTTAGAGGTGCCGTATCATAACAGGTTTTAGAGTGCCATATCATAACGGGCTTTAGAGTGCCGTATTGTAATGGACTTTATAGGTGCCGTATCGTAACGGGCTTTTAGAGGTGCTGTGTCGTAATAGGCTTTAATGGTGATGTATCGTAACGAGCTTTAGAGGTGTCGTATCGTAACAGGCTTTAGAGGTGTATCGTAACGGACTTCAGAGGTGCCGTATTGTAACGGATTTTTTGAGTGCCGTATCATAACGGGCTTTTTGAGTGCTGTATCGTAACGGACTTTAGAGGTGCCGTATCGTAACGGGTTTTGTAAGAAGGTTTTGTTGGGCTTTTTTGGAATTTTGCCCACAAGTTAAATGATTTTGGGCTTTTTGTGGAGATAGCATAATTTTGTGACCCAATTTTAGTAGCAATATGGTGAGTATTTTTTGTGAAAACCCAAGTTGGATAATCTGTGGGACACAAAGGGTAGTATTTGTGAAAGGGCCCAAGATAATTTATAAGGCTTATATATGGAATATTTATGGGAACCCAATAACATAGAGAATATTTGGGTACTATATGAGGAATATTTATGTGGGCTCAAAATAATTTATAGGCTTGTGTGGAGATTTTTGTGAGTAGGATAAAAAAATTAGAGTCTGAAAATTTGTACCTCAACAAACTTCCAAAGAGAAAAAACAAATAACCTATGAGTTATGATTGTTTACGTAACATGACAATTTTGTTGTTGGTTTTCTTTTTCTTTTTCTTTTTTTTTTAAAATCAAAATTATAAGTTTGGCTTTTGGGATTTGGATGCTACCTACCAAAATTATAAGGAAAGGATTTTTTTTTTTTTTTTTAATTTTAGATAGAATTCTACTATAACCTAATCTAAGTGTATGTGTGTAAAACCCATTCTTGGAAGCTCAAACTCCAAGCACCCTTTACCCCTCAAACCCAACAAATGCTTATTCTTGTTGAGAGATCATCATACCAAGAGTGCGCAATAATATAAACAAAGGATTTGAGTGTTTGAGTGTTTCTATCCGCAACATGACTTTCTAATTGAGTAATTAATAACAATTAAATATTCTTATACTATAGTAAATGCTCAACCATAAATAATATTTTTAGTAAGCATGTTTACTTTTTCTTAGATCAACCTTTTTTTTGGAGCATCATTCTTAGCTCAATCTTAGATCCTTAAGAGCCATATGAGTCTTTTAGTTTTTTTTTTTTTTTTTGGTTGAGAATAATGAGTTTTTTAGAATTGATGATTTTTTTTTTAATAAATAGGTTTTATCCATAAAATTACATAGATTAAAAAATATATTACTGAAAATGGAACTCCACCATTATGAGCATAATACAACATATTTAAACTTCAAAATATTGTCAAGTATTTTTGGATTGTGTCAACAGCTAGTATATAAATAAAGGCTACAAAATCAATAGCCCACCAGCTTATTTATTGAATGGTTGTGTCCATACTTAGCTAGTATATAAGGGCCACAAATGCAAATAGGGAATGAGCACTTAACCATAAATATTGTTAAAACTAGATTTTGCAATAAAATGGAAGATTATTTTCTATTAAAATCTTTGATAGTAAAAAATAAATTATTATGAAATTTAGTACAACATTAATTGTAGATAATTTTAGGGATTTAGAGAAACATTAAATTTGTTTCACAAAATAAAAAATAAAAAAAACAACATTAAGTTTCATTTTGAAAGATTATAGAATAAGTTAAAATATTTAAGGAATAATTGTTTTTTATCTATTATTTTAATTAAAAATTTTCCATACTTCTTCTCAAAAAAACAAATCCATACTAAATATAAGCTGGTTTTTTTTTTCGAGTTTTTTTTTTTTTTTTTTTGAGAAACAAACATACACACACAAGAGATGTGGAAATGGGTTCTAACACAAAGGCACACCATAACTCCACTCAAAAGCCATAATAACTTTTAAAGGATGATGGAGTATTTTTTGTGTATTTATTTAGTTTTAATTTTAAGATATCTTTTAATTCTTGAATGATTTTTATTTTTTTATTTTTTTTAGCTTACTTCCAGTACTTTTTTAAAATGAATTTTCTTTTATTTTAATGAGAGACTGTCACATTACCCATTAACTAAATAAAATGTGAGAATTAAAACCTACTACCACTTGTTATTGTATATTTAAAACAAAATGACATATCCAGGTAATTAAGCCAAACTTTTTTTTTTTTAAACCAAAATTTGGCCCCTTAAAAATAAAATTATAGTTCTCTCTGGACTCAATCCGGCTATAGATCTTTTACCCAAAAAAATTTAAAAAAAAAATAAAAGAAACGATGCCATTATTTTAAATTCTAAGAAGACGTTAGAGATAACGTTAGGTAGTTAGAGCATATAAAATTATTTAAGATTAGAAAAATCCCTGGGTTGATTTTTTTCCCATAAGAAAGAATTAATTTTAGTAAGAATCGAAAGCTACAACCATCTTTCTTTGCCCTACCTTGAAGTGAAAAGAATGCAATATCTAGAAATCCTTGGGTTTTCGTTGAACAAAAAATTTACCCTAATTTATAATAACATAGACTTTTTGCATATTTTTAATTTGACGATTGTATGATTGGATTTAGATTTATTGTGATAGTATTGTATGCATGGGCATGAGTTGACACACATACCGGATGTGTGTTGAGTCAATTTGTAGTTTTGTACCATATAAATGATGGATACAATTTTCCTTTTAAACCAGTTAAATTAAATTATTTCTATCCAACTCATTATGTAGTTGTCAAAAAAAATCATATATGTATATTATTTAAATAAATTACATGACTCTTTAAATAAGTTATGTAACTAAAAATATACATGAAGGGTTTTATCCATCATCACATAGTAGTCTAGAGTTTGAAGATAAACTTTTTCTATAAATGATTATAAAAAAACTCCAACTTGACTAATATTTTTAGGCATATAGTATAAATGTGGCTAAAAGCCTAAAACCATCATGTGATTAGCAATTTTTTGGATTGTGTCGATATTATAATATGAAATAATAACAAATAGATTTCTTATTCTCTACCTTCACCAAAAACTAATTACTATCTTGATCTGATAGTAAAAGAGTAATCATCAGAAATAGGTGCCATAAATTGAAACTCAAAAAAAAAAAAAAAAAACTCCTATTCACGAGAGCTAATTAAGGTGTGGACATCTCCCTTAATTTGTTTAAAGTGTTATATTCACTTAAAGATTACAAATAATGTAACATTATAATGTAATGTAGTATTAAGTGAAATAAATGCACCTTGAAAGGGTTGGCATAATCTAAAAGCAATTTGGCAAAAATAGTTTACATGGCATTCCACCCACCACAAGCATGTTTTGTCACAAAAGTTCCACACACCATGCCCTTCTCTGCCCTCAAAAATACGATGCAATGTGTGTGAAAAAATGTCCATATTTACTCTCATCTATCACTACTTTCTTTTAGTTTGGAATGATAACACGTGTCTAAAAGTAGAGACATGCTACTAATAAAGCTAGTAATGAAAAGACTGGGGTTTATATTTTCAAGCTAACAAATTAAGGGCAAAGTTTGGGTTAGGTGGGTGCGCAGAATGACAAATAACAAAAAAGTGGGCCTTCAGCTACTTGCTATAAAGTTTGTATGAACATGGCTAGATTCTAGGGGAAAATCCGGAAACCTCAGCTAAACAGGGTACCTTTTTTCTTTGATCATGACACCAACAAATTAATCATACGTGACGGCAAACAAAGATCCAAAAAAAAAATTATCTTCTTTCTTCTATATCATGATCTCTAGCTTTTACCTGAAAAAGTTGGTCGTCGTTACATACTAATAAAGTAATACAGTGCCAATCTTTTTTTTTTTTGGTAAAAATTTCAACTTACGACGTCCACTCTTGATGATAAATCTTTATCATTAAACTAAGACATCAATTAGTGTAAGTAAAGATTAAATCTTAGATATTTTATTTAATCATCAGAGACGGTACCAATTGAACTAACCGAAACTAACATATAATATCAATTCTAAAAGCTTCATTGTATTTAAAAAATAATAATAATAATAATAAAGAGAGGAAGGAATTAGCAAGCAATTCTTTCAAGATTCAATGCCAAAAGCCTAACTCGTCTTTCTTGTGAGGACAGTCTTATACTCTTATTTTCTTTTTGTATTAATCATAGGTATCACACGTGAAGGGATTTGAAAAATTAACCTTTCTATTAAAAATATCAAGAAGTGTTATTAGTTAATTTCTAATCTACCCACACAGTTGTCAAAACTCAGCTGGCAATGAATACCCAACCCGATGGTGACTTCGGTTACTAGGGACAGTGGCAGCTCCACTTTAATGTAAGGGTGGACCACCCTCATTTGTCAAAAAAAAAAAAAATATATATATATATATATATATATAGCAAAAAAATTATATAAATAATAGTTTAAATTAATTTGTTAGTGACCATCTTGACTTCAAAATTTTGTATATATATATACTTAAAAAAAATATTATTACTAAAATAACTTATTTTGACTACCGTAATAAAAATGTTAAATATCCTGACTTTAGAATCACAAGAATTTGAGTTCAATAAAAATAAGAGTAATATTACATCCACAATATTTACACAACAAACCTTATGTGGTAAGTTGTTACTAATTTTAACTTGGGCTCAATATTGACATGTTTTACTCACCAATAACAATTTTTTGCATAAAATTTGTTATGAAATTATTGTGATCATTTTATTATTTTCATATCAGCATTTTCAATTTTCAATTTCTATGTTGTCTCTTATTAGTCTTTTTTTTCTCTCTCTCTTTATTAGTACAAAAAAAATTATAATATCTCATGTATTTGCAAGGTATTTTCTTTTTCTTTTTCTTTTTTTGGTGACGTTGATTTTGTATAATTTAAGTTTGACTAGTGACCACCCTAAAAAAATATTTCAAAAGCCACCATTGACTAGGGATGGGTTTACCTATACCCAAACTTGATGATCAGGTACTAATATTACCCGACCCACCCATATAATTTAATTCTTTTTTTAAAAAAACATTTGTTTTTTGAATTTGCTTTGACAATAGGGCCTATTCAATCTTTATTTATTTAAAAGTTATAACTCAGAAACTTTGTTATTCAATTTGTTTTTAAAGGAAAGAAAAGGTTGTTTTATCTACCTTTTCTTTCCTTTAAAAACAAATTGAATAACAAAGTTTCTGAGTTATAACTTTTGAATAACAAAGTTTGTTTTATCTACGTAAATTTAAGGGCCCGTTTGGTACACCCACTCAAATATATATTTTCAGTTTTTAAACAATATTACACGTATTTTCACACACTTTTTCATTCACACATATTTCCAAACATGTTTTCAAATATATGTTTTTAGTTTTTAAGTGCATGTACCAAACACCCCCTAACTGTCTTGACCTGCACGGATTCAGATACTCTAGATTTCCTAGGGTACTCTACCAGTAGATTTTCTTAAATCCTAACCACTCTTTAATGATTTAATGGTCAATATTCTGTCATATCAGCATTCCACTAACAATATTCTTAAAATAATAAAATAATGCTGCAAACAAAACAATTAAGATTATTATTAATGGAATGCTGACAATGCAGAATCTAGACCAATAAATAATTAAAGAATTGTTAAGATTTAAAGAAATCTATTTGGTAGAGTACCCTAAAAAATCTAGAAGATCTAAATCCAACCTGCACTTGCATTGAACAGAAAATAACTTTCCTATGTTTGTTTCAGGCTTTAATTGGGAAATTTTCTTTCCAATAATAAATAAGATCTTTGGTACAGACAGGACCAAAATAAATGAAAATACTCCTAACTGTTTTAAACTACAATTAGACTTTGACTATGGAAAGTATATTATTGTTAGAGTTATTCTTTTTTGTAAGGTCAAATTATGTTAGCATCATTCTGACTTTTACTTGGATGGAAAGTATTGCCACCATTAATATCATTATTTCTTGTAAAATGCTAGATTGATCGTAATTTACTCACAAAAATTTTCTTAAGAATTTATTTGCGGATGTCAACCTTCCTATAAAATGCCAGATTGACATAATTTGCAAGATTGCGTTAATCATGTCCTTTTTATTTCTTCACTTAACTTTTTTTATTATTTGTAATATATTTAAAATGTTTAAATTAGTTTGCTTAATTGGACATCATCCAAGATGGGCATCTTTTTTGGGTAATTAAGGATGACCTTTATGACTCTTTAGTCTTTACAACTAAGTTAACGGGACCAACTTTTTTATTATTTTTTTATTACACCCAAAAAATAAATAAAAACTGATAACAAAGAGATATTTATAATTAATTAATGTTGACAAATAAATGGAAAAGAATATTAAATAATAATTAAAACATTGACAACTGTATCAAATTTCAAAAATGAAACAATCCCCCCTTTCTTTTCCAGCTCTACACGTGGACAAAATACTGGATGCAGCTCGTGAAAGATGGCTCGACACACTCCCCTCTGAGAGTCTGAATCACCAACGCTACCTCAAGGACACCAACAACCAGCCACCTGGTCCCCCCCTGGAGAAAACAGCCACCTTTGCTGACACAGGTACTGCATGTTTGGGAATCATTATCCGAAACAATGAAGGCCTTCCTATGGGCTCGTTATCACAGAAAATACCACTACCAAACACGGTGATTGAAGTCGAGATCCTTACAGCACGACGAGCACTTGGGTTTGCCTTGGAATTGGGCTTTGACAATGTGGTACTCGAAGGAGATTATGAGATCCTGATGAAAGCTTTAAAACAGGGCAGCAGCAGTTTTGCATACTTTGGGCTCCTTCTACGGGACATTTTATTTCTTAGTTCGCAGTGTTTTTGCATTTATTATTCCTCTGTACGATGACTAGGAAATAAGGTAGCCTATCATTTAGTGAGGAAAGCAAATTCCCTCACGCATATGATGATTTAGATGGAAGATGTACCATTCGACATTTTTCTGTACGACTGACTGATTCAAATGGTCCCTCTTAATAAATTAATATAATGTCTTCTTTCTCAAAAAAAAGATAAAAAGCTTTAAGGATCCACGTAGGTTCAATGTCTTATGCACTATATCCAATAAAATTTCGCATGCGTTCAAAATTTGTCCAAAATGTAATAATAATTATAACAAACAAGAAAATAAGAAGTTATTTACAGTTTATTTTTGGCACTAGAGATTAAAGAGATACCATGTTGATTAATAAATACCATGTGTGTCCCGGTAGTATTTTGAATGCATTTTTCACACAACCAAGGATGTGACATTGTTCTCATCATTAGTTTTTTTTTTTTTTTTTTGAGAAACAACATTGTAATTAGTGAATACATAACTTTAAAGGATAAAGTTAACAACAAATTGCAATTAAACATTATTATCTTGGAGGGGGAAATCTCGATATTTTTTGCTTATAAAAACCCAAACACAAATCTCCAAAACCCCTCCAACCCCCTAGAAGCTAGACCCAATACACATAGTAAACATTTTCCAACTTTCAACCATGGCTAACAACGGCCTAAACAAAACCAAGGTTGTGGTGGTCATGGTACCCTTTCCAGCACAAGGCCATCTCAACCAGCTCCTCCACCTCTCACGTCTTATCATAGCCTACAATATCCCAATTCACTTTGCTTGCACTGCCACACACAACCGCCAAGCCATGCTTCGAGTCCATGGTTGGGACCCAAATTCAGTTTCAAACATCCATTTCCATGACCTCAAAATCCCACCTTTTCTCACCCCGCCACCCAATCCCAATTCACCAAACAAGTTCCCTTCACATCTCCAACCATTGTTCAATGCTTCCTTGCATCTTCGTGACCCCATGGCTTCACTTTTACGTGAACTTTCATCAAAAGCAACAAGAATCATTGTCATCAACGATTCCATGATGGCCTCAGTGGTGCAAGACTTGGTTACTATTCCAAACGCCGAGTCATACACTTTCCATAGTGTATCTGCTTTTACTTATTTTCTATATTTGTGGGAAGCAATGGGAAAACCTTCAGAACTAGAACCAAACGCCAAGTTAGTCCCAAAAGACCTTCCATCCACTGAAGGTTGTTTCACAAAAGACTTCATAAACTTTATTGCTTTACAAATAGAGTTCCAAAAGTTAAGCTCTGGTGTCCTCTACAACACATGCAGGGTCATAGAAGGTACCTATATGGACTTGATGGAAACGCTAGAGGGAGGCAAGAAGCATTGGGCTATTGGACCATTCAATCCAGTGAGAAACATAGGTTCAAATGGAAGGCACAAGTGCTTGGAGTGGCTAGACAAAGAGGCACCAAATTCAGTGATATATGTGTCTTTTGGGACAACAACTGCTATGGAAGACAAGCAAATAAAGGAGCTAGCAATTGGGTTGGAAAAAAGTGGGCAAAAGTTCATCTGGGTATTAAGGGATGCTGATAAAGGTGATGTTTTTATTAATGGAGAGCTTAGAAAAGATGAAATTCTAAAAGGGTTTGAAGAGAGAGTTAAAAATAGAGGAATCATAGTGAAAGATTGGGCACCACAATTGGAAATTCTAAGTCACCCATCAACTGGTGGATTTATGAGTCACTGTGGGTGGAATTCTTGCATGGAAAGTATCACTATGGGGGTACCACTAGCGGCATGGCCAATGGCCTCAGATCAGCCGAGAAACACTGTTTTGATAACAAAATTGCTCAAAGTTGGTATTGTTGTGAAGGACTGGTCACGTAGAGATGAGTTAGTGCCATCATCCACTATAGAAAAGGCTGTGAAATTGTTGATGGCATCGAAAGAAGGGGATGAGATAAGGAAGAGGACAGTGGATTTGGGCGGTGCTGTCAGGCAGTCCATTGAAAAAGGTGGAGTTTCTCGCATGGAGTTGGATTCTTTCATTGATCATATTACTAGGAATATATTCTAGCTGGAGATTGAATTAACGGACAAGGAAAACAAAACAAAAATTGGGATCTGAAGTTTGTTGTGGCTTGTGGGGAACAGGTTTTAATGTTATGAAGCAAGTGTTAACTGGACCTTTAGAGTTAGCGTCTGAGAAAAAAGATGGGCTCATATTCATATTGTCTTTGATTAAGTGCAGGAAGCATTCCTTGTATTTCTCTTCTAGTATACAATTTCAGTTGCCAATCTATGGTTGCAAAGTTTGCTCTAATTTTATTCAGAATCTCTTTGTCATCAACTTTTTATTTTAATTTTTTAGTTTATTTACTCATGCATCATTTTTTAAATTTTAAACTTTTTTGGTACAAAAATATTGAATCAATTTTCAATATATAAGTAATAAAAGTTAGTAAAAAGATGTATCTAAATGCACCCTCAATAACAAAGCAAAAAATAAATAAATAAATAAATACAATACAATACAATACAAATTCCTCTTTTTGTTGAAATGTTACATGTTTTTTTTTATGATAAATGAAACAAGTGCTCCGCAAAATATTGTCCTTATTAGTCATCTGATGCTAGTCAGTGCAAAGGATGAATAAATAAAAACATATGTGAATGATTTGTATAGATACATCATCCATACATAGCATTAAACAGATATATGCTTGTAGTGTATGAATTTATATCATTTAAAGGGTCGTCAGTGCCACAAAGGCACAAAACATTGCTTTCAATTTAAAGCTAAAATCATGAACCAAACCAGAAAGGCACGCTTGCAAGGGTGAATGGCTAATCTCTCCAACTAATGAAGACAATGTGCTAATGTGTGAGCCCCAAAATTTGTTCTGGTATTTGTCCTACTTGGAGCTTATTCGACTGCTTGATATGTGCCATTTTCCTTAACAATTGCTAGTCAACAAATGTAACACGTCTTGTTGACTCTATACATTTCATGTGTTAAAGAAGCTTCAATGGAAGGAAATAAATGCATTTATTTAGTATCACATTTATGTTCAAGTTTAAATTCTTATTTGTTAGCATTAATTTTTAATTTCTCCAACCAATTTCCTAACTATTCCTTTAATTTTTAGCTACTATTTGAATTAAATTTTGTTGAAAATGCATCAATGAGCTGTTATCATAAACATGTGACACAAATTCAATGCTGTTAATATTAAACCTATCACAATTAGGAATGAGGCTACAATTCGATAGATATTGTATATTAAGTTTCCTAATGATACCCTTAAAAAAATTTTGATAAAAGATTAAATTTTGAGAAAATTTTGATACCACTTTTATAAAAAAAAAAATTAATTACTTTTTTTTTTCCCATAAAAAATTTCTAAAAGTATTTCCTAATCCAATGCCCTTAGGGCATCGGTTAACTTTTTTCTTAATTTAATTTTGTGTTTAAATTTATTTGGAAAACCTAATATAATGCACCTAAGTTTTTCCCTTTCGTCAAGAAATTAATGTGTTTATATTTGATGATAAATATGAAAAAATTTAATGCCCACAAAATAGGAGATAAGGAAAGTTATTCAATACTTATTGCTTATTCCTCTCATATGAATGATAGGTCATAGGTCCTACATAGGACTCATCATTCATGTGGGAGGATGGGCAACTACTTTTGGAGTATTGCATAATTGAAGTGATTGCTCAATAAGGAGATTGGGAAAATTATGCAATACTCCAAAAGTAGTGGCCCAGCCTCTCACATGAATGATGAGTCCTACGTAGGAGAAATTATTCAATAGCGATTGCTCATTCCTTTTTCACATGAATGATTGGTCATATGAGTTCCAGATAGTTCAACTGGTAAAGTTTCTGATAGTTGTATAAGAGATCTGGGGTTCAATCCTCACCTACACCAAAAAACTGATCGGTGTCTTGGTCTGATGATAAAGAGTTGTCATTAGGAGCGGACGCCATAAGTTAAAACTCTCTCAAAAAAAAAAAAATGATCGGTCCTACCATGCATAATAAAATTAGAAAAATTATTCAATATTCCAAAAGTAGTAGCCCATCTTCTTACATGAATGATGGGTCTTGTGATTCTTGTCATGATTTTAATTAGTGAGACCCATTAAAAATTTAAAATTTGAGCATAAATACCATCTTAAATAAATGTCTTTATTTCATTGTGCATTTAAAAGTCCCAACTTTTTTTATTGTACTTCTAAGTGCAATTAAGGTGTACCTAAGTTAGAGTAAGGTATAGTATATGGGATTCACCAAAACCTTACATAGTTGGTACATCATAATTGTCCTATTGTCAAATCTACATTAGCCGTCCATCACTTTAGCTAGATCATTATATGACCCACTATCATCAATGTGCTTCCACTATGTCTGGCCTTACGAGAAATTATAAGATTCACATTGTAGATAAGTGATGTGGTCCATCATTTTATTAAAAAGTCGCCACTTGTTTAAAATTGTTAGTTAGAAAATTTTTTTAAACAAAAATTAATTACTGACTCAACAATTTTAAACAAGTGGTAATTTTTTAGGGAAATTGTGGACCATATCACTTATCCACTAGAGGACTCTATAATTTTTCCTACTTCACCTATCTAAAAGTAACATATAATTATGTATGAGATTTATTAATACATACCCTTAGAATATATATTAATAATCTATTTTTAAAAAATTATAAAAAAAACAAAAAAATAATTCACTATTTTAACAATTTTTTTAATTTTTTATAAAAAAAATTTCAGAATTAATGGTTAATGCGTACTCTTAAGAGCACACGTTAACGGGACCATCATGATATTTCCTTCTCAATTTGGAAAGAAAGTTAATCAAAGACACCAAAAACGAACAAAAACAAAACACGAGCAAACCAAAGTAGGCATTGGGGATTGGGCCAGTCTGATTTCTGCTTCAGAACGAACAAAAACAAAACATGAGCAAACTAATGTAGGCATTGGGGATTGGGCCAGTCTGATTTCCGCTTCCCCAATAACCTACGTGGGTGTAGTAAAATTACCTTAATATTGTCAAATAGCATAGCTCTATACTGTTTTTGGCTCTATGATTCATGCATGACTTGGGTTGGGTACGTAACCCATCTCAGCTCTCAGCCTCCACTTCACTTTCTTTTTGGCTCTATGATTCATGCTTACACTATGCCCTGCATCACCTTTCTAAAACAAACATATTTCATCCATCATCACTCTTGCAACAAGTTAACTCTAGGAGGAAATAATTGTCAACCTAATACCATCACTCTCAAGCAAGTTTCTCAAGCTTCCTTCCGTACCTAACTATGCTCTTACATCGTTCAACTCAAAATTTCTCTAATATTGCTTTAAACAATAAAATTAAATTAAAAATTATTTCTTACTTTTAAATTATAATGGATCATAGGTTTTGTAGTGTTAGGAAATATATGATTCAATATTAGGAACATATGTTACTATTTTATGTAGTTGGCTGCCTGTCATCTTGCAAAGTGGTCATTGTCATGTAATTTGTTTGGATCTTTTGATTTAGGTTGCTGCCCCCCTAATTTTGCTTCTATTGTTTGGGGTGATTGTGGCAGCTGGTGTGTTTTTGTTGTCTCCTTTTCTATGTTAATAAAGCTTTTTCCTTCGTAAAAAAAAAAAATGTAGTTGGCTAATCTTTTGACAAAACGCACTTTACTTGTAATTTGGTAGATTTAGGATGTGTTTAATACTTCAAGAAACAATGTTTCAAGTTCAAGTGTTAAAGTCATGCAAGTCTGTCCAAGAATTAAGTGAAGAAGTTCTGTTCATTAAAGCTCGACAACTAGCATCTATCGAGATTTAAAAGCTGCTGAAGCCCATGGCTCAACAGCTAGCTCGATAGATGGCTATCTATCAAGATTTATGGAACTCAATTTTTCAGAGCTATTTTTCATCCAATCCGTGAGTATATGTTTGGGCTTTCTTTTCTTATAACCCTAAACATATATAAGGATTATTTTAAGGGCCGTAAAATGTAACGCACTGTTGCACAAAAGCACAATTCCATAAGTGCGAAGAAAGTGTAACTGGAAACTTAGTTTGCCCTAGTTCTTCTTTCTCTTGGAGAAGCTGTTGTATTTGTACACCATAGGGTTTTGTAACCGAGCAACTTCATGATCTTCATCGTGTGATGAACTGAAGAATTTTGCAGCCAACATCCTTCTCAAGTTGGTGATCAAGTCGCGTACTAGGATCCGCGCAATTAGTTAGTCACGTACTGAGAGTCGTGCATTGAAAATGAGAGATTGTCACTACAGAACAAGTCCAATTGGGTATTGGGGTAAGGGCTCAACTGTAGGTTGGAATAAAGTACTGGGATTCTTTTACTTGTAACCGCTTGTTTTGATAATAGTGGATTCTTGGGAGTGGTGACCTTAAAATCACCCAATGGGGTTTTTGCCGTGTAGGTTTTCCACATTCCTAAACAAATCACTGTGTCAATTTATTTTCCGCTGCATACTTAGTTTAATTGGTGATTTGTTTGTACTATCACGCATATTGCATGTTAATTTGATTAATTAACAAATTTGGCTAATTAATCAATTAATTCATCACAAGGAGTCAATATATTCTTGGCCTATCATGTGGAATTTATACCTCAGAAAAGTATAAACAAGTAAAAAATTAGCTATATCTTACGGGGCAACATGTGAACAAATTTAAAAAGTTGATTTTTTTTTATTTTTTACTTAAAGAAACATGAACGAGTCAAAAAAAAAAAAAAAAAAAAAAAAACTACTTGGTATCAATTGTTTAACATTAATTTAGTGATTATTTGGTATAATCATTTGGGGAGTAATTTTTATATTCTATATTTCTATAACATCAACAATTCTAACGAGAAGCATATAAAAATTTCGTGTAGGTCTGAACCATCTTTATGAATGCATACCTTCGACAAAAACAGTTGCTTCAATTGCATCATCAGTCAGTGACAATTTTTTGTATTCTACGGACAAAATTGAGATTGATTTCATCATCAAGTTACATTATGGGCCTGTTTGGTTTCCCCATCACTCAATTTTCTTAACTCAGTTTCCAAAACTCAAAACTCATCACTTAGTTCTCAAATCCCACTTTCACTGAAAAATCCCAAAACTCTTGTTTGGTTTAAAAACCCAATCACATAACTCATCTTTTTAAGTCAACTTTTTGCTAAAGTTGTGGACCCACCCACTGACACTACACAGTGGTGAAACCATTTCCTACCCGCGAGTCCAGGTTCTTTTCTTCTTTTCTTTTTTTCCTCTCCTTCATTTCATCCCATCAGAAAACCACTTCTTCTTTTTTCTTCCCTCGCCTCCCACATCAACACAGAAGCACAACAGAACAGGTCCTGCTCTCTCTTTGATGCCACACAAAAAAATCCAAAAGAATGCATAGCAAACCCAAACCACAAACATAGCAAACCCAAACTCAGAATCCTTAGATCAGAGACCCAAATCACGAAATTAGACACAAAGATGAACCGATTTGGGCTGAGCTTGAACTGATCTCATGGTTGCTCATGATGGTGACGGTGGTTGCTCGTGGTGGTGTCTTTGTATCTCCCCTCTTCAATCTGTATTTGATTTTTTTTTTCTCTCTTCTCTATTTCTTTCTTAACTGTTTTTGGTTGGTTTGAATCGGTGGTTATTGGGTTTAAAGTGGTGGGTTGTTTCAGTGGTTGCTAGGTTCAAATTGGTGATGGTGGGTTTTGGTGGTGGTCATTTGGGTGTTGGTTGGGTTTCACGGTGGAGATCTGGTTTAAGTCATGGTGGAGATCGGGTTATAGGTCACGGTGGAGATTGGATTTGAGATTGGGATTTTGGGTTTCAATTGTTTCTTGGTCTCAGTTCTTGTGGTGGAGGCGTGGCTTGAATCGGTTAGGACTGGGTTAAATCAGTTGGGGCTGGTTTTGTGAATCGGTGGTGTGGAACGGCGATTGGTTTTGTGGGCTGATTTTGGTGTTTTGGCGGAGGCTGAGTTTCAATTTCACGGTGGTTGTTGGTGGCGCTAGGTTTGTTGTGGTGGTGCTTGCAACGGTAATGTCAAACAGCCTCTGAATGGACATGACAACACAGAAGAAATGGGCTCCATAGAGTCCAAAAATTTACCTTAGTGCCACTGAGTTTTGTATCTTAGTTTTTGAAAACACCAATTAGCTGTTTTCTGTTTCCATCACTCTAACTCAAAATTTTTTAGTTTTGAGTGATGGAAACACAATGTGAAAATCAAGCCAAACAAAAAAATTTGTGTGGGTCCCACGTGTTTTGAGAACACAGTTATGAGTTTTGAGTGATATGATCCAAAACTATTCTAAACCAAATAGGCTCATAATTTGTCTACTTGTAACTGATGATTATGGTGACATATTTTGTCTATTGGCGTGACCAAACATTAAATTGGTAAAATCCCATTACAACAAGCTAGATATTAATTGTTTTCTTAAACGGAATAAAATACAAAGAGAGGTTGGGTAAGAGGCAGAGGGTTCTTTTTCTTTTTTCGTGAGCTAGAAGAACAAACAAATTAAGAAAGTAGATTTGGAATAGGGCAGCATCACAAATCATTCCACAAATATATATATATATATATATATATATATATATATTTGAGATTGTGGATGTATGAAAACTGAGAGCTTGGGAGCAGCATTTTGATTTTTCTTCTATTTTACTTTTAGGACTTGTTTGGATTGAAAAGAAGCGGAGGGGAGTAGATTCATAGACTTTGTACATTAACATATAGTTGAATTCTACCATAACCATTCCAAGCAAGCTAATCTACAAGTTTCACTGCTTGTTGCTTGATTCCAATTGCAAGTTGCAACGTAAAGATCAACCTCTTTATTTTTTTTACTTTTACTAAGGATGGTGTCTAGAACTCTTTGAGCTATGATTATTCTCTTGGGTATGTGTAGTCCTTCCTCTTCCACATGCTAGATAACTACAATGATGAATCCCTTAGATAACTACAAGATGCTAACTACTAATTTTGAACCGGTTTGCTAACATACCTAGATTAAATTTGAAGGTTATATATAACTCCTAAAATAGAAGCATCAACAATGGCCATACTTCCTTAAATTCCCACACACCCGTCATTTGTTAGGATTTTCGTGCAGAAGTTGTTTATCAAAAAGTCATTATACTTTTATATGGGAAAAATTACAATTTATTCCTTGTCGATTGGTTTTATCAAAATCTAGTTCACAAACTTTCGCCCTTAAAGTTTAGATGAAATTGAAACCATTAGGTTCTATATAATTAACATTTTGCATTTTGTGAACAACTTTACCCCTTATTTTTTTTAATAGGATAAATTATAATTAGCCATTTGTGGTTTGCCCTTATCAAAATTTAGTTACATAAGCTTTTCAATAGATTCATTTTGTCACCTTTTTCTTTTATAAGATGTGATTCAATTCATTAAAGTATGAAAGATGGACAATCTGCCTTGCAGATAGACTCTAAAAAAGGTAGCAGATTGTCCTTTTTGAACAAAAGGTCTGAGAGGAACTCAAAGAGAACTTTGCAGCAGCATGGGCTGCGAAATTGTAGGTCCTCTTAACCCAAACAAAAGATAAATTAACGAAGGAATTTAAATAACTAAGGATGTTAGGGATCACGGTGTACTTGAACCGATTCGGATGGAGATCATTAGATGACAGAGGATCGGAGCAGGCTTTAGCATCCCCTTCAATGATTACTTGATTCCAGCTTTCACAACTTGTGATTTGCACCGCGTATAGTATGGCTATGGTTTCAGCTTGTAAAGTTTAAATTATTATTATTATTTATTTATTTATTTTTGTCCATATCTGCTGTACACGTGAGAAAAATGTTTATTTTGGACAAAATCTTGAAGATTATATTTTATTCCAAACTTTAGAAGTTCAATGCACAATTTGAAAACTTGTGAGTTGAAATGTGATTAAGACCAACCACATGGGTAATTTCTGCCCTTAAGGAATTGTCTTATCATGTGAGAAAAACATTTATTTTGGACGAAATCTGAACAAGTATATTTTATTCCAAACTTTAGAAGTTCAATGTACAAATTGAAAACTTGTGAATTAAAATGTAACAAGGCCAATCACATAGGTCATTTTAACCCATAGGAATTGTCTTATCATGTGAAAAAAATGTTTATTTTGAATGAAACCTTAGCGATTTTATTTTATTCCAAACTTTAGAAGTTTGATGTACTAATTGAAAAGTTTGTGAATTGAAATGTGAGAAGGCCAACCACATGGTTAATTTCAGCCCTTAAAATTTGTCTTATCATAACAGGCTGTGATCATAAATAAACCCATTATAAAAGTCCACTTATGGACAATGAAAAATCTTGGCTTCCTAAAAAAATACACCATAAACCATGCCATTTGTTTGTGTTTTCAAGAATGGCACCAATGGCTACATACTTTGTCATGATTTTTACCAATATATGAAGTTATAAACATGGAATACAACCTTAAACTGATGTGTATGAAACAATTAGCCATTTAACATCATGTAAAACTAGAAGGAGAAAGTTGCAAATAACATTACAAATTCGACAAAGTCGAGCATGAATAGGATCTCATAACATAGTTTTCCAGCTATGAAAGAAGCACTAACCAAAATAGAAGCACCTTTTTTCCTTCCATGTTAAAGTTGAGAGAGATTGAGTTGAAGAGAGAAAAAAGAAAAGTAGAAGCAAGCTTGAAAGTCGTTTGGCCTAACAGCCTACACCCATAGGTGAAAGCCCTTGACAGTTACATCAATACTATCAAACATATGTTTATAATAATCCCAAGGTTAATGCTAGACTAATCCTATGATTAGTTTGCCTTCTTTACAAGTATGTGGACCTACAATAGGTTGGGGTTTGGTTCTCTAGGGCCATGATATCTCTAACAACCCCTGGGCACGCACGACACAAAGTGGCACACTGAGATGCCTAGGGCTGACATGACAGTACCCATTGATGCCATGTGGTGGCTTTGCAATGATTATCAATGTAGAAGCACCTAAAATCAAGGCACATGATTTTTATATCATTTGGCTGAGAAGAGAACAACCCCCACCCCCAACCCCCCACCCCCCCAAAAAAAAATAAAAAAAGGCCTTACTAGGTTTCATCAGTGGCTAACCATCCCAACCATAAAGTGGACAAAAAACCATTTCCAATATTTTGATCATGGTGCCCTCTCTGATGCAAGGGCTATCTCAACAAGCCATAACAGTTCTACTGCATCATTTCCCCCAACTGTATCTCAATTCATTGTATTTGTTCTGCCATCCACAATCACCACATCAAGCTTTATGTAGATGGCTTGAGCCTTCTTGACACCACCTAAATTTATCTAATTCCGTAACCCTCTCTTGTCCCAACCATAGTGCCACACCACACATCTCCAACCGCCGTTTGAAGCCCTTTTGCATTTTTTACCAACTCATCATTGAATTCTTATATGCCATATCCCCTGCAGACAAAAATTTATTATTATTATTATTATTATTATTATTATTCATGATCATCAGCGTAAGTTATTTAGATGGCTAATTTAAAAAGAATCTCCATCTTTGCTTACTATTTCAATGCAAAAAAGGCTGAGAAAACCTTTTCGATATAAAAGCTGAAATACCAAAGGGGATTTAATCTTCTTAAGGATGATTCAGTCACCCTCACCCTCTAGAACATGAATTTCATGATTCAATATAATTCATAAAATTTAAAGCTAAATCTCTACACCAAATACAATTGAAGAAGACCTAGTTTTTCTACCAAAAAAGAAAAAAAGACGACCTAGTTTGCCCTTCAAACTTCATTAAAAAAAAAAGTTTTGACCTTGAAATAGAAAGAATGTATCATTGAAATAAGCAGGGTTAATCTGGACCAATACACCTTACAAATATTTGCAATCAAGCAAGATCAAATGGCCAAGATGAAAGCTGAAGTGATTAGACAAACAACACAAAAGTTGGACCTAATTAATTATAATTAATTTTGATTGATGCTAATGAATATCGAGACTTTTTAGGCTAAAATTTTAGTTGTTTCTATTTTCATTGACTATGATTTATTTTCTATAGTCAATTGATTATGAAGTTTTTTCTTTTTATTATGCAGTTATTTTATGTCCTTTCTTAATGTAACTTTTTATTTTTTATTGAGAAAGTTCTTAATGTAACTTGAGAAGTGAGAACCCTATTTAAAGCACCAGGATTTAGTAATGTTTCGTTTTGCTTGAGTAAAAAGTCTTTTGGAATTTTCCCCCCAATAGATTAGTGTTGATTTCAAGCAATCCTAAGAACTGACTCCCAAATTGTAGCTATCTTTTTATGCTTGATATTGACTCCAAGCAACCTAAATGTTGATTCTTACATTATTCCATTTTTGTCTATCCATAATCTCAGGGAATTTGGGGTTGCATCACTCTGTTTCATATATCACCTTTGGAAATGTACTAAAGGGGCAAAAACTTCAAGAAACCAAATTACAATGATCAAGCAAAACAGGAAGAGTAGAACAAAAAGGAAACAAAGTTCCTCACTTCCTCTAGGTATTAGGAGACGTGGATATTATTGGAAAAGCCAGGAGAGCTTAAATATAACAATCTGAGAATAGAGTGCAAGGAATGGGAATAATTGGCTGTGCGTTGTAGGATAGAAATGCCAGTTGTAGTAATGTCCAATGCAGTTAGACTCCTAGGAATGCTCTACCGGTGTCTGAATTGCTCAAAGTGTGTCTAGTTGTTAAGTAACAGGCATGTACGGAAGAAGTATGACCTCATCAACATTGGAAAAGCCATGAGTATATATCAATGACATTTGAAGGATGGGGTGAGTTGAGGAAAATGGATAAGATATCAGGTCGTTTCTCATATAATTGGATAGGTTTTTCATTAAAGAAATAGCGATATTCAGTTGGAAGAGCAGAAGTTCATATAGACTATAATTAAGCAAATGACTCAAACATTACTTGCCTGGGATACTCTATAGCAACCATGCTAAAAGAGGTGCAGGTTACAACCATCTATAACAATTGCACCTAAAAAATGAAAGAAACTATAATGTTTTTTCACAATGAAGTCTATTATAAGACATTTTACAGCCAGGCTCTAAGCTGTTTCAGAGATTAAAGGAAATGCTCTAAACTTTATAAGTGCAAGGATCTTGTCAAATCTGAATCAACTCAGAGTTTTATTTTCTTAATGAAGAGAACAATTAGGGGCTTAATAGTACAGCTGCCATAAAATCGTAAATCTCAGAAGAAAATAAGTTTTAAAAGCTGATTGACCGAATAATATATCTAATAATAAACTCTAATACTGACTATAATAAGGTAGTGTTCCTTAAAGTGAGATTTATTGGCTAAAAGAGCATTTTTTTAATAACTATCTGACAATTTTCAGAGTTGAACCATGTAAAACCAATTATAAGAGCATTGTTTAATAACTAGGTGTCCACAACTTGATACTTCAAAGTCAAAATCTATAGCCAATAACTATCTAATACCAACAATAATCAACTATTATTGAAAGCAAATCTCTTAGTAAAAAAAAAAAAAAAAAGATTTTGCATTCCTTGGTGGCTTAAACTATCTTGCACTTCTATATAATTCCCTAACAGAGATCAAACAACATAACAAGAAGAAACTTCACCCATTATTAGCAAAAGTTATAGTTATGTATATAAAATTGAAACCCATCCTGTACATAGATAAACTATGCCCAAAAATTGCACATTTTTTCTCAAAATCAATTTCTATAAAACAAATGTTGATGTAGGCATCTTGCTTATAATATTTGTGACTCCTAGTATGCACATAAAGCTCTTCATATCTTTGCAAAATAGCATTTAAACATGGAGTATAGAACAGTTACCACCCCAAAGAGTCAGGGTAGGATAGGAAGCTCCACTTCATCAAAGGAAAAGAAACTGACCCGTCCATACTCTACATGACAAAACCGCAAAGGAATGGCCCCACATTGCCTCTCAAGGACTTCAATATCTGCTATGGATGGTAGATCACCCCTGCAAGAGAAGGCAAGCATAATAGATTCAAAAACTTTTAGACCAGGATATGCATATCAATTAATAAGTTACAGATCTCTTTCAAAGCAACTGGAGAGAACAAGTTTTGATGGATTAATGAAATATAATACCAAATTTTACTGATCTTCTTCAAGCAAAAATTACTTTTACTTTGGGGATTACGATTTAACACTTTTCAGAGATTATATGGGTCTATCTTTGCAGAATGCCAATTTTCACTTAAAATTTAAATATGATTGTAAACCGAGTAATCTCTATATATTAAGAGGATTCAGAAAGTTAGGGTATTGTCTTTTTAATTTCCAAAAATACCTCTAATTTAATTAACTTATCCTTATTCTAAATTTTTTTTTTAAAAGGTTAAAACCGTAAATCGACAAAAATTAAAAATAAAAAACCTAGCCCATGTTCTATAAAACTTCCCACTACCCCATGTTCCTCTAAAAAAAATATTAAAAAAAAAAAAAATCTACCTCATGTTCTATATATATATATATAAACCTACCCCAAGTTCTTATTTAAAAAAAATACCCAAAAAAAAAAAAAAAAAAAAGAGAATCGCACGCGCAAAGCTTGTGTGATGAGGCTAGTAGAAATTTAAGTGGTATTAAAATATGATTGTAAAATAAGATATAGAAATTTTCTGGGAGAACTGTTGGAGCCTTTTCCATTTCTCCCTCTTTACACATTAATAGGTATTATCTTCATACTAATTGAAAACAAAAACAAACGTTTGATAGTCAAGAGTTGAAAAATCCTACCATACTGTAGTTATTTCTATCTCATATTTCAAAAATGTTACAAATAGGAATTATAAGCATGCTTCACATTATGCTAACACATGTATGTGATTATAAAAGACAAAAATGCCTTCTACCCACATTTCTAAGAAGATTGTCAAAAAAAAAAAAGTAGAAAACATGACTTATTTAAATTATACAAATAAGTAATAAAACAATAAAATCATACTAACTAGAGGCTTGATCTACTGCATGCAAAAATTGAACAACATTTAATTTCCATAGAAACTAATAGAGAAACATTCATTCATGCTTAGTAAATTTGTAAGTTAATACATTTCTAAAATTAATAACAAAGTACAGAATTCCTTTTCTCCTATTGGTAAAATATGAACTTAATACCTATTCTAAAGCCAACCCCAACTGAGCCAGAGTCTAGGGGCAGAAATCCAATCTTATTAACGTGACTGCATTTTATGATGGCCGTCAATTCACCACAACCCACCTCATTTTTCCAGGTTTATGACCGGTTATGAGCAAAATATACAACAGTAAGCACTGACAGAGACGGAATTAAAATAAAATAACATATTTGTATATACTTAAGAAAAAACATAAAATAATAATCTAGATGCATATGGTGTAAATCTTTTCCCAACAAATTCCTCAAGATATCAAAAACCTAGAAGCTAACACGTAGGATTGTTGCAATTAAATGTTTTCAGCAAAAGATAATCTGAAAAAGAAAGTGGTTTAACCTATGAAGTTCTTTAATATAAAAGCACATTTCTAATGATAATAATATAAATAACAACTTGCAATCAACCACAAATAGAGAAGGTTACTCATTCTTAGGACCTACCAAATACAATTACCTAGTTAAGCAGATCACAAAGCTTGGATCACCCGGAGAAGATTTTCTAAACTTGCTATTTGGGAGATAGACATCAAAAACTGGCCTTGCTTCATTAATGTGCATATTATTAAATGGTCCAATAATGGAACTCTCATCTTCTGATTCTAAGTCTACCACTTCACTTCTTTGTGGATAGCATTGATGAGAAACAGATTGACGGTTACTCTTAGCATCCTTAATCGACCAAGCAATGCCATGCTGCCCAACAATGTAACCAAGAGATTTCAAGTGCCAATAAACCTCAAATAGCTCCCAAGAGCCTCCACTAACCTTTGCATATATATCTTTTAATGAAAGACTTGTACCATTGTCATCCAAGAGAAGCAATAAGCCTATTTCCATAAAAAAAAACCTACAAAAATAAGAAGTTACAATTCACAAATGATTCCATCTCAACATATAATGAAAAAGGACACAAATAAATAGTTACTTCTTTTCAAAAATTTAAAAATATATATATTCATAAGAAAAATAATAATTGCTTTTATCGGTTACTTATCTAATACTACATTTTGCTTACAACACTATGTATAAATTTGCAAGTGCTGCTTAAAACTATGAATAAGGTTGAAGTTTCAGTTATTGAAAAGCATTGTTTGAAGTGTCTCTGATACCTCTACGTCCTTTAACTTTTATACAAGATAATCCATAATCTCTTACCGAAGACACAGTATGAAATTTCAAACTAATTTGCTCAAAAAAAAAAAAAAAAAAAAAAATCAAAAGTCATATTTTTTGGGGACAACCGTAAGCCCAGCTCTGCTTTACAATATAGAATGTTTAATTAGCAAAGGAATCTTCAGAAAATTACGTGTCCCTCAAACAAAGATACCAAAATAAATAAGTTACAATAAAAGACACTATGAATAAAGAACGGCTAGATATTAAAGCTCTAGACTTGTAAATACTGGGTCTCATATTATCACCAAAACAAATAATTAACTTATTCCTTAATTCCTTTGAAAGAAAAACCAAGAACCAATAAGAGATATAAAAAAAAAACATCCCAAAAAAATGTCATTTCACATACAAAGTTTCCTCAATTGAGTAATAAATCTTGCCGCTATGAACTACTCCCATTGTCCTCCACAGTTTACCCTTGTTTTCAAAAACCTCAGCCATTCCGATTTCGTTAATCCAATAAGCCCTGGATTTATCTTTCCTGAAAATTTGTAGCCAAAAGGCCCATAACCCAAAGTTAAACCCGCAGGGTGGAGGAATATTTATAATATCATAAAGAATCAATTTTATGAAAAATTCTATACCTAAACTGCAACTTGGATATAAACCCAGATGTAAAATGGAGTTCCTCATCATCCTCATATTTTTTATCTTGCAAATAGGCCTCAGTATCACTTGATAGTTGATCCTCCCGAAGAATTTTCCCAATCCACAGCCTCCATTATGCTACTTATCCAAAAACAAAAAACAAATATATATATATATATATATATATTCACACCTATGTTAAGCCCATTTCATTACTTGAAAAAATGCGTATAAAAAAACTGCAACAAAGAGTTCAGTTTCCTTGACAAACATACTCACCAAAACAGACCTTGGTACAGCCTCAAATCACTTTGAATGCCAACTGTTCAACTCCTTTCTTTTACTTGGTTGTTGGTAGTGGCTCTAGCTTCTTCTGTTCCAGTCTAAAGAGCATTAGCATAGGAAATGTTATTCTGTTTTATTTTTCCATCTCAAAAAGTTATTTTATCAATTATACCATCTCATTATACAATACTTCTAACATCTCAAATTTTTATTTTCTTATTCTACTCATTAAAATAATATATCTACACAATAAAACAATATTTCCCCCAATCATCATCATTTATTCTTTTTTTCTCCCAATTACCATCACCATCATTTATTCTTTAGTTTTTTTAAAATATTAGTTTTCTTTCTCCCAATTCTATCTTTAGAATTACACTGTACACTATTGCAAAAAAATTTGTAATACTTAACAATAACATTTCTTGATGCAATACATTTTGGGGCTTGAAATGCTAAATATCTCTTATATTTGGCATTAGCATTCCCCAATGCTAATGCTCTAAGGAATGAATCCTACAATTTGACATATGTGAAAGAAATTTAATACAAATCACAAATGGTCAGCACAATTTACTCATCAAAAAAAAAAAAAAAAAAAAGTGGTCAGCTTAATTAAAACACCACCTAGCATAAATAAAGTGGCAACAAGTAAAATGACACCTTAGACAGACACTTAGACATGTCCGGCTCTTCAGATTATAGATACAGCTTATTGTTGCTGAAAGTTGCTTAAAACACTGTAGCACAATAATTTTTAAATGTGAATAGTACAACGGGACCCATTTTTAATGAAAAAGTTGATAAAAAGTAAAATTTGTGGATCCCATTTACTGTTCATGAGACCCACAAAACTGATAAAGGAAGCTTAAAAGTCAAAAACAACGGCTACTGTTTATGAACAGTAGCCGTTGTCTCCAAAAAGCAGGTGCAGCAGCCGAAAAAAAAGAAAAAAAAAAAAAAACCAAAACGCAGAAACGCAGAAACGCAGCAAGCCGCAGTATCCAAACGCTCACTATATGTTTTGGGAAAATTAATACTTAATGATATACTTCTCAATGATTGAATAGAACTTTAGTTATGCTTGACATCTTGAATCACATACTTTGAAAAAATTAACACTCTATAGCATCTTTTTAAGTATTAAATAAAACCTTAGACATGCCTAACTCCTCAGATCACATTCTTTGAGATAATTAATACTAAACGACATATATGTAGACGTAGGAGAACTTCACAGGATAGAGATTTCAATTATAATGCAATGGGAATAAAATTTCAAGATTTTTAAACATTTGTAAGCAGTCGCAACAAATAATTACTGTTACGAGGAAATACAGTATACTTATCTATCAAATGACGCCGGAGTTGAAACTAATTCCCTAAGCGGAAAGCAACAAAATCTATCAAATGACGCCTTCATCCTAAATTCATCTTTTTAGAATTCGCCAACCAAAATACAGCAAAGGAAATTCATTCTAACCTCTTCTGGTCCCCCAACTGAAAATTTTGAAAATGGTTGGGGAACACAGCTAAAGAAAAAAACTTGTATCACAAATTTGTCCTAAAAAAAATGCATCAAAATACACTATTGGACCCTAAAGTTTAATTTAAGAGCGATATTAGTTTCAAAAGTTTAAAGTGACTGCTTTTAGTCCCTAAAACTCTTAAAATTATCGAATTTAATCCCAAACACACTTAAATTGATCACCTTTAATCTCTTCAAGTGATGATGTCTTATTTTTTAGTTTGGTCACGTCATCTAAAGAGTAAAAATGATCGCTTTAAATTTAAAGGACTTAAATGTTCAGCTGAAACATATAACACCACATTAGCTGACCCAATGCATCTCATCAAATCACTAAGACATATAAATAGGTCACATAAAGAAGATAAATGAAAATGAAGCAAATCAAATTTTAAGCAGCAATGACAAGTTTCTTATCTTTTCCTAGTAAATTATCAGCAAACAGAGCCTATAATTATCCCAAATAAAATTTTAATCGAAACTCCAAAAGTTAAATGACCCAACTGGAATGAATTTCAAGGAAAATAAGGGAAACCCAGCAAATCAAAGATCTGGGTCTCACTGAAAAGGCTAAAGGGGGAAATGATAACCAAAGGGAAAAAAAAAAAAAAAAAGGAAATCCAGTTGAGATTATGAAAATGTAACTTGCTAATTAGCAATTAGGAAAGTTGAGCTTTAAATTAAGAGGCAAATATAAGTGAATTTTGCTGAGTTAGGAGATTGTTAAACTCATAGCTCATGTTTTTGCAAAATTTGCTGCTTCTTTTGAAGTTATTTTCTATTGTAATTACCTGCTCCTATCTTGGACGCTTGCAAGTTAGATTATACACTACCTTTTATTGTTAATAAAAGTTTCAGTTTATCAAAACATTCATGAGTCCAAATTCTCCTCACCCACCTGTAAATAAAATAAAATAACATAATATATATATATATATATATAAATCTTTTCGAATAAAGAAAATGGGTAAATGATTTAGGGTAAAGCACAAGTCTAGTATCCAGTTATACTAACCCTTTAAAAGGATGACATGCGTTTACTTTTAGACGCATATCACTATTGGGGGATTCTAGCCTTTTACCCCTATTTTTTAAAATATTTGGCAATATGCTCATGTTTCCAAACTATATAGGCTTATACACCTGTTTCGATACTCGATTATCTTAAAATCGAGTTATGCCCGATCAAACTTAAAAAAAAAAAAAAAAAAAAAAAAAAAAAAAAAAGCATGGAACTTGATTTCATGGAAATCGACCAAAACGCCACTATAAATGTTCATGAACACCGCTATAGCTGATCAAACTAAAAAAAAAAATTGCATGGAACTATAGCTACGTTTTTGTTGTTCTATAGCGGCGTTTTGGAACTCGATCCATGCAAATTTTTTTATTTTTTAAGTTTGATTGGGTATAACTCTACATTTATTTATATAGTTTCAAAATATAAACATATTGCAAAATTTTTTAATAAATAAAGGTAAAATGCTAGAATCCCCATCCCTATTGTGACGACTCCAGCCAAGTCCTTGATTTTATAGATAATCCCCCAGGTGCAGATATTCTGATAGCTACGAGTGGGTCTTAAAGTGTCCAGTTGCGATTCAACTATTATCAATTCCCCAGGTGCAGATATTCTGATAGCTAGTCTGTGACAATACGTGCTAAAGCCTCTTGGTGGGCCTCTGTCGGCAAAGCACAAAGTAAGCCGAATTGTCATATGCAGACAGATCACAGCTATGAACTGTATTTGGAGATGAATTTAAGACCCACTCCTAGCACACCCATTTGCCACCTATTTGTAGAGGAATTAGTTGCTTGCACGTAAGTGTTTTGGGCCTTACAGCTAATCAGCAAATAGAGACATTGGGGAATGGGGAGGGTGAGATTGAGCGACTCGTTACTATTATGATGATCGTACCTTGCACATTTTATGTATCTTGTAATCAACTAAAAGTGTTATGGTTGATTAATGATTTTAGGTATATATATGCACTTTTAATTTCTATATTTTGTATTTTTTTTTATTTTTTTATTTTAATTCCTACCTTTTGTTTTTATCATTTTTAATCCTTAAACCAATTAATCCATTACAAATAGGTCCTTTCCGTCCCAACTAATAGCAAAAGTCGATATGGATGACAGTGGAATAAAAAAATAATATAATCACACAGTATAGAATGCCACGTCAAAATATAAATTTAAAAAATTAATTTATTAATTTTAACTAAATAAAAAAATAGAATTAACACCAAAATTCACTAAAATTAAGATCTAAAAAGTATCTTGACTCAATGATCACTTCTGGGAAGAGATCATAAAACGGGTTCAAATTATTTTCTCTTCCTTCTCACTTTATTAAATAAGTTTCTCTCTTTCTCTCTCTCTCTCTCTCTTGTGGTAACTGGTGGTGCAGTGGCTCGTGGTGGCTGTGGTGGGTGGTGGTTAGGGTGGATGAGTTGTGATTAGGGTGGGGTGGGTTGAGGTTGGTCTGGGGTGGGTGGGTTGAGACTGACTGGGGTGGCTTGAGTGGGGGTGGATAGGGTTGAGTTCAGGGTGGCTGGGTTTGAGGTTGGGTTGGGGTGGGTGGGTTGTGAGCTAGTTGGGGTAGGTAGAGGTCGGGTTGGGTTTAGGTCATGCTGGGGTGGGTGGGTTGAGACCGGTTGGGGTGGCTTGAGTTGGGGTGGCTGGGGTTGAGGTTGGGTTGGAGTGGGTCGGTATAAGCCGGCTGGAGTGGGTAGAGATCGAGGTGGCTAGGGTTGAGACCAAGTTGGGTTTGGTTATGGCGGTTGGGATGGTGGGTTGTGGCGGCTGTGATGGTGGGTAGTGGTTGTTTGATCGATAGAGGTGGTGGCTAGATTTTTCTGTGTTTGGGTAGAAAGAAAATTTCTAGGTTTGGGTTCGGGTGGAAAGAAAATTTATGGGTTTGTGTTTAAGTTTGTTGGTTGGGTTTGTGTTTATATTTGTTGGTTGGGTTTGATCGATGGAGGTGGTGGTTGGATTTTTCTGTGTTTGGGTAGAGAGAAAATTTCTAGGTTTAGGTTCGACTGGAAAGAAAATTCTGTGTTTAGGTTTGTGTTCTTGAGTTCTTTGATCTTGGTTCGAGTTCTTGTTTTCTTCATGTTCTTCCCAAAAACTAATGAGTTTTTTTTTTTTATATTTGTTTTTAATTTAATTTAATTAATGTGTGATTATATTACTTTTTTTATTCTATCGTCAGCCACATCAGCTTTTGCTGTTAGTTGGGTGACGGAAAGGACCAAAATATTAGGCGTTAATTGGTTTAGAAATTAAAAGCGATAAAAATAAAATATAAAAACCAAAATAAAAAAAAAAGTGTAAAATGTGAGAACTAAAAGTACATTTACGCTATGATTTTAATATGCTCACTGCATGTTTAATGCATAAAAAAAAATTTAAAAAAAAAAAAAAAAAAAAAGGCATAAAACACCTCTTTTTTTCAGGCAACCTGTCTTTTTGTTGAGTTTGTAGTACAACCTTCTTTTTGGGGACTTGGAGTTACTTTTCCTTGCTTCTATCGTATGGATCAGTTATCCACGAGAAATTAATAACATTATCGCATAACTTTCTCTTCTCCCCTTTGTTCCCAACCACAAAAAGAAAGTTATCCACGTGAAATTAATAACATTATCGCATGACTGTCTCTTCCCCTTTGTTCCCAACCACCAAAACAGAGTGATACGTCATAGACATGGCAAATGGGTGAGTTTGGTCGGATTTGGGTCGGATTAATCAGAGTGTGGGTCAGATCAGGTTAACTTGTATTTTTTACATGAATTTTTTTTTTATAAAGAAAACATTTATTTGCTATTTGAAAAGTCACGCAACAAATTATTTGATGTAAAATGCATTACTTTGAATTCTCCACTTATATCAACAATGAGCTTAGCTAAACAAATTATTACTTGTTAAATAATTTTAAATTATACAAATCCCAATATTACTAACCAAAACAAAATAGCAAAAAAGAAAAGTAAAGCAAATACACAAGTTTCATTTCTACAAAATACCAACATTCCACAACATAAAGCAAAATTACAAATGCATTATTGAATAACTAATTTGACAAAGAATAAAAGCATATAAGAAATTTATAATCTTGAAAACTAATTTTATAATATATTATCAATTGTGGTCTCTTTCAATTTGAGAATATATGTTAAAGTTTGATTGTTTACTTATTTATATATGATCTCTTTTATGAATATTATGTCAATGTTAAGTAATATACACTCTAGAAAATATCATAATTTATTTTAAAAAACCATTTATTTTAGATATAAATTGTTAAAAAATTGGCCTAAGCATTCATAATTTATGCTAATTTCATTGAAACTTTGGTTTCAGTTTTTTCACACTTATAAATGTTTCTCATACATGTTTATAATTTTAAATATATGTTTTTAACTCTATTGTAACCACATTATCTTGGCATGTACTTTGTTTTTAAATATATGTTTTTAATTCTACTGTAACCAGATTATCTTGGCATGTTCTTTATTATTTAATATCTAAAAATCTTTACTCATTACAGAATGCCTCAATCATTCATCTTTCAATTCATTTGCATGAAGTTAAGTAAAGATCTTAATTGTTTCCTTAAATTTAACAACAAAAAATAAAACCAATATTGTCTTTATTTTATTTTATATTATTTTATCTACCAAAAAAATAGTTTTGGTCACGAGTTAGGTCGCGAGTTGGGTCAAATTGATCCACAAAAAATCAGATCGGAAAAAAATCGGATCATCACAAGTTAACTCGTTTTTGCACCTAGTAAAAAAAAGGGGTTCAAATTGGGTCGGAAAATCCGGACCCGTTTTGCTGGTTACCTGTAGGTTTTATATGGTGAAGAACGGTCAAGTTATACTTTTCCAATCGCTTAAAATATATATATATATCTCAAATGACTCAGCAGACAAAAGGGTATCCACTGAGACTATTTTTTAGACTTGTCAAATGCTTCTTAGCCTTGAGCCTTGTCGACTCTAGTCCCCGCAGCATGGACAAGTCTAAAAAATAGTCTCAGTGGATACCCTTTTGTCTGCTGAGTCATTTGATAAATATGATCTTATCATGTCAGAGTTGAGTCGATATAAAGATCAAAGCTTACCATCTACTTTTTCTTTCGGCCATGAACTAGTTCCCACTTTCAAACTATTATATCACATCCGCCATTTATACGTGACTTCGTAATAAAGTACGTATATTAGCAATTTAGTTTTTGCATTACTTCAATATATTATATGTAGGTTTATTTTTTATTTTATCTTGGACTCTTTTAGACTTTTAGTAAAAGTAGGGCTGTTTATTTTTTATATTCACGTATGTGGTTATGGGATGATAAGAAATTTAATTAACAATCAAGTTATATTTCCTTGAAGTAGATAATAGGAGGTTCAACGGGTTAGTTTAAAAAAAAAAAAAAAAAAAAAAAAAAAAAAAAAGTATTCACAGTCAAATTCTACGAGCTCTACCACATAGATTTAACCTTTTTTTTTAGAAACACATAGATTTAACCTATAAACTCTACCCGAATTTTTAGTTCTTTCTCTTCTAACCTCGATCGTGCATATTAAAGAGAACTAGGCGTCCATGAAATCTCCACTGTGTAGAGAACTGGTTGTTTAGAGGCACGCCCAATTTACACTAATATTTTTTACTTTTGGTAAAGTAGTTTATTATGAATAGTAGATAAAATTATATGGGGATCCATATTAAAAAATCCACCACCGAACACGATCAACCACATAAATATAAATGTAAAAAAGTTGATGAAAATTCGATATATCAAACATAAACTGCACTGTGAAATTGCAATGTCAAAACTTCTTGATTATGTTTCTCAAAAAAAAAAAAAAAACTTCTTGATTATTTAACTGGAACATATATACGTTGCAGCCTGCAGGCTCGTAATCCCAAAGAGAATAGGCCTTGCCGTTGAGTTGCGTAGTAAAATCTTATTGGTCACTTTGAAAGAATTTTCTTTTAAAAATAAGCCAATTACAAGGATTTGTGTTTAAGTGCTAGTAAAAAAGAATCCTCGTCGGCCAACCCACAATTCTAACAATGCACGAGGATTCCAAAAAAAATGGGATTAAAGTATAAAACCCCACAAGCTTTAAACTTTATCAACATGCTTGGTTAAGTTGTCGCCGTCAGCTTTTCCTTCTATTTGATGTGAAATCAAAACAAAGGACTTTGTGCAGCTTGTCATCTCTTCATTATCAAATCCTTCTTGCGGCATGGAATAGTGATCTGCTTCCCGAGCACCACAAAAAAAAAAATGTGCATCACAAGCTAACTCAATTTGCCTTCACTCAAGAAGGATGTGGAGTGTTAACGTGTAATCAGTTATGGGCATTAGGCTCACTTTATTTACTTGGATATCACAAATACTTTTACTGTACACTTTATTTCTTATATAAAGACACTCATGTATATTTTATTACTTGAAAAATACAATACACTCATTCAGTATTTCTAACATGATATCAGATCTACCTTGTTTAAAAGCAATTTTTGTCTTCTTTAGTATTTCTTTGCTGAGTTCATCTCTTTGGCTTCCTATTACTGCCGTCAAAAGTCTCCAATATAGTCATGCCACCATTAAAATTCACATTAACTCTGTAAGACCATTATCTTCTTTAAACCACTGTCACAGAGTCAAGCTCCATTTAAGAGATCTTCTCAACCTTATCAAATTTCAAGTTTTCATCAAGCTTCTATCTTGAGTTTGAGAGGGGGTATTAGAGATATATTAGCTCATTAGCATAGGTTTAAGCCTAATTCTATTTTGTGTGCAAGCCAAGTCTCCTACTTCTACTTGAAGTCTATTAGTTTAGGGTTTAGTCTACTATATATACCCATGTTATGGTTCATTATAACACAAGTTTTGTACTATACTCTTATTTAACAAAGATATAGCCCTTAAGGGTTTCTTCCATGGACGTAAGTTGTAATGTTGAACCACATAACTCTCATATTCATATGTTCCTATTTTATGCTTCCATTTTCTGCACCTATTCAAGTATATTCAATATGAAATATATCATAGCTAATATTTAACAATAAATATGAGCTCTCTTGTAATGTTTTATCAACTTATAGTGAATGCAAGATGTATGTATTTGGTCTCTGGTGGTGTGGATGTAGGTTTTAGTTATCGAACCACGTTAATTGTGTCTGTTCTTTCTTTGTCATATTTTCTTTCCATCACATACTATTTCAAATTTTGACACCTATACTTTCAAAGAATGGAGTTGCAACTCGCAACTCCATTAATGACCATTTCATATAATTTTTTTTATATAATCTTTTTAATTAACGATTGTTGGTTGATATAATTTTTTTTTGATGATTGTTGGTTGATACAGTACCCCCACTAAGAACAAAACAATGTATTTCTTGGTGAAACTAATAGAATCTTTACATCTACGACATAATAGAATGCGGTGCATTCTGCTACTTTGAGTCACAAGACAGTATAAATTCTCATGATTAATGATGGACTCAAGTGATAAAAATATTATTTAAAATTTATCATATTAATATAAGTTGAAAAATATTTAGATTATGCTAAAAATATTATTATTCACAATCCATTTGTTATTGATTTTTACAGGTTTCCATTATTGATAACTTGTCCTTTTGTGAGTAATTTTGTGTACATGGACTTTGACTGAAATTTTTTTGTAACTCAATCGTAGTTCATTCTCCGGCGGATACGTAAAAACTTGAAAGTGCTACGCTATCTTTATAAACCGTGGACCAACTAGCTAGATTTTGACAAAATGGGATGCAATAACATCAATCTAAAGTCCATTGTTTTGTTCATATTGTATCTTTTTATCTTAATTGGATGAGAGAGCGAGATTCATGCATATCCAAACGTATATCTGTACATGTCTGCAACCACGACAAATTTTTTGATAGGACAGAGTCGAATTATTATGAGATTCGTATATTGTGAAGGAAAGTTATATAAACCATTTGCATTAGATAATTTTTGTTTGACAGAATTTTTTTTATGCAATTTAAAATTCAAAATGATAGAGCAACATGTTTATAGTTTGATTGGCATCTATCTCGTTCAAAGTCCTGTGTTGCGAGTTCAACCAGCCTTCGATGATGTCAATGATTCAATGAATTTTTCTAATAAGTCATAGCGTATGGGTATCTCGTTGCAATAAAGTTATTCAAAAGCGATCATAATTCGCAGATCATGGTCCATGAACCAAGTTAATTCCTCACAAGCATATATCACTAAGAGATAATATAATAGAAATTTTAATAGTAAATATGTTAATATATATATATATATATATATATATAATAAAATATAAGATATAAAAGTTTTGGTACAAGTAGGTTCCAATTAGTTCAATTTTTTTTTTTTTTTTTTTTTGAGGAACTAATTAGTTTAACTAGTAAAATTTCTGATGGTTGAATAAAAAATCTGGGATTTAATTTCCGCTTACACCAAAAATCGATTGGTGTTTTAGTTGGATGATAATGTGTAAAAAAAAAAAGTTTTGGTGCAAACAATGTGTACCTAGCCCAAATCTGTGTGTTCAATGTATCTTTTCACTTAACAAAAACAAATTTAATTTTAACAATAAAAAGAAATCTTTTATCTATATATTAATTTGGGAGGAGAGAAAGGAATAAAATGAAAATGAATGAAAAGAATAATTTTATAATATTCTTTCATTCCCTTATTTGGGAGATTTACTGCATTGAATGGAAAGTTTAAGTAGGAGAAAATAGAATGAGTAAGACGGAACACTTATTCCTCCATATTCCTTCAAAATCTCAAATTTTCATTTTCCCCCAAAATTAAGAGGAGTTGAAATGAATAAAATTAGATTTAATGAACTTTTTTTTTATTTATTAAAACTCTCAAAATACCCTTAAATATTTAGTCATTTATTTTAAAATAATGATCTAATAGTGATGTTGGTATAAAATGATTACATTCTTTTCACTTTGTGTTACTCCCAAATAAGGTTACTTACCTCCATTCATTAATTTTCATTCCTTTAATTTAAAATATCCAAAGAATGTTATTTAATTTTGTGGGTCAGAAAGCCCCACGTCGTATGTTGGGCCAGAAGCCCAACCCAGACAAGGCTCTCTGTCCGAAGAGGATAAAACACCAGTGTTTTGCCATCCTGGTAAGAGTACAGCCCGTGAGGGACAAATGGTCCGTCCGAAGACAATCTTTTCGGGCCGAAGAGACCTTCTCCAACGGGCCTGCTCAGAGCTTGACTTAGGAGCTATGCTGGAGACCTTCCTACGGAAGCTGAGCCCCGAGCATGCCTAACTGCGGAGCTATCATCAAATGTCCTGCCAATAAAGCTGCCACCGCCACATTTAATGCACTGCAGCAACTTTCCTGGCCGCATTTATGTGGAGAAGACACCTGAACAGTGAATCTTCACCTACCACCACTCACTGCAGGTTAAAGCAAACGGCTGATGTGACCAGTACTCAAGTAGGCGCCTGGATGGAGGACAAGTGTGCGGTGGAGATGAGAAGAGAGTGTGTATATAAAGGAAGCAAGTCTCACAGAGAGGGGGGAGAAAAATTGTGGTATTCGTTAAGTCTCCAAATATAAAAGCTCTTCGGACTAAAGAAATTGCTTTCAAACACTAGTCCAAATCTTTTTTATTTTTTTTTGGTCAGTCTCCATGAACCGTCGCTAAATCCAGGCCTAGCACAGTTGTTTAACCCATACTCTACAAATTTATTGTTGGGCACTTGTTGGGCTCACAACCCAGAGAGTTGATACCGGGCCCAACAAAAACCGACCCTACAATTGGCGCCGTCTGTGGGAAACAGCTCGAGCAAAGGTGGAAGCAACGCCTCAAAAGATGGCTGAACCAAGGCAACGGCCAGCGGAGTCCAGGTCAAACCAGCACACCGACCCTTTTATTCATCTGGAGCGGAGGCGCGATCGCGAAGGTAGCCTACGCACCACGCGCGAGGGCCAAAACCAGTCACAGGGAGAGAGCCACATGTCCCATGCAGAGGAAAACCAAGCCATGCAGTTGGAGATTCAAAGGCTGAAAAAAGAGTTGCGCCATGCAAAGAGGAAGCGCACTTCCTCATACTCAGATGATGATTCTGAAGACGAGCGGGACGAGGATTACAGGCGGAGATCTCGAACACCGGTCAGTGAGCCTTTCCCCTATAAGGAAGCTCGCAATCACGAGAAGAACCCTCAGGGCTCTCCTCCGAGGGGCGCAGGGAACGATGCCATGAGCAAAGCTCTGGCTCAGGTCTCCAGGTCTCCCTTTGCACGTAATATCGAGGGTGCCAGACTTCCCAGGCGTTTCCACCAACCTACATTCACTATCTACAATGGCCGGACCGACCCAGTGGAACATGTGAGTCATTTCAACCAGCGGATGGCAGTCCACTCCAGGGACGAAGCCCTGATGTGCAAAGTTTTCCCCTCCAGCTTGGGGCCAATAGCCATGAGGTGGTTTGACAACTTGAAAGCAAACACTATTAGTTCTTTCCAAGAGCTGACCCAGGCTTTTGGGTCCCGTTTCGTCACGTGCCGAAGGGTTCCTCAATCTGTGGCCTCTCTGTTGTCCGTCTACATGAAAGGGGGTGAGACCCTGAAGTCATATTCGGATAGATTTTGGGAAACATACAACGAGGTAGGAGAAGACTGTGAATTGATGGCTATCGAATCTTTCAAACTAGGCCTCCCCACTGAACATCTCTTAAGAACGTCATTGACGCGCAAGCCTGCTATCAGTATACGCCAATTGATGGATAGAATCGATAAGTACAAAAGGGTTGAGGAGGATCAGCAGCAAAGCAAGGGAAAGGAGAAGGTTATCCCTCAGGAAGGGAGGGATTTCAGGTCGGACAGGCAGAACCACAACAGGCCAAGGAAGGACTGGGCTGGACAAAGCATTACGAACCACCAGAGGGTCAATGCGGTTTTTCGTGAACCAGTGCACCAGGTCCTGGATAAAATAAAGAACGAGCCGTTCTTCAAGAGGCCGAACAAGATGGTGGGGAACCCTGAGAGGCGCAATCATAATCTGTACTGCCAGTATCACCTTGACCACGGGCACACTACGGAGGAGTGCAGGAGCCTGTGGGACCACCTGGATCAGCTGGTCGGCGAGGGCAGACTGAAACACCTCCTACACCACTCGTATGGTAAAGGAGATCAAGCAAGCGCAGGTCCCAGGGGGAGCAACTTTGCGAAGCCTCCCTTAGGGACAATCAATGTCGTATTTGCCGCGCCAGGGAGGACGGGGTCCCGCCCGTCCAGAGTACTGTCAGTTGCTCGGACACCTTCGGAATGTGTAGGCAGAGAGCCGAAGAAACAAAGAGCGGATGTTCCAGTTCTGGGATTTTCGGAGGACGACAAAAAAGGGACTATCCAGCCGCATGATGATGCCCTGGTAGTAACTCTCAGAATCGGGGGGTACGACGTGAAGAGGGTAATGGTAGATCAGGGCAGCGCCGCAGAGATCATGTACCCAGACCTATACAAGGGGCTGAACTTGTCCCCCGAAGACTTGACTCCATACAGTTCTCCTTTGGTCAGTTTTGACGGCAAAGTGATCATTCCGAAGGGCCAGATCAGACTGCCGGTGCAAGCCGGTCCAGAAACAGTTGAAGTCGACTTTATAGTGGTGGATGCCTATTCACCCTACACCGCTATAGTAGGCAGACCTTGGCTTCATACTCTCGGGGCAGTGTCCTCCACACTGCACCAAAAGATTAAATATCCGTCCGCAGGGGAAGTCGAGGAGATCCTAGGGGATCAGGCCATGTCAAGGCGATGTCTAGTGGCAGCCATACAGCACGAACGACATGCTGAACCCTCAAGCTGTAATAAGGGGAGTTTATAGCAATTAAAACCTTCGGCGCCGGACGCCGGGGCCTCAACCGAAGAGGCAGTGTGCGAAAACTTAACGAGGGTTGTTGTTGGTGACGATCCAGAGAAGTTTTTTCAAGTTGGATCCATGCTTCCCCCTCAGGAAAGGGAGGAGTTGATAAAGTTCCTCAGGGCCAACGTTGACGTATTTGCCTGGGACCCCACGGATGCCCCAGGAGTAAGTCCAGAATTTATCTGCCACCACCTAAACGTTAATCCCACCATCATCCCTAAAAAACAGCCGCTCCGACGACCGTCGAGAGAACACGCCGACGTGGTCAGGGATGAAGTGATGAAACTTAAGCAGGCAGGAGCCATTAAAGAGATCTTCTACCCCGAATGGCTGGCTAACACGGTGGTAGTGAAAAAGAAAAGTGGGAAATGGCGGGTGTGTGTGGACTTCACCGACCTTAATAGAGCTTGTCCGAAGGATCCGTTTCCAATGCCTAAGATAGACCAATTAGTTGACGCCACTGTCGGGCATCCTCGGATGAGTTTCTTAGATGCCTTTCAAGGTTACCATCAGATACCACTGGCTCTCGCCGACCAGGAGAAAACATCTTTTGTAACTCCTGTAGGAAATTACCACTACAAGGTAATGCCGTTCGGCCTGAAGAACGCGGGGGCTACCTATCAGAGGATGATGACGAGGATGTTTGAGCCACAGCTGGGCAAAAGCATGGAGGTTTATATCGACGACATGGTGGTTAAAAGCAAGATTGTTGCCGAGCACATTGGGGATCTCAGTACTATATTCGAAATTCTGAGGGGACACAGATTGCGGTTGAATGCTTCTAAATGTTCCTTCGGTGTTGGGTCAGGTAAATTCTTGGGGTATATGGTCACACACAGGGGAATCGAGGTTAACCCCGATCAGATAAAGGCCATCAACGACTTGCGAGCTCCTCGGAATCCCAAGGAGATTCAGAAGCTGACTGGGATGACCGCTGCCCTTAATCGGTTCATTTCCAGATCAGCAGACAGGTGTAGGCCTTTCTTCTCGTTAATCAATAAGTGGAAGGATTTTGAATGGACACAGGAATGCGCTATTGCCTTCCAGCAACTTAAGGATTACCTGGCTAAGCCCCCCATCATGTCCAGTCCCCAGCCAGACGAAGTCTTGTTTGCTTACATTGCCGTGGCCCCAAATGCTGTAAGCTTGGTGCTGATCCGAACGGACTGTGGAGTACAAAAGCCAGTTTACTACGTGAGCAAGTCGCTACAAGAGGCTGAAATCCGCTATTTGCCATTGGAGAAAGCCATTCTGGCCATTGTGTTGGGTACTAAGAAGTTGCCCCATTATTTTCAAGCTCACACCGTTATAGTTCTTACTCAGCTCCCAATCAGAGCCGTACTCCGAAGCGCAGACTACACCGGTAGAATTGCTAAATGGGGGACGATGCTAGGGGCTTTTGACATCAAGTACATGCCGCGCACGTCAGTGAAGGGGCAGGTCCTTGCGGACCTGGTCGCCGAGTTCACAGAACCACATTTTGAGGAAGCAGCACAAACTCTTGGCGCGGTAGGAAGACAAGTCAGCACGATTGCGTCACAGAGCGCATTGCCCTGGAAAGCATATGTAGACGGCGCATCAAATCAGAGGGGCTCAGGCGTAGGGATAGTGTTGATATCCCCCGAGAGAATCGTCATTGAAAAAGCCTTAAGGCTAGACTTCTCAGCAACGAATAACGAGGCAGAGTATGAGGCTCTACTGATGGGGATGAAGATGGTACGAAGGATGGGAGGAATATCCGTCGAGATATCCTCAGACTCAAGGTTGGTCGTCGGCCAGGTGCTGGGAGAGTTTGAAGCGAAAGATGAGAGAATGCAGGGATATCTAAACCTGGTCAAGTCCCTACAGTCGGAGTTTGAATGCTTTACCCTACGGCACATCCCAAGGAGTGGCAACACGCATGCTGACTCCTTAGCTACGCTCGCCACCTCTTCGGCGCAGGAATTACCAAGGGTTATTCTGATTGAGGACGTGCAGAGACCCACGGAGTTAAGAAAGGAGCCATCCCAAGTCTACAGCGTCGGAACCAACCCATGCTGGATGGACCCCATCATCAGGTTCTTGAGGGACGATGTGTTGCCCGAAGAAAGAGTGGAAGCAGACAAAATACGGAGAAAAGCCACAAGGTTCTGGCTGTCCGAAGACCGTAGACTGTACAAACGCTCCTATTCTGGCCCATACCTGTTGTGCATGGCCCCCGAGGCGGCTGAATTGATGCTAGAAGAGCTGCATGAAGGAATCTGTGGAAGCCATACTGGAGGGAGATCTTTAGCTCACCGAGCCATTACTCAAGGCTACTGGTGGCCAAATATGCAAAGAGAGGCGCATGAGTACGCCAAAAAGTGTGACCAATGCCAACGCTTCGCGCCGAGCATACATCAACCTGGTGGAACCCTTAATCCGCTATCCAGCCCGTGGCCTTTTGCTCAGTGGGGGCTGGACATCGTTGGCCCTTTCCCTAAGGCAGCAGGAAACAGGAAGTTCTTGCTGGTCGGAACAGACTACTTCACCAAGTGGGTAGAAGCTGAGCCTCTAGCAAATATCAGGGACGTAGACGTGAAGAAGTTCGTTTGGAAAAACATCGTCACCAGATTTGGAGTTCCACATACCCTCATCTCGGATAACGGGCTTCAATTCGATAGCAAAGCTTTTAGAAGCTATTGCAACGAGCTGGGAATCACAAATAGATACTCCACCCCCGCCTATCCCCAAGGGAACGGGCAGGCCGAAGCCACCAATAAAGTCATAGTTGACGGGCTAAAGAAGAGGCTAGACGATGCGAAGGGTAGGTGGGTAGAAGAATTACCCTACGTGTTGTGGGCATATAGAACCACGCCTCGCAGGTCCACCGGTGAAACCCCTTTTTCAATGACCTACGGAGCTGAAGCCGTTATACCTCTCGAGACTGGGTTCCCAACACACAGGATTAGCTCTTTTGACCCAACCTACAACGACAGACTGCTGGAAAAGAGTCTAGATCTGATTGAAGAACGAAGGGAAACCGCGATGGTCCGATTGGCACACTACCAGCAGAAACTCAAACAGGGCTACGACACCAATGTAAGGTTGAGACCCCTCGAGCCTGGCGATCTTGTCCTAAGGAAGGTGGTAGGGAATGCGAAGAATCCAGCATGGGGAAAACTGGGTCCGAACTGGGAAGGTCCGTATCGTATCACATCGAGGGCCGGCATTGGAGCATACTTCCTTGAAGACCTGGATAATCACGTAGTGCCCCGGCCATGGAATGTAAATAACCTCAAAAGGTACTACTATTAAATGATTTCTTCTTTCAGTCATGATTGTTCTGTTGTTATACTAGTGTTTCTCAAGTGTTTAAACTTAAATTCAATCATGCCTGTAGTCCTCGGACCAGATGATTTGGGTTAGTTAACACTCCGTTACGATTTTTCTCAAGTGTTTAAACTTAAATTCAATCATGCCTGTAGTCCTCGGACCAGATGATTTGGGTTAGTTAACACTCCGTTACGATTTTTCTCAAGTGTTTAAACTTAAATTCAATCATGCCTGTAGTCCTCGGACCAGATGATTTGGGTTAGTTAACACTCCGTTACGATTTTTCTCAAGTGTTTAAACTTAAATTCAATCATGCCTGCAGTCCTCGGACCAGATGATTTGGGTTAGTTAACACTCCGTTACGATTTTTCTCAAGTGTTTAAACTTAAATTCAATCATGCCTGCAGTCCTCGGACCAGATGATTTGGGTTAGTTAACACTCCGTTACGATTTTTCTCAAGTGTTTAAACTTAAATTCAATCATGCCTGTAGTCCTCGGACCAGATGATTTGGGTTAGTTAACACTCCGTTACGATTTTTCTCAAGTGTTTAAACTTAAATTCAATCATGCCTGCAGTCCTCGGACCAGATGATTTGGGTTAGTTAACACTCCGTTACGATTTTTCTCAAGTGTTTAAACTTAAATTCAATCATGCCTGTAGTCCTCGGACCAGATGATTTGGGTTAGTTAACACTCCGTTACGATTTTTCTCAAGTGTTTAAACTTAAATTCAATCATGCCTGTAGTCCTCGGACCAGATGATTTGGGTTAGTTAACACTCCGTTACGATTTTTCTCAAGTGTTTAAACTTAAATTCAATCATGCCTGTAGTCCTCGGACCAGATGATTTGGGTTAGTTAACACTCCGTTACGATTTTTCTCAAGTGTTTAAACTTAAATTCAATCATGCCTGTAGTCCTCGGACCAGATGATTTGGGTTAGTTAACACTCCGTTACGATTTCTCTCAAGTGTTTAAACTTAAATTCAATCATGCCTGTAGTCCTCGGACCAGATGATTTGGGTTAGTTAACACTCCGTTACGATTTTTCTCAAGTGTTTAAACTTAAATTCAATCATGCCTGTAGTCCTCGGACCAGATGATTTGGGTTAGTTAACACTCCGTTACGATTTTTCTCAAGTGTTTAAACTTAAATTCAATCATGCCTGCAGTCCTCGGACCAGATGATTTGGGTTAGTTAACACTCCGTTACGATTTTTCTCAAGTGTTTAAACTTAAATTCAATCATGCCTGCAGTCCTCGGACCAGATGATTTGGGTTAGTTAACACTCCGTTACGATTTTTCTCAAGTGTTTAAACTTAAATTCAATCATGCCTGTAGTCCTCGGACCAGATGATTTGGGTTAGTTAACACTCCGTTACGATTTTTCTCAAGTGTTTAAACTTAAATTCAATCATGCCTGCAGTCCTCGGACCAGATGATTTGGGTTAGTCGACACTCCGTTACGATTTTTCTCAAGTGTTTAAACTTAAATTCAATCATGCCTGCGATCTTTGGACCAGATGACTTGGATTAGTTTACATTCCGTTCACAGGCGTTTAAATTTAAGCCAAATTACTTTAGCTTTTATTACTTTGAAACCCTGTTTAGCAGCGCATGAATGATCACTCTGCTTTTAGTTATTAATCTATCATTGTTAACCATGATGACAACTTAACAAACACCGCAGAATTAACGGAGAGCAAAAAAGAATCTATTCCATTACTTAAAAAGATAAGTTAGGTACAAAATGGACAACAAAAGATCCCAGCCGTTACATAGGTTAAGCATCCTGAGTTTTGTCTTGAGGCACCAGATCAGTCTTTGGCAAATCACCCCCATCTCCGGCCAGAAGAGGGGCCTGACTCGTTTCGGCTGGTGCTGGAGGATTCTGATCCGCTATGGGTGCCTCCGAGGTTTCAGGCGCGTCACATAGGTCAGGATCATAATAGATGCTGCCAGGCTGCCATAAGGCTGATTCCGCAGGGACTCCAGCTGCATCGAGGCACTTGTTCCATGTAATGGCACAGTAGTCCCTGCAGACATTGGCGAACTCCTCGGTCAGCCTTGCTTGGGTCTCCTCCACACCCAGCAGATGGGCAGCTTTCTTCTCGGCCTCAACTGCCTCCTTGGCCAATTGCGCATCTTCCTTGGCCAACTTAGCAGCGTCCCTGGCCATTTGTAGCTCAAGCCGAAGCTCTTTCACCAACGCCCTCTCCGTCTCCAAGTTAACTTCAGTAGTATACAGCCTCTGACGTTGGTCTTCGGCTTGCTTCTCTGCGTTCTTAAGGCCCGCATCTGCATTTCTTCTGGCCTTTACTTCCTCCTTCAGCTGATCGGAGAGGCGGGCGCTTTCATCCTTGGCCTTGCCAAGTAATTTTTCAACGTCCTCCCTGGACTGGATCTCAGCTCGCACGTCAACCTCCTTCTTCTGAACCCACTCTTCAGCCACGTAGATTTGCTGGGCAATCTGCATGACAACCAGAGAATGTTACGAAAAATACGAATACGCAAGGGCTATGAAAGAGCTACGAAAGGGCACCAGTTGTCTTACCATGCCTAAATCTCGCTTAAGGGACAGGAAGAGCTCTTTTTCGTTGAAGCGCCGATAGGACTCCATGTCCTTCGGAAGAAGAAGGGGCTGCTCTAGCACTTCTGCTATATATCCGGCCTTCCCTCCAGCATAGTTTCTGAGGGAGGCGTCGAGAGGGATGGCTGCGCCGTCCAGAGTAAGCTTCGGGGACCAGTCATTGATCCCTCGCCGCACTTCGGCAGTCAAATGCTCCTCCCTGTTCTCAGTAGAAGAAGCCCGTTTGTTCCTGGAATCATGGGTCTTCTTCTGCTGCTTAGGTCCCTTCGGAGGAGCCACTTCCCCCTCCTCGATGTCAGTCGCATCTGTTAATACCCTCTTTTTCTTCAGATCAGGCATCGGTTTCAAACTTGGATCTTTTGGGGCCGGAGGAGGGGGAGGCGGTGGTGGGAGATTGGCCGTGGGCTGGGAGCTGCCAGTACCCTTGGCCGCGGTCGTTGCGTTTCTCCTGTTCTTCATTAGCTGGCCTAGGGGCAGCATGTCTTCCTCCTCGGAGTCTTCTGGCCAAGCTAAATTCAGAACTGGGGCAGCCGACTGCCTGTCAGGGGCTTCTTCGGAAGATAAGATCTGAACTTCCTCCGAGCCTTCCTCTTCGAACTTGAACTGATCGATCTGTTCGTCAAGCGAAGGAGTAGAAGAAGCGACCCTTTCCTCGGCTACTGTTTGCAATGGCACTTGTTGAATGGGCTGAACTAGTGGTGGAATACCCTGCGGATTGGGATGGGGCACCGGGTTGAGATCAAAAGGGGCCAAGAAGGTCTTCCGTGCCACGTCAATCCGGTTTAGGCGGCGATCCCCAAGTGTTATGGCGTTGCCTCTCGGCTGGGGTTCCGACTTCAAGGTATAGCCGAGGATGAGGGGGATGAACCTCAGCTGTCCGTCTTCGCTCACAAAGATCTCCGACCGAAGGAGGTAGTTTAAGGCCGCAGTGTTTGTAAGACTCAGCCGAGGAGTTACGTGCTTCTTGTCTGCAAACATGGCGATAAGACTGTTAGAAGGTTGCAACACGACGAAAGGAAGTCTTAATAGTAGGAAGCAAGAAGGTTAGAAAGCTCAAGGGGAAATGTCCCACCTGGCGTTCCTGGCGTGGTTGGGCAATGAATCCCATCGTGCCAGGCACCGGAGACGATCAGATAATCGTCCTTCATCCCTTTGTTGGACTTGGGAAGACCGGAGAAGAGTCTGACAACATCGGATCGGGATCTTAAATAATATCCCGCCCCTTCTTTGGTACGACATTCGTACATGTGTACCACGTCGTGCCAGGTTAATCCCAAGCCTAAGTGGCGGTTTAGGTCACCAACTGCACCTAAGACTCTAAAGGTGTTGGGGGCACACTGGTCAGGACTAAGCCTATGGGCAGTAAGGAAGCTTCTGGTAACTGGACCCATGGGAATGGTCATTCCCCCCTCGAGGAAGGCGATGATGGGGATAATGACTTCGCCCTCCTCTCGGTTCAATAGCAACCCCGCCATGGAGCAATACCTCAGGCCTACTTCCTGAGGAATGCGATAGGTCTCCCTAAACCTCTCTATCTGGGAAGGGCTGTTCACTAAGTACTCGAATCTACCCATTGATGACAAGATCAAGGTGAGGGAATTGCGGAACGGTGACTGGGGAAAGTTTGCAAATGGCCGAAGAGGCAGCCTGAACAGATTTTAAAATCTCAAAGAATGGAACTTACGTCGGACTGAATCAGAGAACGTCTTCTGGCCTTGTGGGGAGATCGCAGCAGATTCTAGAAGGCGTTGAAGCGGATGACAGGAAGATCTCTGAAATTCTGGTCGCTTGAGTTCGCCTGGGAGTTCTGAAGGTTGCAAAGTGAGGAAATAACCTCCCCTGGGACTTTATATAGTGGCAGAAAAAGTGTTGGAACTTACCCCGCCCAAAAATTTCGAGGAGAATCTCGTCCGTTGATTCGAAATGGACCGCTAGATTTCAGGGACAAGACGCCGCCTGGAGTAATTAATGACGCCTCGGAAACGGCGCGACAGCAGCGGTTATAAAGAAGGCGCCCAAACCCACGCGCACACACGCAGAGTCAAAGTCCTGTGCCCACATTTGTCAAGGGGTCAAAACCCCACCTTTTTCTCCTCGGATGCGAGGTAAAAAGTGAAGTTTTGAGGGGCTATTGTGGGTCAGAAAGCCCCACGTCGTATGTTGGGCCAGAAGCCCAACCCAGACAAGGCTCTCTGTCCGAAGAGGATAAAACACCAGTGTTTTGCCATCCTGGTAAGAGTACAGCCCGTGAGGGACAAATGGTCCGTCCGAAGACAATCTTTTCGGGCCGAAGAGACCTTCTCCAACGGGCCTGCTCAGAGCTTGACTTAGGAGCTATGCTGGAGACCTTCCTACGGAAGCTGAGCCCCGAGCATGCCTAACTGCGGAGCTATCATCAAATGTCCTGCCAATAAAGCTGCCACCGCCACATTTAATGCACTGCAGCAACTTTCCTGGCCGCATTTATGTGGAGAAGACACCTGAACAGTGAATCTTCACCTACCACCACTCACTGCAGGTTAAAGCAAACGGCTGATGTGACCAGTACTCAAGTAGGCGCCTGGATGGAGGACAAGTGTGCGGTGGAGATGAGAAGAGAGTGTGTATATAAAGGAAGCAAGTCTCACAGAGAGGGGGGAGAAAAATTGTGGTATTCGTTAAGTCTCCAAATATAAAAGCTCTTCGGACTAAAGAAATTGCTTTCAAACACTAGTCCAAATCTTTTTTATTTTTTTTTGGTCAGTCTCCATGAACCGTCGCTAAATCCAGGCCTAGCACAGTTGTTTAACCCATACTCTACAAATTTATTGTTGGGCACTTGTTGGGCTCACAACCCAGAGAGTTGATACCGGGCCCAACAAAAACCGACCCTACAAATTTCATTCTATTCATTTATTTTCCATTCTTTTCTCTTAAATACATTCCATTCTATTCCTTTATGATCATTCAATTCCATTTTATTCCCTTATGACCTTCCAAAGAGAAAAAACAAATAACCTATGAGTTATGATTGTTTATGTAAAATGATAGTTTTGTTGTTGGTTTTCTTTTTCTTTTCTTTTTTTTTTAACCCAAAATTATAAGTTTGGCTTTTGGGATTTGGATGCTACCTACCAAAATTATAAGGAAAGGATTTTTTTTTTTTTTTTAATCGAAGATAGAATAAGTTAAAATATTATAGAATAAGTTAAAATATTTAAGGAATAATTGTTTTGTATCTATTATTTTAATTAAAAATTTTCCATACTTCTTCTCAAAAAAAAAAAAAATCCATACTAAATATAAGCTATTTTTTTTTTTCGGAGAAACAAACACACACACACACACAAGAGAGGGAGATGGATTCTAACACAAAGACACACCACAACTCTACTCAAAAGTCATAGTAACTTTTAAAGGAGGATGTGGTATTTTTTGTGTATTTATTTAGTTTTAATTTTAAGATATCTTTTAATTCTTGAAATTTTTTTTTTTTATTTAACTTACTTCCAGTACTTTTAAAAAAGAATCTCCTTTTTATTTTAATGAGAGACTGCCACATCACCTACTAACTAAATAAAATGTGGGAATTAAAACCTACTACTACTTATCATTGTATATTTAAAACAAAAAGACATACATCCAGGTAAGCCAAACTTTTTTTTTAACCAAAATTTGGCCCCTTAAATATAAAATTCTAGTTCTGTCCGGACTCAATCCGGCTATAGATCTTTTACCAAAAAAAATAAAAGAAAAGATGCCATTATTTTAAATTCAAAGAAGACGTTAGAGATAACGTTAGGTAGTTCTTTTTTTTTTTTTTGAGAGTAGATAACGTTAGGTAGTTCGATAGAGCATATAAAATTATTTAACATTAGAAAAATCCCTGGGTCGATTTTTTTTCCCCTAAGAAAGAATTAATTTTAGTAAGAATCGAAAGCTACAACCATCCTTCTTTGCCCTACCTTGAAGTGAAAAGAATGCAATATCTAGAAATCCTTGGGTTGTCGTTGAACGAAATATTTACCCTAATATATAATAACATAGACTTTTTGCATATAAATTATCTACAGTATTTAAAATTTAATATGACGATTGTATGATTGGATTTAGATTGTGATAGTATTGCATGCATGTGCATGAGTTGACACACGTATCGGATTTTTATTGAGTCAATTTGTAGTTTTGTACCATATAAATGATACAATTGTCCTTTTAAACCAGTTAAATTAATTTTTTTCTAACTCATTATTTAAATTAAAAAAAAAATCATATATGTATATTATTTAAATAAATTATATGACTCTTTAAATAAGTTATGTAACTAAAAATACACATGAAAGGTTTTATCCATCATCACATAGTAGTCTAGATTTTGAAGATAAAGTTTTTCTATAAATGATTATAAAAAAAACTCCAACTTGACTAATATTTTTAGGTATATAGTATAAATAGGCTAAAAGCCTAAAACTAATTATTATCTTAATCTGATGATAAAAGAGCAATCATCAAAAGCATATCTCATAGATTGAAATTAAATAAAAAAAAAAAAAAAAAACTCCTATCCTCGACAGCTAATGACGGTGTGAACATCTCACTTAATTTGTTTAAAGTGTTATATACACTTAAAGATTACAATAATGTAACATTATAATGTAGTGTAGTATTAAGCGAACTAAATGCCCCCTTAAAGGGTTGGCATAATCTAAAGGCAATTTGTGCACCCCCCCCCCCCCCCCCCCCCCCAACGCCCCCCAAAGAGCATATTTTGTCACAAAAGCTCCACACACCATGCCCTTCTCTGCCCTCAAAAATATGATGCAATGTGTGTGAAAAAATGTCCATATTTACTCTCATGTATCATTACTCTCTATTAGTTTGGGATGAAAACACATGCCTAAAAGTGGACACATGCCACTATTATAACAAATTCAGTACAACTAGAAATTGAATCCAAACTTTGCCCTCAATTTGTTAGCTTGTAAATATAAACCCCAGTTTTTTCATTGATAACTTCATTAGGTGGATGCGCAGAATGACCAATAGCAAAAAAGTGGGTCTTCAGGTACTTGCTATAAAGTTTGTATGAGCATGGCCAGATTCTAGGGGGAAAATCCGAAACCCTCAACCATACAGGATACTTTTTTTCTTTAATCATGACACCAACAAATTAATCGTATGTGCATAGTTCTCAGAATCGGATCGGACCGGGAGGTCGGACCGTGAAAACTAGGAACCAGGATGAAAATCGGTTTTTTAAGCATAAAGAACGAGGCATATGTGGCAATTCTGTGAACCTATAAAATCGGGGTTGGATCGTACGAACTGGTGGCAAGAACCGTGCGGTCCAACCCCTTAGCAATTTTTTTTTTTATAAAAACAATTTAACACAATTTTATTCTACTTAATTAAATTATCCATCTCTTACAAGGAATAAAAACAATTATAATTAAAATCCTTCAAAGATATTCAACTTTACTTCAAAAATTAATCATAAATTTTAATGTTTTCATGATTATTATTTTATTTTATTAACTTTCTTATTTAATTATTAAATATATGCTTGAAAATCATTAAATTTCCCTCGCATATATAGATATATTAGTCAATTTTGCTAGTTTTATAAATTTAATATCTATATTTAGGCATTAATTAATTATGATGTCATCACGGTTTGACCCCGGTTTGATCTCAGTTCGACCTCAAAAACCTTGAACATCTCCCTTTTACGGTTCAATGAACGGTCCAGGTCTGAAAACCTTGCGTATGTGACGGCAAACAAAGATCCAAAAAAAAAAAAAAAGTTAGCTTCTTTCTTCTATATCATGAGCTCTAGCTTTTAGTTTTACCTAAAAAAGTTGGTCATCTTTACAAACTAATAAGAGCATCTCCAGCAACTTCTCCAAATTTTTGTACTGTTTGGCGAATGAACAGTGACATTTAGATTTTACCTACCCACTTTTTCAAATACACTTCCAACAGATTCTCTATCCCATTCTCTATTTCATTTAAATATTATTTATTCATTCATTGTTTATTCTTTTTTTAATTATCATTTTTTTAACAACTATATTTTTCAATGAAAAGTGTTATGTTTACAACATTTTACGCAATACTTTCACAACAAAATTTATGTGAAAAGTTGTTACTAGTTCTAATTTAAACCCACCACTAAAATTATTTTTTTACTCGCCAATATTAACTAATAACAATTTGTTACTTAAAATTTATTGTAAAAATATTGTGGTAGTATTTTTCAATTAGGATTTTTTATTTTTGATATTATTATTCTTCCTTTCATTTCATTTTCATCCACATTTCATTTCTTTTTTTCTTTTTTTCTTTTTCTTGTTTTTCTCCTCCACATAAGTGTCCAGCCCCCCATCTTTTATTTTCTTTTTCACCTCAAGAACATTCCAGCATCTCCCACATTTGCTTCACATCAGAGAGAGAGAGAGCTTGGGCCTCCACCGCATCTCCAGCATCTCCATCGCCGCTCGTCATCCTCCCCACCACCAGGCTAGGTCAGATCAGCTTTTTTTTTTTTTTTTTTCATATTTGCTTGTTCTGATTCAACTTTATTTTAAGAATTGGATTGTGTTTTGTGTTTGGATTAATTCTTTTGCTCATGAACAGGTCTCTCTTTTTTCTTTTTTCTTTTTTCTTTTTTTTTTTCTGATTTCATTTGGTTTATGGGAAAAATTATTTTCGTGTTTGGATTGTATTTTGCGTTTTGTAGCCATTGAGATAAAGAAGAGAGAAAGAGAGTGAGGAAGAAAGAGTGAGAACACTGAAAAGCAACGAAGAGAGAGTGTGAGAGAAAAAAAGAAATCCAGAGGAGAGAGAAAGAATTGATATAATAGTAGCTTGTATGATTTTTTAATCAAAAAAATTCAATTGCTAATGTACAGCAGCCCATCAAATTTGATGAGCTACTGTTCATAAGCCAAAAAAAAAAAAAAAAAAAACCGGGATTTAGAGAATCCACTGGAGAGGTTTTTTTGGGTTTCATTCTCTATTATAGAGAGAATTTGGGGTTTAGCTTCTCTATTGGAGATGCTCTAAAGTAATATAGTATCAATCATTTTTTTTTTTAAGAAAGTTTCAATCTATGGTATTCGTTTCTGATGATAGCTCTTTATTATCAGACCAAGACATCAATTAGTTTTTGATGTAGGCGGAAATCAAACTCCAAATTTCTTATTCAACCATAAAAAATTTTATCAGTTGAACTAACTGAAACCCACATATAGTATCAATCCTAAAAGCTTCATTGTATTTAAAATAATAATAATAATAATAATAATAATAATAATAATAGTAAAGAGAGGAGGGAATTAGCAAGCAATTTTTTGAATTTGCATTGACAATAGGACCTTCTATTTTTTTGTTCAATCTTTATTTATTTATAACTCATAAACTTTGTTACTCATTTTTTTTAAGGAGAGAAAAGGTTGTTTTATGTACGTAAGTCTAACTGTCTTGATCTGCTCTTGCATTGAATGAGAAAATAACTATTTTGTTTTAGGCTTTAATTGGGAAATTTTCTTTCCAATAATAAATAAGATCTTTGGTATAGATAGGAACAAAATAAATGAAAATACTCCTAACTTTTTTAAACTACAATTAGACTTTTACTATGGAAAGTATTATTGTTAGAGCTATTCCTTTTTTGTAAGGTCAAATTATATTAGCATCATTCTGACTTTAACTTGGATGGAAAGTATTGCCACCATTAATATCATTATTTCTTATAAAATGCTAATTAATATCATTATTTCTTATAAAATGCTAGATTGATCGTAATTTACTCACAAAAATTTTCTTAAGAATTTATTTGCAGATGTCAACTGTGGGGGGTAAGAACCCAAACTTATATACTGAGCCTTGGGCCCTGTTCATGGATGCGCCTGAGGAGGAGTAAATAATTAGGATAGGCTCCAGAATAAAGGACCACGCAAGGAGAGGATGGAGGAAGATAATCCGAGAAGGTTGACCTTCTTAGACAGGATGAATGTTGGTACCACCGCATTAAATGCACTGCAGCAACTTTTCTGGCCGCATTTATGGGGAGAAGACCCCTGAACAGTACAGTTTTCAGCTACCGCCACTCACAGATAACAAAAGAAGATGCTTGATGGGACATGTACTCAAATGAGGGTTTAGATGGGTAACAAGTGTATGATCAGGATGGCCTGAAAGGACCTATATAATGGAAAAGGTCTCCCATGAGAGGGGGATCGAAGAAATAGAAAAGAAAAGAGATAGAAAGAATTACTGTAGCACTAAGAATTGTACCAACCTTCATCTCTATTGTATTGGTTCATAAACTATCTCCTCGGATGACCATTTCTTCAAGTTTTACGTGTAGTTCACCCTTATTCATCGTTGAAATATTTACTAGCAGTTAATTGCAAACCACTAAAACCTAGCTCTTTGGCCCATTCTCTACAAATTTATTGCATTTGGCTCACTAAACCATTGTCCAACAATTTATGACCCTACATCAACCTTCCTATAAAATGCCAAATTGACATAATTTGCAAGATTGCGTTAACCATGTCCTTTTTATTTCTTTACTTTACTTTTTTTATTATTTGTAATAGAGAGGTGCTACGTCTATAACAATTTTACAACATTTTTACAACAAATCACAGGTGGTTAGTTGTTATTGGTTCAAATTTGAAATTAACATTAAGATTATTTTTTTGCTCCAACAATAACAACTAGTAACAACATACCACTTAGGATTTGTTGTAAAAATGTTGTAGACATATCATTTCTCTTTGTAATATATTTAAAATGTTTAAATTGGTTTGTTTAATTGGACATCATCCAAATTAAGGATCCTAAGTCAAGCTTAAATTATTTATAAGAGTAATGATACAGTCACAAACTATTTTACACCATTTTTATAAAATGTTGTAACCAACCCCTTATTGATTTTCATCCAAACCGAACCATTAATATTACTTTTTCATTTACCAATAATCACTCACTACATCAACAATTTGTAAAGTAGTTTATATCTCTAGTATTATTCTTATTTATAAATAAGTCGGTTACTTTATAACCATATATAATACTAACCCTATCTACTTCAGCCCAAAATAAAAAATAGTTGCCCTATGAACAATACCTTTCCTTAAAAAATAAAGAACAATACTGTACTTTTTAAATTTGAAAAGACAATACGCAGAAGCAAGCCTGTTTACTTCTTCTTTTTTTGAGAAGTAAGCCAATTTACTTGGTAGAATTTTTTAGCAGCTTAGATTAAGCCTGACAATGATCTTAATTTTCATGCATATATATTTTTTTAAAAATAATTATGCAAATAAGTAGAAGTCAATTCTCTTCAAAACGGACAAAATAAGTTGATGATTCATGGAGGTGGGCTTTTTGCGAAGGAATAGTGCTGTACATGTGATGTATATGAAGAGATTTTACATTTTTAGTGATGTATACAATTTGGTCCAATGAAGAGGAAGAAACAAAAAGAACAGTCTTAAGAGAGATGTGATTAGCTAAATACAATAAAACCAATAGAAGAACAAGTTGTATAATATTTAACTATTTTTCCTGCTATGGCAAGAAACAAGCTTTAGGCATGGAAGAAGGCAAGATGGGCATCTTTTTTGGGTAAGGATGACCTTTATCACTTTTTAGTCTTTACAACTATGTTAATACAACGAAGAGGGGACCAACTCTTTTTTTTATTATTATTACATCCAAAAAATAAATAAAAACCGATAACAAAGAGACATTTATAATTAATTAATGTTGACAAATAAATGGAAAAGAATATTAAATAATAATAAAAACATTGACAGCGGTATCAAATTTCAAAAATGAAACAACCACTAGTTATTAGCTTTAAGGGTCCACATAGGTTCAATTTTTTGTGCACTAGATCCAATACAATGCTGCATGTGTTCAAAATTTGTCCAAAATGTAATAATAATTATAACAAACAACAAAATAAGAAGTTATTTACAGTTTATTTTTGGTACTAGAGATTAAAGAGATACCATGTTGATTAATCAATAATTACCATGTGTGTCACGGTTTTGAATGCATTTTTCACACAACCAAGGATGTGACATTGTTCTTTCTCAAGAAAAAAAAAGGATGTGATATTGTTCTCATAAATAAAAAATAAAAAAATAAAAAAAAAGATGTGACATTGTAATTAGTGAATACATAACTTTAAAGGATAAAGTTAACAACAACTTGCAATTAAACATTATTATCTTAGAGGGGGAAATCTCGATATTTTTTGCTTATAAAAACCCAAACACAAATCTCCAAAACATCTCCAACCCCTAGAAGTTAGACCCAATACACAGAGTAAACATTTTCCAACTTTCAACCATGGCTAACAACGGCCTAAACAAAACCAAGGTTGTGGTGGTCATGGTACCCTTTCCAGCACAAGGCCATCTCAACCAGCTCCTCCACCTCTCACGTCTTATCATAGCCTACAATATTCCAATTCACTTTGCTTGCACTGCCACACACAACCGCCAAGCCATGCTTCGAGTCCATGGTTGGGACCCAAATTCAGTTTCAAACATCCATTTCCATGACCTCAAAATCCCACCTTTTCTCACCCCGCCACCCAATCCCAATTCACCAAACAAGTTCCCTTCACATCTCCAACCATTGTTCAATGCTTCCTTGCATCTTCGTGACCCCATGGCTTCACTTTTACGTGAACTTTCATCAAAAGCAACAAGAATCATTGTCATCAACGATTCCATGATGGCCTCAGTGGTGCAAGACTTGGTTACTATTCCAAACGCCGAGTCATACACTTTCCATAGTGTATCTGCTTTTACTTATTTTTTGTATTTGTGGGAAGCAATGGGCAAACCTTTAGAATTAGAAACAAACGCCAAGTTAGTCCCAAGAGGCCTTCCATCCACTGAAGGTTGTTTCACAAAAGACTTCATAAACTTTATTTCTTTACAAATAGAGTTCCAAAAGTTAAGCTCTGGTGTCCTTTACAACACATGCAGGGTCATAGAAGGTACCTATATGGACTTAATGGAAACGCTAGAGGGAGGCAAGAAGCATTGGGCTATTGGACCATTCAATCCAGTGAGAAACATAGGTTCAAATGGAAGGCACAAGTGCTTGGAGTGGCTGGACAAAGAGGCACCAAATTCAGTGATATATGTGTCTTTTGGGACAACAACTGCTATGGAAGACAAGCAAATAAAGGAGCTAGCAATTGGGTTGGAAAAAAGTGGGCAAAAGTTCATCTGGGTATCAAGGGATGCTGATAAAGGTGATGTTTTTATTAATGGAGAGCTTAGAAAAGATGAAATTCTAAAAGGGTTTGAAGAGAGAGTTAAAAATAGAGGAATGGTAGTGAAAGATTGGGCACCACAATTGGAAATTCTAAGTCACCCATCAACTGGTGGATTTATGAGTCACTGTGGGTGGAATTCTTGCATGGAAAGTATCACTATGGGAGTACCACTAGCAGCATGGCCAATGGCCTCAGATCAGCCGAGAAACACAGTTTTGATAACAAAATTGCTCAAAGTTGGTATTGTTGTGAAGGACTGGTCAAGTAGAGATGAGCTAGTGCCATCATCCACTATAGAAAAGGCTGTGAAATTGTTGATGGCATCAAAAGAAGGGGATGAGATAAGGAAGAGGACAGTGGATTTGGGCGGTGCTGTCAGGCAGTCCATTGAAAGAGGTGGAGTTTCACGCGTGGAGTTGGATTCTTTCATTGATCATATTACTAGCGATATATTCTAGCTAGGAGATTGAATTAACGGACAAGGAAAACTAAACAAAAATTGGGATCTGAAGTTTGTTGTGGCTTGTGGGGAACAGGTTTTAATGTTAGGAAGCAAGTGTTAACTGGGCCTTTAGAGTTAGCGTCTGAGAAAAAAGATGGGCTCATATCTATATTATCTTTGATTAAGTGCAGGAAGCATTCCTTGTATTTCTCTTCTAGCATACAATTTCAGTTGCCAATCTATGGTTGCAAAGTTTGCTCTAATTTTATTCAGAGTCTCTTTGTCATCAACTTTTTATTTTAGTTTTTTAGTTTATCTACTCATGCATCGTTTTTTAATTTTTCAATTTTTTTGGTACAAAAATATTTAATCAATTTTCAATATATAAGTAATTAAAAGTTAGTAAAAAGATGTATTTAAATGCACCCTCAATAACAAAGCAAAAAAAAAAAAAAAAAAAAAATACAAATACAAATACAAATTCCTCTTTTTGTTGAAATGTTACATGTTTGTTTTATGATAAATAAAACCAGTGCTCCGCACAATATTGTCCTTATTAGTCATCTGATGCTGGTCAGTGCTTAAGGATGAATAAATAAAAACATATGTGAATGATTTGTATAGATACATTGTTGAAGTTCAAAAAATCACAGCCCAAGGCCCAAGGAAATAACACATTGGGCTAACTCCATGAGAAATAAAACTAAAGAAATAAAAGAGTTGGGCTCACAAAATGAAGAGAAAAAGAAAGAAAAGAAGAAAAGGATGAGGGGCCCAAAAAGTTGGGATCCAAAGACTCATAAAGGAACAAGCTTTAGAACCCATGAAGCAAAAGGAAAGGCCTAGCTGGCCAAGATCAGCAAGCCAAAAGAAGCCCAATAGGAAGAACTGGGCCGGGATCCCTAAAACTGCCAGGGGCCCGGGATCCTTGGGATGTACAACACAGCCTAAGTAAGATTGAAACGACTTGAAGGAAAGTACCAAAGGGCACAAAGAACGAAGGACAGATAGGTCCTTTTCAAGCGCCCAGTAATACAGTAAGGAATCAGAAGATATAAAGCAACCATTCATAAACAAATGAATAGAACCTCAAGGAACTCAGAATGAGAAACTATAAATGGAAGTAACTGGAAGGAAACTTTCAACCCAGCAGTAAAAGATTCCTATTACTTGGGAAAAATGACAAGAAAAGAGGGCAGCCAAAAGCTGAAAAGGTGGAAAGGGGTCAATAGTTAAGGTCAGCAACCTGAGGGGATTTCGGAATAGAAAGTCAGTAAGAGGCTTTCAGCATGGCAGAACCAAAAGAAGAAAGTTATGAGAAAGAAGGAAAGAACCAGTCCTCTGGGTAATTGACAAAGCATGAGCTCTGATACCTAGGGAGGGGCAAAAGAGAGAAATCACTAGTACCTCGGAGCCCTAGAGTCACACTATAAAAGAAAGAAGCAACCAATGTTGAAAAGGGGAGAGGCGGAAAGAACACCACAACAGAATCATTGAGAGTACTCTGTTAAATTCAAGGAAAACAAAGTAACATCTCCTGGTATCCTAGAAATAACCATTATAGCACATACTCGGATTCAAAATTATTCAAATTTTACAAGTCTTAGAGGCTTGGATAGCCATCTAAGTCTATAGTTTTTGAGCTTATTTGAACCTTGTATCACGTCTTAGTGAGCACAATGTAACCATAATCAAAGAAAATTAATAAAGTGCTTCTCATTAATCCGGGGATCCCTAACCACCGTTTTGTGTATTTTTTATTATTTTTGCATTCCTTTACTGTTTTCACTGTCATTCAATACAGATATTCTCACTTGTTAGTTTATTTGTGTTGTAGGAAACATGCCATGTGCACTGCTTGGTTCTTAAATAGCCCTTTAGCTGCAATGAACCAAGCCCAGTCCACCAAACCGCAATTATTCAGCCCAGGATCCTAGGGCCTCTGTGCTAAGAAAAAAAAAGCACTCTCACATACATCATCCATTCATAGCATTGAAAAGATACATGCTTGTAGTGTATGAATTTATATTATTTACAGGGCCCTCAGTGCCACAAAAGCACAAAACATTGCTTTCAATTTAAAGCTAAAATCATGAACCAAACCAGAAAGGCACGCTTGCAAGGGTGATTGGCTAATCTCTCCAACTAATGAAGTCCATGTGCTAATGTGTGAGCCCCAAAATTTGTTCTGCTACAATAATGAGAAACACTTATATAGCCCTAAAAGTTTGGGAATCAAACCCAAACTTCGCTATTAGTCCAACTTGGAGCTTATTCTACTGCTTGATATGTGCCGTTTTCCTTAATCTAATCAAAATCATGCATTTGTACTAACAATTGCTAGTCAACAAATGTAACACGTCTTGTTGACTCCATACATACCACGTGTTAAAGGAGCTTCAATGGAAGGAAATAAATGCATTTATTTAGTATCACATTTATGTTCAAGTTTAAATTCTTATTTGTTAGCATTAATTTTTAAATTCTCCAATCAATTTCCTAACTATTCCTTTAATTTTTAGCTACCATTTGAATTAAATTTTGTTGAAAATGCATCAATGAGCTGTTATCATAAACATGTGACACAAATTCAATGCTATTAATATTAAACTTATCAACAATGGAAAATTATTGTATACTCCCAAAGTACCATAAATGCGTATTCCCTCATCTCACATGAATGGTGGATCCTACTAATTAAATTAATGTGAGACCCACTATTCATGTGAGAAAAAGGAGTACGCATTTATGATATTCCAAGAGTACCTAATAATTTTCTTATCACAATTAGGAATGAGGCTACAATTTGTTAGATATTGTATATTAAGTTTCCCAATGATACCCTTAAAAAAAAATTTTGATAAAAGATTAAATTTTGAGAAAATTTTGATACCACTTTTATAAAAAAAATTAATTACTTTTTTTTCCCATAAAAATTTTCTAGAAGTATTTCCTAATCCAATGCCCTTAGGGCATCGGTTAACTTTTTTCTTAATTTAATTTTGTGTTTAAATTTATATAGAGAACCTAATGTAATGCACTTAAGTTTTTCCCTCTCATCAAGAAATTAATGTGTTTATATTTTATGATAAATATGAAAAAATTTAATGCCCACAAAATAGAAGATAAGGAAAATTATTCAATACTTATTGCTTATTCCTCTCACATGAATGATAGGTCATAGGTCCTACGTAGGACTCATCATTCATGTGAGAGGATGGGCCACTACTTTTGGAGTATTGCATAATTGAAGTGATTGCTTAATAAGGAGATTGGAAAAATTATGCAATACTCCAAAAGTAGTGGTCCATCCTCTCACATGAATGATGAGTCCTATGTAGGAGAAATTATTCAATAGCGATTGCTCATTCCTCTTTCACATGAATGATTGGTCCTGTGGGTTTCAGATAGTTTAACTGGTAAAGTTTCTGATGATTGTATAAGAGATCTGGGGTTCAATTCCTGCATACACTAAAAAACTAATCGATGTCTTGATCTTATGATAAAAAACTGTCATTAGGGACAGACATCATAGGTTGAAACTCTATCAAAAAAAAAAAAAAAAAGAATGATTGGTCCTACCATGCATAATAAGATTAGAAAAATTACTCAATACTCCAAAAGCAGTGGTCCATCCTCTTACATGAATGATGGGTCTTGTGATTCTTGTAATGATTTTAGTTAGTGAGATCCATTAAAAGTTTAAAATTTGAGCATAAATACCATCTTAAATAAATGTCTTTATTTCATTGTGCATTTAAAAGTCCCAACTTTTTTTTTATTGTACTTCTAAGTGTAATTAAGGTGTACCTAAGTTAAAGTAAGATATAGTATATGGGATTCACCAAATAATTTTACCTTGGGCCAGTGTGAATTTTTTCCCCCTGCCATGAAAAAATAAAAAATAAAAATAAAAATAAATAAAACCTTACATAGTTGGTACAACATAATTGTCCTATTGTCAAATCTACATTAGCCGTCCATCACTTTAGTTAGATCATTATATATGATCCGCTATCATCAATGTGCTTCCACAGTTCCACTATGTCCTGATTAACCTATCTAAAAGGAACATATAATCATATATGAGATTTATTATCGTGTGCCCTTAGGGCATATATTAGTAATCTATTTTAAGAAATTTTTTATAAAAATACAAAAAAATAATTTACTGTTTTAACAATTTTTTCAATTTTTCATAAAAATTTTCTCAAAATTGATGTTTAATGTGTGTCATAAAGTCACAAATTAACCAGACCCATCATATATATCTCCTTCTCAATTTGGAAACAAAGTTAATCAAAGATACCAAAAACGAACAAAAACAAAACATGAGCAAACCAAAGTAGGCATTGGGGATTGGGCCAGTCTGATTTCTGCTTCAAAACGAACAAAAACAAAACACGAGCAAACCAAAGTAGGCACTGGGGATTGGGCTAGTCTGATTTCTACTTCCCCAATAACCTACATGGGTACAGTAAAATGACTTTTATATTGTCAAATAGCATAGCTCTACACCGTTTTCGGCTCTATGATTCATGCATCACTTGGGTTGGGTACGTAACCCATCCCGACTCTCAGTCTCCACATCACTTTCTTTTTGGCTCTAATGATTCATGCTTACACTATGCCCTGCATCACCTTTCTAAAACAAACATATCTCATCCATCATCACTCTTGCAATAAGTTAACTCTAGAAGGAAATAATTGTCAACCTAATACCATTACTCTTAAGCAAGTTTCTCAAGCTTCCTTCCATACCTAACTATGCTCTTACATCGTTCAACTCATAATTTCTCTAATATTGCTTTAAATAATAAAATTAAATTAAAAATTATTTCTTACTTTTAGATTATAATGGACCATAGGTTTTGTGGAATTTATACCTCATAAAAGTATAAACTAGTGAAAAATTAGCTATATCTTAGAGGATCCACATCAGTGGATGGAAAATCTTGTATAATAGAAAAAGCCACCATTTTTACACATTCTGTCTCAAAATTGCTCCACATCAGTGCTTCCAAAATCTTATATAATCATGTATATTTATCCACGAGTTATAGTAACCGTGTATATATACATGGTTACTGTAGCACATATATATATATATATATATATATATATAATATTTTAATAATTTCTGATTCGCTCTTTTTTTTTCTCTCTCTTCTCTCCGTAAAACTAACCCTCTCTCCTCATGTTCTTTCTTCCTCTGATACACACACTTCCACAGACACAAAATAAAAAATCAACTACAAACATCAAAAATCAACCACAAAATCAACTACAAAATCAACCACAAGAACAAAATCGTTGGATTGGTGATTGTGGATTGTGGATTGGAGAGGCGATTTGGATCGGTGATGTGAATCGGTGTTGATGGAGATCGGTAATGGGTTGACGGAGATCCATGTTGATGGAGATCGGTTTTAATGGAGATCGGTGTTGATGGAGATCGGTTTTAATGGAGATCGATGTTGATGGAGTGCTTGTGATGGGTTGACGGAGATCAATGTTGATGGAGATCAGTTTTGTGGGTTGACGGAGATCGGTGTTGATGGAGGCTTGTGATGGTGCTACTGGGTTGATGGAGATCGGTGGATTGGAAAGGCGTTGTGGTGCTTGTGATGGCTGTGGTGTTGATGGAGTTCTTGCTCTGGTGCTTCTAGGCTTTGACCGTGAGAGAAAGAAGAAGAAAGAAGAGGAAGAAAAGAAAGAGGAAATGGCAGAGTTAAGGAAAAAGAAAGAAAGAAGAAAGAAAATGAGGTATTGGAAAAAGAAACGGGTAGGTAAAATAATATTAAAAAAAGAATATAAAAATATTATTTATATAAAATATAGTGTATAATAAATGAACTGATGTGGGTATTTTGTAAAAATAAATGTGTAAAATAGAAAAAGTAGCTTTTTCTGTGTAAAATAGATGATAAATTTACAAGAGCTGGTGCGGATGCTCTAACAGGGCAACATGTGAACAAATTTAAAAAGTTGAATTTTTCTTTTTCTTTTTTTACTTAAATAAACTTGAACCATCTCCCAAAAAAAAAAAAAAAAAAATCGACTTGGTATCAATTGTTTAACATTAATTTATTGATGATTTGGTTTAATCATTTGGGGAGTAATTTTTATATTCTATATCTCTATAACATCAACAACCCTAACGAGAAGCATATAAAAATTCCATGTAGGTCTGAACCATCTTTATGAATGCATACCTTGGACAAAAATAGTTTCTTCAATTGCATCATCAGTTGGTGACAATTTTTTGTATTCTACTAACAAAATTGAGATTGATTTCATCATCGAGTCATATAATTTGTCTACTTGTAACCGATGATTATGGTGACATATTTTGTCAAACATTAAATTGGTAAAATCCCATTACAACAAGCTAGATATTCATTCCCCACAAAAAAAAAAAAAAAAAAAAAAAAAAAAAAAAAAAAAAAAAAAGGGAAGAAGAAGAAGAAGAAGAAGCTAGATATTAAGTGTTTTCTTAAACGGAATAAAATACAAAGAGAGGTTAGGTAAGAGGCAGAGGATTCTTTTTGTTTTTCATGAGCTAGAAGAACAAACAAATTAAGAAACTAGATTTGGAATAGGGCAGCATCACAAATCATTCCACAAATATATATATATATATATATATATATATATATATATATATATATGAGATTGTGGATGTATGAAAACTGAGAGCTTGGGAGCAGCATTTAGATTTTTCTTCTATTTTACTTTTAGGACTTGTTTGGATTGAAAAGGAGTGGAGGGGAGTAGATTCATAGACTTTATTAACATATAGTTGAATTCTATCATAACATTCCAAGCAAGCTAATCTACAAGTTTCACTGCTTGTTGCTTGATTCCAATTGCAAGTTGCAACCTAAAGATCAACCTTTTTATTTTTATTTTTTTACTTTTCCTAAGGATGGTGTCTAGAACTCTTTGAGCTATGATTATTCTCTTAAGTATGTGTAGTCCTTCCTCTTCCACACACCAGATAACTATAATGATGAATCCCTTAGAAATTTTAGCCCAAGATGCTAACTAAGAATTTTGAACCGGCTTGCTAACATACCTAGATTAAATTTGAAGGTTATATATAACTCCTTCCAACAAAGAATCATCAACAATGGCCATACTTCCTTAAATTCCCACACACCCGTCATTTGATAGGATTTTCATGCAGAAGTTGTTTATCAAAAAGTCATTATACTTTTATATGAGAAAAATTACAATTTATTCCTTGTCAATTGGTTTTATCACAAACTTTCACCCTTAAAGTTTAGATGAAATTGAAACCGTTAGGTTCTATATAATTAACATTTTGCATTTTGTGAACAACTTTACCCCTTATTTTTTTAATAGGATAAATTACAATTAGCCCTTTGTGGTTTGCCCTTATCATAATTTAGTTACATAAGCTTTTCAATAGATACATTTTGTCACCTTTTTCTTTTATAACATGTGATTCAATTCATTAAAGTATGAAAGATGTACAATCTGCCTTGCAGATAGACTCTAAAAAAGGTGGCAGATTGTCCTTTTTGAACAAAAGGTCTGAGAGGAACTCAAAGAGAACTTTGCAGCAGCATGGGCTGCGAAATTGTAGGTCCTCTTAAGCCAAACAAAAGATAAATTAACGAAGGAATTTAAATAACTAAGGATGTTAGGGATCACGGTGTACTTGAACCAATTCGGATGGAGATCATTAGATGACAGAGGATCGAAGCAGGCTTTAGCATCCCCTTCAATGATTACTTGATTCCAGCTTTCACAACTTGTCCTTCAATGATTACTTGATTCCAGCTTTCACAACTTGTGATTTGCACCACGTGTAGTATGTGTAGGGACCCGGTTCAGGCACTTTCCTCCTAGGGATGAGTGGACCCAAGCCCAGGTAACCCTATACAACAAATTTGTAAAGAATAGATAGAAGGACTAGGCATTAGTGAAAGATATAGCAGTTGATGTGAGTTTACAGGATCTTTGAGTGAGATTTGTCTAAGTGTTCTAAAAGAAAATTCGTCCTCGGCCTAGTCCGAGGAGCTCTTCCCTGATTATTAATGAATACAGGGGTTGTCCTTGAACACCCCGAGAACCCCCAACCCCTGAACCCCTTTACTTATGGGGGTTCATTCTATTATATAGTCCTGTTCAGCTGATCTCTGCCTTCCACTTGTTGATCATCTGAGCCTGTGTCTGAGGGCTTGTCCCATCAGCCGTCTTTCCAGACTTTCTGTTAGTTGAAGTAACTAAGGCATCACTGTTCACTGGTCAATTCTCCATTAATGCGGCCAGAGTGTCGATTGCGTGCATTTAATGTGTGGATGACAGCTTCCTTTCTTCAATATCGGCCGGCCGAGGATATGGTCGTCCTCAGCGATGCTCCTAGACGGTTTGGGCCTCCCCCACTTATCCTCGGATTTTGTATTGTCCTCGGCATGGGCCTTGGGCCCGATATAGAATGGGCTAGGGTTGCCAAATCTTCGGGCCCCACAATAGCCCCTCAAAATTCTGCTGCCCGATTCCTCGGGCGAGGAGGAGGATTTTGATGTCCTCAGGTCCTTGCCCTGGCCTGGCAAATCTTGTCTTCCTGTCAGTGCCAAAATCCTTCCAACTGCTCAGGGGACATTCCTGGCGTTTCGGTACTTAGAACGCGCCTTCATTAAATTTCGGCAACTCTATGTCCTCCACGTTCAACGGTGTGATGATGAATGGACGGTAGGGATACTTTTGACTTAATGGGCAAGAAAGCCCGTGCGGTTACTTTTAATTGGGGGTATAAATACCCAATCAAACTGATTTGCCCTTTCACTTTTGCATTCAAGAGCTCTTGTGCACATACGCTGAACTTAATCATGCCTCCAATCGACCTTACGCCTTCTTTCAACACAAAAGGCCTGTCCGAGGAGCCTTTCCTCATTTTTGTAAGTTCTCTTCTCCTTTTAGTTCATACTTTTTCGCCTGAGTTGCTTGTCCTCTTATTCCTCTTTCTCTCTTTTTCGCTTTCCCTGAGCCCCTCGTTAGTTCTTTAGGATGGGTAGGTTTAAGAAGTTAGTTGAGTCTGAGGAGACAATGGAAAAATTCGTTGCTGACTATAAAATCCCCGATACAGTGGGTTTAAGGTACTGTGGAGAAGAAGAGTAGAGTATTAGGAGAAAAGAGGGTGAGGTGGCGATTCCAATAATCGCCTTTCTGGAGGGTGGTTTGAGGATCCCCGTGTGACCAGTGATGAGGGATTATCTCAGGCACTTCGGCTTATCTCCCACCCAGTGTACCATCAATGTGTTTAGGATCTTAGGTTGTGTGGATGCCATGAATGAGAAGATGGGGCTGAAGTTAACCTACCACGATGTAAACTGGTGCTACAACCTCCAATGCTCTAAGGGGAAGTCTTATTACATGAAGACGAGGGACGATAGGGTCCGGCTCATCCAGTGCCTCCCTGAGTCCAGCAAGGGTTTGAACAAAGACTTCCTCATTGTGTCCAGAGAGTGGCACGATGGCCTTCATTGTCCAACAGTGGAGGGTACACCAGGTGGGGCATTCAGACTAGGAGAGGGTCTAATTTCTTGTGCTTTCGCGCTCCGCTTTGCTTGGTTTTTAACAGGAACTTGTTTTCTTTTGTGCAGATCCACGTGCTTTTGAGCGTCACTTCAGCTTGGTCAACAAGGAGGATTTGCAGACCGTACTGAGGTCGGAGATTTTTGTGAATGAAGCCGACAACCAGGTTAGAGCCGCTCATGAGATCCTAGGATACAATCCGATTCAAAAATCGTTCTCGGCTCCAAAGCACGTGATCCAAGCTAAAGATCCTCGGCTGCATAACATCACCGTAGTCTAGCACGAATTTTTGATCCCCGAAGGGTCTCCCATTACCGAGGGCGTACCATTGGTGGGTACCTCTTCATCAGCTCAAGTTGCAGAGACTGAAAGGGGAGAACCAGGAGAAGAGGAAGTTGCTGACTCAGGTCCGTTCGAGGACGAGTTTGACGTGTTCGACCAATTCCATTCGGCCGAGGACCCTTTTGGCGATTTGGGTGACCCCACCTTAGCTGAAGCGGACTTTTTATCCAAAAAAGCCTCTCCTCGATTGAAGATGAGTTTCAAGAGGCGACCTCAGACAAGTTTGCTGGCCCTGATTGAGGGGCAGCTGGGGAAGGATGCGCCGGAAAAGTCTCCTCCCAAGCTTCCTCCTCCCCAACCCCAACAGAGTTCGCCATCTGGGAAGAGGCCTAGGAGGGGCGAAGAGTATGATCCTTCCCAAGGCGATGGCGACGCTCGGCAGCCATCGAAACAGCTGAGAGTAGGGCGCCGAGGTCAGGAAAAACAGGCCACCATCCGGCCCGAGGCCTAGGCTTGGCTCCCTACCCCCATACTCCATGGGAAGCCCTTGACGGACGATGCCTCCCTCAGGGACCCTCGAGGGGGCGAGGGTGCGCACGTGGCTGACGCATTAGGGAGGTCCCTGCTACTCCCCGTGGACATGGCCCAGCTAGAGACTCTGAGGAGTAAGGAGGTCTTCCTCGGCCTCAAACAATATTTGGGCACGATAAGTTTCCTAATCACTTGTGATTCTCTTGACTTCCTGTTTCTTGGCTCCTTATCTGTTGCGCATTGGTTTTAATTGGCAGGCTATCCAGGCTACCTTTAGGTTGGAGGATATAGCCAGTAGTGCCCAAAAGCAGGCTGTGGGTTAGGGGCGTAACAAGCCGTTAGACGCTGTGCGGACCCTTAACGCCTCCAAAGCCGATCTTTCAAAGGCGAGGGAGCAGTTGGAGGAAATGAAGAATGCTCAAGACACCACCGAATCAGGCCTTGCTAGTGCCTAAAAGCAGGCCTTGGATCAAACTGAGCGCCTGCTTAAGGCAGAGGATCAACTGAGGGTCACCAAAGAGGAGATCACGACCCTGGAAAAGAGGGCGCTCGAGGCAGAGAGGGCCAGAGGTGTTGCGGAGTCTACCAAGGACGAGGCCTTGAAAGCCAAGGAAGAGGCTGAGTTGGCTAGGGCCAAGACTGAGGCTTCCAAAGGCAAGGCCGCGCAGGAGGCCTACGAGTCAGAGGTAGCTGAGACAGAAGCTGCCCTTAGGGCTCAAGTGCCTGGGGTATGCAGACTTTACTGTGCCCAGGTGTGGAATGAAACCTTGAAACAAGCAAGTGTTGAGGCTTCATCTAACCTATGGAAGGTAGAGAGTGTGTACTACCCTCCTGCCATTCGTGAGGCTGTTCTTCCCAGCTCCGCGGCCGAAGTGGCTTCTGAGGGAGTTGGGGCTGTTCCTAAGGAAGACGCCCCGGCTGCTACCACCTCGGACAAGCCCGCCAAGGAAGCTAATCCTCTTGGGGCCGTTGAGACAAGCAAGGGTCCCACTGCGGATGCGCCTAGGGAGGCTGCGGACCCCTTAGTTGATGTCCAAGCCCTTCACGTGGGGGAGATATCTCATCCAGCTGACCCTCCCTAGGCTGTAATCCCAAGCAAGGGTTACAAGGACCCTGAGACCTCTTCTGCCCAGCCTCCTGAGGGAGGAGTTGAGATGGAACTGAAGAAATGATCCTCTTTGAAGCCTTCGCTTTGTTTGTTTTGTTTTGTTTTTTGTTTTTACATTGTAATGGCACTTTTGGCTCGTGTAACTCTTTAAAGATTCAGTGAAGTGCATATTTTATTTTCTCTTATTCGTCCTGTTTGTATTATCATTTTTTTTTTTACTTGTACAATCCTGACTTTAATTGCACTTCAGCTGACCACATCGATGCTTTAAGTGATGCTCATAGGCTTGGTCTTAAGATTCCATCATAGGAAAGGTCACTATCCTCTGCAGTGCTCATTACTAGAACCAAAGTGGTCAGCCTCGCCGCAAGTTTGGGTCCGCGGACAATACAAGACCTTAGTTCTGTCCAATGCTTAGATCCTCTTGAAGTGACTAGTTTCCCATAGGCTTGATTCCGAGGACCATGCAAGACCTTAATTCTGTCTAGTACTTGGATTCCCTTGAAGCAGCTAGTTTCCCCGTAGGTTTGACGCCGAGGACCATACAAGACCTTGGCCTAGTCTGACACTTAGTCTTTCGTGAGTGAATAGTTTTCCCATAGGCTTGAGTCCAAGGACCATGTAAGGCCTTGGTTATGTCTGATACTTGATTCTTGAAGTAGTTAGTTTCCCCATAGGCTTGAGTTCGAGGACCATGTAAGGCCTTGGTTCTGTCTAACACTTGTCTTCTGAAGTAACTAGTTTCCCCATAGATTTGAGTCCGAGGACCATGCAAGACCTTAGTTCTGTCTAATACTTAATTCTTCTTGAAGCAGTTAGTTTCCCTATAGGCTTGAGTTCGAGGACCATATAAGGCCTTGGTTATGTTTGGTACTTGATTCTTGAAGTAGTTAGTTTCCCATAGGCTTGAGTCCGAGGATCATGCAAGGCCTTGGTTCTGTCTAACACTTGTCTTCTGAAGTAACTAGTTTCCCCATTGGTTTGAGTTCGAGGACCATGCAAAAACTTGGTTCTGTCTAGTACTTAGTTCTTCTTGAAGTAGTTAGTTTCCCCATAGGCTTGAGTCCGTGGACTATGCAAGACCTTGATTCTGTCTAATACTTAGTTCTTCTTGAAGTAGTTAGTTTCCTCATATGATTCTGTCTAGTACTTAGTTCTTCTTGAAGTAGTTAGTTTCCCCATAGGCTTGAGTTCGAGGACCATGCAAGACATTGGTTCTGTCTAACACTTATCTTCTGAAGTAACTAGTTTCTCCACAGGTTTGAGTCCGAGGACCATGTAAGACCTTGGTTCTGTCTAGTACTTAATTCTTCTTGAAGTAGTTAGTTTCCCCATAGGCTTGAGTCCGAGGACTATGCAAGACCTTGGTTCTGTTTAACACTTGTCTTCTGAAGTAACTAGTTTCCCCATAGGTTTGAGTCCGAGGACCATGCAAGACCTTGGTTCTGTCTAGTACTTAGTTCTTCTTGAAGTAGTTAGTTTTCCCATAGGCTTGAGTCCGAGGACTATGCAAGGCCTTGGTTCTGTCTAACACTTGTCTTCTGAAGTAACTAGTTTCTCCATAGGTTTGAGTCCGAAGACCATGTAAGTAGTGGCGACTCTAGAAAATTTTTTCAGGGTGTTCCTCAATAAGCATAAATTACATAATTTAATAAAAAGAAAATTTTATATATTGACAACAACAACAATAAAAAAATACGCAAATACATAAAGTTTACAATTGTCTTTTACGTGGTTTTCTTATCAAATATTTGTTCATAATTCTAGCAAAAGAATAAACAATAAACTATAAGTTCATTTGAAATATTAATAAAATTATTAATTATTGTTATTTAGTTGTTTTATTAATTTGTTTGTATTTTATAAACTATAATTTGTTATATTGTTGTTTCATTAATTATAAAATTATTAATTATTATTTAGCCTAACATAAATTTTTTTTTTGAAACATTAGCCTAACATAATTTAATTTGTTTGTCTTTGATAATGTATTGTTTCATTATTGTTTAGCCTAACATAATTTAGTTGTTTAATTTGTTTATCAATTGTCTTCTATAATTTGTTATGTGTATAATTAATATGTATAACGTAATTAAAAGTTGAATGGGTCAATCAAGTGATAAACCTAGCCTTAAATTATACCCATGTCATAACCCAAACCATAAACCAAGGCCCACCCTTTAATTTAATTTAATTTTTAATAACTTTTTTTCTTTTTTCCTTTGTTTTCTACGTCAGGTCCTTTTTTTTTTTTCCTTTTTTTTTTTTTTACTGAAATGGTAGAAGTATATTAATAAGAAGAAGAAAAAAAAAAAAAAAAACAAACAAACAAACAAAAGAAAAAGCAAAAAGAAACCCGGCCCAGGAGCTTTACAAGCACAGAATGGCCCAGAGAAAACATTGGACCTATAGTTCTAGAAACCTCCAAGGCTTTTTTTTTGTTTTCCTTATTTTAACTTATGTGTCATTTTTGCTTTAACATTTTTCCTCTCCTTTCACACGTGCTTTACATCTTATAGTCATCTCTATCCTGTCTCTTCTAGATTTATCTTCAGATCACTTTCCTCTTTTCTTTCTTCTATTCTTTCTTCGTCCTTATTTCTTAGTCACAGCTTTTCTTCTCTCTCAATGTTCTCCTCAAGCATCGTTTCACACCGCTACCATGCTCCTCTCTCAAGCTGCCTCTACCTAGCACGTCTCCTCACCTTCATTACTGATCTATATCTGCTTTGTTTGGATTATAGGTTTATATTTTCATTATTTTGTATGGGAAATCAAGAGTTTTTGTTTAGGCTCGGAATCTATTTTTGGTTGAGGGTATTCCTAATTTTGGTTGAGGGTGTTCCTAATTTTTTTAAGGGTAAACAAATAAATTTTTTTTTAATTATTATATATAAATTTTTTTTTTCAGGTTAGGGTGTTCCTAGGAACACCCTAGCCTGAACGTGGCGTCGCCACTGCATGTGAAACCTTGGTTCTGTCTAGGACTTAGTTCTTCTTGAAGTAGTTAGTTTCCCCATAGACTTGAGTCCGAGGACTATGCAATGCATTGGTTCTATCTAACACTTCTCTTCTGAAGTAACTAATTTCCCCATAGGTTTGAGTTCGAGGACCATGTAAGACCTTGGTTCTGTCTAATACTTAGTGCTTCTTAAAGTAGTTAGTTTCTCCAAAGGCTTGAGTTCGAGGACCATGTAAGGTTTTGGTTCTGTCTAACACTTGTCTTCTGAAGTAACTAGTTTCCCCACAAGTTTGAGTCCGAGCACCATGCAAGACCTTGGTTCTGTCTAGTACTTAGTTCTTCTTGAAGTAGTTAGTTTCTCCATAGGCTTGAGTCCGAGGACCATGCAAGGCCTTGGTTCTGTCTAACACTTGTCTTCTGAAATAACTAGTTTTCCCATAGGTTTAAGTCCGAGGACCATGCAAGACCTTGGTTCTATCTAGTATTTAGTTCTTCTTGAAGTAGTTAGTTTCCCCATAGGCTTGAGTCCGAGGACTATGCAAGGCATTGGTTCTGTCTAACACTTGTCTTCTGAAATAACTAGTTTCTCCATAGGTTTGAGTCTGAGGACTATGCAAAACCTTGATTCTTTCTAGTACTAGTTCTTCTTAAAGTAGTTAGTTTCCCCATAGACTTGAGTCCGAGGACTATGCAAGGCTTTGGTTCTGTCTAACACTTGTCTTCTGAAGTAACTAGTTTCCCCATAGGTTTGAGTCCGAGAACCATGCAAGACCTTGGTTCTGTCTAGTACTTAGTTCTTCTTGGAGTAGTTAGTTTCCCCATAGGCTTGAGTCCGAGGACCATGCAAGGCCTTGGTTCTATCTAACACTTGTCTTTTAAAGTAAATAGTTTCCCCACAGGTTTGAGTCCGAGGACCATGTAAGATCTTGGTTCTGTCTAGTACTTAGTTTTTCTTGGAGTAGTTAGTTTCCCCATAGGCTTGAGTCCGAGGACCATGCAAGGCCTTAGTTTTGTCTAACACTTGTCTTCTGAAGTAACTAGTTTCCTCATAGGTTTAAGTCCGAAGACCATGCAAGACCTTGGTTCTGTCTAATACTTAGTTCTTCTTGAAGTAGTTAGTTTCCCCATAAGCTTGAGTCCGAGGACTATGCAAGGCATTGGTTCTGTCTAACACTTGTCTTCTGAGGTAACTAGTTTCTCCATAGGTTTGAGTTCGAGAACCATGCAAGACCTTGGTTCTGTCTAGTACTTAGTTCTTCTTGAAGTAGTTAGTTTCCCCATAGGCTTGAGTCCGAGGACTATGTAAGGCCTTGATTCTGTCTAACACTTGTCTTCTGAAGTAACTAGTTTCCCCATAGGTTTGAGTCCGAGGACCATGCAAGACCTTGGTTCTGTCTAGTACTTAGTTCTTCTTGAAGTAGTTAGTTTCCCCATAGGCTTGAGTCCGAGGACTATGCAAGGCCTTGGTTCTGTCTAACACTTGTCTTCTAAAGTAACTAGTTTCCCCATAAGTTTAGGTCCGAGGACCATACAAGACCTTGGTTCTGTCTTGTACTTAGTTCTTCTTGAAGCAGTTAGTTTCCCCATAGACTTGAGTCCGAGGACCATGCAAGGCCTTGGTTCTGTCTAACACTTGCAGTTTTCTTTATTGCTTGGAGTGAGGGAGCTCATCCTATGCGTTGAGGAGTCTGCCCTTAGAGTGATAGCGGCCTTGAGCTTGTTCTACCGAAGGGGGACCCTTCTTCGGTCTAGCGCCTTCGTCCGGCGCGCCACTTCCAATTACGAGGCGTCTTTTAGGCTATTCGAGTAACACGCTTGACGCTTCGGTGCACGAGGCGCATCCTCATTAATATCCTTGCGAATTTACGAGGATCCAACGGTTTGTGAGCTTTTTGAAAATTGGGCGGAGTTAATACATCCGGTAATTCTTCCTTGGGATTCTGTGCAGGCTGGTTTTCACCAGCTCTTGCCTTCTATATAAGGCATTTTTAGGCAATCTTTTTTTCAAATTTCACAAACAATTGGGTTCAATAGGGGTTCAAGGCTCTCCATTTTCTAGGAATTCTTAAGGGCCTTGCCAAAATAATGACTTGTGCCTGAGGCAATGGAGTGGCCCTGGAAAAGGGCGGGGTTAAGAAAGCCGAGCCCCCTTCAGGAGCCGAGGATGCCACGCCGATCTTGGACGACACAGTGGAGGCAAAATAAGCAGAGGCCAAAGATTCTCATTCTTTTCAACCTAGCCAAAGAGAGGACTCCCCTTGCAGTTTGGAGGGAGATCCGAAAGGAACATAACGTCTTTCCTCTGCGTGCAGATCTACTGGCCCTCCAAGCTGGTAGTGATTCGTTAGAGCCCGGTCATCGTGGGATTATGAGAGAATCAAAGGGGAACCTTGAGATGGGACCGTCAGGCGCCGCAGCTTCTTCTTCCTTCTCTTTCAAAGCGCCGCCCATGCTTGTTGGAGAGCTGTGGACGGTCTTAGAATAGGCCTATCTCTGTGCCTCTCCCTCCATGCTTGGCTTGGCTTTAAAACAAGCCTGCCTAGGCCCCCTTTCCCCCTTTTTTTTTTTTCTTTTAACTTCAGCACAAGCCTGCCTAAGCATTTACCTTCGTAGTTAGCCTTAGAACAAGCCTACCTAAGCATTTATTGTATAATGTAACTTTTCTTTACTTAATAAAGAAGTAGCCACATTTCGTTTCTTTTGCTTCTTGCATCTTTCATTTCTTTATGATGATTGCCTTCTGAATGAGTACGTTGCCGTTGTTTGTGTTGTTTTTTTTTTTTTTTTTTGAACTTGGAAGAAGTGTTGTTGTTGATCCCTCCGCACAAACCGTCGCACTTACTAATCCTTAAGTCCTTCCCACAGACGGCGCCAATTGTAGGGACCCGGTTCAGGCACTTTCCTCCTGAGGATGAGTGGACCCAAGCCCAGATAATCATATACAATAAATTTGTAAAGAGTGGATAGAAAGACGAGGCATTAGTGAAAGATACAACAGTTGATGTGGGTTTACAAGATCTTCGAGTGAGATTTGGCTAAGTGTTTTAAGGGAAAATTCGTCCTCGGCCTAGTCCAAGGAGCTCCTCCCTGATTATTAATGAATACAGGGGTTGTCCTTGAACACCCCGAAAACCCCCAACCCCTAAACCCCTTTACTTCTGGGGGTTCATTCTATTATATAGCCATGTTCAGCAGATCGCTGCCTTCCACTTGTTAATCATCTGAACCTGTGTTTGAGGGCTTATCCCATCAGCCGCCTTTCCAGATTTTCTGTTAGTTGAAGTAACCAAGGCATCACTGTTCACTGGTCAATTCTCCATTAATGCGGCCAGAGTGTCGGTTGCGTGCATTTAATGTGTGGATGACAGCTTCCCTTCTTCAATATCGGCCGGCTGAGGACATGGTCGTCCTAGGCGATGCTCTTTGACAATTTGGATCTCCCCCACTCATCCTCGGATTCTATATTGTCCTCAGCATGGACCTTGGACCCGATATGGAATGGGCCAGAGTTGCCAAATCTTTGGGCCCCACAGTATGGCTATGGCTTCAGCTTGTAAAGTTTAAATTATTATTATTATTTTTTTTTGTCCATATTTGCTGTACACGTGAGAAAAATGTTTTTTTTGGACGATATCTTAAAGATTACATTTTATTCCAAACTTTAGAAGTTCAATGCACAATTGAAAACTGGTGAGTTGAAATGTGATAAGACCAACCACATGGGTACTTTCTGCCCTTAAGGAATTGTCTTATCCTGTGAGAAAAACATTTATTTTGGACGAAATCTAAACAAATATATTTTATTCCAAACTTTAGAAGTTCAATGCACAAATTGAAAACTTGTGAATTAAAATGTGACCAGGCTAATCACATATGTCATTTCAACTCTTAGAGCATCCGTAGCAGCTCTCTCAAATGTGCCAAATGCCAAATATTTGGCACATTTGGCACACCAAACACAAAAACGGAGCTTTATTAGATGTGTTAAATGTGTTAAACTTTTTCAACATTGAATAGTACCGTTGCAATTTTGACACGGTACGGGTGAAAATGACATTTGCTTTTATTATTTTTTTATTCGACTTTTCTCTCTCCTCTCACTACTTTAATTGATTTTTTCTCTCTTCTCACAATCTATCTCTCTCCCAACCGGTGTTCTTTCCTCTTCATATCAGATTCTCAGCTCCTCCCTCAACCTCAAATGTCTTTCTCTCTCTTTGCACCTCAAATCAAACCCAAAAATCTTCTTTCTTCTCTCTTTATCGAGCGGCAGAGCTATGGACTAGGCCGTGATTGGTTGAGACAGTAGATGGGTCAGTTGGGTTGGGGTTTTTGGCAGGTTGTTGGTTGAGTTTTGGGTTTGGGTGGTGGAGTTGGTTGAGTTTTGGGTTTGGGTGGTGGAGTTGGTTGAGTTGTGGTTGGCTAATTTGAGCGATGGTTGGTTGATTTAGGGATGGTGCTATGGATTTGAGATTTGGGATGGTGCCAATGAGTTTGAGATTTATGGTTGTGCTAATCTCTCTGGTTGTGGTTTTTTTTTTTTTTTTTTTAAGGTGGCGTTGGTGAATGTAGATTTGTGCCGGTAGTGGCTGGTCGGAATTGTTGCTATTGGTGGCCGTTGTTGCGACAGTGGTGAATGTGCCGTTGTTGTTGATGGTGATGATAAGGAAGAGATAATATATTATTTTAATGTACAGTAAATATTATTTTAATGTATAGAATTGAATAATAAAACATCTGATAAATGAAATGTTGTAAAATGATGTAATAAAAAAATAAAGTAGGTTTTTGGTGTTATAGAACATCTACTATGGATGCTCTTACGAATTGTCTTATCATGTGAAAAAAAAATGTTTATTTTGAATGAAATCTTAGCAATTTTATTTTATTCCAAACTTTAGAAGTTTGATGTACTAATTGAAAAGTTGTGAATTGAAATGTGAGAAGGCCAACCACTTGGTTAATTTAAGCCCTTGGAAATTTGTCTTATCATAACAGGCTGTGATCATAAATAAACCCATTATAAAAGTCCACTTATGGACAATGAAAAAGCTTGGGTTCCAAAAAAACACACTACAAACCATGCCATTTGTTTGTGTTTTCAAGAATGGCACCAATGGCTTCATGATTTTTACCTATATATGAAGTTATAAACATGGAATACAACCTTAAACTGATGTGTATGAAAAAATTAGCCATTTAACATCATGTAAAACTAGAGGGAGAAAGTTGCAAATAACATTACAAATTCGACAAAGTCGAGCATGAATAGGTTCTCATAACATAGTTTTCCAGCTATGAAAGAAGCACTAACCAAAATGGAAGAACCTTTTTTCCTTCCATGTTAAAGTTGAGAGGGATGAGTTGAAGAGAGAAAAAAGAAAAGTAGAAGCAAGCTTGAAAGTCGTTTGGCCTAACAGCCTACACCCATAGGTGAAAGCCCTAGACAGCTACATCAATACTATCAAACTTATGTTTATAATAATCTCAAGTTAATGCTAGACTAATCCTATGATTAGTTTGCCTTCTTTACAAGTATGTGGACCTACAATAGGTTGGGGTTTGGTTCTCTAGGGCCATGATATCTCTAACAACCTCTGGGCACGCACGACACAAAGTGGCACACTGACATGGCTAGGGCTAGCATGACAGTACCCATTGATGCCATGTGGTGGCTTTGCAATGATTATCAATGTAGAAGCACCTAAAATCAATGCACAAGATTTTTATATCATCCGGCTGAGAAGAGAAACCACCGCCCCCCCAGCGCCCCCCCCACAAAAAAAAAAAAAAAAAAAAAAAAAAAAAAAAAAAAGCCTTACTGGGTTTCATCAGTGGCTAACCATCCCAACCATAAAGTGGACAAAAAACCATTTCCAATATTTTGATCATGGTGCCCTCTCTGATGCAAGGGCTATCTCAACAAGCCATAACAGTTCTACTGCATCATTTCCCCCAACTGTATCTCAATTCATTGTATTTGTTCTGCCATCCACAATCACCACATCAAGCTTTATGTAGATGGCTTGAGCCTTCTTGACACCACCTAAATTTATCTAATTCCATAACCCTCTCTTGTCCCAACCATAGTGCCACACCACACATCTCCAACCGCCGTTTGAAGCCCTTTTGCATTTTTTACCAACTCATCATTGAATTCTTATATGCCATATCCCCTGCAGCCAAAAATTTATTATTATTATTATTCATGATCATCAGCGTAAGTTATTTATATGGCTAATTTCAAAAGAATCTCCATCTTTGCTTACTATTTCAATGCAAAAAAGGCTGAGAAAACCTTTTCGATATAAAAGCTGAAATACCAAAGGGGATTTAATCTTCTTAAGGATGATTAAGTCACCCTCACCCTCTAGAACATGAATTTCATGATTCAATATAATTCATAAAATTTAAAGCTAAATCTCTACGCCAAATACAATTGAAGAAGACCTAGTTTTTCTACCAAAAAAGAAAAAAAGACGACCTAGTTTGACCTTCAAACTTCATTAAAAAAAAAAAAAAAAAGTTTTGACCTTGAAATAGAAAGAATGTATCATTGAAATAAGCAGGGTTAATCCGGACCAACACACCTTACAAATATTTGCAATCAAGCAAGATCAAATGGCCAAGATGAAAGCTGATGTGATTAGACAAACAACACAAAAGTTGGACCTAATTAATTATAATTAATTTTGATTGATGCTAATGAATATCGAGACTTTTTAGGCTAAAATTTTAGTTGTTTCTATTTTCATTGACTATGATTTATTTTCTATAGTCAATTGATTATGAAGTTTTTTATTTTTATTATGCAGTTATTTTATGTCCTTTCTTAATGTAAATTTTTATTTTTTGTTGAGAAAGTTCTTAATGTAACTGGAGAAGTGAGAACCCTATTTAAAGCACCAGGATTTAGTAATGTTTCGTTTTGCTTGAGTAAAAAGTCTTTTGGAATTTTTCCCCCAATAGATTAGTGTTGATTTCAAGCAATCCTAAGAACTGACTCTCAAATTGTAGCTATCTTTTTATGCTTGATATTGACTCCAAGCAACCTAGATGTTGATTCTTACATTATTCCATTTTTGTCTATCCATAATGTCTGAGAATTTTGGGTTGCATCACTCTGTTTCATATATCACCTTTGGAAATGTACTAAAGGGGCAAAAACTTCAAGAAACCAAATTGCAATGATCAAGCAAAACAGGAAGAGTAGAACAAAAAGGAAACAAAGTTCCTCACTTCCTCTAGGTATTAGGAGACGTAGATATTATTGGAAAAGCCAGGAGAGCTTAAATATAACAATCTGAGAATAGAGTATAAGGAATGGGAATAATTGGCTGTGCGTTGTAGGATAGAAATGCCAGTTGTAGTAATGTCCAATGCAGTTAGACTCCTAGGAATGCTCTACTGGTGTCTGAATTGCTCAAAGTTTGTCTAGTTGTTAAGCAACAGGCATGTACGGAAGAAGTATGACCTCATCAACATTGGAAAAGCCATGAGTATATATCAATGACATTTGAAGGAAGCGGTGAGTTGAGGAAAATGGATAAGATATCAGGTCGTTTCTCATATAATTGGATAGGTTTTTCATTAAAGAAATGGCGATATTCAATTGGAAGAGCAGAAGTTCATATAGACCATAATTAAGCAAATGACCCAAACATTACTTGCCTGGGATACTCTATAGCAACCAAGCTAAAAGAGGTGCAAGTTACAACCATCTATAACAATTGAACCTAAAAAATGAAAGAAACTATAATGTTTTTTGACAATGAAGCCTATTATAAGACATTTTACAGCCAGACTCTAAGCTGTTTCAAAGATTAAAGGAAATGCTCTAAGCTTTATAAGTGCAAGGATCTTGTCAAATCTGAATCAACTCAGAGTTTTATTTTCTTAATGAAGAGAACAATTAGGGCTTAATAGTACAGCTGCCATAAAATCGTAAATCTCAGAAGAAAATAAATTTTAAAAGCTGATTGACCGAATAATATATCTAATAATAAACTCTAATACCGACTATAATAAGGTAGTGTTCCTTAAAGTGAGATTTATTGCCTAAAAGAGCATTTTTTAATAACTATCTGATAATTTTCAGAGTTGAACCATGTAAAACCAATTATAAGAGCATTGTTTAATAACTAGGTATCCACAACTTGATACTTCAAAGTCAAAATCTATAGCCAATAACTATCTAATACCAACTATAATCAACTATTATTGAAAGCAAATCTCTTAGTTAAAAAAAAAAAAAAAAAAAAAAAGATTTTGCATTCCTTGGTGGCTTAAACTATCTTGCACTTCTATATAATTCCCTAACAGAGATCAAACAACATAACAAGAAGAAACTTCACCCATTATTAGCAAAAGTTATAGTTATGTATATAAAATTGAAACCCATCCTGTACATAGATAAACTATGCCCAAAAATTGCACATTTTTTCTCAAAATCAATTTCTATAAAACAAATGTTGATGTAGGCATCTTGCTTATAATATTTGTGACTCCTAGTATGTACATAAAGCTCTTCATATCTTTGCAAAATAGCATTTAAACATGGAGTATAGAACAGTTACCACCCCAAAGAGTCAGGGTAGGATAGGAAGCTCCACTTCATCAAAGGAAAAGAAACTGACCCGTCCATACTCTACATGACAAAACCGCAAAGGAATGGCCCCACATTGCCTCTCAAGGACTTCAATATCTGCTATGGATGGTAGATCACCCCTGCAAGAGAAGGCAAGCATAAAAGATTCAAAAACTTTTAGACCAGGATATGCATATCAATTAATAAGTTACAGATCTCTTTCAAAGCAACTGGAGAGAACAAGTTTTGATGGATTAATGAAATATAATACCAAATTTTACTGATCTTCTTCAAGCAAAAATTACTTTTACTTTGGGGATTACGATTTAACACTTTTCAGAGATTATACGGGTCTATCTTTGCAGAATGCCAATTTCCACTTAAAATTTAAATATGATTGTAAACCGAGTAATCTCTATATATTAAGAGGATTCAGAAAGTTAATTATTGTCTTTTTAGTTTCCAAAAATACCCCTAATTTAATTAACTTATCCTTATTCTGAATTTTTTTTTAAAAAAAAAAGGTTAAAACCGTAAATCGACAAAAATTTAATATAAAAAACCTAGCCCATGTTCTATAAAACTTCCCACTACCCCATGTTCCTCTAAAAAAAATATTTAAAAAAAAAAATCTACCTTGCATTCTATATATATATATATAAACCTACCCCAAGTTCTTATTAAAAAAAAATACCCAAAAAAAAAAAAAAAGAGAGAATAGCACACGTAAAGAGCGTGTGATGAGGCTAGTAGAAATTAAAGTGGTAGATAACCAAGAAGGGAGTAATTAAATCATTAAAATATGATTGTAAACTAAGATATAGAAATTTTCTGGGAGAACTGTTGGAGCCTTTTCCATTTCTCCATCTTTACACATTAATAGGTATTATCTTCATACTAATTGAAAACAAAAACAAATCATTTGATAGTCAAGAGTTGAAAAATCCTACCATAATGTAGTTATTTCTATCTCATATTTCAAAAATGTTACAAATAGGAATTATAAGCATGCTTCACATTATGCTAACACATGTATGTGATTATAAAAGACAAAAATGCCTTCTATCCACATTTCTAAGAAGATTGTAAAAATAAAAAAATAAAAATAAAAAAGTAGAAAAAATGACTTATTTAAAATATACAAATAAGTAATAAAACAATAAAATCATACTAACTAGAGGCTTGATCTACTGCATCCAAAAATTGAACAACATTTAATTTCCATAGAAACTAATACAGAAACATTCTTTCATGCTTAGTAAATTTGTAAGTTAATACATTTCTAAAATTAATAACAAAGTACAGAATTCCTTTTCTCCTATTGGTAAAATATGAACTTAATACCTATTCTAAAGCCAACCCCACCTGAGCCAAAGTCTAGGGGCAGAAATCCAATCTTATTAACGTGACTGCATTTTATGATGGCCGTCAATTCACCACAACCCTCCTCATTTTTCCAGCTTTATGACCGGTTATGAGCAAAATATACAACAGTAAGCACTGACACAGACGGAATTTAAATAAAATAACATATTTGTATATACTTAAGAAAAAACATAAAATAATAATCTAGATGCATATGGTGTAAATCCTTTCCCAACAAATTCCTCAAGATATCAAAAACCTAGAAGCTAACACATAGGATTGTTGCAATTAAATGTTTTCAACAAAAGATAATCTGAAAAAGAAAGTGGTTTAACCTATAAAGTTCTTTAATATAAAAGCACATTTCTAATGATAATAATATAAATCACAATTTGCAATCAACCACAAATGGAGAAGGTTACTCATTCTTAGGAGCTACCAAATACAATTACCTAGTTAAGCAGATCACAAAGCTTGGATCACCCGGAGAAGATTTTCTAAACTTGCTATTTGGGAGATAGACATCAAAAACTGGCCTTGCTTCATTAATGTGCATATTATTAAATGGTCCAATAATGGAACTCTCATCTTCTGATTCTAAGTCTACCACTTCACTGCTTTGTGGAGAGCATTGAAGAGAAACAGATTGACGGTTACTCTTAGCATCTTTAATAGACCAAGGAATGCCATGCTGCCCAACAATGTAACCAAGAGATTTCAAGTGCCTATAAACCTCAAATAGCTCCCAAGAGCCTCCACTAACCTTTGCATATACATCATTTAATGAAAGACTTGTACCATTGTCATCCAAGAGAAGCAATGCGCTTATTTCCATCAAAAACCTACAAAAATAAGAAGTTACACTTCACAAATGATTCCATCTCAACATATAATGAAAAAGGACACAAATACATAGTTACTTCTTTTCAAAAACTTAAAAAGAAATATATTCGTAAGAAAAATAATAATTGCTTTTATCGGTTACTTATCTAATACTACATTTCGCTTACAACACTATGTATAAATTTGCAAGTGTCGCTTAAAACTATGAATAAGGTTGAAGTTTCAGTTATTGAAAAGCATTGTTTGAAGTGTGTCTGATAACTCTTCGTCCTTCAACTTTCATACAAGGTAATCCATAATCTCTTACCGAAGCCACAGTATGAAATTTCAAACTAATTTGCTCCAAAAAAAAATTTTCAAAAGTCATATTTTTTGGGGACAACCGTAAGCCCAGCTCTAATTTACAATATAGAATGTTTAATTAGCAAAGGATTCTTCAGAAAATTACGTGTCCCTCAAACAAAGATACCAAAATAAATAAGTTACAATAAAAGACATTATGAATAAAGAACAGCAAGATATTAAAGCTCTAGACTTGTAAATACTGGGTTTCATATTATCACCTAAACAAATAATTAACTTATTCCTTAATTCCTTTGAAAGAAAAACCAAGAAACAATAAGAGATCAAAAAAACATCACAAAAAAATGTCATTTCACATACAAAGTTTCCTCAATTGAGTAATAAATCTTGCCGCTACGAACTACTCCCATTGTCCTCCACAGTTTACCCTTGTTTTCTACAACCTCAGCCATTCCGATTTCGTTAATCCAATGAGCCCTGGATTTATCTTTCCTGAAAATTGTAGCCATAACCCAAAGTTAAACCCACGGTGGGCCGGGGAGGGGGGAGGGGGGGGAATATTTATAATATCATAAAGAATCAATTTTATGAAAAATTCTATACCTAAACTGCAACTTGGATATAAACCCAGATGTAAAATGGAGTTCCTCATCATCCTCATATTTTTTATCTTGCAAATAGGCCTCAGTATCACTTGATCCTCCCAAAGAATTTTCCCAATCCACAGCCTCCATTATGCTACTTATCCAAACACAAAATAAAAATATATATATTCACACCTATGTTAAGCCCATTTCATTACTTGAAAAAATGCGTATAAAAAAATTGCAACAAAGCGTTCAGTTTCTTTAACAAACATACTCACCAAAACAGACTTTGGTACAGCCTCAAATCACTTTGAATGCCAACTGTTCAACTCCTTTCTTTTACTTGGTTGTTGGTAGTGGATCTAGCTTCTTCTGTTCCGGTCTAAGGAATGAATCCTGCAATTTGAAATATGTGAAAGAAATTTAATACAAATCACAAATGATCAGCACAATTTACTTATCGAAAAAAAAAAAAACAAGTGGTCAGCTTAATTAAAACACCACCTAGCATAAATAAAGTGGCAACAACCAAAATGAACATGTAGACGTAGGTGAACTTCACAGGATAGAGATTTCAATTATGATGCAATGGGAATAAAATTTCAAGATTTTTAAACATTCGTAAGGAGTCACAACATACAATTACTGTTACAAGGAAATACAATATACTTATCTATCAAATGACACCATCATTCTAAATTCATCTTTTTAGAATTCCCCAACCAAAATACAGCTAAGGAAATTCATTCTAACCTCTTCTGGTCCCCCAACTGAAAATTTTGAAAATGGTTGGGGAACACAGCTAAAGAAAAAAAAAACTTGTATTACAAATTTGTCCAATAAAAAAATGCATCAAAATACACTATTGGACCCTAAATTTTAGTCTCCGAGCAATGTTAGTCTCAAAAGTTTAAAGTGACTGCTTTTAGTCCCAAACACACTTAAAGTGATCACCTTTAATCCCTTGGAGTGATGATGTCTCATTTTTTAGTTTGGTCACATCATCTAAGGAGTAAAAGTGATTACTTTAAATTTAAAGGACTTAAATGTTCAGCTGAAACATATAACACCACATTAGCTAACCCAATGCATCTCATCAAATCACTAAGACATATAAATAGGTCACATAAAGAAGATAAATGAAAATGAAGCAAATCAAATTTTAAGCAGCAATGACAAGTTTCTTATCTTTTCCTAGTAAATTATCAGCAAACAGAGCCTATAATTATCCCAAATAAAATTTTAATCGAAACTCCAAAAGTTAAATGACCCAACTGGAATGAAATTCAAGGAAAATAAGGAAAACCCAGCAAATCAAAGATCTGGGTCTCACTGAAAAGGCTAAAGGGTAGGCTCTCTATGTGAGGAAATTATAACCAAAGGGAAAAAAAAATGGAAATCCAGTTGAGATTATGAAAATGTAACATGCTAATTAGCAATTATGAAAGTTGAGATTTAAATTAAGAGGCAAATATAAGTGAATATTTCCATCCCTAACCATTTGCATGCCTTTGGAGTTTCACATCTAAGATAACACTTGAGGTTCAAAGTGAGCTCTTACATTTATTTCTAAACTAATAGCATCTGAAGCTCACAATACAATCATATTAAATAAGGCCAAAAGTCTTTGCAAGTCCCCTTTAACCTTATAGAGTCCCTAATACAAAGTCCACATGTTATTTGCTATTGCTTTTGCAATATGAAGCAACTCTTCACATTGATGAAGAAAGTACTCTGACAGTGAAATCAGTCCGTTTACATCTTCACACGAATAAGTAATTAAAATGGCCCAAGTAATTTAATTTAATTTCAAGATTATAATTAAATTTTGGAAGATTAATCCAAAATTTTGAATCAAACCACAAATTAGAAATATAGAAACAAACTACCAAATAAACATGATAAATAATCAAATAAACTATTAATTTAACATGGTAAATCACTATTTGTACTTTAGAAAGCAAAAATTAACAAAATTAAAGTTGGCTTTACTCTCATTTAACCTAAACTTGTTTGTATCCTAAAATAATCAAACACATACTAATAAATAAAAGAAACTGATGCCATCTTACTTCATTTAAACCAAGCTGGCATAATCAACAAAAACCCAATAAACCAACAGCAAAACAAATCTTATACTGGGTTGGCATGAAAAGAAACAATAAATTATCGCCAAACAAAAATGAAGGACTTTCACAAAACAGACACAACAAAAATTAACCAAGAATATTATAATTTCACTAAGACATTTTATCGAACAGGTGATGGGGTTGGCCTATCTTTTAGCATATTGAAGCCTTTTGTTTCAGTTAATACATGCTCAAGATGAAATCTAACGATTCCTCAGTTATTTTGATCAACCCAAACATGTTTGTATATACAAAAAACAGGGAAGAATATTGGGATAAAATAGCAAAATTGGATTGAACAATGTAAGATTAATATGATAAAATCAAAAAGGAAAATTGAAAAAATCAGATTGCCCTTTTGCTTACCAAAGCGGTCTGCAAATTTTTCTCTTTTTAGCTACTTCATTTAAATATTATTTTTTTATTCTTCCTCAACTCTTTCTCTCTCTTCCTCTTCGTCTGTCTCTCTACTCAGATACAAAGCAAGCCACCCAAAACTGCCACCACCACACGAACCAGCCACCCAAAACTCAAACTACCACCACTACTACTTTACTTGAAACTTAACCACCACACCACCACCATAGCCAAAATCCAAGAAAACCACACTCAAAATCAATCGCCACGGCCAAACCCACGGCCAAACCCACACCCAAACCCACCACCACTAAATCCAAGAAACCCATACCCAAAATCAATCACCACCACAGTCAAAATCCACCAAGCCCGCGGAGATGGAGAGAGAGAAAATAGGAAAGAGAAGTGAGAGAAAGAAAAACAAAAAAGAACCAGTGAAGAAAGAAAAATAAAAGAGAGAAGGGATGAATGGTGAAGAAAGAAAAAAAGAAAGAGAGAAACAGTGGCGTTTAGACCAAGGAGCCAGAGAAAGAAAGAAAAAGTGGGAGAAGAAAGAGAAAGAGGGAAAGTATGAGAGAGAAATAATAAACCTTTTTTTTTACTGTGCACGGTAGCTGAGAAGCCATCATTTTTTGCTGTGATTTTGGCTTTGACTCCGCTAATGGAGGGATAAGTCTTTGCGCCACAAAAAGTGGCACCAAAAAAGCCACAACTTGCTCACGTGGCGAGTTGTGGTTGGTAGAAAGATGTTTCACCACTACTCCTTTTACTAATTACAATTCACCACATGAGTGAGTTGTGACTTTTTTTGTGCCACTTTATGTGGCACTAGAAGGACTCCTAATGGTGCTTTATCTTTGCTGCTAGTGGCATTAAAAAATAGTAATATAACTTTTTAGTACTAATAATGATGTTTTAAGTGACTTTGCATCTTTTATTTTAAAACAAAAGACTCCTAATGGTGCCTTATCTTAGTTGCTGGTGGCATTAAAAAATAGCAACTTGACTTTTTAGCACTAATAATAATGCTTTAAGTGACTTTACATCTTTTATTTTAAAATAAGTTTTATGCCACATAAAGTGGCACAATAAGCGCCACAACTAGTTCATGTGGTGAGTTGTAATTGGTAGAGAGGTGCTAGTGGCATTAAAAAATAGCAATATGACTTTTTAGCACTACCAATAATAATGCTTTAAGTGACTTTGCATCTTTTATTTTAAAACAAGTCTTATGCCACATAAAATATAACAACTCGCCCATGTGATGAGTTGTGGTTGGTGGAGGGGTGTTTCCACATCACCTCCACCAACCACATGGACGAGTTGTGACACTTATTGTGCCACTTTATGTGGCACAAGACTTATTCTTCATTTTAGTAACAATTTTTTTCTTATTTGAATTTTTCTTGAAATCTTTTTAAAATTAAAAATTCTATTTCACTTTTTTTCAAAAGAAATTATTATTTTATTTCTCTTTAACAAAAGCGTAAATGGAGACTAATGGTCTGTTTGGAAGTTTAGAGAGAGAGGAGAGTAGAGGGGAGCAGATGGGAAGAGAGTAGTGGGGAGAAGAGTAGAGGGGAATGATTATCCTCCATCTTGTTTGGATGTTTTTAAAATTAGTAAGGGGAAAGGGAGTAATTAAGCCTTCCTCTTATTTGGATGTTTTAAAAATTATAATGGAAATGAGAGGAAATGATTTAAATAGAAAAATTTACCCCTATTTGAAAATGGACTTGCAACATTGATCTATGATTAATATGTTAGATTAAATAATTATGACTATAGCATGCAAAATTTTTTTTTTTTTGATAATTTTTTTTTTCAATGTGAATTAAATAATCAACATTAGTTTATAATTAAATATTTTTTTTTGCTTTTTTATTATACTAAAAAAACCATCCTTAATTGATAATAATTAAAATAAGAAAAAGAAAACTTTGTATGTGTATGTGTATGTGCATGTGCATGTGCATAACGAAACTCCGCTTTGATTTTCGTAAGATTTCATTTATTTTTTACTATCTCTGTTTTCTCAACAACCAAACGGTGATATAATTGTACTCTTCATATAAATCTTACTCTATTCAAAGTAGGTGATTTGATGAGCATCGAATGAGCATATTGTCCTTGTAATCATTGTTTTTCTCTTCTCGAGTTGTTCGTCTTGTAGTGGCTGGTCTGTAACTATGTTGTTTAAGTGTTTGGTTTTTTATAATATTGCCTTTCTTATGCAAAAAAAAAAAAATGTTTTTCCCTTCCCTTGTTCTATATACGTTAAAACAGGGTATCTTTAGCTTGTATACTGTTTGATATTATTAATACAATACCTATCTTTTATCTCAAAAAAAAAAAAAAAAAGTAGGTGATCTGATTGGTTTGTTTCTGTTCAAAGTAGGTGATATTCATTTTCGTCAACTTCAGATAGATGATTTTTTTTTTCTGGCTTTATTTGTTTTCTCAACAACCAAACAGGGGATAGGTGTACAAGATTTGTAAATTTTACTTTGTTCGATTGGATTGTTTTGGTTCTTATTCTTGGATTCTGAAAATTGATCAATTTTGTTTTGTTTATATCTTCAATCATGAAGCAGCATGTTGATCAATTAAAAATAATATACAACGACCTAGTGCTGTGTTTGATTCTTGAGAATATGCTTTGAAAAGTTTTCAAAGTCAAATAATTGATCTTACTGAGGAAAATAATTTTTTAATTAGTAGTTACTGAGGAAAATATTAAGGAAAAGAAAAGAAAAGAAAAGTAGGATCTATGATAATTTTTTGGTTTGTAATTTTCTTAATTTATAAAGTGTAAATTGGGAAATTCATTTGGTTAATAATATATCTACTTTATTCTCCCTCCAAATCTCTCCAATTTGGGGAATAAAAAATGAGGGGTTAGAGGTAGTTGAAACCCCTCCAAACCCCTCCCCCTCATTCCTTAAAAAACTAAACAAGGTAATTGAATTACTCTCCCTCCTTCTATTCTACTTCCCCTCCTTTTTTAAACATGCAAACAAGCTATAAAGCTTGGTTTGGACAGCGTGTTTGTGCGTATGCGTTTGCAACTTTCAGCGTTTTCTTCTTTTTTCTTTTTTTTAGCCGCATATGTTCACCTTTCTCCCGTGTACAGTGCACCCGTGCACTGTTTACGGACCCACAAAATTCACTTTTCAGTAACTTTTTCATTAAAAATGGGTCTCACAGTACTATTCACACATTTAAAAATTATTTTGCTACATTGTTTTCAGTTTTCAGCAAAATAAGTTGTATCCAAACGAACCTAAAAGTTGGATAATTTTAAAACTTAAAAAACTCAATTGAACAAAAGTAAAATTAGAAAACTGAAATAAATTATAGTAAAACCCCCTTTTTTAGGGTGAAATTATAATAAAACTTAAAGGTAGATTTTGCATTTTTACCTATCTTTTTCTACAATCACAAAGCCTCTAAAGTCCAAACACACGAATGGCATTTGTGAAGAGAATACAACTTTTTAGTGTTCACTTTTTAAATGATCCAAAATTCTCTCACACATTAATCACAATTAGTTTATTCTTTCTTTTTAAACAGATAATAGGGTCAAATAAGAAAAAGAATAATTTTCAAATATCTAAATTTTAGGTCATTTAAAACATATTTCCCATATTCTCCATTTTTTGCATTAGAAGAATTGTTTTATAACTACATGTATGTTTCTAATTAAATAATATATTTATTTTTTAATTAAAAAAACTACATTTACTAGAAATTATTTAGATTGAGGTTAAATATAGGAGAAATGTTATGTTAATAAATTTTCACAATACTTTCATAACAAATTCTTAAGTAGTAGGCATTTTTTTTTATTATTATGAAAAAGATAGATACTTGTATTAATAAAATAAAAACGTAAGTATACATAAAAACTTCTAAACTCAGTAGGAGGAAAAAAAAAAAGAAACAAGAAACAACAATCCCAATACAAGTAGGCACACCATGACTAATTCAGTGCCTGATTTGTAAGGAAAAACACCATCATGGTTTCTATTGGGAATCCATAAGTTTCTGGTATTCCTCCAGGAGATCGGTAGCACTTGCAATGATTCTTGTGGGATGAAGCTGAGTTTTCTCAAAATAGAGCTTGTTGCGAGCGTTCCAAATGGCCCAAGAAGTCACAACCCAACGCTCCAGGTCCTTATGATCAAGCTTATCAACAAATTGTATGAAGAGTAGAAAGAAATGTAGTACAAGATTACTACACTTTGCAACTTTCCTCGGAACAACGCCCACACATTTATGGCCGGGGGCATTCCCACAGCAGGTGGCCAACGGTTTTAGGGTATAGACAACAGATATCACAACGAGGGGTGATGTTAAGCTTCTTTTTACACAAATTATCTCTGGTAGGCAGGATGTTAGAACATGCTCTCTAAACAAAATTGCAAAATTTGGGAGGCACATTGTGTTGGGGAAAAATCCTAATCCCTTCAATGTTTAGGTGTGAATTAAAATATATAACTATCAAACAATAGCAATATTATGGAAACAAAAATAATTTCAGTAAGCACCACATAAACACAACCACATAAGAACACCAAATCTTACGTGAAAAAACCCTCTAGTGTAAAGGGAAAAACCACAAGGCAGCTCCAAAAAATATCCACTATAAAATAGAGATTACAATTCTCAAGTTTGTGCTAGACTTGAGGCCACAATAAATTGGATATATAACAAAATAAATCTCAAGGAGTAAATATAATATTACCACAAAGCCAGTAGTAAAATCTTCCTTTGAACACTCAAACTCTCTATGGTTGTAGCACTCAAAAATTTTAATTGTACCAAAAGAAACTAGAAAATATAATACATAATAAAAAAAGTTAGAAGAATATAGACCATTTCAATAAAACAATAATATCAATCAAAAACATCAAAAATGATAAAATTATATATTTGTAAAAATAGAGTGATGGAAATTACTTTTTGAAATTGTTCAATTTTTAGGGAGAACAAATTATTCATAATAAAATTTAGAGGATAAATTATACATATTCAGTATGATAACCAAAACTTAACATGTAATTAGAGAATAAAATTTTGATTGTCATAATAACCTATTTTAAAAGAATGAAGAATTTGAATAATTTATTTATATAAAAATTATACATATATATATTTTGCTTTAAGGTATAATAAACCATATGCAATTTATTTAAAAGTAATGATTTTAAAACAAATGAGTAACTAGCCAAAAGATTTTATTTGTATATTCATAACCATCATGTTTAGAAATACTTTAACTTAAATTTAATTAGAGCGAAGTGGACTGAAATGCTATATTAATGTGGCTCAATAAAGTGTAGCAACAAGAAATGCTATACTTAAAATTTTACATATTACGAGTTTGAGATTTATATATGGGCAAGACTTAAGTACAATTTTTAGGTGTTGTTCCTTAAATTTCCTTCTTAAAATTCTGTCATATGGATTTTTTTTCATTGAATGGAAGTGTATTTTTTAGTTAAGTATCCACGTAACAAAATCTTAAAAGGGAAACCTAAAAAACAACACCTAAGATACTTTACCTAAATTTTGTCCTTTATATATATATATATATATATATATATATATATATATATATATATATATATATATATATTTGATAATAAATTTGGATTTAGAATAAGTGCTCTCAACCCAAACATGTCTTTTCCTTATAAGTAAGTGCACAAAAATGAACCGAAGTAGACCAAAATAGACCGAAGTGGTTCGAATGGACCGTAGTGGAAACAAATGGACCGAATTGGACCAAATGAAACAAAATGGATGGAATAGATCAAATGGGAATAAGGTCGACGAAATTGGACAGAAGTGGACCAAATATAATAGAGTGGACCAACATGGACGGAAAAGGATCGAAGGAGATCAAATAGGAACGAATGTATAGATTAGGACCAAAGTGCACATAATGGACTGAATAGAAACAAATAGGACTGAATGGGACCAACGTGAACAGAATAGGACCAATGTCAACTAAATAAGATCAAAGTGGACAGAATAAACCAAATAGGACCAATTTGGACCGAATAGGACTGAAGTGGACAAAATAGGACTAATGTGGACTGACAACTGCATAGGATCAAACTGGACTGAATAGAACCAAAGAGGACAAAATGGACCGAATAGGACCAAAGTAGACCAAATAAGACTTTTGAATATTTATCATTTTTATTGAATATTTAGGGCACATATTTCTAATTTCTAATATTTATTTTATTTGTATTTTTTAACTCAAAACTAAAGAGTGTTTAGCCCAAATATGATAAAAATTTCATATTTTTCAACCCAAAAATAAATATACAAAAAAAAAAAAAAATTAGAGCTAGACTTGAAAAGACAACCAACAAAAAAAATCAATTTAAGGCTCAATTTATCCAAAATGGATCGAAGAGGACCAAAATTGGTCGTATTGACCCAATTGAACCGAGTGGGACCGACGTGGACCAAATTGAAATTATTTAATATTTCGAGAGTACAAAATATCTTCAACAAATTTTAAAAAATAAGATATACATTACATTTTAATTACAAAATAATAATATATTCCTACAGATCGCAGGAATCTGCGTCTAATTATTTATAACATTCAAGCAATTAACTCCCACATAGACTTTTTAAGAACGTGGACTTGTTATTTCAAATTGAGTTTCCAACATGTGCGTGTTAAAGAAGGTTCAAAAGAAAGTTTAGTTATGAGGCTAAAGCCTCCATGAACTCTTCATCATCTGCCATAGTCTGCAACGTCTCAAACGAAAGGCAAGCTTCAAAATCTATGCTTCCTTCTTCTGTCCCAGGAAACACTGTTAAATTCCCATCTAACTTGCTTCCAAGACCACTCCGCACGGTGATGGGTCTTCCCCAACCAAAGTCATTACCGTAAACATTGAATCGCGGCGAGCTTCCAGTGATCAATGCATTACTTGTTACTCCTCCAAGTGTTGATATCTTTGGGGCTTTTACCCAATCCTCTATATACTTCTTCACTTCTTCTGCTGTTTGAGAAGCAATCATCTTATTTATTTGCCAAGCCACCCGGCCTAGACCGTGTTCAAGAAGATTGCCCACTGTAGTTGTTACGTTCCCAAATAAAATCGCATTTCCTACATATTCAACTGGCAATGGTGGTTGTATTCTTTGCCTCACTCCCACAAGTACGCGGTAATGAACCTCTTGATTATCGCTGTAACGACGGCTGCGAACCACAGCTCGCCAAAGATGACCCAGTACTGCTTGAAGGGACGAGATGGTGGTGGTGCCCATTTCAGCATTGGCTTTTGCTTTGAGTTGTGCGATTTTCTCCCTGGAAAAATGAAATACTTTTTGTTTGAGTAGTGTAGGAAAGGACCTCTCATCAAAGATTTCATTGGGATGGACAGGAATATGAATGGGGAAATTGACAATACCATTGAAAAAACAACGTCGGAAAATTGGAGCCTTTGGAGGAAACAATTGTGATGTGGGATTAATAATATTACCCCTTGATATTTCCGACCACGTGTTAAGGAAATGCCAGAATGAACTGCCATCCACTACACAATGGTTTATAGTGCAACCGATGAAAATACCATCAATAAGCTCAGTTACTTGCACACCCAACAATGGCTTGGAAATGCCTTGGTAGTTCAATACGCCATTCATCAAAAAGAAGGAGTTGACAATGTCTGGAACATATATGGGATCAAGGATATCTGCCACAGTGAGATCATCTACCACTGCATGTACAAACTGGGCTCCAAGGTTATTGCAGTTAAGAAAAAAAGAAATAGTCTTGTCATCATTGTTTTCAACCATGACAAGACGACCAGCAAGAGGGTAGAACATATCTATTGTGCGGGACAAAGAGGTTTTTAGGCAATCAATCACACTGCCACCTTTTAGTTCTTTTTCTTGTGTAGGTGTAGGTTTGAAGAAAAGGAGGCCCTTTTGGATAGGATCAAGTAAGAGCTGTTGGAGATCCCATAGAGTTAACTCAATTCTTCGAGTTGACTCGTGGGGAGTCGCTGCTGCTCGGATTGTACCTGTGGATATGAAGCGAATGTGTGTCATCTCTGCTTCGATCAAACTACTGGTAAAAGATGAGTGCATTTGCAAGCATTGTGAATTAATGGCTATAAAAGGAGCTCAATGAGAGCCGTAGTTGATTCTCAAGGCGATGAAGTGGCGAAAGGGATCCCAGCAACGTCATTATCAAAGTTGTGGCATTTGCTACAAGTCCTCTGTCCACCGTAAGTGAACATTGAAATCTTGGCCACCGCCATTATCTTATTTTGGCCAGCTAAGTTCGACAGAATAGCTTCGTTTTTTTCCTACTTCTGAATCTTTAATTTTAAATAAAATATAAATCCATCTCCTTCTTTCGGTGGAAGGTATCGTTATTTATATTACAACTGGAGATACTCATTGACGTGTTGTGCAATGAATTCTTATATCAATTCTTATAATTTTGGTCAATCAAAAAACAAAAAAAAAAATTGTTATGATTTTGGACTAGCTAGCTTAAATAAAGCTAAGAACACTCTTTAAATAAAACTCAGTTGTATTGATTCTGTGAAAATGATTACAATGAACTGAATAGATACAAAGCATTAGGCTATTGGGTAAAAAGCTTAAGTGATATATACCGCGCGGTTTCCATAGAGCAATTACTAAACTTATTACAAAACGGTGCCATGAAGTTCATTAACTCCTTATTTAATTTGAATGTCGTCGTCTTGTTATCATTCTTCAATGAACTAGCAAACGGCTGCGTTTTATGTTCCAACTTTCCTTTGTCTTCAACATGAGGAAATAAAATATTTACACTAAACAACAATAACGTTGTTCGGCCAATTTCATATTTAAGACAACTCCAACCAAAATATCCACTATTTATAATATAGATTACAATCACACTTTATCAAACCTTACAATTCAAACAAACCTCACCAACATAAACAAAACTGTCAAAAACCTCACACACAAACTCACATAATCCTAAAATCCCAATATACACCATTAACGTTTTTCATGTTTCAACCCAAAAATCTACTAAATTATTTTTTGAAAAAAAACTCACTCATATTCTTCTAGGATTCTTCTTCTCTTCTCATGTGTGGGAGGATCTTTAAGCAAAAAGTCACCAAATTCTTTGCAATAATGTCTATTTATAAGACTCCAAGTATATTTCATGATAGACAAGGAATATCCAATTACTTTTTCAACAATAAAACACTTTTTCAACAAAAACCTTTTCTTAGGAAACCAAAACTAAAACTAATTAGGAATTTGAGGCAAATATCTATCTTGACATCTTATTCTTGTGATACAAAAAAAACTGGTCAAATGACATAATATTTTGACTCCGAGCCATCCTGGCTCCATAACCTTCGTACTGTTCATATATTAGCTTACCTGGTATGTAAAAACAAAGAGGATGAGAACCAAAAAAAAAAAGAAACAAAGAGGACATCTCATAAAGATGCAAAGAGAGCAAATTGCTTCCAAAACAAGGGGCAATTTTTTTTTTTTTTTTTTTTAACTCAGTAAATATTAGTATCTGGGCTTTTATTTGCCTCACTTTCTTTAGTAGGTGCTTCGGCCTGTCAAGTAACAAACACATTATTTTTCCCTTACAGTTTGACAGGCTCAAAAAGGATTAAGAAACTAGAGAGAGGGGTGAAGGGGCAAAACAAGATTTCCATGAGTTAGAACAATAGTGAAACTAGTTTGAAAATGGACCAACATTTTCTTTCTTATTTTCATTTTTGGAGTGAGGTTTGAGGTGTGTATAGTTGCAAAAATTATGAGTTTATGTGATTTTCTTTGTAGAGAAACTCTTGTTTAAATATCCTATGAAATCGTGTTTTAAAAACTCGATTTTTATAAGGTGGGTATCAATACTGAAAGCGTTGTGCATTGCATTAGACTTGTAGCGGTTATGAAATAGATCCTTTCTATTGCCCAGTTCTTATAAATTCGTGCTGTTGGAAATGAAGCCCAATCTTGCACCAGAGAACGTGGGCTACAAAGCCCAACATGAGTGCTAAGCCTAATCCATGAAGTAGAAATCAATGAGTTTTAAAGCCCATTTCCCTGATGGAAAAGCTTACGGGCGTAAGGTCGAATCCGTGAAGTGGAAAAGACATGGACTTTTGAAGGCCAACTTGTGAGGTGAAGCAACCGGGCCCTTCATAAGATCTATTTTTAGTGGAGATAGCAGATAGGAGGATTCAATACCCATTTTCTGAAGCGAAATTATCGGGTTTGAAGGCCACTTAGGTGGATTTCTGACTTTCTTACCGGTTCCTTAAAAAAAAAAAGGATTTCTGACTTGGACTCCAAATGTTTCAACTCAATCTTCACAGCTTATTTAGCTTGTTGATGATTTTTTTTAAGTGTACTAAAATATACTTATACTTTAAAAAAAATGAGAAAAAGTAAAGTTTTTAAAAACTATACATAACAGTTAAAAAGAAAGAAAAAAAAGTAAACTTATAATTTGTTCCCAAAAACACACTTAATGTAAGAATAACACAGCTTTAGTGAGCGTTAATGAGCAAGTGCTTTGTTGCCGTGTGTTCACAGAGAAAATGGAGCATCAACAAATCTGCTTAGTATTCATTTACTATTTTGGAAAATCTTGACTTTAAAAAAATGCTGTTGTTTGATTATCACACTTCTTGTTTGTGATATAGTACTATGCGGTTTTGGTTAATTTTTAGAACCGCACTTTGCAATGTGGTTTAGCCAAAACTATAATCGCACCATATCTTATTTTTGCAGTCACATGTGTAGTACAGTGTATAAGATATGATTTGAAGTTTGTATATTTTTCAAATTTTAGGCTTTTCCTGCTTAGCCCAAAACTGATTTTTCCTTTTGTTTTAGACCAAGTTTTACACTACTGAGCTAATTTTTCTTTATTTTGGGTTGACTTTCCTAATCAACACTTGCTAGAATCATTAAATTTTTTTTTTTTTTTGAAAAATAGGGTTATTAAACTATTAATAATATATTTAATATTAAGAAAAATAAATATATTAATATATAGAGATGGTGCGGTACGGTGTGGTGCAGAGCGGTTTTCTTATTATAAAACTGTAAACTATACTGCACCATGCGGTGTGATGCACTATTACTTGTGGTGCAATACGGTTATGCCATTTTACAAGCAGTTTTGGTGCAGTTTTTGCAGTTTGTGCAGTTTGGTGAACAACTCTATAACACCCCGACCCAATCTTATAGTTAACCTGTGTTCAAGTGATTAATTATTATCTTGAGTCACGTACTTTCTAAAATTAATATAAGAGTATTTAATAAGCATATTATTTTATAATACCTTTGAATAAGAATTGTAAAGCTTATAAATAATTGAGTGGCTAGATGTGTATATATATATACACACACACACTTAGTATGTACAAAATTATATTAATTGGTTTAAGTTATTAAATACATAGTTGTTGGTGTTTTAACTATGTATGATGCATGAGATATTATAGTTGTAATTCCACTTACACATTCAACCAATTGAAATTCAACACATGTAAAGCCAAAGTGTCTTGCATGTTGACTCATGTTATCCTCTTAAACCCAAAGACCAAGACTTGGCCGGCCATGCAATCACCAAGCTCCATCTCAATTCTTCTTTGACTTTCTCAAGCAACTAGAGCATCCAAGAAGCTCCTTACCTGTCCATTTCCCACGGGTACACAGATCAGAATTTCTAACCCACTTTGCTCTCTTTTCTCTTAAGGAAAGAGCTAGGAACTCTCTTAAATCCCCTTTGTCAAACCCACGGGTCCACACATTAAAAGAAAGCAAGACTCCATCTCATTTCTTCTTCACACTCTCTCAAAGAAACTAGAAGACTCAAGAAACACTTTTCCTCTCTCATGCCTACGGGTCCAACACCAAAAAGAAAGAAAACTCTCTCAAGCTCTCATGATTTATTTCCATTTCCCCTCAAGAACCGTAAATTTGGTAAGGATTCTAGCTACTCTCACCTTAGAATCCATGATTTCTTCAAGGAATTTTTAGTAATGGTATTTGTGGTTTGTGAAATTAAGAAATCATGAACTTGTAAATCTATATATCTATAGTGCTTTAAGAAGCTTTGATATTGTGATATTATAGAACATATATGCTCTTTTAATGTGATAGATATAACTTTATAAAGGTAAGGATATATATATATATATGTGTGTGTGTGTGTGTAAAGTGATATTATTCTTTATAGAAAAGTGTAAGTGTGAATGCTAAAAAGTTGAAAAAAAAAAAAAAAAGGTGGGCTGTGATTTTTCTTCCTTAGCATCACACGTATCCACCCCATGTCCACTATCCTTATCTCCTTTTGTTGCCCCAAAAGTCTTCTCCCTTATCTTATTTTCTTGGCTGCACCAGATCAAAAATTCCAGCCCCTCTTTCTCTACTTTTTTCCTTGTTCTTGTTCCTTCTTCTTCCTTTACTCTTACATGGCAGCCCTCCCTTTCCCACTGCTTGCTCACTCCCAAGTGTAGGAGATCATAGCAATATAATTCTCGAAGTACCGAGGTTGAACCACAAGGAGCAGGATTGATTCAAAGACAATATAATTAAACAACAATTTGGGTGAAGAAGAAAAATACTTTTGCTTGGTGATTGTTGACAAAAATAATAATAATAACTGATTTAAATCAACAATGTAAATATCAGGGTATCGGGGTGTTTCCCTATATTGATATGAGATTCTTTGTGATCTAAGAAAATATATATTTCATAATTGATTGTTTTTATACAATTAAAAACTTATGATTCGGTTGAACTAAGACAATTCAAGAACGAATGATAACCTCGATTAATAATGCGGTTAGAAAAGTTTTCAGAAAAACTCATTCACTTTAAAACCTTATTTCTATTTGAAACTATTAGAAATTCATCTAAACAATAAGAAAAACATGATTGAACTTATTGAAAGCATGAAAGAACTAATACATCAAAAGAAATCTAATTGAACAATCAAATATGTCGTTGATAAAATTCTAGAAAGAATAACATTGAATATTCATACCGTATAGAAGAAACATGACCCCTAGCCCTAGCAAAGAGTTTAGGCTGCCATTAGAGAAAGGAAAATACAATATTTTCTCTAGCCAAAATTCGTTCTACCAGCCTGCCCTCAAAACCCTAATGTCTAAGTGTCCAAAGAAAAATATAATTTTTCCTATTTTAATTTCCATCCAGGTTTATAGCAGTAACTTGTGAGTTAATTTCGGCCTTCAAAAATTGAAAATTTCGAAAAACTCAAAACTTGAAAGTTGTAGATATTTAAGTCATGGTTCCAACCCATCCAGCCTTATGTCAATTGGATTTTTTGAGGAGAAAGATACGCCCAAATTACTGATCAGTGCTCAAATCAGATTTTTCCTTTTTAGCTTCTGCCTCTTTGATTTCTTTCCTTATTTGAAACTTCCAATCATGGTAGACGATCCAAGCACTCCAACTGCAACACCTTAGACATTTAAGCATGGTCCTTAGCTCCACTTTAACTCTAGTTTGACTTCCATTCTCTCACAAATTCCTATAAACTCATCTTTCTCACATGATTTCCTGAAAGTAAAAAATTACACACAATGAATGGCATCTTATTCAAGAAATTATGTAAAGATAAATAATAGGGACTAATGCAAATCATGGCTTAATTATACAAATTAAGCATAGTAATAAGGAGATAACGCCCACATAAATATATAGCAAGTATACATTTTAAGGCGTTATCACTCACCAAAACAATATATCCCACTGTAAAGAAGAAATTAAAAGGTTAACACTAAAATTTCAGTTTCAAATTTTGAGAGTAAGTAATCAAAATTTCATTTGTTTATTTTTACTTCTTTATCCTCTATTCTGATTTTAGAGGCTGAACTATGATTTTGTTTTAGTGATTTGAAAGTTGGATGATATTGTGATCAATTGAATGCTTATTAACATATTTTAATATGTATAGTATGGGTATAAAAATACCTAAATGAAATTAAGGTCTATTGCTATTTGTTGATGATTTTGTAAGAATATGTACTGAAGCTGTCTATATGACAGATTTGATGTTACAACAAGAAAAATATGTATTAAATCATATTTTGTGAGTTAGGATGCTAGGAATAGTTTTTTATGAATTCTAAGACACACATGGTTGTTATGGAAGTGGTCTCACAGCATTTGAATGAACATAAAAATAATGGTGTAATTTGTAATTTGCAAGAAATTCTGTCAGGACAGATTTGAGTATACTGTCTTGCGTGATTTTTAGTAAATCATGGTTTTATTCTTTGACTCCGAAATTTTTATGGTAGATACTAGACATCCAGGGGAGTAGTTCTCTAAAATTAAATGACATTTGGATGTGTGTGGACAGCCCATTCGTATTTTACAAATGGGGCTTTTGCTGCTGAAATGAGCAGTAAACAGGGTAGGATAATTCTGACTTTGTGGATTTAATTTTGAAGTTAGGGTGAATTTTTTGAGCTATAATTTAATATACTTATCTTTTGGTATGTTTAGATCATAGATTTATTTTGTATAACTTGGTTCAAAGTTTAGTACTCTAACAGAGGTGCTCTAAACCATTCGACGATTATATTTATGAAGCTGTTTTGTTCCACATGCTGTATGTTGCCATATGAATGTATATGGTTATATGACCATATTTAAAGAATTTTATGTTTATGCATGCATTATTGCCGTAAGCTTAAAGCACCTTTTGAAATGAAGTTGGCTCATCTGGATTTATGATATAAATATGAAAATAAAGATTTTTCTTTAGTTTGGTACATCATTTGTTTATGTATGCATAATATGTTTGTGGAAACCTCATTGAGGTGGGATTAGGATTTCCTTGATTCTAAGAGATAGGCTTTGAGATAAATGTGTAAGTTTATGATAAGGAGTAATGGATAGTAATAAGCTTTGATTTTGGTTTAGGTGTTACCGGTCACTAGGTTTAAGCTCCTTCGACTTTAGGCTTTCGGTTCCTCTGCTTTCAGGTAAGGAATATATTATATGAGCATTTGGTAAGTCATGAGGTTATTTTAAAGTATATTATGCATTAAAAGGTTTTTGATTAGAGATATGACATAATTATTATTCAGACAAAAATATGTTCGTGAGCTTTCGAAACCATATGTATATGATTTAAGCATATTAATGCTATTACTAATTTCACGAACATTATGTTTAAAGAAAACAATGGAAATGCTATTATTGTGAAATGTAATGCAAACTATGAATTTCAATATGAGGTATAAGTATGAAACGTTTTTGGGTTATGTCCTCTAGTGATCTGAACTCTGTCAGTAGGGGTTAATTACTGACTTTCCATGGAAAATGTTATATGATTGGCCATTAAGTGAGACTGGTTCTGTTGTACCCGTCCTTGTTGGTTACGGCCAACTTGTGGAGGAAGCCAACCTACCCCCATGATTGGAAGATATGTATTATGATGTGATCCCGAGAATACTTTGCATTGTGGGGAATACTAGATACCTAGCACCGTAGTGCTAGAAGCCTCCCAAATAAGTACGGACTTATCAAATATGGACTAATCAATAAGTTATCGATGAACAACTATATTATGTTATTAATCATGAGAGAATTATTTTGTTTAAATGCATTATGAAAAGTTAAAAGCTCTCATGGAAATAAGAAGTTTCTGATGAAAAGAAAAGTTGTTCGGTAAAGATAAAAGTTTCTGAAGTTCTGTTATGCGTTAAAGACAAAGTTACCGATTATCTGATTTAAGTTAAAACGATTATTTTGTAATGAAAATATATATGGTGACTTTATAAGAAATGAAAGAAATTTAATCCAAAAGGTTTTGATAATATTATTTTGATAAGAAAAATGAAAACAATTATTTTCCTACGAAAAGCGTATAAGTTATTATTATAAATAGTATAAAATGTTATGCATGACAAAATGTTCTCCTATCTGAATATTTATAAAATGAAATGAACTGATTTACATGCATCCTTACTAAATTCTCATGTATCTTATCTTTACTGAGTTGTGTAGCTCACCCCTTCCACTCTTTCAGTTAGCAAGTTTTATTTTAGAGTAGAGGGAGCCTTAGTCGAGTTTTGGAAGGAGCTGATTTTAGTTTTATATGTATAGATTCTAAATTAGTATTTGATGTTTAGTTTTGTGGTATTGTGTATTTTAGAATCTAATGAAAGTTGTACATTAAGATATTAAGAGATGTATTATGTGAAAGTATGGAATTTGAGAAACTGGTGAATTACATTATTCTTTAAGTATATTGTAGATGCTCTGAATGTCAAGGGAAAAGTTATATAAAGAAGAAAAGAAATAAGAATGAAAAGAAAGAGGAAAGTTTTTATAAAAGCTTTTGTTATAAATTAAGTTGGTTCTTATTAATATCAGGTTTAAGCTTGATATTAGCATGCCGGTTATGGTCACAAATCCGAGTATCGGGTTAGGGGCGTGACAACCTCTCTCTCTCTCTCTCTACATATATATATATATATATATATACACTCCACTAGTCTCGAACATGAATCTCCCCACAGCCCCTAGGTACTAAGCCTAAAGAAGTGCCTTTAGACCAGCATGGTCATTGGGGTATTGAAGTAGATGTGTGTTAATTTTTATTATTTAGATACAATAGAATTTAAACTTATGACATCCAATATATTGACATAAGTGTTGATAGAAATATCTTGCGTAAGCTATCAATTCCATGATAGCTAACAATCAAGTTGATTATACTCTCAGTACTGATGATTTCTTAATAAAAGCTCATTATTTTTCTTAGCAACTGGAAGATATGATATAATTTCAGAATAATTCTAGAACTTACATTCTCGATATTGCCGCCACAGGAGCATATTCAAAGCATGAAAGTAGTAAATATTTTCTCTAACATGTCTTTTTCAATGATTTTTTCACCACATAATTTCAACTGTGAGCTTATTTTAAACAATGATGAATTATATTCACTCACAATTTTGAGATCTTGTAGTCTTAGGTGTAACCAGTCATAACTCATAACAACCATTTGAAATCTTTCCCTTAAATTTTTCCACAGCACAAGTTGGTCTTTTTCTGTGAGGTACTCTCTTTTTTAATTTATCATGGACATGATGGTGAATAAAGATCATTGTCTTTGCTCTACCCTACTGGGATGTTTCATTGCCATCTTTAATAGTATCTCCAAGGGCTATTGCATCCAAGTGGATCTGAACATCCAAGATCCATGATAGGTAATTTGCTTGATAGGTTAAGGGTAGCAAACTCAAGTTTTGTCAGGTTCAGCATAATATATATATATATATATATATATATATATATATATATAGGGTTTTACTAACATGCCCTTAGGGCATATGTTAGTAAACAATTTTAGAAAAAAATTTATGTGATAGTGAAAAAATAATTAATTTTTTTAACAATTTTTTTATTTTTCATAAAAGATTTTTTAAAATTGATGATTAATATGTGCACTGAGGTCATATAATAATCACCCATACATATATATATATATATATATATATTGATCGGCTAACATGAGGGATGGGTGAAATAATTTATGTGATTGGAAGCTATTGCGGTGATGGAAGGCCAAAGAAGATTGCTGCTGAAGGCTGCAATTTATAAATGACCGAAATTGGACACATGGTCCAAGCTTCAATTTCCAACATAGTTCATAATATCAGCGAATATCTGCAGAAAATGATTTTTTTTTTTTTTTACTGTAAAGTTAGAGAAGAAAAAATATTGAAACCTTAGAGCAACCACATCAGATGTGGCAAAAAAAATGTCATTTTGCCACACTAAAGGCCTATTTTATTATTTTACCACATCATTTTACAACATCCCATTTATCAGATGTTTTATCATTCAATTCTATACATTAAAATAATATGTACTACACATTAAAATAATATATTATCTCCTCCCCCATTATCATCAACAACAGCAACAACAATCCACACCGCAAATCAACTGCCAAAGCCCACAACCACTGGCCACCCCCACAAATCAACCACCGACCATCAATATCAGCCACTGCTACCAAAAAAAAAAAAAAAACACCACAACATCAACCACCACAACCAATATCGACGACGGCACTGGTGAGACCCCTCCACACTCCATAGCCACAAATCTCACACCCATAACCCAATCTCACTCCCACAACCCACAACCCGATCTGAGACCATCCCAAATCTCATACCCATCCTAAATCTCACACCTATAACCCGATCAACCTACCACCATCAACCAAAATCAGCCAACCACCAACAATCAAAACAACCAACCACCAAAAAAGAGAGAGAGATCAGCGAGATCAGAGAGGTGGTGACGATGGCGATGACAATGGCGATGACGATGGCGATGATTGGAGTGGCCTCGCCCATGCTGTTTACGCCTCCAGTGATAATGGCCACCTTGCCTTGGAGCTTATTGTTTGAAGATGTGGAGTGTGTCATTTTGTTCTTTCTCTGTTGAGGGAGGAGCTAGATCTGATGTGAGAAGAGAGAGAAAAAATCAAGACCAGAAGTTAGAGGAGAGAGAAAGCCAAATAGAAAACAATATTTTGGTTTACCATTTGTGTCCATACTGTTGCAAATTTGCAACGGTACGGAAACAAATGGTATAATTTTGGCACATATACAACATTTGATGGGAGGTGTTTTTTGTGTTTAGTGTGCCAAATGTGCCAAATATTTGGCATTTGGCACATCTGCTGTGGGTGCTCTTATTCACATGTGACAGGCATAGTATATTCCAGCCATATTGTACTTTTTCTTTTTCTTTTTCAAGGTGGATCCTTCAACTATTATAGTTCTCTCATGGAGTTAGCTCCTTTTATAGCCAGTCTCAAGGTAATGATTGCACGCAGTTGTCTAGACTAGATTAATGTTGGGTGCAAGGATTTAATTTTTTGGCTAAAGAAGAGAATTTAGTATTTTGGTCCGTGTAGAGATATGAGACTCGGGAAACAATAGGGTATTGCTCTTGAGTTAATTTAGTTTCATTGTATTTATCATCTCATTGTTTTGATTTTGTTATATAGAAGAGTATTTCCTGGATACTTTTGGAGAATAATAAATAGTGCTCCCTCTTCTTAAATTGTAAGATTCACTCATTAAATTTGTAAAGTTGTGATTTATAATAATGTTTTATGTTGGCTTTATTCCATGACAAAAAGTGTTATAATTGCTTTAATTTTGTTCCTTGTATTTTGTGGGATTTTATTGTATTGGGTTTAGTATTAAGTTGGTGAAGACTCAAGCTTAAATGAAGATCAGTGCATTTTGTGACTAGCTTGCGAGAAAGGTTCCCGCGAAGAAGGCATGTGAGGGGCACATGACTGGAAGCTGAAGAGTCGTGCTAGGCTGTCATTTTCGTGAATGTCTCACAGGTAAGGCCTTCCCGCAAGGTAGTTGCGAAACATTCTACCTAGAGGATTTTTAAGAGTGACATTTTTACCCTTCACCCACACTATATATACCATCATTACCCACAAATGTAGATGAGGCAATTCAGAGAGAAAAACCCTAGATAGGTTTTCTACAACTCACACACCCATCTTTTGAGAGAGAGCTACTCATCCTTAGTGAGAAATCATTGTAGTCTCTTCTCCATCCCTCTCCCATTATCATACCTTTGAGAGGAGATTTGTACTCAAACACAACCCACACCTATTCAGAGTGTAGAGAGTGTTTTGGAGCTGCTGGGAAGCATTGGAAGAAGCTAAGGATGGCAGATGCAACATGGAGCTTGTTATGAGATCCGGAGAACTAGACAAGACATGGTTTCGAGAAGCCTTATTGGAGTAGGAGCTTGGAGGGCTTAGGTATATCGAGTAGATTAGGCTTGGAGGGTCTCTTGCTAACCTATGTATCCCAACTGATTGTCTAGTGGATCGATTTCCGCTTGGAGGGCAACAGAGAGGTTTTTTGTCGAGTTCTTCGGTTTCCTCTTCGATAACACATCAGCGTGTTATCTTGTGTTTGCATCTTTATTCCCTACTGTTTTACATTCCATTTTACTGTTGTGTTGCTTAGATTATGGATTAGAGTAGCTTGTTTATTTATCCGCTCGCATTTACACTATTTTGCACTTAGTATTAAGTTAGTATAAAATTTATCGAGCCGTAACTTTTATTTAGGAGTTTAAACAGCTCGTGTTTTCAACACATTTTCGAGTTTTCAAAATTCATAATAAGGTCCACCATGAAAATGAGAACTATTTTACTATACTTTCAAGAGTATTTAAGATTTTTCCTATGTATATAGCCTTGGTTTTTCTTTGAACTAGCCGAAGACCCACGCGATGCGTGGGAATATATAAATATTTTGTAATGGGGTGTAATATATAAAAATTAACAATTACTTCAAATATTATTTATTTTTTAAAAAATTTCTACAAGTATTTTTCATCTTTTTATATCTACATAGTACAAATATATCATACTATTATATTTTGTATGTTTGATTAATATTTTTTTAAGATGAACTATATTTTTCTAACTTCTGTTGTAGTGTGTTATATTTGATATACAACTAAACTTTATAAGTTTCAAATTTATTATTCAAATTTCTCATCTCTTACGGAATAATGAGATTATCATAATAATAAAAAATTCATCACAAAATTACAATGTTATCTTAACAAAAATTAAAATGAAACAAAAGGAATAAGACATACTTTATATAATTTATTACTCAAAATTGGTAAGTATATTCAAATTCATAGCCATGTAGAATGTGTTTTGACATAAACTCAAATTCCTATTTCTAAAAATATAAGTATTAACCCAAATCAAAATTCAACCAAAGCTTTAAAAGGGAGAGAGAAGACTCTGTAATGGGAAATTAAAAAAAAAATACCAAAACACATATTTAAATATAAAAAATTATCAACCTTAATCAGAATTATAAGAAAGAACAAAAATCCACAAGAGAGGGAGAGAGAGAGTATTTACAATTTTTTTGTGAGGAAAATATGGATTGAATGAAAGAAATGATATCAAATTTATACAAAATAAAATGGAGAGAAGAAGAGTCAAAATATAGTACAGAGAAAACGATAAAGGAAGTATGACAGTAAAGTAGAGAGTAGTGGGAAGATAAAGACAGTCAAGTAGAGAATAGTGGGGAGATAAAGAGGTAAAAATTTAATAGACCCTCACTTATACTAATTTCCATCAAAGACCAAATTGTCAAACACATGCCATTGATTCTACTCATGTCCACTACACACATTCATCAACTTGTCTATATACAAATCATGCACTTGCCATTACATTCATTTTATCAATGTTTTAAATTTCCACAAAGAATCAAAATAGTGCATATATGAATTGTAAGTGTGTGAGTCACTTATATTATCATGATGTTGTGGTCAAAGTTAGTGGCAAACTTATTGAACTCGACCAATTGTTTTTGCCTCAGAGAAGATGGCTATTAGCATTCCAAGTCATGAAGTTTAAATGGCTATGGGAAATTATCATAATGCATCAGCTGCTATGCCCCAAAAATAGCAGTTGCTCCTACTTTCATTGCATCACATCAGCTATATTGTATTATGTTTAATAAGGAAAGAAATAGAAAAATATGAAATTTAAAACTCAAGTATAGGAGTATTGTTATGTTTTGTCTAAAACTCATGTACACAATATTCTAGACCTTCAATAGCAGACAATTCCAAAAAGAAAATCAAGTAGTTGAAAGAAAGTAGCATAATCCAAAATCTAAAACTAAAAACCCAACTGTTGTTCATGTACACAATATTATAGATGGATATTCAAGAATTAAAAACCAATTAGTTTCTCCATTCGCATAACAATTAGACACTAATGGAATTTTAAAAGAATTCAGTTTTTTGAATTTCCTCACTCCTAAAATCCCAAACAATTTCTCAACATCTAAACAATCCCCAAAGTTATTCGTCAACCAATTAGGCCAACTAAGGTCCAAAACACAAAAATTCCAGCCACAACACAACAATCTACTTAAGCTTTTTTTTTTTTTTTTTTTTTTTTTTTTTTTTTTTTTTTTTTTTTTTTTTAAGAAACAAACACACACACACATACAAGGGAAAGGGAAAAGGGTTCTAACACAAAGGCACACCACAACTCTACTCAAAAGCCATGGTAACTTTTAAGGGAGGGTGGGGCAAGTTATACTACACACAACACACTCTCTTAAGCAATGTGGAACAATTAGAGTTTCATTTAAAGAAGTTAAGATAAAAAGATTTGAAGAATTAGAGTTTCATTTAAAAAAGTTAAGATAAAAAGATTTAAATTGTTACACCCCAAGTTCTATACAACAAAAAAAATTTAAGCTTCAAACTGTACTTTGTTTTCTCTTCCATTGGCCCACAATTTTTGGGACACCAAACAGTCCAATTAAATAATAAACAACAAATTATTAATATAAGGAAAGAGAAATCTTATATAGCTAATGTGTGTTGAACCATAAAAAGCAAATTATCAAGCACCACCCAAGAAAAACAACAAATTTATTCCCCTTTCCTTCAAAAGGTTCTAAGAAAAATAATAATTACCAATTGATTGGTATGAACTTCAATAGAATAAAAAGCTTCCAATGATTGCAAGGCTTAATTGTTGATATCTGTCAAGAAATTGACAAACAAAACAAAGATTAAAATGAAATTTAGGTCAACATATAAAACGATAGGAAAAGGAGAACAATAATGATTTATCTTTGATAAAAATGAACACGCTTACTATAAAATAAATACCAAAACGAAAAACATCACATTGAAGTTAATTATCAGATAGAAAAACATTATGGCAAACATATTGAAAGTAACATTCCTGCAATCTAGAGAAGGGCAACCATAAAGCAATTTATAACAAACAGGATCAAATGCTCAATTCAAATCAATTTTTAAAAAGAAAAAAACATATTTGAATAGTTTTGAGACCATGAAAACTCAAACTCATTCATCATGAAATCCCAAAATTGAATTACATTTTTTTTTCTAGTAATGAGATGGAAATAAATAAATAAATAATAAGAATAATACAGCAATAACAAAAAGAACCATTAGTAGAAAAAAAAAAGTGGTTGAAACAATAAATAAAAAAATCAATCAAAAGAGAAAAAAAATTGGAGAAAGAAAGAGAGTATTGACCTTTTTGTCGTGGATAACTTGGAAAAAATAGGGGAGAGAGGTGTAAATGAAGTAATTAAGAAGAAATTTATATGAAAATTAAGATGGAAGAGAAAGGGTGGAAGTAGATGAAAGGTTGAATGAAGTGAAACTATTGAATTTAAGAAGATATAATGGAAAAAAAATTTTAAATCTAAAGAAAATCAAATGAAAATTAAAAAAAATAAAATTATTGGAGGGGATGAAATATTGAACTAAAAAGACAATAATTGAAGAAGATGAAAAGTTGAACAAAGTAAGAATTGCAAATAAAAACAAAAAAGAAAAAAAGAAAAAGAAAAGAAAAGATGCTAAAGATTTAGTGCATAAAGAACTTTATAAAATTTATTACAAAACCCCATTATTATATATAGTATAGATATGTATGGACATTATTTTTTGTTTTTTTATTCTTCATTGATAATATTATTTAGTTATAAACATCTAAATTAAAGTAGACAAATATGTAAAGGTAAAATTATATATAATGTTAAACCACCAAAGATGAAGGTATAAAGTCAATAATCTATTTAAATTTTTTTGTTAAACACGTCAGTAATATAAAAAATAGAAAGGTTTTAAATATTTAAAAAGCATTTTTAGTAGATTGTAATATTAAAAAAAAAAAAATCTCAATATTTTATGTAACTTTTCTCATAAGATCAATATTGTTGACATCCTTTATATTCAAAAAAAACATTGAAATACATAAACAAAGAGATTAATTGTGCAGAATTGCAAGAGTATATACGTGATATTAGTATTCCATTTACAATATATACATGATATATACATAATTTATGGTCAGTTGGTATGAACCATAATAATTACATCCTCTTCAATGATAGCAGTAGCAATTTCAGGTTGCATTAGTAACTTAAAATCATCTTTAACAGCGAGGCCATCTCTCCCCGATAGCCTTTAATTTCATGCGCACTTCAAGCATCGTCAGTTGCTATGAACCGTAACAATTACATCCTCTTCAATGATAGTAGCGGCAAATCTAGGTTGCATTAGTACCTCAAAATCTTCTTTAACAGTGAGGCCATCTCTCTAAACATAGCTACATTGGCCTTCTATAGGTCCAAGGCTAAACATAGCTACAAGAAATCCTAGGGAACTGAAGTATTTCACCATCATATCCTTTCTACAACAAAGATTTATCAATGACATCATACAGACCAAACGTTGATTCCAAAAAGTTATGAAAATTAGTTAAGAATTATAAACCTAAAGTAGAGATGCAAGTAAAATAAAAAAATCAACAGAGAGAGAGAGAGAAATAACCTTTTTTTATGAGAAAAAACTATGCAGAGAATGGAAGAGAATGACAAATTTATAGTGAAATGATATGAATAAGAAGAGACAAAATAAGAAAAGATGAAAGGAAAGATGAAGAGTGATATTAAAGTAGATGGTAGTGGGGAGATGAAAAGGTAAGGGGGAGATGAAAAGGTAGGGGAGGGAGAAAGGTTGGAGTAAGTGAAAATATTAAAAAAAAAAAAGTAAATGTTAAAAAAATTAGAGAAAAATTGGAAAGAAATAGGATAATGACGTGGTAGAAGTAAATAAATAAGTAGTGGGCTGGATTTATTATAGGGTGATAGTGAAAATAAATAAATAAATAAGTAGTGGGTTGCATTTATAGGAATGAAATTTATAGGGCTGAAAATTGTAAAAACCATTTTAAAATTGTGGGAAAAATTATATTACAAAAAAAAAAAAGAATGACGTGGCAGCTGATGTGGCGCAACGTAAGAGCAGCAACATTAAACTCTATGCTTCAGCTTTTAGTAATATATAGATGACACCTAGCATGAGAGGTGTCCATATGCATGTTCCTTCAATTTTGTTAAGATGCCTTTTTTTTTTTTTTTTTTTTTTTTTTTGATAATCCATTTTGATGCCACTTAGTTCTACACTTAGCTAGATTGTTGACATCTAGTTTTTCAGGGAGTCACTTGTCAATTACAAATTATATTTTACTAAATAATTAATTAGTAGTTTAAAGAAAATATGGCACACATTCGCTTCATAACCACGAGTACCATCTGGGCAGCAGTGAATCCTAACGAATAAACTCGAAGGATTGAGTTAACTCCATGGGATCCCCAGATGCTTTTTGTCAACATGGACTAGGTTGGGTGGCTTGGCAAATAAATAAGATGATTGCTTCTTAAATAGCAAAAAAAGCAAAGAAGTACCTGAAGGATTGGGTGAAAGTCCCAAAGATATTTGAACGCATTGGGTTAACAAGTAAAAATGGTTTAATCACAGGAAGCTCACCACGATTTAATGTGTATGGTAATGATTTTGGTTGGGGAAGACCTATTGCAGTGTGGACTGGTGTTGGCAATTGAAAGCTCGGATTTGTGTAAAAATACAAGAGCTTGTTTAGACCCCCCAAATTAAAATTACAGCTAGATAGCTTTTACTTTAACTTATACCACGTGCAGAACAAGAGTAATTATGCGCAATCAACCGTTAACACTACCCTAAACCATATTCATCCATTATCAACAATAAAAGAAAAGTTTAAAGAGTAGGGAAGAGAGATGCAAACATAAGATAACACTAAGACGTGTTATCGAAGAGGAAACCAAAGAACTCAGCAAAAAACCTCTCTGTAATCCTCTAAGTTGAAATTGATCCACTAGAGAATAAAGTTGGAGTACATGAATAACAAAAGACCCTCCAAACCTAGTCTATCCAACGTACTTGAGCCCTCCAAGCTCCTACTACCAACTAGCTTCTCGAAACCTTGTTTTCTCTAACTTTCTAGATCCCGCAATTCAGCCCGATTGCATCTGCCAATGAATGACTCCTTCCAATGCTTCCCAACAACACCAAAATCTCACTTTACACTCAAAATGGGTCTGGTAAGTGTTTTGGTTATCAACCTCTCTAGGATATAAAGATGGAGAGGTAGGAGTTGAGAAAAACCACAAAGAAATATGTAGATGATTGTGGGTATAACAATCTCTAACTCTTAAGTATATTTTCTAGGGTTTTCTCTCTGAAAAGCACTCCTTACAATTTGTGGGTAATGAGAGTATATATAGTATGGGTAAAAACTTGGTAAAGCAAAACATAACTTTTTACCAAACAGTGAGTTTCACAAGTACTTCACGAGATGGTCTTTCCCACGAGACACTCGCGAAAACCTCCAGCCTGGCATGACTCTTCATCTTCCAGTCATGTGCTCTACACGTGGCTCTTTCGCGGGTAAGCTTCTCACGAGGCACTCGCGAAATCTACTTGTTCATCCTTTTAAGCTTGAGTCTTCACACTCTCTCACACTCATCCTTTACAATTAGAAACCCACATACATACAGGGAAATATGATTGAAGAAATTACAATCAAATTTAGCACGGAATTAAAACCAATATAAAATAGTTGTAAAAAATAACTTTATAGCAACATATCTGATGGAAAGTTAACTGTCTTTTCTGGTGTAGAAGAAGGAAGAATAGATTTTGAAGTTTGCCTTTTGCCAGAGACGTTGAACGCAATGGTGGATGATGCAGAGTTCATGGAGGCTTTAGCCTCATAATTTAACTTTCATGTGATCCTTCTGTGATATTGGTACGTTGGACATGCAATGTGAAATTATGAGTTTAATGGAAATTTAATCAATGTTGGTTTGGTTTATGTAAGAGTTGTTTGCTAGAATGCTATAAATAAGTCAATGGGGTGATTAATAAGTGTTATGACTCAACTCAAGACTCAAGAGATGTTATGTGAAGTTCTCAATTATTTCTTTTTCCCTACTCTTACGGAGTAGTTGTTCTTGTTGGCGAGTGTTTGTACAACTTTTGAATCCATGAATTGATAGTGTTACATTTTATTTATTTGTCTTCGTTCGTGTTTGAGATCATTTTGGAGAGCATGACTTCCAAATAATAAAGTCAATTTTTCCGGGACTATTTACTAAAAAAATATCAACATGTAAATATATATATATATACACACTCACACGCGCATTTTGTGTGTGTGATAAGACTTTTTTTTTCTTTTAAATTTAGTACCATAGTTTTTCATTCATCTCAATTCCCACGAGACACTCGCGAAAACCTCCAGCCTGGCATGACTCTTCATCTTCCAGTCATGTGCTCTACACGTGGCTCTTTCGCGGGTAAGCTTCTCACGAGGCACTCGCGAAATCTACTTGTTCATCCTTTTAAGCTTGAGTCTTCACACTCTCTCACACTCATCCTTTACAATTAGAAACCCACATACATACAGGGAAATATGATTGAAGAAATTACAATCAAATTTGGCACGGAATTAAAACCAATATAAAATAGTTGTAAAAAATAACTTTATAGCAACATATCTGATGGAAAGTTAACTGTCTCTTCTGGTGTAGAAGAAGGAAGAATAGATTTTGAAGTTTGCCTTTTGCCAGAGACGTTGAACGCAATGGTGGATGATGCAGAGTTCATGGAGGCTTTAGCCTCATAATTTAACTTTCATGTGATCCTTCTGTGATATTGGTACGTTGGACATGCAATGTGAAATTATGAGTGTAATGGAAATTTAATCAATGTTGGTTTGGTTTATGTAAGAGTTGTTTGCTAGAATGCTATAAATAAGTCAATGGGGTGATTAATAAGTGTTATGACTCAACTCAAGACTCAAGAGATGTTATGTGAAGTTCTCAATTATTTCTTTTTCCCTACTCTTACGGAGTAGTTGTTCTTGTTGGCGAGTGTTTGTACAACTTTTGAATCCATGAATTGATAGTGTTACATTTTATTTATTTGTCTTCGTTCGTGTTTGAGATCATTTTGGAGAGCATGACTTCCAAATAATAAAGTCAATTTTTCCGGGACTATTTACTAAAAAAATATCAACATGTAAATATATATATATATACACACTCACACGCGCATTTTGTGTGTGTGATAAGACTTTTTTTTTCTTTTAAATTTAGTACCATAGTTTTTCATTCATCTCAATTTTTAGATTATGACACACACACATACACACAAAAAAAAAAAAAAAAAAACCTTAGAGCTGTCATTTAACAATGTTATCTCAATTTTTTTTTTTTTTTTTGCAAATCTTGTTGTTAGTGCAAAATGAGCAAGATGTTTGAAACTCTTGGCCCTCTTGGCCTAAAATGGTGTTTTAGCAAAATAATGGATCCAAAAAAAATAATATTCGAATTAAAAAAGCAAAAAAAAAAATGTACCTACCAAAAATCTTCTTTTTGGGAGAGCAGTAATTTGTTGCATGCAAGCGGAATTCTTTTCAAAATTGAATAGTATTAAAAGAAAAAAAAAGTAGATATATGTATATATATATATATATATATATATATAGAGGAGTAGTTCTAAATTGTTGAAACTGTTTTTATTTAAATTTCAATTGAAACATGGGCAATTTAAATGAGGATATGTGGTAGTGCTTGAATTTAAGGAATATGGATGAGAAGTTATAGTAATTGTTTTTATAGTAGGAGTATTTTTTTTTTTTTTTTTCAAATTCAAAATAAAGAAAAGGAGATTTGAGAAGGTAAAGCAAAAAAAAATAATGTAACATTAGGAAATTAGAAAACTAGAAATACAAAAATGTGAGATTAGGAAGTAAGGAAACCGGAAATTCAAAAGAAAACAGAAAAATTAAATAAAAGAAATTGGTATGTCTTGATAAAGTAGAAAATAAAAAATAAAAAAAGGTGTAACATGGTCTTGAAGGAAATATACAAAGTGAACTGAGAAGTTTTTTTTTTTTTTTTTAATTTTAATTTTTGGATAAGTTTGTTTTGAAGACATGGATTAGTAGAAGAGTGTTGATGCTCATTTTGGGAAGCCTAGTAGAAAGAAGAAGCCCAACAACACAAGCTAAAAAAGAGTTAGTAAGTGAAAGGGAAAACCATTAAACCAAAACGGCAAGAATAATGGATCACAGACCCATGAAAATAAACAAATGGGCCTTGAGGAAGCAAATGGGCTTAAAGGAGCCCAAAGAGAGAGAAGTAGCAAACCCATGGACAGTATATGACGAAGAAAAGTGAGAATGGGCCACAGCAAGTCCAAAGTAATGCAAGCAAAGAAAGTAAGAAGTTGATGGCATGCCCATGAGCCTCAAGGTTGAAGGATGAGGTAATTGGGCCAGGAGAGACCAAAGGAGTTAGTAAAAGTTCATGGGAACACAGTTAGAAAAAGATCAAGGAAGCCCAAGGAAGGTAAATGAGCTAAGGATGCCTAGGAGAAAATAAATGGGACAAAAGAGCCCACAAGTAATGTAATGCAAAGTCCAAATGACCATATTAAGTTATGGAGATAAGAATGAGCGGCAGCCCAAAGAGGCCCTGTAGGGTGGGGTCAAATAATATCACAACAGGAATGACAGAATGGAACCTGCAAGAAAAGATAGCAAAACCGCAGAAATGATTAAAAGGGTAGGCTGAAAGAAGGAAAAGCCCACTATCAAATAAAGCCCAGCCTCTAAGGGGAGTAAGCCATAAAAGAATGGAAAATCAGAAAATAGCTTACGCCAAAAAAAGTCAAGGATGAATGGCAAACTATGCAGACAAGCCTCCAGACCACGGCAAACGCATAAGCAGCAAGTAGATTTTGGACATGCATAGAAGTGAAGCATGCACAAGGCCCAAACATCACCAGTCTGTACTCAGCCAATATAGGATGCGATGAGGTTATGGGTTAAAGGTAAGAGAGCATGGTCTGGCGGTGGGGAGAAGGGAAAACTTATTCTGGGGTTCTTGCTCAGGCTCTTTTGGGGGAACTGTTCTGCTGGGATGACATACCTCCCAAAAGAAGAAAAGATGAGCTGGAACCACTAGGTGCATGCCATGAGGGATAAAGAGAGAATACCCACACCATAACATGTAGGAGGGCCACACCAGACAAACAAACAAAATAACCTTCTTTGTCTAGTAATGGGAAGTGGCACAGCCAGCACAAGTAAGTGGTGGTGGCTAAGCGACTGGCAAACCAGTAAGTGGTCGGTAAGGAAACCCAGACTAGACAAAGGTTGTTAAAGGCTAAAATAGTAAAATCTGATCACGACAGGCACTATATAAAGGACTCTTACCAGGAACGGAGGGGGGACACGATCATAAGCACAAACACAGTAATAGAAACCTCTAAGAGAGAATCACAACAAAAAATAAGCCAACACTGTGAAAAGAAAAAGGAAAAGAAAAGAAAGGAAGAATTAGAAACGGGGAGGATAGAATGGCAGGCATGCACCAATAGGTCGTCCTCTCTCCCTCTAACAGTCCTGCTCTCCACCCAAAGTAAAGGATTCTTTTGAGGCGCGAGCCATTTAGGTCTGTTTCCCTCAAAGTGATTAGTTTCAAACGGCAGGATTTTTCCTGAGAGATTTCTCACATTGAGAAAGATGGTTCCCTCCTTGGTCTTGCTCCCGTGGGCAGCAAAGTAGATTGATCTTTTTTTTTAGATGATTCATGTCTTACCTATTTATTTCTACTATTTTCTTTGCAAAATGTTTCTTATATTTTTTAATTGGGAATTACTTATTCACTTTGTCTAAAGGCAAAAATACTTTCTTTTCTTATTATTATCATGTTTGCCTGCCATAACTTATCCAAAGTAGTTCTGCCTGCCATGGGCATGTGAACGAAGTTCTTGGTAGACGAGGCACAGTTTGTGCACAAGTCGGACCAAAGTGAGTTGTAGTTGGACCAGTCTTAACTCCCTTACTTAGAACAACTGGGCCCAGTATAGCAGAAGGCAGCCTAGCCCAACATTACAAAAAAGCCCACCACAAAGAGTATCTTAAGCATTTTACATGAAGTTAGAGATATATTTTTACTTGATTGTCCTCAAGTTTTATCTATGTTAAACCTAAGGACAAAGGGTATTTTTGAACCACATAAAAATCCAGTCCAAAAAGAGGAATCATGTTTTATATATATATATATATATATATATATATAATCGTTAGCTTCTTTTTGGGGTGGCTATCCCACCCTTAGCGGCTCTACTACTAAGTATACCAAAATTAGATTCATTTATACCAAAATTTTAAGAAATTACACTCCACTCCTATGTGAGTGTGAATTATTTTGATCATTTGAGGGGTGAGAAGGGAGACTAATTCCACTTTACTTTGAGAAGTTTACCCTTCATATTTCTTGATAGCATATGTATATGAGTTTTTAAGATGCATGTATATTGATAGCCAATTAGTGAAGAAAGAATAATGAAATAATATTCATGTACATTGCCATCTTCTTACTTCAATTCCATTTAAAATCTTTTACTTGTACATCATCTCCTAGTAGAATCAGAGAATTCACAGTAAGAAAGCTAGAAAATATAGTTTTTAGCAACTTAAAAAGCAAATTTATCAATTTTAACAACTCCCTTTACAATATACTCAACATCAAAGGTTCTATTTTTACATCACAGCTAAAAACTATTCATTTATTAATTCATTTCTCTCTCTCTCTCTCTCTCTCTCTCTCTCAACCCACCCCAAAGCACCAAAAAGTAGAGTTCCATGGCCAAAGAAAAGATGTTCAAAATTGGAATCATCTCCATCTCCTACCTTTAAATATTTTGTGTCTCTCATTTTTCAACCTCTTACCTTCAATTTAGAGAATAGTTTCACTCTCATTTCTCATTTTATTGATTCCATAGCTCTGTATCCTTTTTTTTTTTTTCCATCTACCTACCTTCTTTTTCAATCAAACTCAATCTCTTCCTTTTACCTTTTTCAGTCTTCACTTTCTTCAACTCGTCCCGATCTCAACCCACTCTGACCGAATCTCAACCCACCCACCCCGATCTCAACCCACCCTAGCCACAAAAATGACCACCACCCACCACAACTTTTCTCCGTTTCTCTCTCACGTACCACCATACAAAGCCACTACCACCACCAGCCACCACTTGAGAGAGATAATGAGAGAATAGACTTGAGAGTGAGTGAAAGACATGGATAGACTTGAAAGAGAGAGAGAGTAGAAACTAATTTAATAATGAGAGAATGAAAGTGAAAATAGTTTAATATTGATTACAACTTGCTACATCATCTGCAATGAGGTTACTAAATTGAGCAACCATTAACCTCAAAAACAAAAAATGCTCTACAGAAAAGAAGGGAAACTCAAAATAATTTGAGTATGAGCTATAGTGAGCCGCTAGAGATAGCAACTCACTGTAGCTTAAAACTTAAAACAAAAAAAAATTTATTAATGTGTGGTGTTAAAAAAAAAAAAAGTATTTTAATGTGTTAATGGTTGTGATTGTTATTTATTATGTTGGATATATTATTTTATTATGTTATTTATATTATTTTAATGTGTTGAATGTTAGAATAAAACCTTTGATATTGAGTGTATTATAAAGTGGGGTGTTAAAATAGATAAACTAGTATTTTGAGTTGCTAAAAGCTATATTTTTTAACAACTTGTTGTGAATGCTTTGAGCTACTACTATTAGCAGTTCATTGTAGCAAGTTGGTAAATTTTTTAAAGTTTAGCAACTTTGATGTAAGGTATTTTTGTGTGCTTGAAGTGACAAAATAGCTAAAAAGCTATTTTAAGAGCTATGCTGTGAATGCTCTTAATGGTTGTAATTTGTAAAATGAAGAAGTCTACAGCTGCATATATTTTTAATTTTTATTATTACTAGTTTTATAACACATGCTAGCTAGTAGAAAGATTACAATTAAGGTTAGAAATAAAATTTATTTATAATTATTGAATTATTGAATTGCTTAGAAATTATACCATTAAATGTTTCAAAATATTCATATCTATTATCAAATCTATGGGCCAGCAGAAGATTATGAAGTAGGAAATGGGATTTTCTTACCAAAAAAAAAAAAAGGTAAGAAACAAGAAACCTCTAGAACTGATGACGAAAATACCAAAAAGGGGTCCACTTCTTTTTAGCAGCAACACAATAATTTCAACATGACCAAATATAACTTTACCAAAAAAAGAAACATGACTACATATAACAAATTAAAACAATCCAGCAAGACTTTCTCAAAAAAAAAAAAAAAACCCAACAAGAAAGAAAGTAATAATCTACATGCAAGATGAACCCATCTGGAGAAGTTACATTTAAATGAAATAAATATACTTTCATCACAAAAAAAAAAAAAAAAAAAAAAAAAATCTCCATCTTTGTTAAAACAAACCACCAAGACTTTCTAAAAAAAAAAAACCAGCAAGAAAGAAAGTAATAATCCACATGCAAGATGAACCCATGTGCGGAAACTACATCTAAATGAGATAAATATACTGATATCAAATAAAAAAAATGAATGAGCTAAACCAAAACAAAATTTTCATCTTTCTTTCTCTCCAACCTTCTTCTTTTTCTTGTTTCTTCTCTTTCTCTTTCTTGTGATGGAAGCAGTTGACTCATGGGTCATGGTTGCCTCCCTTTTTTTTTTTCTTTGTTCTTATCTCTCACTATTTCTCTCCCTTACCGTATTGCTTCACTTTGTGTCTATCAGTAAAGTAGTTGGCTCTCAAATACCTCAAACAAAGAGATAAGATAAGAAAGATAGAGCCAAAATGACGAAACAATCCATGCTTTTTCACTTTTCTCATTTAAAGTTTTTAAGAATAGAAACATAAATATACTTGTACACAACAAACAAAAGTTAAAGAAAATCTCCAATTTTACGTTTTAATCTTTAAAATATCTTTTTGTCAAATACAAACTGCCCAACTATCGTTTTTTAGATAGAGAAAAGATTTAAAGTGGTTCAATCATGGGCGTACTGTGTAGAAAGGTCAGCGGATATAGTTTTTCATGGAAAGAGCTTCAACTTGAAATAGTCGAACTGTTGAGTGTTAAACTCAAACAAGTTCCTAGATATGATAGTGCTTCAATAATCGTACAATGCAAGGTGTTATTGAGCATGAGCTGAGTCATAACACTCGACACTTACAAATCACTACGAACATTCAAGCAATTAACTCTCTCTCTCTCAAAGACAGCACTACCATTAAGGGCATGTTTGGTCAGCAAGCTTAAACTCACATTTTCACATTTTAAACAGCATTAAACATATTTTCACACACTTTTTCACCCACACATATTTCAAAAAACTACAAACAACATTACTCAAACTACTCAACCAAACACCCTTTCTACCAAACAACCCCTAAGTGTTTTACCGTCACCTTCTTTTTTCATTTATTTAAGAAAGTGGAAGATCACACTACAATTTCAAATTGCATTTCCAACATTTCTAGCTTGGTCAAAGAAGGATCACAAAAAACTTTTAATTATGAGGCAAAAGTCTCCATGAACTCTGAATCATCTATCATAGCTTGCAATGTCTCAGGCGAAAGACAAGCTTCAAAATCCATACTTCCTTCTTCTATTCCAGGAAACACTGATAACTTTCCATCAAACTTGTTGCCAGCACCACTTCGCACAGCAATAGGTCTTCCCCAACCAAAGTCATTACCATAAACATTGAATCGCGGCGAGCTTCCTGTGATCAATGCATTACGTGTTACTCCTCCAAGTATTGATATCTTTGGTGCTTTTACCCAATCCTCTATACACATCCTCCCTTCTTCGACTGTTTGAGAAGCAATCACCTTGTTTATCTGTGAAGCCACCCAGCCTAATCCGTGCTCAAGAAGATTTTCAACTGTAGTTGTTACGGTCCCCAATAAAACCGCGTTTCCCAAGTATTCTTCTGGCAATGGTGGTTGTATTCTTTGCCTCATTCCCACAACTACGTGGTAATGAGCCTCTTGATTAGCGCTGCAATGCCGGTTGCGAACCACAGATCGCCAAAGATGACCCAATACTGCTTGAAGGGACGAGATTTTGTTGGTGCCCATTTCGGCATTGGCTTTTGCTTTTAGTTGTGAAATTTTCGTCTTTGAAAAATGAAAGAACTTTTGTTTCAGGGGAGGAGGAATGGACCTCTTATCAGAGTTTTCATTGTGATGGAAAGGAATATTAAGTGGGAAATCGATAATACCATCAAAATAACAACGTTGGAAAATTGGAGGAGATATTGATGTGGGATTAATATTATTACCTCTAGATATCTCAGACCAAGTGTTAAAGAAATGCCAGAATGAACTACCATCGACTACACAATGGTTTAAAGTGCAGCCGATGAAAATACCATCAACAAGCTCAGTTACCTGCACAGCCAACAATGGCTTGGAAGTGCCTTGGTGATTCAATATGCCATTCATCAAAAAGAAGGAGTTGACAATGTCTGGAACATATACGGGATCAAGGATATCTGCCACAGTAACATCATCAGCCACCGCATGAACAAACTGGGCTCCAAGGTTGTTGCAATCAACAAAGAAAGAGGTGGACTTGTCATCATCGTTTTCAACCATGACAAGGCGACCAGCAAGGGGATAGAATATATCTAATGTGCGTGACAGAGAGGTTTTTAGGTGATCAATCACACTGCTACCATGTAGATCTTCTTCTTGTGAAGGTGTAGGTTTGAAGAGAAGGAGGCCCTTTTGGATATGATCAACTAAGAGCATCTGGAGATCCCATGGAGTTAACTCAATCCTTCGAGTTGACTCGTTGGGACTCGCTGCTGCCCGGATAGTACTAGTGGATTTGAAGCAAATGTGTGTCATTTTTGGTTCAAACTAGATGACCTGAGCAAATATGCAACCGCTATAGCTGGCTATAAAAGGAGCTCTTTGGGAACCGTATGTCTACAATAATTTTACAATATTTTTACAACAAATTACAGGGGTTTAGTTGTTATTAGTTCAAATTTAAAACTAACACTAAGATTACTTTTTTACTCCAACAATAACAACCAGTAACAACCTGCCACTTAAAATTTGTTATAAAAATATTATAAAAATATTAACATATCATTTCTCATAGCCAACTTCCGTGTCAAAATTGTGGAGCGCAACAAGGCATTCACTAGTCTTCGGTCCACCCCACATGAACCACATGAACATTGAAATCTTGGCCACGTTAATATAGTCTTAATTTAGCCGCTACTTTTGACAGAACTTATCTCTTTCTTTCTTCACTTTTCTTTTTTTTTTTTTTTAATCACCTATCTCTTTCTTTCTATGGAAACTGGAAAGCTTGATTAATTATTATTTACTATATTACAACGGGATATACTCGACATGACTTATACTTCGACTCATTCAGCAAAAAAAAGAAGACATATTTCAACTCCATCCGAGCCATTTTAGAGGTGGTAATGTCAAAGAATTTAAACTACGTTTTTATAAGAAAATGTCATTTTTTTTTTCTAAAATAAACTTGAATACTAAATGTAATTAAAAAATTAAAATCTTTTAATAATTATATTAATAAATTATTATTCAAAAGCTAAAAATATTATTAGAAGGTTTGATATGATTATTAAATAGGTTGGGTTAAAGTTGAGCCATGTCTTTGAATAATTTACTTTGACATGACACAAACACAACTCATTAACACAAATCTCTACCTACACATCTATGCTCTATAACATTTCGTATATTAGTTTTTACAAAATTTATGTAATTTAGTAATGTGCTTACGTTCATAGAATTGCCATGATTTCACTATGTTAGAAAATATAAGGGCTGCAATTATAGTACAATTTCTCTAGGAATAATATAAACTCACCTAAAATCTTCATTCACACTCTAAAATACAATAACTACCTATACTTCTAGTACCCAAAAACTTATAATAGATAAAACCTCAAATTAATTATTCATCCTTTAGTATATGTCTCATAGATAAAAAAAATAATAATAAAATAAAATAAATAAATAAAGAAAATAAAAAAATATCCTTATCTTTTTTCTCTCACATGCACAATATTTTTCTCATGCGGTTGCTTAGGCTGCATTTGTTTTGGGTGTAAATGGAATTAGGAAAATATTTTACACCCTTGTGTGTGTTTGGATGCACATGTAAAATAAAGTCAAACTGAAAATTTTTAATTTTGACCGTAAAATTCACCCCTCAACCCGTAAAATGGATTACGGGTTTGATTTACCCTCAAATCACATTTTCCGAACTCACACCCAAAGAAAGAGAGAAAGAAGACATGTCATCACTCACGCGAAGTCCAAGCCAAGCAAGGAGAGGGTACTTCGCCAACCAGCAGACTCATCCTCACTAACCCATCCCATTCTGGCAACCCATTCCACTTCGACGACCCATCCCTCATCCTCACCAACCCATCACTCATCCTCATCGACCCATCCCTTGTCCTCGTCCTTCACCGACCCACCTCCATCGACGCATCCCTCGTCCTCACCTACCCATCCCTCGTCCTCACCAACCCACCTCTGCCGACCCATCCGCCTCCATTCTTTTCCCTCAAGACCCACTTCCTTTCTTTTCCCTTAAGATCTGGGATTTTATGGGGTTCATATAGTGTGTTTTTATTTTGTTTACATGATTTGGTTGAGGTAGTAACAATAATTTGTACTTGGTTGCAATTGATTTGTTTTTGCGAGGATTTGCTTGTATTAGGTAAGGTTTTTGAACATTATCTGGAAAATATTTTACATGCAAAACCAAACACTGGAAATACTTTTTCAAGTGTATTTTACAGGACACAACCAAACAGAAAAAAAAAAATGTTTTTCTTTTTGTAAAATATTTTCAATTAAAAATATTTTACACTCGGAAAACATTTTACATATTACCAAACGCAGCCTTAAGTGGTCTTTTTCTTTCTCTCTCTCTCTCACTCACGGCTTGCACTCTTTTCTCATTTCGCGGGTGCCTATCTAAACATGTTTGTTTCTCTCTAATTAATAAGAAAAACCCCTCACTCTACTTTTTATATTTACTTTGACTTCTTCTATTCCTATTGCAAATAGGAATCCTTAATCTTGGATGGGAAGGTCATCATTTGGGCTTGTCAGTTGTTACGTGGGCCGGACCCACAACAGAGAGCACATTGCTACAATAAAGGAATACTAGAATTTTTCTAAGATCACAATTTTTTTTTCTTATTTTGGAATTTTGATGTTTGCAAATTGTGAAATTTTCACTTTCTCGTGGGTACACTATTTTTTTTTTTTCCAACACTTACATTTATCACATCAGAAATATGGTAAAGTTGTGATTCTAAAATTTTAGTATAGAGTATATGGATTTTTCTTCTCATTACTAGCATGTAACAAACACGTTAGTTTTCCTTTACAGTTTGATAGGGCCAAAAAGATTGAGAAAGAAGAGAGAGAGAAGTGAGGGGCGAACACAATTTTCTTGAGCTAGAACAAAAATGGAACTAAGTTGGAAAATGGACCAAGTCTTTCTTTCTTATTTTCATTTTTGGAGTGAGGAGTGAGGCATGTAAAGTTGCAAAACTTGCGAGTTTATGTGATTTTCCTTGTATTAGACTTGTACTGGGTTTGGAATAAATCCATTGTATTGACCCATTTCCTATAAATAAGGGCTGATGGAGATAAGCCCAATCTTGCACTAAGATAACATGGGCTTCAAAGCCCAATTTTTGTTGTCAACGTGGGTATGAAGCCTAATCCAGGAAGTAGAAATCAATGACCTGAGAGCCCATTTTCGTGAAGTAAAAGTTTACAAGCACAAGGCCCAATTGCAGAAGTGGAAAATACTTGGACTTTTGAACTTTGAAGACCACTTGATAGATTTCTGACTTCAAATTGGCAGTTGGTATGTTTCAACTAAACTTAGGTCAACTTGGCTAGAAAGGTAGAAAAGTTGGATGATAGAAAATTGTGGGAAAATAGAAAAAAAATTAATTTTTCTTAATGTGTGTTTGGTTGGAAGGATGGAAAACTTTTTTTTTGGTTGAGAGAAAAAATGAGAGGATAGAAAATAAAATTGATATAAATTTACAATTATATCCTCATTAAATAAAACAAAAGGTAACACATTTTTTTAGTAAGAAAATTGTGTATGGACACTTCAATTTTTTTTAAAGGAGAACAAGCCAAAGGAAAATGAGCACAAAATAATAATAATAATAATAATAATAATAATAATAACAATAATAACAATAAAATAATGAGAAGAACTGGAAAAGGCAAAAAAAAAAAAAAAAAACCAAAAACCAAAGACAAAAACAAAGAAGAAGGGAAAAAAAATGCAAAACAAATAGACAGAATTCATTTTTTTTTTTTTTAATAACCACAAATAAAGCCAAAACTAGCCAAGAAACAGCAAACCCATGTGCCCTTACACATGGATATTTTTGTCTACTTCATACAGTGAGAGTTTTCCTCTCAATTTTCCCCCCATTTTGGTGGGGCTAGGGAGAAAACTCCAAGGCCTCACCAATTTTTCTCCTCTCCTCCTTCCAACCAAACACCTACCAAAAATATTCCAACTTTTCTCTCCTACATTTTCCACCCTCTATAAAATCTTTCTAACCAAACAAACCCTTAATATATTCAGGTAACAAGGCTTTTTTTTTTTTTTTGGAGAAAAAGGTAAGCTCTTATAAATTAAGGTAATCAGTTTAGAATACACTCTCCAACTCAATGGGTAGTTCTTCTACCCAAACATCTAAACCCGCAAATGAAACTGCTCTTCTAGCGAGGGCGTGGGCCAACTTATTCCCACCTTGACGCACGTGAGAAAAACTACAAAAATGAAACTTGCAAACTTGACGATGAGTTTCCTCAACCACATTCCCATACGACATGTTGCAGCTAACCGAAGAGTTCAAGGCCGAAACCACCCTAAGACAATCACCTTTCATCATCACCTTATAGAGACTCAGTTCTTGCGCTAAAAGAAATGCTCAACGAGCAGCCATGGCTTCTGCCATTTCCATAAAAAAAGGAAGCGGAATCCTCTAAGATAACGCCACAATGATCTCCCCATCTAAATCTCTAACTGCCACTCCAATGCCTGCACTACTAATATTCTCAAACAAGGCAGCATCAAAATTCACCTTAAATACACCCACTGAAGGACGAGACCAGCCCACCTGAACACCAGAACCTCTGCTCATTTGATTTGCATAGGTCCAGAAATTCCCCAACCAACGAGACAACCCTTACACCCACTTCCAACAACGGCTAAGTGGGTTGATTCTCCCTCAACCTGTTTTGCCTCTACCATAGCCACCAAGAAATTGTCGAGAACAGAGCAACTTGATATACCAATGCATTATCCAATACTTCCTCCAACAGATCATGAAAACTTCTCTACTGCTTCCTATAAAACCAAACAAAATTAATGTTGGACTTCCACACAACCTAGGCATGCTCACATAACCACAAACAATGAATTAAAGACTTTGTGTGCTCATCACATGTAGGATAGGAAGCTTCCACAGGAACGTGACGAAATCAAAGATTTTGCTTAGTAGATAAAGAATCACGAGCAGCTCTCCAAATGAAATGCCAAATCCGATTCGGAGTTTTGATCTTCCATATCTTCTTCCAAACCTTGCTCTGCCCATCCACAGAAGATGACCCCAGAATGACACTCCTTGCAGTTGATTCCAACATACGATAGGCACTTTGCACACTATAGTCCCCAGTAGGAGTAAGAGGCCAAATCAACAGGTCAGCAATAGACTCCTCACTCATTGGAATTCTTCGAATCAATTCAGCCTCCCAAGGCATAAAAAGCCACTACACAAGACCCGGATCCCACATCCTTCTACCTGCCACAAACAGGTCCTTCACAAAACTAACATCAGTATCAATTCTTGGAGAGGCAACTTTGCTGTTTGAAGGCTTCGGCAAACATTTATGCTCCCAAATTTTGATAGATTCCCCATTCCCCACTCTCCACACCGCACCTTTATTGATGACATCCCTTGCCTGTAAAATACTTCTCCAAGCAAAATAACACCATGGATGAACTACCGCTTCCAAAATACTACTATTGGGGAAATATTTTGCGCCAAAGACCTTATAAAGTAAAAAATCTTTATGATGTAATAATCGCCAAACCTGTTTTGCAAGAAGAGCATTATTAAAATTCGGGATATCTCTAAAACTCATTCCACCCACAGACTTAGACGAACAAACAGCACTCCACTTCACCCACTGGATTTTTTTTTTCTCCCCTTGCCCCAACCAAAACTTCCAGATCATTGCTTCAATGTCTTTACGTAGACCAACCGGTAATTTGAACACACTCATGGAATAGGTAGGTATAGATTGAACTACAGCTTTTATCATAACTTCCTTTCTAGCCTGAGAAAGTAGCTTCTCTTTCCACCCTTGCATTTTTGCCCAAAACCGCTCCTTTATTTGCGTAAAGCAAGCTTTTTTCCCTCTACCAACAAAAGAAGGCAACCCCAAATACTTCTCATAATGCTTAATGGTAGGGACATGCAAGGACAACTTTATTTCCTCTATAGTCTGTGCAACAGTATTCTTACTAAAAAAAGGGTAGTTTTACTCTTGTTTATCATTTGTCCCGAAGCTTCTTCATAGAAACCCAATAATTCTTGAATTTTATCACACTCAGTCAATGATGCTCTGCAAAACAAAAGGCAATCGTCTGCAAAAAAGAGATGGGTGAGTTTCGGACTGTTCCTACTAATAGAAAAACCATGAATTTCTCCCTTTGAGACTGCCTCTTTTAGGATTGCGTTTAAGCCTTCGGCACAAAAAAAGAAATAAATAAGGCAAAAGAGGATTCCCTTGCCTTAAACCCTTTGAAGGCCTAAATAGCCCCTTAGGCTCTCCATTAACAAGAATAGAATAGGACACTGTTGTAACTCACTCCATTAACAAAGCAACCCAATCTTCATGGAAACCCAATTTCAGAAGGATTTGTTCCAAAAAAGCCCACTCCACCCTATTATACGCTTTGCTTATATCCAGCTTAAGAGCCATGTACCCTTGCTTACCTGAACAATTATTCTTCATATGATGCAAGTATTCAAAAGCAATTAAGATATTATCTGTGATAAGCCTATTTGCAACAAAGGCGCTTTGAGTTTCAGAGACAATAAAATCCAGTAAAGGTTTGAGATGATTAGCGATAACCTTACTGACAATCTTATAAATCACATTTCACAGGCTAATGGGCCTAAAATCAAACACCCTTTCAGGATTTTGGACTTTTGGAATTAAAGTGATAAAGGTATGGTTAATAGATTTTAGGATGGATCTAGAATTTAAACAAGAAAGAACAGTCTGAGAAAAATCTATACCCATATCAATCCAATAAGTATGATAAAATAAGGGCGGCATCCCATCCGGACCTGAGGCATTTAACAGAGTCATATCCTTAATAGCACATTCCACCTCCTCTACATTGAAAGGCCTAGCCAAGGTGGCCCTCATCTCCTCAGTCACCACCGATTGAACCCCTTCCAAAATCTGCTCTAGGTTGCGAGGATTAGAAGTAGCAAACAAGTCAGCATAATACTCTATCAACAAACCCGAAACCACCTCCTCATTTTCCTACCAAGTTCCATTCTCATCACACAACCCCTTTATAAAGTTCCTTCTCTTTCGTTGGGTAGAGACACCATGGAAAAATTTAGTATTCTAGTCACCACTTTGTAGCCACTGAACTCGAGACCGCTAGTGCCACATTTTCTCCTCTTGAACACATACTTCATTAAGTTCCTTCTTCAAACGATTCACCAAATCAACATTTCCAGATCTGACCGAATCTGCCTCAGCCCTCCAAAACTGCTCATTTAGGTTTTTTTTTTTTTTTTTTTTCACATTACCAAAGTGGTCATGATTCCATGTCGTAAGCATCTTCTTACATTTGTTTAAATTTTTTGATACCACATGCATAGGAGTGCCTTCCTGATCAATCACCCAAGCTCTTGAAATAATATCGTTGCACTCCAAACTAGGTAACCACATAGCCTCAAAACGGAAAGGCTTTTGTCTCCACCGTTGGTGCTCCCCATTCGGATTCAAAGTTAAAAGAATTAGGCAATGGTCTAAAGTAAAACTATTCAAGTTCCTAATCCTTCCTATAGGGAACCAAGCAAGCCATTCATAGTTGGCAACCCCTCAATCCAACCTTTCCTATATCAACTCCCCCCTACGTCGCCTATGCCAAGTATAGTCCAGACCAGAATAGCCTAAATCCGCAAACCCACAATGATGAAAAGCATCCCTAAAAGCCTGCATGAGATTATGAGCTCGTGGTGCATCACCCTTTTTATCTTCCACTTGTAATAATTCATTAAAATCCCCGAAACAACACCATGGAAGTTTTGGCTTTAACCCCAACATACGCAACATATTCCAAACTTCATTTCGGCTACTCGTCTCCAGCTCTCCATAAAAACCTGTTAATCTCCATGCATCCTCTGTACCCCCCTTAATAATGGCATCTATATGATAGGAAGAAAAACTATCAACCCAGACATCGCTACTATTTTTCCACATCAAAGCCAACCCACCACCCCTAGCTTCATTAGTCACCGTAAACAAACCATCAAAATTAAACTTCAATTTAATGTGCTCCATGTGTTCTTTAGTAGACCATGTTTTAGATAAAAACACAATCCCGGGATCTTTTGCTTGGATAATATCTCCAAGCTCATCAACTACACAGCGATTCCCAAGCCCCCGACAGTTCCATGCTAACAGATTCATTACTGTCAGCGGGGCTGGGATCCAGCCTCCACCATTAAATCATCAAAATCCACCCCTCTTTGCCTTTTGTTAACATCTGACTCTTTACCCTCCCCTTCAAAATCTTGAAAAGTTCTCTTTAAAGAAGTCACCCTCCTGCCTTCCTTAGGACTAACGGAGGAGAGGCCACCCTTCCCTTTTGCTTGGTCTCTAATAGTTGACCGTGTGTACACACTTTTGATCTATCTTTTCCCTTTTTTCAATACACCTTGCTGCTCTACCATTGAATCACCCACTCTCTCTTCTGCACCAAGCTGAGTTGGATGCCGACCCATATTAGTATTTACTCTTTCTTCACCTTTCTTGGACCCACCCTCACTTGAGTCAAATCTCGCTATTTCCTTATCAATTTCCTATAATTGAGTATCAAAATCTAGCCTTGTAGGTTCTTTGTCACTTAAGCCAACACCCTCGGTGGTCGCTCCAATTAGAGCTAGAACAATCCGTAGAGAATCATCACATTCATCCTCCACTTCTTGCGTATTGAGACTTCCCCTAGCCCCCGCCCCCTCCACTTCAATGTCATCCCACGCCACCACTTGTTTCACCAGATTCGGATTGATTGTGTCATGGGAAAAGGCCATAGGTTCATGGTTGTCACCCCTGCCCTGTCGCATTACTTCATTGTCCTGCCCACTATCCTCTATTTCACTATCATTCTCATTAAAACCAGCCACCCTAACCACCAATTTCCTAGCTAGATTTGGTGTCGCAACCCTCATCCATGACCTAAATTGTTGTTTAGCTTCCTTCAAAGTATGTTTGCCCTTTAACCATATTGGACATTCCCTATCCATGTGAGTAAGCTTGCTGCACCAATGACATATATTGGGCATCCTCTCATACTTAAAACATACCCAGCTGTCTTGTCCATCCTTTAGAGCTAATTTTCTTCCTCCACACAAAGGTTTAGTAATATCAATACCCACCCTGACACGGACAAAGTTGCTGCCTTCATACCCGTCCTTATCAGGATTATTTTCAAACACCTTACCTACTACAGAAACAATACTCTTTGCAGCACTAGAAGAAATCCCTATAGGTAAGTTATGCACTTGAACCCACATACAAGCAGTCTCAAACTTCAGCTGACTCAAATCCATATGTTCTTTAATCCTTTTCAATGCCACAAGGTGTTTGTCGAAAGTCCAAAGTTCCCCTTTCATGATATGCTCCACATCCCCTTCTTCCCTGAAAATAAACAACACCTTATGGTCTCCCATGTCCCAAACTTCAAAACCCCTTCTAGTTTTCCATATACCCTTTAGAGTATTAGCTATTGCCTCCACACTCTGCATCCACCCTGTATAAAACCTTGCTGCCAAGAAGAAATTGCTTTCCCTAATACTCTCCTCCACAACAAAACGACTCCCCTCATATTCTGACAATGAAAATTTCTCCCACAGACCCGGTAGGGACTCCATCTCTTACTCTCACTCCGAAGATCCTGAGAGTAGCTGCCTTAGAGCACTCTCATCAGGTGTGTCAAATGTGCCAAATGCCAAATATTTGGCACATTTGACACACCAATCATCAAAAACAGCCATTTATCAGCTGTGTTAAAAGTCTCAAAAAAATGAGACACGCTACAGTACCGTCTCATATATGAGACGGTACGGACGAAAATGCCATTTCCAAATATTAATTTTTTATTCGACATTTTCTCTCTCCTCTCAATATTTAATTCCACTTTTTCTCTCTCTTCTCATTATTTCCTCCCTCTCCAGCCGATGCTCTCTCTTTCTTTCTTCTTCAGAATCTCAGATCACCTTCCCTCACCTTCAAATCAGCAGCGATCAAGCCGCCATCACCGATCAAGCTGCCTATAGCCGATCAAGCCGTCTCATCGTTCTTCGTACGCCATCGTTCACCGGGACGGCGGCCTCACCGATCAACGGTGGACCATCATTCTCGCCATCCTCGCCGCGATCTCGCCATCCTCGCCGCGATCTCGCCAGTCCTCGTCGCCGATCTCGCCATCCTCGCCGCGATCTCGCCATCCTCGCCGCGATCTCGCCAGTCCTCGTCGCCGATCTCGCCAGTCCTCGCCGCTAATCACGTCGCCGACCTCCACAGCCGTCACCGATCGTTGGTTGAGTTTGGGTCGGCATTTTATTCTTTATTTTTTTGATTGGTTGAGTTTTTTTTTTTTTTTTTTCTCTTTTGTTGAGGTTTTTGGATTTGGAATTTGTTGGAGGATCCGGTGATTGTGGGTGTAGTTTGTGGCGGTTGATGTGCTGTTGGTGGTGGTTGTAACGGCCGTGGTTGTTGGTGGTCACTGGTTGTTGTTGCGGCAGTGGTGGAGGAGTTATTGTTGTTGTTGTTGCTGCTGCTGTTGTTGAAGGAATTTAATATATTATTTTAATGTAGTGTAAATATTATTTTAATGTATAGAATAGAAATATAGAACATCTGGTAAATGACATGTTGTAAAATGGTGTGGTAAAATGATAAAGTAGGTTTTTGGTGTTGTAAAATGGCATTTTTTATGAGAGAGCTGATGAGAATGCTCTTATCGCCTCACTCACAAGGAGTAGACACGGTATTCTCCTGGTGGCTAGGGTTGTGTGAGTAGCCTCCCTAGGCCAAAGAAACTTTAACTCATCATGACTTGTACTCAGCGCATAGGATGTAGGTAACAATACTTTAGTGGGCATTGATGAGCGTGTGTTGTGTTGCCACGTGTTCACAGAGAAAATAGACCCTCGGCAAATCTATTTAGTATTGGTTTACTTTTTTGGGAAATCCTAACTTTCAATAATCTTGCCTCTTGATAATCATACTTACTGTTACTGATAGGTAATAATGCATATTCAAAATCATGACTTCAAATTACTTGTTCTTTGTTTTTGGTAAGTGTGTGTATTATATGTGATAGTGTGTCAAATAAACTATGCTTTATTTTTTATATGCAATGCAACATTGTCAAAGCCATGTAACTTAACTAACATCTCTTGGTGTTTTCAACAAATATTTTCAAGATTCAAACCCTCCCCACCCCAACCCCAACACCCCCCCCCCCCCCCCCCCCCCCCCCAATTATGCCTGACAAAAAATCAAAAAGAAATGCAATGTGATGTCAATTTTTTGACTTGATGATATATTTATAATGTATACCTAATAAGTTTGGGACGATTCTAAATTGATCCATTGTATTTCAAAACTTACAAGTTTCCGTCTCGAATACTATAACAATATCAATGTACCCCTTTCGTTACAGTATGTCAAATTTGCCCTTTCAGCTAAAAAAAAAAAGTCATATTTGCCGTTAATTTGCCAAAAACGTCATTTCTTTTTTCTATTTCTATGTCCAAAATGACGTCTTTTACAGGTGGCTTATGGAAAGATGCTAATAACTCAATTACCACTTAAGCAAGTTCATGCACCGTCCAACTCTGTGGTGCTTGAATCCCTGCATGTTGCATAAGGTTATAACGGATTTCTCTAGCACTCTCAAATAGCAATCTCTGTCTAATTGGGATTAGAATCCGATGCCGGCCAGGTGCAAAATACAACTTTTTGTAACCATATAACATTCAACTTTCAATAGACGTACAATTCAAGGTGAAATTGTGCCTATGTTAAGCCATATAACATTCAACACTTTTGAATCACCTTATTGAATTATTTATAACATTCTAAGCAATTCCCTGCTTGGTTCTAAAAAGTGATGTATTCAGTTTTCATTTTCTCTTTTTTGTATTTAAATTCTTTAATTAAATATAGAAAAAGAAAAATTCATTTTTACATGGAAAGATGTTTGGTAAGTTGCTTTAAACAAATAATTTGGATATAAAATTCATCATACATGGTTTGACGTTTTTTTTTTTTTTTTTTTTTTTTTTAAGTTACTTTGTTCACTTACACTCACATCAATCAGGTGGAGCCCTTTGCATTTTCACAATATTTAAAAATTGCTACTGTATTCATTTTCTATGAAAGTGAAAATGCTAAAAAAGGTATTTTCATTTTTTGTATTCAAATTCAACTTTTTAGGATGCTGAAAATGAAAATTGAGTATAAATTCTTAATCCAACCAAGTTTTTTTATGGTAAGTCCAATTGAAAACTGAAAATGAAAACAAAAAACACAACTTTTTTCTTTTTTTTTGGATGGGAAATACGAGAGTTTTATAAAAAAGCGGATGAAAACAAAGGGCCCGTTTGGTCCGGGTTTTCAAAAATTGTTGTTTAAAAAGATGTGAAAACTGTGGTTTAAAAAGAGTTGTTGAAAAACGTATTTTTAGTGTAAATAAAACAAAAAAATGTGTTTGGTATCAAAGTTTAAACAACATTTTTCAGTGTTCAAAAAATATAAAATATGTGTTTGGTACTTGTGTTTTAAGTGGTAAAAAAAGCTAAGCAAAGTACTAAAGTACATTTTTTTAATCAGAAGAGAGAACATCCATTATTCTCATTGCTGCTCTCTTTCCTTCTTCATCCCTTCTCTTCCTGAGAGCAGAAAACCAAACCCACGCACAGTCCTCATCTCCATTGACGCCAAAGAAGATCCACGGCTGGGCTTGACATTCCTCGGATCTCATCTCCATTGTCAACACTCCAAGACCCAGCAACTAATCAAGCTTCTGTTGCCGCCGAGTCGCCGACCCATCACTCCAAGATCCAGGTTCGAATCTCACTTTCACCTTGCTTGTCAATGGGCTTTTGTCTAAAGACCGAACCGTTCCTTCTTCACTCACAGATTTCTCACTCTTTTGTTTTGTTTTTTTTTTTTTTTTTTTTTGCTCACCAATCGGGAAAACCCCCAATTTTTCTGTTCTTTGTTTGCTGTTGAAACAATATTTGATTTACAATCCAAACATACACGCCCCACATTCTCGAAATCTTTTAGGTACATTCTCTAAATCTTTTTCTGTTGAAACAATGTTTGTTTTACAACCCATTCGATTTGTCATTTTTCTTAACACTCTGTTTGGCTGCCGAGAAAGCTGATTATTAGCTTCATTTTAATGTTATTTTTAGTTGATTGGGTTTAGTTTAATTATTCATGAATTTAAGCTTGGTGAATTTGATGATTTTGTGGTCGGTTTGACTGAATTTCGTTAGTGAATTTTTACTGTTAGTTTTAGTTGATTGGGTTTAGTTAAATATTCATGAATTTAAGCTTGGTGAATTTGATGATTTTGTGGTCGGTTTGACTGAATCTCGTTAGTGAATTTTTACTGCATAAGTGATAGTTGATTGGGTTTAGTTAAATATTCATGAATTTAAGCTTGGTGAATTTGATGATTTTGTGGTCGGTTTGACTGAATCTTGTTAGTGAATTTTTAGTATTACTTTTACTTGATTGGGTTTAGTTTAATTATTCATGAATTTAAGCCAGGTGAATTTGATAATTTTTGTGGTCGGTTTGACTGAATTTCGTTGAATTCAATTTGGATATGATGGATATAATGTGGTGCTGTTCAGGCCAATTCCTCAATTATAGTGATGAACAGAAAGGTTTTGTGAGGTTTACTTTTGGTTTTCTCTGTTCTGGTTCTGTCAATGATGGTTTTCTAATTAAAAAATTTGAAAGTTTGTATTACTCTTGCACCGAAAATTGAAAATGGTTATAGGAAACTGCATAGCCATAGGAGGGTCTGCTTGGATATGTTGCTATATTTTTTGTTGCACAAATTGATAGCATGTTCAAATGAGTAATGTGTAACTGAGTAGGTTTATGGCTTCTTCTCGCAGATGTCGGACACAATGCATGAGGATATTGACAATGGCCTTCGATTCCAAAATTGCAACTGTTTCTATGGCTTGAGAGCAAGCGTGAGGATTTCGGATAAACGAAATGATAACCGATACAAGCTATTTCAATGCTGCCCAAAGGAAAAATGTGGGTTTTTTCAATGGTGTATTTCCTTGAAGACGCCATTGTCATATGCGGAGGATTTCCAACTACTACAAGAAGAGTTATGTGTATTGCGAGAGGAATTGAAGGCCATGCATGACAAGGTCCACCCCTTAGATCAGACAAAAAAAAGGGTTAAGATAATGTTCATTGGATGGTGTTTGTTATGCACCACTCTTGTACTACTGCTAACTATGACAATGGTCTAAACCAAACTGTTATGATAATGTCCTGTAACCATATTATCTTATTATGTAGTACTGACTCCTCATGAACTTGATGCACTGTGTACTATTTTTGGACGATCTTGAGTCATCCATTTTGCTAGTGCTAGGTATATGTATGGGGATGACTCTTGACTCTTACAACTGTATGTTGTTGGCTTAATAGTACTTTTACAATAGTATGTTATTGTCGCATTCCTCTAGCTTTCCTTTTTCCTACATACATCTTGTACCAGCATAATAGTGAATGCTTAAATTTTAATTTTGTCAAGAAATTGTTTAAGTCGTTAAGTTGGAAGCTTTTGCTTAGCCAATTGTTGGAATTAATATTCCCTTCCAGGAGGCTTGGGTGCTTGCCTCTTATTGATAACTGCAGGCAGCTGTTATTCGAAATAATTATTGGCAAGATCGTGCATTGTTTTCATGAGAGACCCTTTTTTTTTGTATCAAGATCTGCCTTTGAGAAAATATGGAGCTATTAATATCTTTCCTTTCAATAGGAATGAGAACCATATCAAACATAAGATATGACCTCCCTGACAAGAGTGGTCCAATCAGTAGATCTTACTAACCACTTGAGAAGCACAAAAGGAACAAACCAAAAGAAAGGAACAAACCAAAAGGAAAGAAAAAGCAAAGTTCAGTTAAAAATGCAAACATAGCATGATGTCATTGTCTAATGCCTCCATAACCAGCATCTATTTTTGTCACAACATATTCTTCAACAAAAACAAGGTTAAAACTTAAAATAGAGTTTGAATACTGCAATATCCACATTTTTTAGAGTCTATTCCCAAAAAGCTCAATGACGGTTGCCTATGTAATCTGCCCACATAGCAGCAGTTATCGCATCACGATACTCCGACATCGCTCGTTGTGCCCGAGAATTAAAAGCTTCTTCAGTGGCCCTACTGCCTACGCGTGCAGCTCCCGCTAAGGTTGCGTCGCTGTTAGGCACAAATGATCCTTCCCACACATGGAACATTTCATTCGCTCGGTTATACATGCGGATAAAGTTGTGCAGTGCACAGCAAGCGGTCACAATCAGTCGTTGTCTAGAGAGGGAGAAGGAGTGCATTTCAGTCAGGATCGGGAACCTCGCCTTCAACACACCAAAGCATCGTTCAATCACCATCCGCAATGACGAATGCCTATAATTGAACAACTCTTGTGGGGTAATAGGTTGCCGGTTCGCACCCCGAAACTCTTGGGCATGGTAGCGTGCGGACTTGTGTGGGGGGAGGAACGCACTGCGTATTGCGTACCCCGAGTTAACGAGGTAGTACGATCCTGCAATAAGAGTAATAACCATTGGCAATTAATGTTACCAAACACAACTATTTTTAAGTGACAATAAAAGAAAAATTGCAAAAGGATCACCATACACAGAAACATATAGTTACCATTTATAGAAGTGATGACCCTTTAATCAATAACCTCCCCTAATATTTACATCTTTATTTATAAACATGTATAATTTAATTAATATTTTGATATTATAATGTGGCCACCCAATTGGAAGAGGGAAAACAATTGTGGCACCAGTTGATATGAGACTAGATTCAAACGGCTGTGACAACCTGTTAAATTTGGCCTTGTTTTAAAAGGGAGATGATCCTCACTGAACAAATAAGAAAGAAGAACAAATGACTATATCAAAATTGGCCTCTAGCCTTTATGGCAAGTAAGGCCCACTAGACTCATAGGAAAAGGGTACGTACTAAAAGAAGAAAAACATGCTCATTACCGAAACTGAATACTGTATATTTTCATTGCCATTACCTAACATTGCTTAGATGTAAGAGCTTAATTTAACCCACCTCTTTTCCCAGCAAGGGGATTTTAAAAAAATAATAATTTAAATGTCACTATAATGAGTTTCTAAAAAAGTAAGAAATAAGCAAGTGTATGAAGCATAGCAAAAATTATTTGTATAATTGGATAAGTATAACTGTACAGATATATAGGAAATACAGAACAAATTATAACTCAATTTTATTCTACATACTGTGCAATGCATTAACCACAATGTAGAAACTGTTTTAGATATCTCTAGTATGACTTTAGTTCTCATGGTATAAGATAATTCAAATTTTTTTTTTTTTTTTTACCTCTAGGCGGCCAAGGGAACTCATACTCGGCATGTCCAAGTGCGTCCTGCATGACTCGTGAATCATTCGCACTCCCTTCCCATCAAGAATGCACATACGTAAACCGCATGTCGAAGTTCCATGCACACATCACGTTTTGGGTGATGTCACTTCGTCTATCTATGAATGCGGTGGTCCTACCAGATGGGGTAGAAGCACTTATGTGCGTCCCATCGATGGCCCCCATACATTTTTGTTAAAAAAATAGGTAGCTCTAATTAGGTAAATTCAACTAATGTGCAATCAGCTATCTTTCACACTTCATAGGGGATTCTTTCTATTCTCTATTACAGATTTTTTAGATTTTAATCAATCAAAGTGATAATTTATCTAAGAAGCAAAAAAAGAAAAATCAAAGCATACCGCAAACCATGGGTAATATATCTCATTCCCTCGAAGTGAATGAGGAAGCTCAGCTGCATCAGCGTCGGGCCGGATGATGAGACATCCCAAAGCATGGATAGCATGCAAGGCACTCCAGAACCGCCTTTGAATGGTCTCGAGAGAATGTTGGAAGCGGTTGGCAGTTAGCCGATAGTCAGCATTGTGTTCGACGATAAATAGCACTGTCCCAACGGCCTCCTCAACTGAAACAATACCAGTGTCCTCCTCTAATAGGTGCAACCGCTTCAACTCATTACACAAGTGCCTAAAAATGGTCTTGTCCATGCGGAATATGTCGTAACACACTTGGGGATTTCCTTCTAGTACTTCAATCACATATGACCTCCCACTCAGGATACTAGTACACATAGGTCGCTTCATGTAGTACTTTTGCACGTACTATATACATAGCTGAAAGTAGGCTGTGGCAATCTCAAGTTCTACCTCACTATCGTACTTATCTGAATCGGGATCAGTTATGACTGAATCACAATCTAAATCAGTATTGGTCATAACTGAATCACACCTGTGGGCAGCCAAAAAGTTCACATCAGCCACTATAAAGAAGTACACACACACACACACACATATATATATATGTTACTATATGTATATATATCTATATTGCTGTATGTATATATATATATATATATATATATTGTTGTATCTATATATATAAGTCAGTATATATATAAATGAGTATATATGGCTGCATGTATATATAAGTGAGTATATATATTTCTGCATAAGTGAGAAAATAATTCTGCATAGCAATTTTTGTTTTTTTTTTAGAAGTGATTCTGCATAAGTGAGTATATATAAATAAGTATGTATATATAAGTGAGCCTATATGTTGCTGGAAGCACTACATATATATATATATAGATGTTATTGTGCGTACCAAAGAAATTTTATAAATATATATATATACATATATATATATATATATATATATTTATAGATGTTACTGTGTGTACCATAGAAATTCCATAAAGAACACATCTGATTTTTCTAGAAAAAAAAAAAAATATATATATATATATATATATGTCACCAGACAAAACAGCACAAAGCCACAACAAAGCAATTGCTATTTAAACAGTACAAAGCCACAACAAACTAATCCCATATTACTTACATAACTTGCATAGATGTCCAAAGCATTATATAGTAATAATGCTGGAAGGTAGCATGCAAACATTGTCCAAAATATGCATGCAAACATTGTCCAAAATATTAACATAATACACACTTGGCCTATTCACATTAAAGCAAAATAACTAAACTAATAACTTCCTAGTTTGTCTGTAAACGGTGCACATTTTCAACCACCCCTACACCTACTGCAATCCACCCCCAATGAACTCAATCCAAGCCCTTCTCCTATCAACTGTCATAGCAAAAAAAGCGGCTCTACTCTTGAAGTTATGAAGCTCCTGCACAACCTTGCAATATGTGACATGATCCACATCGGCGTACTGGTTGAGCAGTGTTATAGCTTCTGTAACTGACTTAGTGTCACCCCCCACAATGCATGAGTCTTTGGTGTCAATGGACCTTTTCCCCCTCCGGTTCCTCATGTCAGTAAACCCCCAAATAGCTTCAGTCATGCTTTCAAGGGAGTGCCCTTTCTTCCTTTTTCCGCTTGATTGAGATGGTTCAGCTGGCCGCTTTTCAGCTTGCCTCCGGCTTTGGGCTTCACTTGGTGTGGGCAGCGCCTCCACATCATCCACACTTTCAGTGTTGACGTTGACATGCACCCCCGATAATAGAAAGGCTGCATCTAGCTCTCTCTCTTCGTCATTATTGGGAGTTGATTGGGCAGATGAAATTTGGAGGAAACCCGTGGCTGTATTTGAATTGAAAAGTCTACCCAACAGGTCGTAGTGTTTCAGCCTCTTTTTCTTGAACTCCTTGAATTTCTGATTGACCTATTAACAACCATATATATTAGGTTAGATGACTTATTCATATAAAACCCAATACAAATTAAATGGGTAATTATAATAACCCTATAATAACCATCCACTCTTACATAACAAAAACAAAAAGAGTAACAGTAATAATAACCCTATTAACTTTATAACCAAATCACATTTTTGTTTTCTATAGTAATAAACCCCTTAGATCAGATTTAATTCCATTCCTAAAAGCATCATCATGAGAAAATGCTACAAAAAAACTATTTGCACACACTATTTATTAATACACCATTTTATAAACCTCATATTTTTGATATGCAGGGAATACAATCACTATGTACAAAAAAATTTTGTAGCATATTTTTGATATGCTACAAAAAAATTTTGTTTTTGCCTTATCACTATCTTTTTTAGTTGTGAATACAATCAGTATTTAAAAGATGGGCCATGCTATTATGAACACAAGGTAGATTTCAGCATCATTTGAATTACAACCATAAACAATGCATATAGCTAATTGTAATAAATTTTGTTTGGAGTATATTAAAGGACTTACCGCAAATGCAGCAACCCAAGCTTCCTCACTGGCCGTCGCCGTATTTGAAATGGGGTCCCATCCCATTCCTGTACGTGCAATGAGCTGGGAGAATGTGCGGTGTCGACCTTTCTTTCGTTGATATTTTTGTGTAAGTTGTGTCTTGTTGTAATTTTTATTCACGCATTTGTTGAACTCTTTCATAACGATTGTCAAAGTTCCAGTCTTGAACTGCCCTTGAGGCATATTCCCTTTAGCGTCCTCTTCTAACAAGATATCAATGAAATGTTTCTCGACTGCCTCAGGCCACAACTTCTTATCCTCGGCATCAGTCATTCTCTCTTCCATCTAAATAAATGTTTGGTATACTTACATAGACTTGTCATTTGAAATTGTATGATATGGATTAAAAAACATTAACTTCCTACTCACTAAAAGACCCAAGCAGCAGGCACATAAGAGAAAATTGAACAAAACTAAAGGAAAAATACATAGGCATGCATTATATACACATCAGTTTATCATACACTTGCAGTGGCATTGTATATTTATATAATTGTAAGTGATTATCCCTATGAAAAAATTATAGTTATGTCAATTTAATTATATCATGGACCCTTTTATTTTTTACTAACTAAAATCCTCGTGAACTAATTCAATCAAAACCCTTGTACAAAAGGCAAGAGGAAATTAGGACAATCTCTATCCATATTATGTACTATATTTGACACTAGTCTCTTATTTTGTCAACACAACATACATAGAGACTATAATAAATACATATGAAACTGACACTTACACCTACTGATCTCAAGTTCACATTAGCAAGAACACAGAGGCCACAAAATGAAGAGAAAATGCATGACCTAGGTACAAAGTTATAACAGAACAAGCAAAAATGATTCACTATAATTTTGTAAAAAGAAACTTACACTTACGTCTACTGATCTCAAGTTCACATCAACAACAACACAGAGGCCACAAAATGAAGAGAAAATGCATGAGCTAGGTACAAAATTATAACAGAACAAGCAAAAATGATTCACTATAATTTTGTCAAATGAAATTTACACTTACACCTACTGATCTCAAGTTCACATCAGCAAGAACACAGAGGCCACAAAATGAAGAGAAAATGCATGACCACGGTACAAAGTTATAACAGAACAAGCAAAATTGATTCACTATAATTTTGTCAAAAGAAACTTACACTTACACCTACTGATCTCAAGTTCACATCAACAACAACACAGAGACCACAAAATGAAGAGAAAATGCATGAGCTAGGTACAAAATTATAACAGAACAAGCAAAAATGATTCACTATAATTTTGTCAAATGAAACTTACACTTACACCTATTGGTCTCAAGTTCACATCAGCAAGAACACAGAGGCCACAAAATGAAGAGAAAATGCATGAGCTAGGTACAAAGTTATAACAGAACAAGCAAAATTGATTCACTATAATTTTGTCAAAAGAAACTTACACTTACACCTACTGATCTCAAGTTCAACTCAGCAACAACACAAGCCACAAAATGAAGAGAAAATGCATGACCTAGGTACAAAATTATAACAGAACAAGCAAAAATGATGCACTATATTAGACAGACCTACCAGTAAGGGAACACGGTGAGAGGAGGAAGCAGAGGAGGAAGCAGATGCTCTGTATAGCACAAGAGAGGTGGATGAGGATGAGAGCGAGGCTTCCATCTGAATGAAGATGTGGGATTAAATAAGCCCTAAGCTGGATTAATGTGAACTGATCTGAATTAGGTTGGGATGTGAAAGAAAGCTATAACAAGTAATTAATAAAATTACAAATCTTTACCTGACCAAGCCCTTCGGACTGTTCGAGTTTGGCTTTTCCTTAGCAACAACTTCGTAGTTGAGGAATTAATTCTGAGAAAAGGATTAATGTGATTGACTCTCGGTTGGTGATGCGGTGTGTGTAGAAGACGCGTTTATGAGGGTCGGTGAGGATTAATGGCGCTGGGTCGATAAGGGGAGTTATGGAGAGTTACCAGGTAGAGAGGATTGGGTTTTGAAGAGATGAGAGTAAAGAGAGGAGACAAACTTGGAAAAAAGCTGACCAGGTGGGCCCCAAGCTGTGTTCAATTTAATTACCGAAGTGCCACTGAAACTGCATTTTTGTTGTTTAAAATTAGCTCGGAGGTGATTCCAAAAAACAGTGTTCAAACATGGGTTTTTTGAACACTATTTTTCAAACAACACTGAACAGAATAGGCTCACCAAACACGGTTTTTAAATTTTGGACACTAGTGTTCAGTGTTTAAACACTGAACACTGTTTTGAAAAGGGTGACCAAACGGGCCCAAAGCATCTTAAAATACAAAAGATTCAATACATGATGGAATTTCTTCAATCCAAGTAACAAAATTATCAATTCCTTTGGCCGTGATATGTCAAAAGTGTGTGCTGGCCTGTTTTCATGTCACCTAACAGGTCATTAACTTTCGCATAGGACAACACTACCATTGAGTTTTCCATCACCTCTTTTTTAGAAAGTGGAATATCACCAACAACATTTATTAGAAGCTCTTGTAATTTCCATGTCAAAGATGACAAAGAAGGTCCATAACAAAATTTAATTGTGAGGCTAAAGCCTCCATGAACTCTGCATCGTCTGCCATAGCCTCCAATATCTCAGGTGAAAGACAAGCTTCAAAATCCATGCTTCCTTCTTCTACCCCAGGAAACAAGGTTAACTTTCCATCAAATTTATTGCCAACGCCACTTCGCACAGCAATAGGTCTTCCCCAGCCAAAGTCATTACCGTACACATTGAATCGCGGCGAGCTTCCTGTCATCAATGCATTACTTGCTATTCCACTGAGTGTTGGTATGTTTGGGGCTTTTACCCAATCCTCTATAAACTTCTTCACCTCTTCTGCTGTTTGAGAAGCAATCTTCCTATTTATCTGCCAAGCCACCCATCCTAGCCCCTGTTCAAGAAGATTGTCTACGGTAGCTATTACTTTCCCAAATAAAACCGCATTTCCTAAGTATTCTTCTGGTAATGGTGGTTGTATTCTTGCCTCATTCCCACAATTACGCGGTAATGAACCTCTTGATTAGCACTACAACGGCTATTGCGAATCACAGATCGCCAAAGATGACCAAGGACTGGTTGAAGGGACGAGATATTGTCGGTGCCCATTTCAGCATTAGCTTTTGCTTTGAGTTGTGCAATTTTCTTTTTTGAAAAATGAATAACTTTTTGTTTGAGAGGTGGGGGAATGGACTTCTCATTAGAGATTTCATTGGGATGGAAAGGTACATGAATGGGGAAATCGATAATACCATCAAAGAAACAGCGTTGGAAAATTGGAGGAGATTGTGAGGTGGGACTATTGTTACCTCTAGATATTTCAGACCAATTGTTAAAGAAATGCCAGAATGAACTGCCATCCACTACACTGTGGTTTGCAGTGCAACCGATGAAGATACCATCAGCAAGCTCAGTAACTTGCACAGCCAACAATGGCTTGGAAATGCCTTCGTAGTTCAATACGCTATTCAATAGAAAGAAGGAGTTGACAATGTCTGGAACATATATGGGATCAAGGATATCTGCCACAGTGAGATCATCTACCATTGCATGAACAAACTGGGCTCCAAGATTATTGCAGTCAACAAAGAAAGATCTGGTTTTGTCATCATCGTTTTCTACCGTGACAAGGCGACCAGCAAGAGGGTAGAATATATCTAATGTGCGGGACAGAGAGGTTTTTAGGTGATCAATCACACTACTACCCTTTAGTTCTTTTTCTTGTGAAGGTGTTGGTTTGAAGAAAAGGATACCCTTTTGGATATGATCAACTAAGAGCAGCTGGAGATCCCATGGAGTTAACTCAATCCTTTGAGTTAACTCGTTGGGACTCGCTGCTGAATGAACGGTACTTGTGGAAATGAAGCGAATGTGTGTCATCTTTGGTTCAAACTAATGAGCACATATGCAACCATTATAGCCTGGCTATAAAAGGAGCTTCGTGAGAACCGTGTAGCCAATAATGGATCCGAACAACGTCAGTGTCAAAATTACGGAGCGCAATACGGCATTTACTAGTCTTCAATCCACTACACTTGATCATTGAAATCTTGGCCACATTAATTGTCTTATTTTAGCCACTATTTTTGACGGAATATCTTCCCTTTTTTTTTTTCTGCATCTTAATCTTTATTATTATTATTTTTATTAATCTTTATTATTTGATTTAAAGTAAAGAATAGTACTATAAATACAAACAATTTTACACCGTTTTTATAAACTGCTTATTTAACTTTAGTATTTTTTTAAATAATTATTAATAAAAAAAATTATCATGTTAGTAGTGGGTCTATATTAGAACTAGTAAGAATTTATCATATTAATAATTTGTAAAAATATTGTAAAATAGTTTGTGATACTATTAAATAAAATAAAAAGTTAAACCTATCTCTTTCTTTCTTTGGAAACTAGAAAGCTTGGTTATTATCTACTAAATTACAACGGGAGATACTCTGCGTGACATATATTTCAACTCGTCCGAGCCATTTTTTGAGGTGGTAACGACAAAGAATTTAAACTACATTTATATAAATAAATGAAATTTTTTTCTAAAATAAATTTGAATACTAAATACAATTTAAAATTTAAAATTTTTAATAATAATATTAATAAATTAATATTAAAAAGATAAAGAAATTATTAGAAAGTTTGACACAATTATTTAATGGATTGAGTTAGGGTTGAGTCATTTCTTTGAATAACTTACATTGACATGACACAAACATAACCCATTAACACAAATTTTCACCTATACATTTATGCTCCATAACATTTTATATATTAGTTTTTACAAAATTTTGGTGATTCGGTAATGTTTTTACGTTCACAAAGTTGCACTAATTTCACTATATCAGAGAAAATATAAGGGCTGCAAACTGCAATTATAATACAATCTCTTTAAAGATAATATAAACTCACCTGAAATCTTCATTCACACTCTAAAATACAATAACTACCTATAGTTGTAGCAGCCAAAACCTTATCGTAGAGAAAAAGTCAAATTAATTAATCATCAAGGGATATGTCTCATAGCTAAAAAAAAATCCTTATCTTTTTTCTCTCACGTGCACAATATTTTTCTCTTGCACTTATCTTTTTCTTTTTCTCTGTCTCACTGACGGCTTGCACTCTTTTCTCATTTTGTAGCTGCCTCTCTAAACATGTTTCTTTCTCTCTAATTAATAAGAAAAACCCTTCACTCTGCTTTTATATAGACTTTGACTACTTCTATTCCTATCCCTATTCCTATTGTAAATAGGAATCTTTAGAGCATTAGCATTAGTATGTGCAAAGTTGTGCAAAATGGAAAAACTAACTGATTTTACACATTTTGAGTAAAAAAACACCCACATCAATAGGTGTAAAATTGTGCATAAATGCACAATTTCTATAGTAACCGTGCATATATGCATGGTTACTGTAGCATGTGCATTTAATATTTTAATAATTTCTGATTCGCTCATTTTTTTCTCTCTCTTCTCCATCTGCAAAACTAACCCTCCCTCGTCATGTTCTTTCTTCCTCTGATACACACACTCCCATAGACACAAAATCAAAAATCAACTACAAAAATCAAAAATCAAAAATCAACCACAAAATCAACAAAAAAATCAACCACTGGAACAAAATCCTTGGATCAGTGATCGGTGATCGTGGATCATGGATTGGAGAGGCGATTTGGATCAGTGATGTAGATCGGTGTTGATGGAGATCGGTGTTGATGGAGTGCTTGTGATGAGTTGACGGAGAAGAGGAAAGAAAAAGATTCTATAAAAAAAAAAAAAGAAGAAAGAGAGGCGAAGATAGAGATAAGGATGGTGTGAAGAAGAAAGGGGTGTATTCAAAGAAAAAAGAAGTGTTAGGTAGGGGTAGGTGGGAAATAATAAAAAAAGTGAGGAAAAATACAATTTTAATAAAAAAGTGTGTAGAATAGATAAACTAATGTGGATCGGTGTTGATGGAGATCGATGATGGGTTGACGGAGAATAGTGTTGATGGAGATCGGTGTTGATGGAGTGCTTGTGATGAGTTGACAGAGAAGAGGAAAGAAAAAGATTCTCAAAAAAAAAAAAAAAAAAGAAGAAAGAGAGGCGGAGATAGAGATAAGGATGGTGTGAAGAAGAAGGGGGTGTATTCAAAGAAAAAAGAAGTGTCAGGTGGGGGTAGGTGGGAAATAATAAAAAAAGTGAGGAAAAATACAATTTTAATAAAAAAAAAGTGTGTATAATAGATAAACTGATGTCGATCGGTGTTGATGGAGATCGATGATGGGTTGACGGAGAACAGTGTTGATGGAGATCAGTTTTGATGGAGATCGGTGTTGATGGAGTGCTTGTGATGAGTTGACGGAGAAGAGGAAAGAAAAAGATTCTCAAAAAAAAAAAAAAAAGAAGAAGAAAGAGAGGCGGAGATAGAGATAAGAATGGTGTGAAGAAGAAGGGGGTGTATTCAGAGAAAAAAGAAGTGTTAGGTTGGGGTAGGTGGGAAATAATAAAAAAAAGTGAGGAAAAATACTATTTTAATAAAAAAAAGTGTAAATAATAAATAAATTGATGTGGGTATTTCGTAAAAGTGATGGTGTAAAATAGAAAAAATAGGTTTTTTATGTAAAATAGACAGAATCTTTTACACATACTAATGCTAATGCTCTTAATCTTCGATGGCAAGGTCATAATTAGGGCTTGTCAGTTGTTATGTGGACTGGACCCACAACAGAAAGCACATTGTTACCAAAAAGAGGTAATTTGTGAATGCTAGAATTTTTCTAGGATCACAATTTTTTTTTCCACAATTTTGATGTTGCAAATTCTAATTTTTTTTTTTACTTTCATATGGATACACTATTTTTTCTCTAACACTCACATTTATCATAACAGAAATATAATAAAGTTGTGATTCTAAATTTTCTGGTATAAAGTATATGGATATTTCTTTTTCTCATTACTATCATGTAATAAACACATTCTTTTTCCTTTACAGTTGGATAGGGCCAAAAAGATTGAGAAAAATTGGTGAATGGAGTGAGGGGCGAGCACAATTTTCTTGAGCTAGAACAAAAATGGAACTAAGTTGTAAAATGGACCAACTCTTTCTTTCTTAGTGTCTATTTGGCAAAAATAATTTTTGCCAACTTATTTTACTATTTAGCTTATTTTTGCTACTATTTATAGGTCTCACTGCATTTTTTGGTACTATTCATGGGTCTCACTGTACTATTTCAGCTAACTTTTAGTTTTATCTATAGTACTTTTAGTAAAAAAATTTCAATTTCAAAAAAATAAGTAGATCCCAAACATAACCTTATTTTCAATTTTGGAGTGAGGAGTGGGGCGTGTGGAGTTGCAAAACTTGCGAGTATAATGATTTCCCTTGTACTTGACTTGTAGTGGGTTTGGAATAAATCCATTCTAGTGACCCATTTCCTATAAATAAGGGCTAATGGAGATGAGCTCAATCTTGCCCTAAGATAAAATGGGCTTCAAAGCCCAATTTTTGTTGTCAACACTGGTATGAAGCCTAATCCGTGAAGTAGAAATCAATGACTTGTAAAGCCCATTTTCGTGAAGAAAGAGTTTACAAGCACAAGGCCCAATTCGAGAAGTGGAAAATACTTGGACTTTCGAACTTTGAAGGCCACTTAGATGGATTTCTGACTTCAACTTGGCAATTGGTATGTTTTAACTAAACGTAGGGTGTGTTTATTTGGAGTTTGGAGGTGAATAGGATGGATGAAAAATTTTGTAGAGAAAATAGAAAATGGAAAAGAAATTTTTTTTGAAGTGTGTTTGATTAGGTGGAGAGGAAGGAAATTAAATAGTGAGGGTCATGTGTTTTCTCTCCGGGCCCATCAAAAAGTTTTCTCCTTAAAATGGAGAGAAAACTAAAAGGAAAAAATGATGCTGCTTAATAGACAAAAATGCCCTTGTGTACTTGCACATTGGCTTTGTCCGTACATAACTTTTCTTCACTTCTTTCTTTTTTCTTTTCTTTTTTTCCCTCCTGGACGTTGCCTCTTCTTCTTCTTCTTCTTCTTTTCTTCCCTGTTGCCTCTTCTTTCCTTTTTTTTTTTTTTTTCTTTGGTTTCTTTTGTGTTTTTTTTTTTTTTTTTTTTTTGGTTATTTGTCACTTTTTTGGTTTTAATTGGGCATCATTTTTAACAAGGATACATGAGTAAATTTATACAAACTCACTTTTTCCATCCCTCCACTTTTTCACTTCCAACCAAACAAAAATGAGGGAAATTAAAATCTTTTCTATTATGGGAGAATAGAAAAGATTTAATTTTCTCTTATTTGTATTTGGTTGAAGGGATGGAAAATTCTTTTTCTTTTTTTTTTTTTGGTTGAGAGGAAAAATGAAAGGATGGAAAATGAAATTGGTATAAATTTACAATTATATCCTCATTAAATAAAACAAAAAGTAGCACATTTTTTTAGTAAGAAAATTGTGTATGGACACTTCAATTTTTTTTTTTTTTAAAGGAGCACAAGTCATAGGAAGATGAGCACCAAAAATAGTAATAAAATAAAATAATGAGAAGTACTGGAAAAGACAAAAAAAAAAAAAAAAAAACAAAAACAAAAAACAAAACAAAACAAAACAAAAAAAACAAAAAAAAAAAAGCAAACAAACAAACAAAGAAGAAGGAAAAAAAAGCAAAACAAAAAGACAGTATTGTTTTTTCTAATAACCACAAAAAAAGAAAAGCCAAAATTGGCAAAGAAACAACAAACCCATGTGCCCTTACACATGGGTATTTTTGTCTACTCTATACAGTGAGAGTTTTCCTCTCAATTGTCTTCCCATTTTGGGAAAAAAAAACATTTTGGTGGGCCAAGGAGAAAAATCCCGGGCTCCACCAATTTTTCTCCTCTCTGCCCTCCAACCAAACACCTATCAAAAATATTTTCTACTCAATTTTCTCTCTTACATTTTCCATCCTCCCTAAAATCTTTCCAACCAAACAGACCTTTAGTATATTCAGCTAACATGACTTTAGTGGTCATTGATGAGCAAGTGTTGTGTTGCCACGTGTTCACAAAGAAAATGGACCCTCGACAAATCTATTTAGCATTGGTTTACTTTTTTGAGAAATCCTAACTTTCAATAATCCTGCCTCTTGATAATCGTATTTATTGATAGGTAATAATACACATTCAAAATCGTGACTTCAAATTACATTGTTCTATGTTTTTGGTAAGTGTGTGTATTATATGTGTGATGGTGTGTTAAATAAACTATGCTTTATTTTTTATACGCAATGCAACATTGTCAAAGCCAAGTAACTCAACTAGCATCTCTTGGTATTTTCAACAAAGATTTTCAAGATTCAAACCCCTCCCTCCCATTATGCCTGACAAAATTTAAAAAAATACGCAATGTGATGTCAATTTTTTGAATTAATAATATATTTATACTTTATGAACTTTATACCTGATAAGTTTGGGACGATTCTAAATTTTTTGAGTTAATGATATATTTATACTTATGCAGTTATGCACTGTCTAAGTGCTAGGTCGCGTCTAAATCATTCCTTTAAGTACAAATAAAAGTTGTATTTTACACCAATAGACATACAATTCAAGGTGAAATTGTGCCTATTTTAAGCCATATAACATTCAACACTTTTAATCCTCTTATTGAATTATTTATAACATTCAAGCAATTCTCTACTTGGTTCTAAAAAGTATGTATTCAGTTTTCATTTTCTCTTTTCTGTATTCAAATTCTAAAATTAAAGATTAAAAAAAAATCATTTTAATATGTAAGGGTGTTTGGTAAGTTATTTTGAATACATAATTTGGATATAAAATTCATCATACATGGTTTGGAATTATATTCTATTTTTCTTTTTCTTTTTTAAAAGTTACTTTTTTCACTTATACACACTCGCAATAATCAGGAGTCTTTTGTGTTTTCACAATATTTACAAAATTGCCATTATATTCATTTTTTATTAAAATTAAAGTGTTGAAAATATGTATTTATTTTTTTATTCAAATCCAACTTTTAGGATATTCAGAATGAAAATTCATAACAACATTTATTAGAAGCTTTTGTTTTCCATGTCAAAGATGACAAAGAAGGTTCGTAACAAAATTTAATTATGAGGCTAAAACCTCCATGAACTCTGCATCGTCTGCCATAGCCTCCAATATCTCAGGGGAAAGACAAGCTTCAAAATCCATGCTTCCTTCTTCTACCCCAAGAAACACGGTTACCTTTCCATCAAATTTATTGCCAACGCCACTTCGCACAGCAATAGGTCTTCCCCAGCCAAAGTCATTACCGTACACATTGAATCGCGGCGAGCTTCCTGTCATCAATGCATTACTTGCTATTCCACTGAGTGTTGGTATGTTTGGGGCTTTTACCCAATCCTTTATAAACTTCTTCACCTCTTTTGCTGTTTGAGAAGCAATCTCCTTGTTTATCTGCCAAGCCCCCCATCCTAGCCCGTGTTCAAGAACATTGTCTACGGTAGCTATTACTTTCCCAAATAAAACCGCATTTCCTAAGTATTCTTCTGGTAATGGTGGTTGTATTCTTTGCCTCATTCCCACAATTACGCGGTAATGAACCTCTTGATTAGCACTATAACGCCTATTGCGAACCACAGATCGCCAAAGATGACCAAGGACTGCTTGAAGGGACGAGATATTGTTGATGCCCATTTCAGCATTAGTTTTGCTTTGAGTTGTGCAATTTTCTTCTTTGAAAAATGAAAAACTTTTTGTTTGAGAGCTGGGGGAATGGACTTCTCATTAGAGATTTCATTGGGATGGAAAGGTATATGAATGCGGAAATCGATAATACCATCAAAGAAACAGCGTTGGAAAATTGGAGACTGTGATGTGGGACTATTATTACCTCTAGATATTTCAGACCAAGTGTTAAAGAAATGCCAGAATGAGCTGCCATCCACATCTTATTTTGTATAAATTTGATATCATTTTTTCCGTACAAAAATTGTGAGTACTCTCTCTCTCTCTCTCTCTCTGGATTTTTGTTCTAAGTTAGTTCCATGGTTTTTGTAAGGACCTAAAAGTTTGTAGCCCAAGCCCACTTAGTATAATGGGTTGTGCCCTTCAGACTTGGCACAAATCAATAAAATTTGTAAGAGGTGGAAAAGAACAACAACAATGAGTTCTGCCCGAGGACAACTACCAAGAAGAATCAAGTTTGTATTCAATAATAAATGAGCATCAAGCTCTACACCAATGCTCCTGAGGAGACTGAACTTGTATGAACAGTGATACTGTTTACTTTCTTCTCCCAACGTTCTTCCTTCTCTTTCATTTCTATCTCTTCCGATCCCTTTTCCAATGTTCCCTCCTTTCCTTACATACCTCTACCTCCATCATATCTTCAGCATCCATTTCTACCTAACCTCTCTCCTTTTTTGACACTTATTATCTTTCACATCTGAAGAAGATGGTGGAGGGAGTCTGCCTAGCTGTGGCTCGCACTGTTCAGGTCACTTCCTTATCAATACGGCTGATAAAGCTGTTGTCTATCATTTAATGCGGATGCAACAGGCTATACCAAGCTAGAAGTTTCCCTACTGCCCACTGGCTTCCACCCTCTTCAGATCCCAGCTCACGCTTAGAATGCCACTAAGTACCGTAACTCGTTTCTTCTCCCCCTCAAGCGGCTTCCTCCCTTGGGCTTGTGGCTGGCAGCATTTCCACGTCAATACTACGATCTTTCAACTTCATCCTCGGCCCTCAGGCCAGCACTGTGACCCTTCAACTTCATCCTCTGTCCTCGGGCACCCACAATTTTTTTTTTTTAATTTTATTATAATATGTGTTTTGATGTTGTGTTTTTTTTTTCCCATCTCAAATCCCTCTTATAGCTTTAGTTGAATTTTGGTTTGGGTTAATACTTAGTATTTTCTGGAAACAAGAATTTGAGTTTATATCAAAACAAAATGTACATGGCTATGAATTCGAATGTGCCTACCAATTGTTTGAGTAATAAATTATTATAAAGTCTATATTTTGTTCCTATGGTTTCATTTTAATTTTGGTTAAGACAACAGTACAGTTTTGTGATGAGTTTTGATTATCATAATAATCTTATTTTTCCTCATGAGTTAAGAGATGAGAAATTTGAATAATAAGTTTGAAACTTATAAAGTTTAGTTGTATATTAGGTAAATATAACAAGCTATAAAAGTAGTTAAAAGAATATGCTTCACCTTAAAAAAATATTAATCAAACACACCAAAAATAATAGAATGATATATTTGTAAAGATAAAAAAATTTTAAAAAAAATACTTGTAGAAATCTTTTGAAAAAAAAGAAGAAAGACAATACTTGAAGTAATTATTACTTTTTATATATTACACCTTATTACATAATATTTATATATTCCCACGTATCATGTGGGTCTTCGACTAATAATATCTAAAAGTTAAAGTGCAACATTAATTTTTGTTACAGGCCTTGTAAGCCACATCTTCAGCATAGTATTTGTTGAGGGGAAAATTTTGATGTTCCCAAATAGAATATGGGGTAGCCAAGCCGAAACTCGACGACGGGCCCTTGAAATAAAGCCCAAAGGCTTTCGGTGTTGTGTAAGTCCGCCCAAGTAAGAGATAGAGGCTGCACCCTAACAAGAAGACAACAATAAAGCACAAAAACACATTACTGTTGTTAGTTTGTTATATTATTAGTCCTTTTACAGCATCATAGTTCAAATCAGTCTTCTAGCGATACGGTATTATCTCCAGCGGTAGGCTAATTCCAAGTTAATAAGTGTGTTTACATGGTAAAAATCATATGTTTTCCTTATTATTATTAAGTCAACATAAAGGAAAATTTCCATAATATCCAAAACATTATGGCATTCATCATAACAATAACAAACAAGGATTAAAGGCTCCATAGTTACAAATAAAAGAGGAAAAATAGGATGGAATGAAGGGAGAGAGAGATCCTAGCTCAGTGCAGCGAGTATTAAACTAAGATTTTGGTGAGTATGTGTTTATAAGGCATGAGCGAAGTGAATGTGGGCTGTTTTGAGTGAGTGGGGTAGGATTAATAATGAGATTGAAGCTTTTTGTGAGTAATGGGCTATTTATGACTAGTTGGAGGACATTTTTGAGCTGTGATTGTGTAAAGGGGGGAGAAGAATATCTGGGATTAGATGAGTGTAGGCTAAAGATGATGAGTGGTGAGCTTAAGGAAAGCTGAACCACCAGCAAAAATGGCAAACAAACTCCAAGTCTCAGAGGGGGGGGTAGCTGTCCTCCAGTGGGCTGAGGTGTTCTTCTTTTTATAATGGTGCTTTAGAGAAGCATTAATTAACAAGAATCCAAAAACGTATGACTACTCAGAGGTGATGAATCAAGGTTAAGCTTCTTGAGATTTTTGGTCAGAAGTAGAAGATTTACTTTAGGGGCTGCCTTTCTTCTTTGGGTAATGATAGGATTTTAGAGTGCTTTGCATTTAGTGCCAGGATTTCTTGGGTTGAGCTGAGTCAATATGATTAAGGCGTGTATCAAGAACGAATCCTAATGCTGCAACTGAGATTTGAACCCCCAAGAAGTAAGATTTAACACCCTAAGCCAGGTATCAAGCTCTAAGCCTACTTCAAGGGGTTCCGCTGGAGATCCCTTTATGCCTTCCAAACTACATGTTCCCAAATTTTCCCCTTTAGGATTCATGCGTTTGGCACATGAATCATGTCTTGAACGTTTTTAACATTTATAGCATCAATTTGTTGAGGTTTGGATAACTTGATTTCAGCTCTCCTTCCGCTGGACGTATAGTCTTGAGGAAAATGATAGAGTTCCATCATCCTTCAAACTTCAGTTGATGTGACAGCCCTCGGGCACTGTTCACGTCAGGTAGAGGGTGGTAGAAAACTGATGGGACAGCCCCTAGTTTATCCTCTAAGGCTTGGTTCTCTTGTAGAGGTTTCTAGTTGTTTTGATTATTTAAGGATCCGTTTGGTTGAGGAAATGGAAAAGTGAGAGTATAGAAAATTGTGGAAAGATAAAAAAAATATTTAATTTTTCCTCATATGTGTTTAGTTGGTGGGATAGAAAAGTGAAGGAAATGAAAAACTTTTTTGTTTGGTTGAGAAGAAAAATGAGAGGATGGAAAATGTAGTTTGTCTAAATTTAACATCATGTCCCCATTAGATAAAACAAAAAGTAACACATTATATTTTTGTCAAAAAATTTTGTATGAATATACACTTCATTTTTTTTTTTTAATTCAAGAATCCAAAACTTTTTTGGTAAAAATACCATTTTGGTCCTTACATTTTGGGGTTACAATCAATTTAATCCCTACAGTTTGCTAATAGTCAATTTTTTTCTTATTATTTTTCAACTTGTAATCAATTTGGTCTTTACCATTAACTTACTAACCAAAAATGTTTATGTAGTTAATGGATTACATAGTTGGCATACTAGACTCTTACATGGTACTAAAATAAATATTATTTCATATTTACAAATTCCATGTTAACATCTAAGAAAAAAAGGTAAAATTTGAAGAAGAAAAAAATCTCAAATCTAGATTTTGGCTTCATTTTGAAATCCCAAATCAAACACTTCTTCTTGGTTTAGATATTGTTGAAGAAAGTAAACATGGTGGATTATGAATCGTTTGATGGGTTTGTGAATTTTTGCAAACATGAGAAACACTTGCTGCATGGTGGGGTCCTTAGTGCTTTGCCATTGCCATTGTTGTCAAATCCACTCACTCCCTGATCACCACCCACCACTTCTATTTGCTTATCGTCTTCTTGCGATTAACATCATCAAGGAGTGTAGTATATACAAAGACAAAACGGACGAGTCCAATCAAAATGTGGCTGTGAGGTTGGTAATAATAGTCTCTTGCCTTTAGGGCCTGTTTGGATTGAGGGGGAAGGGAGGGGGAGTAGAGGAGAGTAGAGTAGAGTTGGCTCAAAATAAACTAATTTTCAGCCAACTCAACTCTACTCTCTTCTACTCCCCCTCCCTTCCCCTCAATCCAAACAAACCATTAATGTTGCCAAAAGTTGATGGTGGTGATGGACTTGCGGTGGCCATTACCTTCAAAATGAGTTCAAAACCCAGATTTTGAGGAAAACATAGATTCTTCTTCTTCTTCTTCACATTGCTACAATTATCCAACTTTTCCAATGGTAGGGACCTAATTGATAATACCAGAGACCAAATTGACCACTACCAAAATGTAGGAACCAAATTGACTATAACCCCTTAAAATAGTGTTTTTGCCAACTTTTTTTCCCAAAAAAAGCAACAAAGCAAATGAAATATCATAAAATGACCAAGAAGCAAATAAGACAATGTTAAAAATAAATAAATAAATAAAAAAAGAGGAAAGTAGCAGACTTGCCGAGGGAGTTAAAAAAATTGAACAAAACAACCAAAAAAAAAATATAAGAAGCAAATTAACTTGCTGGGTTATAATAATGACCATTGATGGGGGAGCAATTTCGTCCAAAATACCCAAGAACTTTTGCTCATTGTTTTCCTTATATTTTCTCTCCAATTTGGGGAGATTGAATTTTGGTGGGCCCGAAGAGAAAACAGCCATGCCCCACCAATTTTCTCTACCCCTCCTTTTTCCAATCAAACACCATTCCTACACATTTTCTCTCCTATTTTACTCTCCTTTTTCCATCATCCTCAAAATCACTCCAACTAGACGTTCTTAAGTTTTACAGGTGCATCTATATTGATAGCCACTTAAAGGGGAAAATGAAATAATATTCACATATGATAGGCCAAAAATGTATTGACTCCTTAGGTAAATTAACCAATTAATTAGCCAAGTGAATTAATTAAGTCAATTTAACATGCAATACGCATGGTAGCACAAACAAATCACCAAATAACTAAATGCAGAGGAAATTAAATTTGACACGTGTGATTTGTTTACAAATGTGAAAAAGCACCGAGGCAAAATCCTACTGGGTGAATTTAAGGTCACCACTCCCGAGAACCACAATTATCAAAACAAGTAGTTACAAGTAAGGGAATCCCAGTACCTTATATCAACCTACAATTGAACTCATATCCCAATATACAATTGGACTTGTAATGCAGTGACAATCACTCCTTTCAATGCACGGCTCTCCATACGTGACTAACCAATCAATACACGGATCCTAGTATGCGGCTTACTCCTTTACACGAATCCCAGTACATGACTAATACACTAATTTGAGAAAGACGTTGACTACAAAGTTCTTCAGTTCATCCACACGATGAAGATCAAGAAACTCCTTGGTTACAAAACACTACAGTGTACAAACGCAGCAGCTTTTTCAAGAGAAAGATGAACTAGGGCAAATTGTCTCCGGTCACAATTTAAGTGAATAATCACTTTGCATCAAGTTGCATCACTTTTAGCGGCCCTTAAAATAATTCTTATATATATATATACATATATATATATATATATATATATATATATCTCTAGAGTTGTGAGAAAAGAAATCATACGCAAATAATTTGGATATGCGTGAAAAACAAATCTAAAAATCTGAATTCCGTAATTCTCGATAGATAGGTTATCTGTCGAGTTGTTGTTAAACATCAGGCTAAAATTCCCTGTTAAACCTCGATAGGTACAATATGTCGAGTTTTAAAATATAGCACTTCTTCACTTTTTTATTGAACAGATCTGCATGTCTTTAATTCTTGACTTGAACAATATGTTGCTTGAAAACTTAAATCATCCTAGATCTACCCAATTACAAGTAAAGTGCGTTTTGTCAAAGGATTAGCCAATTCTAAATGACATATGTTCTAACAAGTTCCACATATGTCCTAACAACATACATTGTTATCTTCTTATTTAGTGTAAGGTTGAATTTAATCAACCATTCTGTTGGCTTTATTCCTTGCCAAAATTGCTTATATTTTAGCAATTAGTAACCCTGTATTTAGGTGAGAATCATGTAAGAGTAGTGTGTGAGATAGTGTGAAGAATTGCTCAAGATTGTGCAGTGAAACAGGGCTCACGACTAGAACTCGCGGGTGGCTCGTGACTGGCAAGCCGCCAGAAGATGCTCACATGCCAAGCATGCGGAAAAGCTGAAACATCATGCCAGTTGTTGCACTATAGGACAAAAAGTCCAAACTAGCCATTCAGTTACCTCGGGGCTTGAACTTGCGGCTCAGTCAAATCGCAAGACCTAGCCATAAGCCAACTTTGTTTTGGAAAAACTGACTCTTCGCATTCCAAACACACACCACTATATATAGACCTTTATACCCATAAAATGTAGAGAGCTTCTAGAGAGAATTTTGAGAGAGAAACCCTAAAGAAAAACAAGATTGACTCATCCACAATTTTCACATAAAGACTCTTTAAATTCCTCTACTCTCACCCTCTCCATTGTTACATCCTTAAGAGGTTCTTAGCCAAATCCTTTTCTCACCATACTCCTATATGTGAGAAGGCTTTTTGGTGCTTTGGAAAGCAGTTAGGAAGGGATCAATTCATATTGGTTGATGCTATAGGCTATAGCAGAATCCAATAAGCTAGAAAAGACAAAAGTTCGGCGTAACCTCGTTGGAGCAAGAAGCTTAGAGAGTTTACGTACACTGGGTAGATTAGGCTTGGAGGGTCTATTGCTGTTCATATATCCCAACTACATTTTTTAGTGGATTATTAACCGCTTGGAGGGCGGTGAAGAGGTTTTACGCCAAGGGCTTCAGTTTCCTCTTCAATAACACATCGAATGTTGTCCTTATGTTTGCATCTCTCTTCCCTTTATCTTTGCCATTTAATTTCTGCTATGGATGTGATTTTAATTGGTTTAGATTGTTTATTAATTCTGTTATTAGCTTATATTCATTTTCCGCATATATATTGTTTGACATTAAGCTTGAATTGATAATTTTGTAATTAGGGGTCTAAACGTTCAAGGGTGTTTTATACACATATTGAACTTTCATTTAGGATCAAAAGGAAAACTTTTATAAGTTTTGCAAATGCATTTATATTGATAGCCACTTAAAGGGGGAAAAATGAAATAATATTCATGTACATTGTCATATTCTTACTTCAATTTCATTTAAAATCTTTTACTAGTACATCATCTACTAGTAGAATGGTTCTAACAAAACGACTACATATTTTTATGGATAAAAACTGTTACACATGCTGTTATACACACTTTTACACACACATAAAAAAGTAACTGAAACTGTGACTTGAAATCATCATGACTTCAAATCACAATTTTAATTTTTTTTTTTTTATGTGTTTAAATGTGTGTGTAATAAACACTACTCATGTAAGGTCTACATATATATTTTTCTGTGGAAAGAGCTTCAACTTAAAATAGTTGAACTATCGTAATGTTGAACTCAAGCAAATACCTACCTATGAAAGTGCTTCAATATACATACAATTCAAGTTGCAATTAGGCATGCGCTGGTTCATAACAGTCAACACTTACGCTCAGTTTATTTCAGCATTAACATTTTCTAGAATTTCTTCATTTTTCATAGAACATTTTCTTGAAAACTATCTCATTTTCTAGTATTTGGTAACAACCTTGAAAATGAGCTTGAGAACGTTTTCTAGTATTTGGTAACAACCTTGAAAATGAGCTTGAAAACGTTTTCTAGTATTTGGCATGCACAAATTTTTTATAACATTTCTTGTATAATTTAAAACATGTATAACTTGTGTATTGTGTAAACCCAACTAATGTAATCAATATAAATAAATAAATAAAACCAAATATGATTTTGGTTTTCAAATTAAAATTTTGACAACATATACAATAAAAATTAGTTGTCCACATATTTTGCTCATATAAATGGAAGGTAACGTACATAAAAAAAAAAAAAAAAAAAACACACACACACACACACACACATATAATCAACCATACTTCTCATAATTCAAAATAACTATAAGCTCCATTTCAAATAGTTTAGGATGCCACATAGGCTAAATAGTTCAACTTGCAAAATAATCTAATACAAATATTTTGGTAAATACCAAAATGCTAAATTGTCCAAATAGACACATCCAAATTCTAACAAAATGCACCTACATAAACAAAATTGGCTTAAATAGTTGTTAAAGAAGTTCTACAGCCATTATCTATAGAGCTTGTCATTTTTCAACATGAATGACCTAGCTTGCTTTTCATTCCCATTCAAATGGTCAAATGTAGACACAAGCATAGTTTCCTCAATCTCATCCATCTTCATAACTTGTCATTCTTCAAACCTAGGACAAAATGGGCTTTTGCCCTTTTTAAAAAAACAATCCAGCATTTTGCCCTCTTTCTCAAACTAATTAGGGAAATGCCCCTCTTTTGTAACTCGTTTTATGAAAAATCGAGTTATAAAAAAAAAAAATTTCTAGAGTCCTATAGCAGCGTTTTTAAGGACCTATAGTGACATTTTAAGGACTTATAGTGACGTTTTGTAACTTGACTTCCATGAAATGAGTTATAGGCAATTTTTTTTTTTTTTTTACCTATAACTCGATTTCATAGAGGTCGAGTTACAAAACGTCACTATAGGTCCTTAAAATATCACTATAGGTTCTTAAAAACGCCGCTATAGGGCCTAACTCGATTTTTCATAAATCGAGTTTCAAAAGAAGGACATTTCCCTAATTAGTTTGGGAAAATGGGAAAAATGTTGGATTATTTTTTTTAAAAGGGCAAAAGCCAATTTTTTCCTTCAAACCTATCCATCTTCATAACCCATCCATCTTCAACCTTACCAAGTTTTGTAAGCAAATCTTGGTAAACAGCAACTTCAATCGTACTAGCATGACTTCATTTCCTGTGAGACCTTGTTTCATTTATGGCAACATGTGAGGGATCAACTTGCTTTTTTTTGGATAAGCCATCAACATCACCGTCAACATCAGTTATCCAATGCTTCTACACCTATATCACCAACTCCCTTGGAAAAAGCAATTGTAGCCTTATCCTTACCCCACAACCAAACTCATCTCATTAAACATCTCAATTTTCTTCTTCAAAAATTGTGCATGACTGGGATGTGCCTATGTTAAGGAGGGGGAAATAAACAATAAAAAAAAGAGTCAAAAACTAATATGAGAGCAATAAGAATAGTGAAAAGATTTAAACTTAATTTACAATGATACAAACTAAAAGTTTCTACCAATAAAAAAAATAAACAATGAAGTTTATTACCGCAACTTCTTCATCATACACTATCCCATCACAAGTAATCATTTTCAAATCATCATTCCATCTAAACAATAAGCGGAGCAAGGGGGCTCAAGAGGGGGCAATTGCACCACAAACCCCCCCCCCCCCCCCCCCCAACTCATCCTTCTTTTTTGTTATACCAAACACACTTTTTGACCCCATTCAAGCCACTTTTTTTTACTTATCCAATTTTTTTTTTTTTTTTTCACTCACATTGGGACTCAAATTCTATACAATATATGAACAAAAATACATCTCTTGTACAGCTAAACTTGTCTTCCTTTACCTACTCTACTCATGCCACTTTTTTTTTTAATTTCACTTATTTTGACTTTTTTTTTTCCGTCACTGAATCTTAGTCAGTGTGACTCAAATTCTAAGCAAAACAAAAATAAAATTTACAAGCTTGTGAGGCACCAAAATCTTACCGCAACCATTATATTTTTTTGTCTCCTCTATCTCTTACTTTTTCACAGTTTCAAGGTATGAATTTTTGCTATATCCAAAATTTTAATACCTTGAAGAATAGAGAAAAGAAATGTTGAAAAGGAAGCAAAGATGTAATTTTCTAAGTATATTTTATACCCTTAACACTTCTAGATTGAATTATTTTCATAAGTTATTTTGAACAATCAAATTAGATGTCTAAACTTTTGGTCTTTTTGATTAATTTCTTACTTTGATTGTGAGCAACTATGGATTTTAATAATTAATATATGAAGTAAACATTTGTAGTTAATTAAAATTGTAGAGAATCCTAAATGTAAGAAGAAGTCCGGGAAATTCTAAACAAACTCATATCGAGATAGATTTTGCAATCTTCCTTCGGATCCTTCTTCAAGAAGAAATTTTTTTTATTACTATCCTAATGATAGAGATCAAGCTTGAAGAACATATCTATAATGTGGACCTTGTCAACTAGTTGACCATACTTTTCCACAAAGAGAATTTGAAAAAATAGTGTGTTGATTTAATTCAACATTTTTTTTTGTGGCTAAATTGATTTAATTCAACATGGTTCGATGAATATAAGGATCAATTTTTTTATTATTTTCTTTTGATGTTCCCCCCCACCCCCCAAGCTGAAATCTTGGCTCTACCACTAATCTAAACCCGCTTTTTCTATTACAAAATTCTACAATAATAGTCCAATTTTTTGAGTGTTTTAAAGCAATGTTCTACATGCTTTGGTGTACATTCAATGACAAATTTCTCACTAATTGCTTTAGCTACTTTAGCATATGATGCATTTTTAAATGTGTTGAGTTTCTTATTTCCAAAAAGAGCCTCATCTACAAGTATCTCAAGTAACAAATTCTACATGGGTGTGACCACCTAAAGTTGGTCTTGGCATCCTTGTCCTTCTGTGAGTATTTTTTTTGTTTCCCATTGCTATTCTAGTACAATGATATTCGCAAGAAAAATGAGACAAAATCACCTCATTGAATTATTTATGACATTCAAGCAATTAACTCTTACATAGACAACACTACCATTAAGTTTTGCATCACATATTTTTCAAGAACATTGTAGATCACCAACAACATCTAGAGGCTTGTAATTTCAAATTGCATTTCCAACATTTCCGTGTAAAAGAAGGTTCACAACAAAGTTTAATTATGAGGCTAAAGCCTCCATGAACTCTGCATCATCTGCCATAGCCTGCAATGTCTCTGGTGAAAGACAAGCTTCAAAATCCATGCTTCCTTCTTCTATCCCAAGAAACACTGTTAACTTGCCATCATACTTATTGATAGGCCACAAACTGAATGACCCCTTGTGATTAAACCAATTAATTAATTAACCAAGTTATTAATTAATCAATTTATCATGCAATTGCGTGGCAGCACAAACAAATCACCGAATAAATAAATATGCAACGGAAAATAAATAACACGGTGATTTGTTCACGAATGGAGAAAACCCTAACGGCAAAAACCCCACCGAGTGATTTTCAGGTCACCACTCCCAAAACTCCACTATTATCAAATCAAGCGGTTACAAGTAAAGGAATCCCAAGTATCTTACCAACCTACAGTTGAACCCTTACCCCAATACCCAATTGGACTTGATCTGTAGTGACAATTTTCCTTCTGATACACGGCTCCCAAGTACGTGACTAACCAGATGCACGGATCCCAGTACACGGCTTACTCCTTTGCACGAATCCAAGTACGTGACTAACTCCACAGCAACCCCTTGATTGTTGTAGTTGATTTGCAGCAACTTCACAGAGAAACACCAATAAAATCTTCAATGTTGGTGCAAGAGACTTTGCTTGGTTACAAAACCTAAAGGCGTACAAGAAACGCAGCAAGAACTCTTTCTTCTGTAGGAGGAGGCTAGGGTTTCAAAAAGAAAACCTTATGAAGCTCTCTAGGGTTAGGTTTTTCTTTTTCTACCTCCTTTTAAATAGGAGCTTAATGGGCTCTCCTATTCCAAATAAGTTTACACAAATCTAGGGCTTTCCTAGTCCAATAAGGATTATACAAACCCATAAATAAATAGCCTTTAGGAATAAAACATCGCTGGCTATAATTTGAAAACCCGTAACCTCGATCGATCGAGGAATCTATCGAGCTTTAATGAATCTCGACAGATCGAGCTTCTATCGAGAAGATATCAAGACCTGCAAATTTCCACTTTTCTTAAGCAATTCTTTGAGTAGTCTTCATGTCTTCAATTTAACCACTTGTAATGATCATCTTGAACCTACTTAGATTTACCCAAATACAAGTAAAGTGCGTTTTGTCAAAGGATATGCCAATTACATAAAAAATGTCCCTAACACTTATTGCTAACACCACTTCGCACAGCAACAGGTCATCCCCAGCCAAAGTCATTACCATACACATTGAATCGCGGCGAGCTTCCAATGGTCATTGCATTACTTTTTACAGCACTAAATTTAAATGTCTTTGGGGAATTTACCCAATCCTCTATATACTTCTTCACTTCTTCTGCTGTTTGAGAAGCAATTGCCTTATTTATTTGCCAAGCCACCCAGCCTAGTCTATGTTCAAGAAGATTGTCTACGGTAGTTGTTATGTTCCCATATAAAACTGCATTTCCTACGTACTCAGCTGGCAATGGTGGTTGTATTCTTTGCCTCACTTCCACAAGTAAACCGTAATGAACCTCTTGATTGTCCCTGTAATGCCAGCTGTGAACCACAGCTCGCCAAAGATGACCCATTACTGCTTGAAGGGACGAGATGGTGGTGGTGCCCATTTCAGCATTGGCTTTTGCTTTGAGTTGTGCAATTTTCTCCTTGGAAAAATGAAAAACTTTTTGTTTGAGAGGTGTAGGAAAGGACCTCTCATCAGAGATTTCATTCTGACGGAAAGGAATATGAAGTGGGAAATCGATAATACCATCAAAATAAGAACGTTGGAAAATTGGAGGAGATTGTGACGTGGGATCAATATTATTTCCTCTAGATATTTCAGACCCAGTGTTAAAGAAATGCCAAAATGGACTATCATCGACTACACAATGGTTTAAAGTGCAGCCGATGAAAATACCATCAAGAAGCTCAGTTACCTGCACAGCTAACAATGGCTTGGAAATGCCTTGGTAGTTCTGATGATGCCAAAAAAATAACACCAGTAAGCCACACGGTCCTCACGTGCCCCTGACAATATCCTGCACAACACAAAAAGCTGAAGATCTCAAAGGGAGCACTGGTGTGGTAACAGCCAAGTACCCTCCGACGGTCGAGTTAGAGAAATTTCTTGTTCACAACTCTAGAGTGCCAGAGCTAAGGTGAATTATGCGTACTTTGATATGTGAGAGTATTGGGGATTTTATAGTAGTAGAGGGTTGACATCTCTTCCTTGGATTCGAAGTCTTTTTCTTATAGGAATTCTTATGATCGTATATTACGGAATTCTTTCCTTGTAAGAGACTAACACAAAACGAGGAATACAAGACATTTTCTTATATACACATGCGTGGTGCCCAAGACATTCTTTTATATTGGACCCGTCAGCTTTTTAGCATCAGCTTCCATCCTCGTATGCTTTTCCCATCAACTTAAAGCCATAGGGTTCAAAGTGGCTAGTAGATGTCAAGAAGCGAAGCCGACAGATTAGTTTGGAGTGCCATTTTACGTCTTTCCTATGGCGAGTGTATGTTTACAATTTTACCCTTATCAAGTTCAATACGCCATTCATCAAAAAGGAGTTGACAATGTCTTGAACATATATGGGATCAAGGATATCTGCCACAGTAACATCATCAGCCACCGCATGAACAAATTGGGCTCCAAGGTTATTGCAATCAACAAAGAAAGAGGTGGCCTTGTCATCATCGTTTTCAACCATGACAAGGCGACCAGCAAGAGGGTAGAATATATCTAATGTGCGGGACACACAGTTTTTTAGGTGATCAATCACACTGCTAGCTTGTAGTTCTTTTTCTTGTGAAGGTGTAGGTTTGAAGAAAAGGAGACCCTTTTGGATATGATCAACTAAGAGCAGCTGGAGATCCCATGGAGTTAACTCAATCCTTCGAGTTAACTCTTTGGGACTCGCTGCTGCCTGAAGGATACTGGTGGATATGAAGCGAATGTGTCATCTCTGCTTCAAACTACTGCTACTAGATGAGTGCAAGGGGCTTTATGATACCGTATGAAAAATATCTGTGAAATAGACATGGTTCAAAATATTTGTGTGAAATAAACATTACTCTAGCCGTATGTTATTTTTAATTCTCCCAGCAAAGAAAGAAAAAGGACAATTATGCACAGCCTATTACACACAATATACACAAATTTCAATTTTTATACAAAAATCATAATTTAAAATCATAATTTTAATTCAAAAAATAAATCATGTGATCGGGTAAAAAATGCCAAACTGTCCTCAACAACGTCAACATCATTGCCAAATTTGTGGAGCCCAACATGTACGAAGCCAATGTCTTGTATTGTATCCACCAGTGAACACTGAAATCATGTTTAGTCTTTTTGCTCTCATATTTTTTGCATGTACGTTTGTTACCATGTTTGCCTGAATTGCGGTTGTCTTCCATCTTTTCTTTTTGATAAATTTCATTAACTTACCTTGATATTTGAGATAATGCCAGTTAGGTTTAGATCATTTCAAAATTGATCAATTTGGTCTTTATAACCAACTTAGTCTCTAAGACAGAGAACAAAAAAATTCACATATTAAACATTTAATTTTTTTTTTTTCAGTTACCTCACAATCATTAGACTAACACTTGGATGTCATAATTATTGCCAAATAATTTTGGCACTCCACGTTAGGTAGAATCGCAGTCACAACAGTATGGCTAAGGGTGTGTTTGGTTGAAAGTAGAATAGGATAGATGGAAAATAAAAATGAGAAAATATGAGAGAAAATAGGAATGGGTGTTGTTTGGTAAAAAGAGAGAGAATTTTTGAGTATAACTCAAGCATTTTCCACCCAAACCCACAAAAGCCCGCCTCTCCAAAATAAAGAGAAAACAAGCATTTTCACACCTATTGTTGGTGAATGACAAAAGTGCCATCACCAAATTTTTGTCTTCTTATTTCGACTTTTCCCTTTTTTTTCTTCCATTTCTTATAAACAAAACGTCAGTTTTGGGGCTTTTTTCTTTTTTCTTTTTTGGGTGCTCATCTCACATTTTTTTTCTTTTTCTTTTTCTTTTTCCCTTTATCTCTGGTTTTTTTTTTTTTTGGCATTTGCTTATTTTATAAATAAAAAAAAAAATATTAAGGTGTCCCTATAAAATTTTTTAATTAAAAAATGTTACTTTTTGTTTATATATTTAGTAAAGATATAATGATAAATTTATACCAACTTTATTTTTTATTCTCTTATTTTTCATCTCAACCAAACAAAAAAAATTTTCATCCCTCTACTTTTCCTCCTCTCCAATCAAACACAAATTAAAGAAATCTAAATCTTTTCTATCCTCCCTCAATTTTCTATTCCCCCACTTTTCTATCTCCCCAACCAAACAAACCATTAAAGCATTAGCATCAACTCTTCTTAAAAATTTAGCATTTGACACATTAAAAAGCTACTTTATCTACTAACACACCATTTTTACAACTAACTCTATGTCACACCTCTTAATTTTCACTTCTATTCCTTTTTTTTTAATTCAATCCTCTCTATCACACCTCTTAATTTTCACTTCTATTCCTTCTTTTTATTCAATCCTCTCTCTCTCTCTCTCTCTCTCTCTCTCCACAACATTACAAAACCTAAACAATAAAAAACACTCCCATCACCAATCTAAGAAATTCACTGCAAAGCAAAGTGGCTATGGCCATGGAGAAAACCACACATCAAAAGCAACCACACCCAAAACTCACATCCAATTTCTCTTTGAGATGAACCCAAACCCCAAACCCAAATCATACATCCAAAGATTCCAAACCCTCAAACCAAATCAAGGAAACAAACTCACGGACCTAAAATAAACCCCCAAAAATTCATACTTTTCAAACCCTAAACAACCACACCCATTCCAACAAATCCCCAAACCCACAAACAATGGGAAAAGGAGATTTTTAGCCAAAAACAAATCTAAAAAATAAGAGAAAAGGGATATATAAGGGAAATAGGGAGAGGGGATAACAACCACCTCAGTGATGGTGTTGGCCATGTGGCTTAGGCCATGGCTGGGCTTGTGCAAGAAGAGAGAGAAGCCAATGAGGGATAGAGTCTTAAAGGCTCACTCACGGTGGTTACTGTGTTGGAGCCGTGGAGGTTTGATATAGAGAGAGATGGAGAATCACTACCGTGATAGTGGTGGTGTTTGGTGGTCCATGGTGACCATTGGTGATGGCCGATGTGAGGCCGAGCTTTTGGATCTCATCCATGGAAGCTTCGGCTATGGAATTTCAAGAGAAGAAAGAGAGTCAGTACTCAGTAGAGAGGAGAGAAATGAAGGCCTATGCTACACAAAGTCCTCTAGAATAAACAATTTTGTAAGCAAGAATGACAATTGCGGTTCTTTATTCTGTTCAAAAAACTACTTTCTGGTCCAACTTAGACTGTAATATTAGGTCATCCCATGAATCAAGTTTTAGAATCAAATGTAAAGTAATGTATAGATTCACAAAATATCTGGCTATTTATTTGTTTTTCATTTATAAATAACCATGGTCACTCATAAAACCAATGGAAGTCGCTCCAGCCAACAAACGCAAGATGCATATACTATTTTCAGCATTCTCATTCTCTCATTATCATACAAGTATAACCAATTGAAGAAAATGGAAACGACAGATTGTACACAGGTTCTAGTTTTTTTTTTTTTTTTTTTTTTTTTTTTTTTTGCTAAAGACACAGGTTCTACTTCTAGTTAGCAAAAAGAAAGTGCTCATAAATTTATCATTAACGCATCTAAAAATTTTCTACTAATATCTTACCACATTGGTTAGTATGGTAAGACTGCCTATCTTGATGGCTTTTTTTTACAGAAAAGCTACATACTTGATACCTCAACACAACATAACCCCGTTACATTTGCGCGGCCAGATGAGGCATCTCAATCTGACATCTGTTGTATGCTTCACAAGCTTCGGGCAACCTTTTCATACAAATCGCGAGGCCAATTCCTTTTCAAGTTATTAGCAATAAAGCTTGCAATCTGCAAAGACAAAAAGATAACATCAAGTATACCTCAATAATTTTCTTTCAACTTTTATAATACCAAGTTGATATGGCAATCCTATCAACTTGGTATTATAAAAGTTGAAAGCAAATGGGATGCTGAAGTAATTATTTAGGTATACTTGACGACGTGATCAAATCAAGAATACCTAAATAATTACTTCAGCATCCCATTTGCTTTCAACTTTATAATGCTTGAGCGTCAAATTTTAAGCTATGCAGAGACTATAAGAAAAAAATAGTTGCAGATCACGACTGAGAGAATAATGGAAGGAAAACAGAAGAATTTTAGTAACTTATTTTAAGATACCTTAGCCCTCAAGGCACGAAGTGATCCATCAGAATCCGTTACATTGTCCAGGCAAGTAAGAGCAACCTTCAGAAGGTCTGGAACACAATCTTGAACATGAGGTGATAAATTCTGGAACACATCAATGGTAGCATCCGGTGCTCGTGGATCTAATGGAAGAAATGGAAGTTTAGCAACCTCCCTCAAAGCATCTAGATGATGGCCCAATCTTGCCAACTTGTGGATTGACAATATTGCCTCAAGTTGTCTTAACACGGTTTGTTGCGCTAAAACATGCTCTCTCTCTTGAGGACTGCACAGTTAATTCAAGTATCTTTAGGGAAAAAGTTACATAGAATGGAGAGCATATAAAATGTAAAACATATTATAAATACATTATGGAAATCATTGACAACGGCAGTTAACAGCCCAAGAGGAACCAAGACCATAGTTAAAGATTCACAATCATTGGTTGTCAATTTTGACTTTTGAAAACAACAACAAATGTCCCAGTAATTAAGCACTGCCCAATTGAAGCATAAAAACAACAAAAAGCCTTGTAATTAGTTGCTACAGCACATGCGTGCAGGAGGAGGGGGTGGGTTCTGTGTAGTGCATAGAAGCCAGCAGCAGCAACATAAGTCACCAATAGTTTCCAACATACATCCTAAACAAAACTGTGTGGAATAACTTAAGCGGAAGTATTAAAAATTAAAACAAAACAACTTTGTCAGAAAATTGTAAACTTCAAGGTATTTCAAAGAAGATTTAGAATGTAATTTCAAAATTCACTGTGATGATGAATAATTTGCTAACAATAAATTTATACCAGATAAACTGAGTTACACCAAATTAAACTCAACTAAGCATGAATCCCAATTACTTTGGACCAGCTTGAGTTTTGACATTCATTTGCTTATAAATTAAACCAGGATGTAGTTAATGACCCTATACTATAATGACCTGAAAAAAAATTTCATAATTTTAGGAATACTAAAATTCACACATACTCCAGAATATGAGCTTTTCAATTAAAGCCTCAATGTGTCAGAAGGTTTGTCTTACTTGAAATTTTCTTCTACTAACGTTTATGATTGAACTTAGGTTACAATAATAGAAGAACTACAGCCAAAACTAGCTAAAAACATAAATGAAAAGTACATTTTGAAAATGTTGAGTATTGGAATAACCTGACTTCAGGATAATATCTGTATGTCTCCAGTATTTCATTGCCTGAATGAATGAGGCCAGCAGTCTGGCTCTCACCATCTAATCTACCACGTGAGAGGGCGCATATTGCTTCAGAGAGGCACTTATTGATAGTATCCAGTGCCATTGAAAATGCCCCAACTCTCTTCTGAATTTCTATTGACTGAAGTTCAATGACATAATAAAGGGACAAAACATAAGGTTAAACACTGAAAGAAGGAAGAAGTTAGTTGAAGCAACACCATTTGAAAGAAGGAAATATTAATAGTTGAAGCTGGCAGAAAATGAATAAGACTAGAAATAAGAAGAGAGCTAAGCACAAGAAAAGAAAATAAAAATGTTTGAAACATAAGACATGGGAAAGAAGTAGATGCCAACTCTGAATACTTCATATTGAAAAAATCTTATACGATTTATAATCTCAAAAATATCAACGTATAATCTGCACTTCAGTTTAACCCCAAAAAAAAAAAAAAAAAAAAAAAAAAAGCTCAACTAAGGGTAGACTGTGCAGCCACGGAAGATTACCCTCTTCTTTTTTTGATAAGTAAGAATGATATATATTCAAAGGGCTAATCTATGCAGGAAAAGCACATAGCAAATCCAAAAATTACAAGGAAAGGAAAAAAGAAAAAAGAAACAGAAGAAACCCAAGCAACAGATTAATTACAAAAGAGAAGAGAGCTAGGAAAAGAAGGGAGACAATCACTAGTCGTGAGTCCCCAAGTCCGAGACCAATCAAATAGGGTTCCACTAAAAGAAGCAATCTCCGGAACGATCCAATTCCTCAAAAGTCCTCCAATTCCGCTCCTTCCAAAGACACCATAGTAAGCACAATGGAACTAAATTCCAAATATGAAATGAATACTTCCCCAACCAATTCCATCTGCCAAAGAGCAAATCTGGAATTGAACTAGGTATGACCCACAAAAATCCAAAAGTTGTAAAAACAAACCTCCACAACCGATAAGCCATCTCACAATGAAATAGTAAGCGATCCAACCATGGAAGATTACTATTTCGCAAATTCATCTAGTCAAGATTTATTTTATGGGTCCCACATGTACTATCAATCATATTTCTTTAAAAGTCTAGTTATACTAGTTCTGGGTTAACACTGATTTTAATTTGGGTTTTTGCTTTACAAGTTATGGTAAGCTTTGTATTCATGGGCAAAACTGTAATTTCCTCAACTCATATGGAATTAGGATTATTTTGGAAATTTCGCTGAGTCTAGAACTTTCTAGGAGATCCTAGGTATCATAGGTGTATTTTTTGAGTTCAAGTTATTTCTTTTATTGCCTTCTAGGATTTTAGTTCACTTGTCTAACTAGGAGTTCATTTGCTAGTCAAAATAGGAGTCCTAATTCTATTATAAAAAATTTAAAATTTTAAAAATTTTAGAACGCTTTTTGGGATATAATCTCAGCATCTCAGAACGCTTTGGTGAAGGATAGACAGATCCTTGACCCTGTTCTTATTGCTAATGAATGTCTTGATAGTAGATTGAAGTCTGGGGTGTCGGGGCTGATTTGTAAACTGGATGTTGAGAAGGCTTTTGACCATGTAAATTGGAGTTTTCTTTTGCATATTTTAGAGAGAAGTGGGTTCTCAGCCAAGTGGAGACAATGGATTTTCTTTTGCCTATCTACTGTCTGCTTCTCTATCTTGATTAATGGCTCTCCTTGTGGGTTTTTTGGTAGATCTAGAGGTTTGAGACAAGGTGACCCGTTGTCTCCTTTGTTGTTTGTGTTGGTGATGGAAGCTTTGGGAAGAATGTTGGATAGAGCAGTTCTTGAAAGCCACTTGTCAGGATTTAGTGTGGGTAACTCGGAGGGTAGATCCTTGGCTGTGTCTCATCTCCTTTTTGCGGATGACACTCTTATTTTTTGTGATGCTGATCTAGACCAGATTTTGATTCTCCGTATGATTCTTATTTGGTTTGAGGCGGTGTCGGGGTTAAAGATTAATCTGGGCAAGTCTGAATTGGTTCCGGTTGGAGTAGTGCTTAATATTGATTTATTGCTTAATGTCCTTGGCTGCAAGCTGGGCTCTCTACCAATGAAATATCTGGGTCTTCCTTTAGGTGCTAATTTTAAGGATAAGTCTATATGGAATCCGATTATGGAGAAAATGGAAAGGAAATTGGCGGGTTGGAAACGCTTGTATCTATCAAAGGGAGGTAGAGTCACTCTAATCAAAAGCACCCTCTCTAATTTACCCACTTACTTACTTTCTCTTTTTCCTATTCCTGTTAGTGTGGCTAACCGAATTGAGAAGCTTCAGCGGAATTTCTTATGGGGCGGTTTAGGTGATGATCCCAAAATGCATTTGGTTAAATAGGCTACCGTATACACTCCTATTTCTTCGGGTGGATTAGGGATAAGGTAGATAAAACTTTTCAATATCGCTCTTCTTGGGAAGTGGTTATGGAGATTTGGGTTTGAGAAGGATGCCCCCCTTTGGAGACAAGTGATAGAGTTGAAATATGGATGTTTGTGGGGGGGGATGGTGTTCCAAATCTGTTAAGGGTCCTTACGGTGTTGGTTTATGGAAGAGTATTAGTCAGGGTTGGCCTTCTTTCTCTTGCCATATTTTGTACGATATTGGTGATGGGTCTAGGGTGAAGTTTTGGCAAAACCGTTGGTGTGGAGAGACACCTCTTGTAGTTAGCTACCCTGACCTGTTCAGATTTTGCAGGAATAAGGAGGCTAGTGTGGCTGAGCTTATGAAGTCCCCCAATGGTGTCCTTTTTTGGGATGTGAGTTTCTTTAGGGGTGTGCATGTTCGGGAATTAGAGGCTTTGTCAAGCTTCATGGAAACCATTTATGGTTCTTCTGTAAGGGGGTTTGGTTAGGATTCCTAGCAAAGCTAAGGGGTTTTCGGTGAAAGATTATTATAAAATTTTAGCTGGTCCTACTAGCTTTAGTTTTCCTTGGAGAAATATTTGGAAGCAAAAGATTCCCTCTAGAGTAGTTTTCTTTGTATGGTCCGCTGCCTTAGGGAAATGCTTGATGATTAATAATTTGCGAAAAAGGAAGGTGTGGATTTTGGATTGGTGCTACATGTGCAAGAGTAATGGTGAATTGGTTGACCATCCCTTCCTTCATTGTCCCATTGCTATGGATCTATGGTCTATGGTTTTGGTTTATTTGGAGTATCTCGGGTTATGCCTTCTACTGTTTTAGGGCTGTTAGGGTGTTGGCAAGGTAGCTTTGATCGTCATCAAAATGGTTATATATGGTCCATCGTTCCTCATGGCTTAATGTGGTGTCTTTGGAGGGAGAGAAATAGTCGTCGTCTTGAAGATATTGAGAGATCTATTCCGGACCCCAAGCTTTTCTTTTTTAGAACTTTGTTGGATTGGTTGTTTGCTTTGCAAAACAAATCTTTCCCTTCTCTTTTTGTTTTCCTAGATTCTTGCAACTTTTGTTTTTGATTTGTTGTCCCCTTGTTCACTCCCTGTGTACTAGGGTGCTTCTCTTTTGATATCAATATATCTTATTACTTATCAAAAAATAGTGAGTATTTTCAGTACTAAGGCATGCAAGCCTAATTGTTCTTTTTGTTCTTTTCTCTTCTATCTTTGTTCTTTTCTTTATTAGGTACAGTTTCATGCAGCGCCCTTGAAGACCATTAGTTTCTCTCTTTTCCTTCTTCCTTACAACCCCTAACAAAGTCTTCCTCTGACTTATCAAAACCCTAAAACACCACCTACTTTCCCTACCAAATAACCATCAAATAAACTCATTAACCACCGTTTGTTCCTAAACACAATCAGATTTTCTAACAACTTGTTTGCTTCGAGAAATAGTAATCTTTTTCTTTTTCCCCATCTTATCAAACTCTAGTCAATTTTGAACCTTAACCCTTCTTTCCAAAAGTTGTAAATCCAGATCCCAAATACTCCAAACCCTAGACGTACCACAAGAACAGACAGATTTCCCCAAAATTTACTACATTAGTCCCACTCCCAAAACGTATTACGCAGTTAAAAAGATATGGCTGATAAGGCCCACCAACACCAAGGAGTAGAATACGAAATGATGGTTTTTTTGCTCGACATTTTATTTACTTATAATAAAAAAAAAAAAAAAATTTTCTTTTGCAGCTAGTGAAAAGCATGTAAAATGGAACAATAAAGTGAATTTAATATTAACATGCAAAAGGACACAAGCCACAATTTCTCCATGTTAAACTCATCAAAATAAGGCAAGAAAATTACTTTGTCATAAAGCCCAGCTTCCTGACACTGACAAGCAGCTTCAAGCAGAAATTGATGCCTTGCTTTCGCATCAGTCAAAAACCTTCCTAAGTCACCTTCTTCTCCAGTACCTCTTGAACCAAGTAAAAGATAGATCCCACCATCCCGTAACAACAGTTCAGTAAGGAGTTGCTTTAACATCAAGCTTCTCTGCCTTTGCTGATCCACATTACCTCTTCCAGTCCATGACAACTGTCCACCACCCACAGCAGCAGCAGCTTGTGCATAATATTCTAATGCTGTTGATAGATCACCACTTCGTAAGTACATAGATCCATACTGCCTAATCATGCTAGATGCCTCTGCATAAGCATCCATCACTCCCAGTTTTTGCCCAGCACCAATACCTTCAGAAAGGACCCCATGGTCTGCTAACACAATTGACATGTGGGCAGCATCAATGTTATATCCTCCACCTCCTGTTTCCTTAGACAAGTATAAGACAGCTGGTAGCAACTGGATGCTTAAAAGCAAAACATAAGGGTATACCAGAGGGTCCTTTCCATTTTTTGTATAATATGATGGATCAAATTTGTTCAGGTAGACCTGCAAATCATCCAAACTGTATGGTACCAACCCCTCATTCAGAACAACAGATGAGCCCCCACTCGGGCAGTCCCGTACAGCAGACAGTTTGAACCATAAGAAATCCTCTATAGTATTGAACAAATTTGGTAGATCTCTAAGCAGGCGGTCAATTTGCCTGCGAGAACCAGATATCATAGCATAGAGCAACAACTTTTTCTTGTCATATGCAGCTCGGCCCACCCTATCACCCATTCTTAACATTTTTTCGCATTCTTCCGAGGCGGCAGCTGCAGTCTCAGCGGGCACCATACCTCTAGTATTTATCCACTCTGTAAGCTGTCAAAAAGGAACAATGACTACGACCGAATAAAATATATAGTCTTATTAATAACCAGTGAACAGTCTGTACCAGGGGAGCAAATTGGTGTGAAGCACGGGATGACAGAGCAACCTTTCTTGCTTCATCATAATACCCAGTTCTCAAGCAAAAATAGATCTGTTACACAAAAGTATGATTTAGTATGGAAAATAATTATTTGAAGAGAGGAAAAGGAATTGTTACTTCTTATCCATAGAAATTCAACATCTTGTATATCAATCAAATGCATCAAAAGAAGTTTTGAGAAAAAGGAATTGCTACTTCTTTTCTACATCCATTTGTGCTTTCAGAAAGTTCTACACTTGATTATGACTTCAAAAGTGAGAAATCAAGACAAATCAAAAGCAAGTCCATATCTTCCCTAAATTACATCTAAGAATGAGGACCAGAAGAATGTGCCGCACAAGGCCCAAACCGCCTATGTTGACAAAGAGGAAAAAATAAAGCACACAAAATACTTCAACAATTGAGATGCATCTGAATCTGACTAAGTTAGTACTACCCTTCAAAGCAAGATTAGAGGTCAAAAGTTTCAAAAAATAGATATAAAGTACAGAACAGAAAAATGTCGTTTGATATGAGTCCAAATCTTCTGTCTCATCAATTGTGCTCCACTTCATGCTCCACCAATAAAACTTGGACAGCTAGCCTCTCTCATTAAATGAGATAACTCTGACTTTAATGAGAGATACTAGTTGTCTTATTTAATGAGATATCTCATTTAATAAGAAAGGCTAGCTGTCCAAGTTTTATTGGTGAAACATAAAGTGAAGCACAATTGATGAGACAGAAGATTTGGACTCGTTTGATATTACTTGAAAGGAAGGAGCTAAAGGAGGACCCAAGGACAATATATGTATTGAGACATGTTATGTGAAGCTTGTGGGATCATACATATTGCATGCACAAACTACCAGTACAGACACTTTACTTGATTTGTTTGTGTATAGTGCTTATATCTTGAATTGTTGCTATTCACCCATTACACAGTACTAGGACGTGTTACTTTCAAACAGTTTTTGAATTATAAAGGAAAATGCTTAACAGCATAAACATGACCAGCTTTAGCAGTCATACAATGGAATTGCTTAAAAATTTGGCATCAGTCATGGATTGGAACTTGTGAGTTGCATTATGTATTAGAAACTAATCAGCTGTAGACGTAACTTGAAGTTCAACATAATTTGAGAAAACGTGATAAAATCATAAGGGAAAAAGGAAGCAAACTTGCTTGCATATCATAAATGAAAACAAGAAGCAGATTGATTAATGAAATGCAAGCTAAAACTACAAAATACAGATGCAAGTATCCAAGACCTGCTGCCAGGTGGTATCAATAGGAGGTTGTCTACGAGCATCGCCTGCATCAAAATCCAGAACTCCATAATCCCTTAAACGAATCTGCAAAAATGAATAAATAAATAAAACTAAGGAAACATAATAAATCTTTGAGCGGGTAATGAAATCCATCACAACATGAAACTCCTGAAAAGTTGAACAGAAACATGTTATCAAACCCGAAGAAAGGCGCGAACTCTTTCCAAATTTCCAACCACCCCACCAAGAGCAGCCTACATGACATCAAAAGATGTAAATTAAGACATAAGCATTGAAACAACCAGTGCCAAATATGTGTTTTGAAACAAGCAGTTCCAACTGATATTGTACTTTATGTTTTCACACATAGCTAAACAGCAAGATCCTTAAATATATATATATATAGGAAAAGCGAAACTCTTTAGTCGTTACCAGCAACAGAAGTTTACATGAACATGATATAATTGATTGAGGAATTCAAACAACAAAGGTAGAACACTAGAAGCGATAACCAAATAAAGCAATATGTTCATACTGTTAATGAAAATAAGAGAAAATATGAAAGAAGGAACTATTTTCTAAATCATCCCTCAGCCAATCCATTCCATATATATATATATATATATATAAGAGAAGCATTTAAAAATATGACATAGAACCTATGTTGCACGGACACGCCATTTTTGGCGTCGTGTCCGTGTCCGACACGAGTCGGACACCGGAACGGCCACGACGCGCCAGATTCCGGTGTCCGGCGGTGTCCCTTTTTTTTTTTTTTTGGCTTCTCCGACACGGCTCCGACGCGGCTTGAGCATTTCCCATCACCTCCTCGAGCAATTCGAGCTTCTGGGCAACCTCGGCCATGTCTGAAGCGAGATGAGAGAGGCCGTCACCTTGGGCATTTCCCATCAAATCCTCGAGCAATTCGAGCTTCTGGCAACCTCGGCCATGTCTGAAGCTCGAACTTGGTAACCCAACACAGCTAAGAGCTCGTCCATGCCACCATCTTGTTGTACTTCCTCTTCCCAACACATCTTGGCTTTTCCAGTACTTGAGCTGCCACTCACGGACGAGTCAGGCAAGGGTTGGAGATTATGATTTTGATGAGGGTCAAGCTCTCTTTTCATGGCTTCAGAGTCTCTCTATCTTTCTCTGCTTACTGAGTGGTGGTGCTCGGAAATCAAAGAGAGAGAGAGAGAGAGAAATGGGTTTGTGGGTATGTGTGTGAGCTATGAATGGATGAAGAATCTGTGCGTTGGGGATTGGGGGGGGTTTTGCTTTGCTTGGTTGTTCACTCCGAATACTAGTTCAGGAAAAAAAAAATTTATTATTGTGATGATGATATATGATATATACTATTTATGAGATTAAATAAAAAGGAAATTAAAAAAATGGAAAACCCTCGTGATGGGCTCGAGCTCCAATGTACCCACCAGCAAATAACAACAACTCCTACTCAAGAAGATAAGATAGATTTTTTTTTTTTTTATACATTTTGGTTTAATAATCTGAATTATTAGAGATAGAAAAAAAAAAGTACTGCATGAAAAGAAAGACGGCCTCATATCATATGTATGCTATGGAGTAAAAAAAAAGGACAGGTTTGAATTAGTAATTTTTTTTATTTATTTGTAATTCTTACATAATTTAAATTCTAAATATAAACGTATTTTATGTGTAAAAATATTAAAAAATATGCCTAAATATAAAATTTAATTAATTATTTAACCGCCGGTAACCGCCGTGTCCCCGCCGTGTCGTGTCCTTATTTTTCAAAAATTGCCGTATCCCCGATGGTATCTTCTAGAAACAGCATAACATTTTCTCTCTAATGCATACAAAGGAAAGGAGGAACTATTTTCTAAACCAGCCCTCAGCCAATCCATTCCATGTATATATATATAGGAGAAGCATTTAAAAATATGACACAGAACATTCTGACAGTGACAACTCATAGGGACACCTCACTGATGGTATCTTCTAGATACAGCATAACATTTTCTCTCTAACACATACAAAGGAAATAAGCATCATCAACAAAATTCAGCTTGCAACTACCAGCATTGAGAATTTGAGACAATATGATACTAGACAAAATTAATACCTGTGCAGGATGACTTTGTATTGTATCCATGATATACTTCTCATGCCCCCATTCCAGGTGGCGCCTTGCACCAATGACTAGTGACATCTTTTTTGATACATTGTGTTGCACAGTTGCATCTTCACCCATTAGCATCTGTCCAAATATTGAAAATATGAATTACTGTATTATAAAGAAGTTTTAAGGAAGAACAAGCTCACAAACTGTGGACTATATTTGACAAGCCAAGCACAACCAAGAAAGTACACCTGAATGAGGTGCCATATCTTCTGCAAGTTAACGGATTTTCCACTGGATCCCTCAAGACCCAAACTTTCATAAGCACCCTTGAAAGCTGTAGCAGGCTAATCAAAAAATCAAACAGTAAATAAACTTATAAACCATACATAATGGAAAACCCAACTTTTTTACAAGTAATATATAGGAAAATTTAACATACATAAAACAAAAGTTAACTTGAGTTTAGACAGAATCTAAGACCAAAAGCACAATGAAAGAAAAAAGGTGGCTATCACTGAATAATACCACATATCACAAATTGAGCATCAATATGCTTTGAACTGAATCCCTAATAACTGTTAAGATAACTTATCATGTTGAATTTGCAACTTTACCATCAATATCAATAATTTAGCAGATTATTAAACAAACAAAAAAGTTGCAATCAGACAACTCAAGCTTATATTCCTTTTAAACGTGATTTGGGAAATGGAAATAACCATATTTACCTTAAATGGTAAGCCACGCTCCCTTGCATTATTTAAATTCTTCACAACTACAGCATAGACTGATGCCTTTTTCTCAATAATAGGCTTGTTAGCTAGAGATACAAGGTCCATGCTAGATGGACCAGATGAACGTTGAGGGCTAGATGCAATGGACACCATTTGACCTGGATGAGTAGCCCCAGTGCTGGTATCGATCATGTTAGTCCTGGGTAACGTTGAAATTCGGCTTAAACTCTGTAGAAAATCACGTTTTTCTTTTTGCCAATCCTCCTGTTATAAAGAAAATTATATGCCAGAGTCAAGGTTCAAAGCACAATAAGTAAAGAGATCAACTCACAATCAGGGTTAAAAAGCTCAATGTGGAGGATTATATTATTGATGGTCCTGAATGGACGCTATAAGGTAGCACAGCCTAGATGGTTCTCCATAAAATCATCCTTGCCAACCATGTAATGAAAATTGGAATAAACTGATTGCCCTATCCCACTGTGCTAGCCTTTAATGACGGGGTTTCCTTTTCCACATTCCAAGACATGCATGGCAGTCAACATAAGGTGCAGGAGTGTGGTCTAGCAGCAAAGTTCTAACACGTAGCCATTATCAATCTTCTTAACCAATAGAAATCTCTGTATGTTAATTGGAAGGAATTCTATAACATATGTGATCATTCTATTCGCAGAGCTTCCACAAAGGGTATTATAAGGACCAACATCCTTATCAATCTTATATTAGGGCATTTTCACTATTAAGCTTAATTTTTAGCTTCAAAAATCTACAACACAATTTACAATACCCTTTAATCTCATTTGTAAAGGAAGAACAAAAGAAAATCAAGTACAGTAAAACAAACTTTAAAAAATTAAACAATAGGGATATTAATCAAAGAACTGCTTTATCAGTTAACGAGGTTTTGTTCAAAAAACAGGAAAACTAAACCCAAAGTAGCTTACATGTGAGTCCAAAATTTTATTCAAAATTCAACTGATAAAAAAAATGGAAGACATAAAGTTAAAATGCAGCACCAAGAAATATCTGTAAATATATTTAAAAGGTTAACATGCCAAATATAAAGAAACACAACCAAAATATTGAATAAGGTAGAAAGCAAGTCATAGCAACATCCAATGAACCCAATAAGTCACACTGACCTCCAAAACTTTCAACATGTAATCATTATAGCTTCTGAGGTTATCCTTCTGAGCTTCCTGAATGGCAGAGACCATTGCCATCTCATGAACCTGAGATGAATACATTGCATGCAATATCAATAAAAGTTGCCGAATACTTTGTGAGGAACTTAAAAGAAAGCCAATCATGAAACCAAATTATAAAAATCTTGCTCAAAATAAAGAAGCTGTAATTCAGCTGCACAATCAAACTGCATGTTTGATTAGGGAGGGGGAAGACACTACGAAGTTGGAATAGGCAGAAAGAGAATGGCAGTAGCTTGGTTATCACAGTTCCACTCATTTGCAAGTAGACAGAAAAGTGAAACCACACGTTAGAACAAAACGAAGTGAGAGGCCGGGGGGCAGGGAAAACTGAAAAGAGTCAAGTCAATCAGGCTTGACGACCGGGAGAAGCAAAACAAAATTAGGATTTGGCCAAAAAAGAAGCAATGCTATGGATACCATGACCAATCACCATTGATAAAGATAAAAAAGAATCTTTCTAAATCTCTTCGGGTCAGCAGGGACTTCAAGCATCCGAAATTCGCCAGTGTTATAGCAATTTCAACCAGATATGAGTAGATAGATCAATAGAATGATATTTAATACATGTTTATGTAAAGCCGTATACTGAAAGATTGGGGAGAACTAAAAAAGCGTATTTGATAGAGATTCAACTATATCTCAAATATCTCAGTAGATCCTTCCATATTGCTTTACCATGTCCAAAGTGTTAATACTATAGCAAATAAAGAGATGCATGGGGCATTACAAAGTGTTAATATACACTATACAGAAAGTAGATCATTTCTGATCTTGGAGGGATGATTTGGATATGTAAATGAAGAGCTAAAGAAGTCTTTTCAAACCAAAGATAACCCAGAACCTTTTTAACATGTAAGTAAGATAACCCAGAACTTTATTCCACAACTCCAAATAGTTTCGATTCAGACCAAGTTTATGTGACCCAGAGGGACCCTAAGTGTACATGCACATTGGCAGTGCAGATTGAATAAAAATAATCGTCCTAAAGAAGAGGCATCCTTTTTTCTCATTACCAGCCATTAGCTTATGACTTCTACCGCAATCTTCCTAATTTACAATGAATCTAAATTTTCCCCCATTTTCAAGAAAGCAGTCCACTCTGACTCACCTAGAGATCTCATTTGCTGTAGGACTTGTAGAAGTTCATGCAGTCTCCTCGGTCCCTCATCTAGTAGCTGCTGAACATAATTTGAGTAATCTAAAAGCCTGATTATTCAGGGAATTTTGCTACCAGAGTATTAAGTCGTCTACAAATTTTGCACTTAAAGCACTCAGCTGAAATACATTTACAACTTAATATAGTTATAGTAAGCTCATCACTAACCCCAGATTTCAAAATCTTCACAGGAAACCAATTTCATTATGTATCCTAAACAAATCGGAGCACAAAGTGCCAGTTAAGGGAATAATCCTTCTTCATAAGAGATTAAAATTTATTGTTTAAAGTTAAAAAGAAAATTTAGGTAAACTGGTAAAGGGTAGACAAGATAACTAGATGTACTAATAATGGAAACTTAACTGTGTGGAATAAGAAGGTTATGCCCATCTCCTTTAACTAAACATTAAGTGGTAACCTACTATCTATAACAAGATTTACTTGTCCTCATACCTAACCAACTTCACTAATGTGATGCAGAGAAAATACAAAGTACATGTATAGGAACAGAACACTAACAATAAAATTTTTAAAATATAATATATATATATATATATATATATATATATATGCAGATCATTAATGGAACAGGTCAAAACACCCCAACCAAACCAGCAACTATAACATTTATCAGCCAAATGGTAGATTTTCAAGAATCTCTACTAAGCCCATAATAACAAAAATTAATCTTAACTTGAACTTTGGGTTTATCTTCACTCACTTCCAAGATTTAACACTTAGTAGAAATGATCTGTATGTTAAACCAAAGTAGAGAATATAAATATCATGTTTCACTTAACGGAGAAAGTCAAGCAAGAATGCAGATGAGCATTGACTCTTTTAAATTGGCAGCACTTGAGAGTACAAAGAACTCACAGAAATCTAAGTGTACCTATGGAGGAAACAGCTACCCCAATAAGTCATTGATCTATGGACAACCAGTTAAATTCTGGTTTTTGGACCATGTTATAGAAAAATTTAAATAGATGCAAAAGAATGTGCCACAAGCACCATAACTTAGGATAGATTTATACGTAGCATTCTTTCTGTAAAATTTGTACCAAATCTTTACACAACACCCAATTCATAATTTTCAAATCAGTAACAAATAATCAAATATATATTTCAGATAATTTTTTTTTAATAAATAAATATATATTTCAGACAATGCCACATAATTTAAAGAAAATCAACACATTGAACTATTTCAAGTAATCTAAGTTAAAGCAATAAAAACATGATAGTAGCCCTAATGGTGATAGTGAAAATCTGTCAGATCCTTAGTAGGCCCTTTTAAAGACAGAAAAAATACCTGCTGCAAATACTCTTCGACACTTGTTGCCTCAGCAGGAAAAACATCCTCAAACGTTGTCTTCACATAAAAATATAACAAAAAAAAAAAAAAAGAGTGAACAGTGAGCAAAGACATATTATTCATAGAAAATAAATCATGTAAAATATTGCAACAAAAGCATTGTGAAAAGGTAAAGTAGACCACGAAATCAAAAATGACAGCAACTTTAGAGTAACAGCAAATTTATAGACACTAAATCAAGAGAATGAGGGAATGATGTGCCACTAGGATATGGATTTTCTTTTCTTTTTTGGATAAGTATTAGGATATGGATTTTCTAGAGTTTCTTTGTCTGTTTGGTACAGCTTATTTTTCACCTTTTTGAGAATGGTGTTGTTTCAAAAAGTTGTCCCTAGAAAAAAGTGAAGTTAAAAAAGGTTGTACTTTAAAAAAGTGTGGTTTGATAACGCGCTACCAAACGAGCAATTGAAATTGAGAGTCAAAGCAAGTGAAGCATGACTTACAAAGAACATAGCACGAGGCGACAAATTTGTGGAGGAAAGCATGAGGAAGAGCAGTAACTTCAAATATATATACATATAGGAAGAGCAACAATTAAAATTTATTATTTGCATCTTAAATTACATCAGTGGTATGCACTTGATGGGAGCATTTCACTAACCATAATGTTTCAATCCTCTCACTTAGCACTAATATATTGGACGCAAAAGCGCTAAAATTGTCAAATTCACTTGCAGAATAGTGACATTCATGCATTGACTCGGTGAAATGCATGTATGGAAGCAGGTTTTCACTATATAGTGTGGAATCTGAATATATGTTGCCTTCTGCAACAAATTATGTGTCCAATATATTAAATATAGATTAAAAAACTATTAGAATTTAATCAAATTCAACATTAAAAAAAAAGGATATTTATTTATAAATCATTCAAATTTTACATATTTTTACCTATTAGTTTTCTTTCTATTCATATTTATACAATGTGTTCAACAGCCTACATAAATTAAGTTAAGTGAGGAAGAATATATTGAAAATTTCACATCTAAAGCCATTCAAGGCACATTTAAATATAACTTAAAGCCTGCAGACAATAAGGCTAGGTTAGTATACTTTAGTAAGTAGAATGCAAATAATATTCCACCTTCAATTCAAAAGACTTCAGATCCCGTGCAAGTTGCTCCGCATTTATTCCCTCACGCGCAAGTAGCCTGTAAATCCAACAGAAGAGAATAAAACAAATAAAAGTAGATATCACCATATCTTTTTCTTAAAAAGAAACTGTGGATATAACTAATAATACATTCGAAATTCATAAGAAATCCAACAATAGGATTCATAGAGGTACCTTGTGGCAGCAATAGATTGAGAAGGAGCCTCCGTTCGCAGGGTTTTAGCTTTGAGCTTCTTTGATAATGCCTCTAACTGATCTAAGTTTCTCTGAAATAAACACATGATGTAACTCAGAGACAAGAAAAAGCACACCGTATAGATCCATGTGCAGACTTGAGTTTTTTTTTTCCTAGGAATACCAACTAATATGTTCTCTAATGATAAGAATTCCTAATTTGTAATTTCTTTTAGAAATATCATCTAATATTTTTTTTAAACTAACTAATTCCAAAAGCAAGAAGGAACGCTTCACTTCTGTTTAGATTAATTTAATTAAAAAAAATTTTTAAAAAATTCTTAAGTAAATATAATGGTGGTAAAGAGAAATGTAGGGACAACCTCTCGCTCAAATTGCAAAGACTAATGCAGTAGAGCAGCCATGGCGTCCCAAAATACTGTGCGCCTATCGCACCATTATAAAAATAGTGCGCCACGATTTTACAAAAACCTCTCTCGTGGAAATACCACGCCACCCCTTCCTCAAGAGGGAAGCGCTCGGCCTTAGGCGTTACTAACTAATTAAATAAAAATTATTTCCTGAACTAGTTGACTGTTATACAACTATTTCACCTAGTTCATACAAAAATATGTTCATCAAACAAAACATAAGACTCAAACTTAGATTAGTTATTGGTGAGTAAGTAATCAGCTTTATCAGCAACAAACAGAGGATCATTTGTCCAATACTGACTGGTTGCCAAGAAATTTCACAAAAATAGAAACAAAGGAAGACAAATGAATCTTGATCACAATACTGACTCCTTTCTGAAAACTAATATACACAACTAGTCAAAGACAAAGAGTCATGATTTTTTTTATTCGTAAATTACACGCACAACCAATGTGTCTAGAACCCACGAACTCATCCTTCACCTTCCTCTTTTTGTTTTTCCTTTTTCTTTTTATGATGTGTAAGTTTTGGCACCCAGAGGAAGAGGAATATGAGATTCAAACTAGTGACCTCCATTTCAAGCGGCATGATCCCCAACCAACTGTACATTTGTACTACCTCTTGGGCTTCACCATTGGGGATGAGATGAGCTGTGATTTGAACTAAAACTTATTTCCAGCTAAGACAAAAAGTCACATTCGGCTCGATTGATTTTTTTTTTTTTTTTAATCAGGTTCGTAGACAACAATAGTAAAAATTAATTCAAATTGTAATTCAGTTTCCTCTCATTACACTTTATTAGCAAAGCACCAGAGCAAAATTGGAAATGAGAGAGTAACCTAAGTACCTTGCGCTATGATCATGTAAGTGCAATTTTTTTTAAAATATACATTCTTTAATTTTCTTTTCTTCCCCTACATTTTCTCGGAAAACAAACTGAAACTGAACACCAAAATAAACTAGGTCCTAAACCTGTATTTTCAAATCTCAAAGCCATTATAAACTTTTTCTAGGTTTAAATTACTCTAACTTTCCCTTACCATTTCTCTTACAGCAACCAAATCCATAAAGCCTCAGCCAAGCACATTTTCTCGGAAAACAAAAAGGAGCACTAAATAACACAAAAGAACAATTTCCCTCTTTCTTTCTTTTTTCTCTCTCTCTCTCTTGAAAAATTCAAACATTTCAAGAAATTTCTTTACGTTATTAAAAAATTTCCTCTCATTACATTTTATTAGCAAAGCGGCTCACCAAAACTGGAAGCGGGAGATGAACCTAAGTAGTTTGCACCATACCCACGCGAGCACAAATTTTCTAAATATATATATATATATATATATATATATATATATTCTTTAATTTTCTTTTCTTTCCCTACATTTTCTCAGAAAACAAACTGAAACTGAGCACAAAAAAATTAAAAATAAAAATAAAAACTAGTCCTAGACCTATATTCTCGGATCTCGAAGTTATTACAAAACTTTTTCTAGGTTTTGATTCCTTAAACTTTCCCTTACCAATTTCTCTCACAGAAACCAAATCTATAAAGCCACTAAATAACAGAAACAATCAAATTTCCTCTTTACTTCTTTGCTTTTTTCCTCGCGAAAAAATCCACACATCCTAAAAATTTTCCAAACTTTTATTGTTTTCTCGGAAATCAAACGGAAAATGGAGAGAGGGAGTAGGGTTTGGTTAGGGACCTGAAGAGGAGGGAACTGAGCGGAAGGCGCGGCTTGTTCGAGTAGCTTGGTGGAAGAGTGAAGCAGATCGGTCCAACCGCTCATGTCTTGATCGGTCGCCATTGCTTCTTCTACTACTACTATGGCTACTGAGAGACAGAGAGAGAGAGAGAGGGAAAGGGTTTTAGAAGCTTTTTAAAAGCCCTAATAACAATTTGAAAAAGGTGCTCCTATCCTATGCTTGTATTGCTTGCTGGAGCTACTAATTTGCCCGGGTCGGGTCAGGTCGGTTCCGATTCGATCTCTTGGTTAGCCCAAAGTAATTATAAAGTTAGATTAATTTGGTTCTACAATAATGATCTAGTTATTTAAGACCTGTTTGGTAATGTTATTTTAATAACGTTATTTAAGTGTTGTGAAAATATGTGTAGATAAAAAAAATATTATTTAAATAACGAAAATTGTTGTTTAAATACCCCTACCAAACACCCTCTAACCATTCTAACTTGGCAAAATTTGTCAAATATCAAGATTTTAGAAAAAATTTAGGAAAGTAGCACACGAACGAAGTTAATTACTTAAGTAGACTATTTTTGGAACTTAAGTTTGTTAAACTCGAGTTTTAGCTTGAACTCGAGTTCCAATCAGTATCAAGTTCAAAAAATAAACTACTTGGTACTATTCAGCATCTTTTGCCATTCAAACTCAGATTTATCATTTTTAAACCTTAACAATGTTATTAATTATATTCAATTTTATTTTGAGTGGAGTTGTAATGTACTTTTGTTTTGTGTTAAAACATATTTCCCTCTCGCATGTGCCTGTATGTGTTTGTTTCTCAAAAAAAACTTTGATTTTGAATTTTTTACATTTTTCATAATAACTATTTAACATATGTACAATCTAACATGTTAGTTCACTTCCTTAAATTTATAATTAAAAAAAAAAAAAAAAAAAAAAGAACCAAGACGATTGTTACTTAAATGATATTTTTTTAATATTTCCAATGTAGAAATATATGATTTAAATCTCACTCCTAATTGTAACTACCTAATTATCTAAAAAAAATACAATAGACAAAATATCTAATGATAAAATTGACTTGATTTTAAAAAGTAAGATTAAATTGACACAATTAATGCTCTTTATTTGAGAGACCAAATTAAACTTTACCAATAATTAAATGACTAAATTAATCATTGAACTTAATTCTAATCAATACTAGCTCCCCTTGTAACAAGGGATGCATTGTAATTCTTTTTTTTGGAAAAAAAAAACTTGGCCGCTTGGTCTGGATTCTCAAAAATAAAAAAATTCTAATTAATACTTATTTAAATAACAACATCACAATAAAAGGTGTTCCTATAATCATGTTGGTGGAGCTACTACCATGCTTGGGTCTGTTGGGTTGGGTTCAGGTTTGAATATGAGTTTTCAACTCAAAATAATTAGTATATAAGTTTAAATTAGTTTGGTTCTCCAATTATATTTTCTCAAAATGCTATTAATTATTTATCCCACAACCTTCAACTCAATTTGATCCTTTAGTCTCATTTTAGTTTAAACTTTAACAAAATTAATTGAAGTGGTTGTTTTTTTTTTTTTTAAATTTATTTTTAGAGTGTTTCAACTTATGGCGTCCGCTCCTGATGATAACTCTTGATCATCAGACTAAGACACTAATCAATTTTTGATGTAGGTGGGGATTGAACTCCAGATCTCTTATTTAACCATCAGAGACTTTATCAGTTGAGCTAGCTGGAACTTATAGAATGAATTGGTTTTTGGGGTTTGGTTATAGAGAGATTTTGAACGGAGTAAAATTGTATGTGTCTAATGGGGATTTTATGGTGACTATGGGCCCGTTTGGGAGTGGGTGTTTTGTTTTCATTTCTAAACCCATGATCTCACTCTTGGCTGTGCAAGGTATTGAGAGAGAGAGAGAGAGGAATGGGAAAAAAAAGCATAGAAAAAAGGGATAATAATTTTTTTTATGATAAAAGGTGAATATTTATTTTATTTTATTTTTTGTTGGAGAAGGAAAGGGGAAATAATTAATACTAATGTAAATTACATTTTATTTTCTACCAGATAAAATGATGCAATTGTAGTTTATTAAAAACTAGTCGCTAACTCGTACGATGTACGGAATGGTTAAATAAATATTAAAAGAGTAATGATACGTCTACAATATTTTCATAACAATTTCACAATAAATTTTATGTAGCAACTTTAATTGGTTCTAATCTTCGCTCATTATTTAAATTACTTTTTTCTTTTACCTTCCAATATCAACTTGTCACTTAAGATATATTGTAAAATTGTTATGAAAATTTTGTTGACGTAAAATTTCTCATATTAAAAATATTTAGTTTAATGGAAGGTAATACAACTTAAAAATGAAAGAAAATATGTAATTTTGTTCAAAATAAAGTTTACATAATTCATCTAAAAGTAATGAAGTTAAAACAAATGGTTTATATATATATATATATAGAGAGAGATAAATAGACAGACCTTCGCCCATCTGCTAGTCCATTATTCTATGATCCAATACTTTGTTATTGCATCATAATTACATTATAGCTGTCAACTGAGAAATTAACATACATAAAATAATGCTTCACATAAAAACTTGGCAGAACATATGGCAGTTCAAAAGAAGTTAAAATCAAGGACCATAAGTTTATATGTACATATGCTCCTTTCTTCTTCTTCTTCTTTTTTTTTTTTTTTTTTTTTTTTTAAAGAGAGAGTTTTAACCTATATCGTTCGCTTTTGATGATAACTCTTTTTTATCAGACCAAAATATCAATTGATTTTTGGTGTAGGTGAGGATTGAACTCTAATTCTCTTATTCAACCATTAGAAATTTTACCAGTTGAGCTAACTAAAACCCACAATATAAGCTCTACTTAAGTTCTTACACTGCCCCTATGAAGTTATGAACATTGCATATATCGATATTCCATGACCCCTTGTAACAATGACAGAAATTCTCTTACCCCTCATCTAGCTCTTTTGAGGATTAATCATATTAGCTCCACAACTCATTGAAATTGGCCATGGCTAGAACATTAGAAATCACACAAAGCGCGCACATTGCTCCTACAATTTGACAATAATAGAATTAGAACCCAATATTTATTAAGACAAATCCAAAATATATAACAACAAATCAGATAAAATATAAGAAAAATATAGAACCGAAGATTAACTCAACATATATAAATGGTGTACATCGATGAAATCTGCTAATGATTGATTGTGGGTTGTCTTGTTATTCCTAAACTTTTTAAATATTTCTGAGAATTGAACTACCACAATTAGTATATAACAAACTTTCTCATATTCAATAGCTTAATAAAACCGAAGGTTAAGCTAATGCTATTGTTCGTACAATGCCTGCGAATGAGACTTCACCAACAGAAAAATCAAGCAATATTATAATTTCGTAAAGAAAGTGGGAAATAAGAACATCCCTTTACAATTCATTAAAAAAATATGATAACGTTGTAATCTTAAGTTGAATGAACCCAACTTACAGGAGTCCCATTAAATAAAAATAATAAAAAAAACCCTTACAGAAGGAGGATGCAGAGGAGAAAAGGAAGCAAATCCAATGAAGAGGGCTGGTTATGCAATTCAGCTATCCAAATATATTTCTAACAAAAAAACAAAAGCAATCTAATGTTAATGGTGACGTGGAAAATTGTGGGAATTTCAGAGGTTTCGATTATATATATATATATATATATATAATATAGATAATAATTTTATTTAAATATTGTGCTGACGTGGAAAATTGTAGGAAATTCAAAGGCTTCGGTTTTATATATATAGATAGAGATTATATTTATTGTGGGTTTTTTTTTTACAAGATAGAATTCTACTCTAGCCTAATCTAAGTGTATATGTGTGTGAAGCTCCCTCCTAGAGATTGTATATGTATGTGAAACTCCCTTCTAGAGACTTGAACCCAAACCCTTCCCCCCACACTCCACAAGTACTTATACTTGTAGAGTGACTATCGCACCAAGGATGTGCGCTGGTTTTATTATGGGTTTCAGTTAAATTAACTGGTAAAGTATTGAATAAGAGATTTAAGATTCAAATCATGTCCACAAAATATTAATCAATATCTTGAACTCAAGTGATATTTTTTTTTTTTAAATAAGAGATTTAAAATTCAAATATATACCCACAAAAAATTAATCTATAAAATATATGTCATATCATAAAATATATAAGTATTTTTTTAGAGAAGGTGTGACTTTGACAAATACATGGCATAATTGGAATGGCTCATATCAAAATAATACTATTTTTTAATGAAAATCAAAATAGTATCAATGTTAGAGAGAAAAAATTGCAATGGTCCCAAATTTCTATAGTGTAAATTGCAAATTATTCATGAAATTATTATAGAGAAATAGAATACTAATCGAGAAAAATAAAAAATAAAAAATACAAGGGAGCAACAACAAGTGAGAGAGAAAGTTGGATTGTTCTATTTGAGCAAGCTTCCACAGTTCCGCAGAGGAAAAAGAGACTATAGAAGTTAGAAATTCGAAGTAGAAGAAGAATGCCGAGGGTGACACCGATTTTGCGCAAAGCTCGTAAAGCTCTTCAAGATTCGGATTTGGTCAAGGCCTTGCAGTCTGAGATCACACACGAGCTCTCCTCCACTCCCTTTCAGGTCCTGTTTTTCTCTCTCTCTCTAGCCTCCATGCCTTACCCGTTGAAATAGTCGAATATTTATTTGCTTTGAAAATTGGGATGTAATGTAATCGAAATGCATGACTTTCACCACAAATAGCTAAACCATCACTAACCCATTTGCTCAAATCCACTAGAGACCAAAAAAAAAAAAAATGTAGACTAGTGTGTGTGAATGTGAAAGTTTGATCAGTGGCTTCATGGCTCATCTGGGAAACAAGTTTGGTGTAAAAGTGTAAAATTACTGGGTGTAAATATTTATCCCTCCAAAAACAAAAGTGGAATGTGGAAATTGGTTAAGTTTTCAATTTAGAGTTTTGGGGTTTTTGTGTAAGCTATGGGTTGACAAGGCTAAGAGCTTTTTCAATGAAAGTATGATTCTTTGTCATGCCCAACTTGACAAAACTTTATTCCTTTAATTTTGGGAGTTGTTATACCATCCTGTTTTGGTGTTACACTCTCTAGGAATTATGATTCATACATGGAGACCAAAGCTGGTTTAAACATATAGCTACATTTGACTGTAAAATTTAAACATCTTTTTTTAAAATCTATGTCACTTGTGTACCTAGTATTGTAAAACTAAAAGGATTGGCTCCCTATTGAATTTTTTGTGTATTGACATGGGTATAGGATAATCAAAGTCATTCTCCGGGGGATTTTGTGGTGGAATGGGACTCACCACAGTCCCAAGATGTGGTTTTACGAAGAAATTGTGAGTCGGGAGATGAGGTTGCAGTCTCAGCGGTGCTTGGTCCAGTGACTTACGGAAAAGAGGGTGTATTTCCAAGGGATGTTTTGATGAAAGTATGTTTGAAAAAGCCTGGCCTGAGCTCAATGTTGCAGTTTGATTGTGGTGTTTTTGAGGGAGGTGATGAAGGGTCTCAGTTTGACATCCATAATGCCTATTATATCCAATCACCTACTTGTGTGAGCCCTTCAGACTACAGAGGCCCTTTATTCAGGTAAAATTTTATACTTGTACGTGTTTATTGAGAAAAGTTGCTCACTTTTCAATATTACTACTTTTATCTTAATCCATCAAATAGCAAATATTCCTGTCAGATATAATCTTTGATCTAAAGTAAATAGCAGCAACAATAACCAGATGTCCTATTTCTTATTTAAAGTGAGCCTTTCTAAAAGAGTTGCATTTCATGTTTTGCTTTGAGTTGGATTCTCTTAAGCAGGCTGCTCTACTTATACATGGACAATTGATAAGTTACACAGGGATGGTGTGTCTTTACTTCCTTAGCCATTTGAAAAGTATTCTCCCTGTGGGAGAGAAATTAAAATGGCAGCTGTAAGGTTGGTCCATGTATGTCCTTAGTTTGATTTTCAGTGTCAATTGAGCTCCTTTGGATAGAATCCATGTATTTCCAGGAGGAAGCCTCGAGGAGAAACTTAATTTATGATCCCTCTACTCAGGAGAAACTTGTATTTTATTTTCTTTATATGGAAATTATGGATGTCCCCATTCTACTGAGGTTGGTCTCTAGTGTTGCTCCAAAGAACGGAGGGGTAGATGGACACAGTATCTAAACAATTACTGAATTGTTAATTTTCTTCCTTTTCCTTATTACAGACGTAATTTCCTTATCTAGGATAATTTGACTCGCTGAGGTTCTGTCCACCCCCCACCCTCCTCTCTCCCCCTTCCCCTTTTCTCCCTTCTAATTAGTAATTACACATGCACCCAATGGGTTTCAAACCCATGATCTCACCTTCCATCTTGCTCTTATATGGAAAGGAGGTGTCATTTGGGCTATAACTCATTGGCCTCCAACTCCCTTTTTCCTTACATCAATTTATTGGCTCATATCGGATAGGATATTCCACTGTGCATTGTCAACATGGTAGTTTAGTTTTCTTTTAATCCTAAGGGGTCAGTAAATCGCCTTTCCTTTATTGGTTTTCATATTTAATTTTCTCTTCTTCTTCCCCTTTTATCTAACTGCTTCTAGGATGTTGATATCTTCTATTATTACTGTTTGGGTATCTGAAAGGAGAGGAAGTCTGGAGTTTTGGGGCGATAAACATTAAATACTTTTGTGCTTGATGTTGACCCTCTTAACTCTTTAAGGACAACTATAGGTATGCTAAATGGTGATTTCCTTGTGAGTGTTATCTGGAATGAGGTTGTTTCCTAGTTATACTAGTCTAACTAGTCTTGTTACATGTTAATAAAGTCTTTAATCTGGACAGGACACGGGTTTACTTTCTTTGTGGATTTAATTATACCTCTCCCAAACCCCGCAAAAGTGGAAGCTTTGTACACTGAGAACATCCTTTTTTATCTGTAAATCATTGGCTGTGTGATTGTGAGTGCTATTTTCACTGTCTATGTTGTCTGGGTACTTATCTGATGAATTTATGATCCATACTTTTTACACTATAGTGTTGCGGCCTTGATAAAATCATAAAATATAATATAACCCAAAAAATAAATCAGAATCCAAAAACCTCATATTTACTCCAGCATTTAGCTTATGATATCAAAGTTTGGACTATGATGAAATACTACTATTTACTTCTTAGTTTTACTGGATATGTGAGGTTTCTCTATCCCAAAGTCATTCTGTATGTTTTAATTTTGATAAATCTTTTCATAATTATTTTTTGTTCTTCAAACACATTAGTGCATATGCTTGTTCCATTCACATCATGTTCATTATGTTAAATTTAGATTTTTTCCCCCTGAATTGGATTCTCTAAAATCTAAACCATAATCATCTTTGCTATTGTTCTCTCTTTTACATCTGTGTACAGCTCTTTGGACCCTCAATTGCAAGATGCACTCAAGGAGTACCTAGTTGCAAGGGGAGTTGGAGAAAGCCTGACCAACTTCCTCCTCCACCACCTACATAAAAAGGAGCAAGGTCAATATGTGAACTGGTTAAAAAAACTTGAATCATCAGTGGCAAAAAGTGAGTGACAGCTGATGGTGGGTCAATCATACATGCTTCATTCTTTCGCATTAATTCCCACCTTGTCTCAATTTATCAACTGTTGTCTTTTTACTTTTATATAGTTTGAGCTCAAATTTTTATCATTTGCAAATGTTTTTTTGCTCATTTTACAGTCTGAGCACAATTAAATTGAGCAATGGATCCTATCAAAAAAATTTTCTTTTTTTAAGTAATGGTTATGAATGATTTTTTGGATGGATTGCCAAAATTGGCTGCATTGCTAAATTGGTGACCTGGTGTTGTATGCTGCAACTTTGATGGATAATCCTTTCAATTTTCATTAATGAAATGTGCCGCTCTAGCCTGGCCTTGAGTGCTGGGTCCAAACTTTTGCCCCTATATGGATTTTTTTTAATAGGAAAGTTTGCAGTAAAAGGCAGGTGTATCAACAACAAAATAACATAAATCCCTGCAGCCCTTCGATTATAGTGTGAAGATACGTCGGCCTCCAGAAGAACTTCATTGAATCAAAATTTGATTAAAGGAAAAAGGAATGCCTCTATTCAATGTTGCTGGATTTTTAAGGCAATACAGAGTCTAATTACCAATGGAATATCAGACAAAACGCTGCATTCCATGCTAGATAGCCATGCACCCCTAAGGCGTTGAAGAGAGTCATGCACATTGAACCTTCTAAGAGGAAGAAGGCATTTCAATAGTACTCCTCTTCCTGCCATCCTTTCAGTTTTCATTGTCTATGTCTGCCTTTGCAGTCCTCTGTACACAAATCTGTCAAATTTATCATTGCCTCAAGAAATCCCATATTTATTTACTTTTAAACAACATGCATATAGGGGGAATGCATGGTTTCAGGGTTTTTATAATTCTATATGTGTTTTGATTTTAGTCAGAATTTCAAGAGTCTTGTAGGTTCCAAACACAAAGTGGGTAAAGGAAAAGCAAAACAAGAAAAATAGCATGGGGTTTGAGGAATACATATAATCCGAGTAACTATTATGTTACATAATATGATGGTCAATATGTGCAATCATCATCTCGGGCGTTGGATGTCCATCTTTCTTTTCATAGAAAGGCTCTTGCTTGGGCTAGAGGAGCTGCAAGCTCTGATCACGGCTCACTCAGTGCGAGCCCTCCTATTCTGGATCAAAAAACAGTAGATATAGCTTGAATGATACAGTCTTTTTCCCAGCAGGGATTAGCATAAATACGTATGCAAACATTTGTCTCCAACCAGATATTAGTTAGGATACACATTTTATAATTGAACTATAATTTGCTGTTAGAATTTTGAAATGTTATACTTTTTATTAGAAAAAGAAAAGCCTTTTCACAAGGATAGTACGTGTAAAGAAGCTAGTTTAAATAAAAATAAGAAAACCCCTTTCACATCGTCAACAAGGGATGTCAACTTCTTGCAGAAGACACCCAACAGAATATGCAACTAAGAAATAAATAGTGAAGGGATCTGGAAGAATTTATCGGGACTGAAAATTCCATTCAAATTCATTATCTTTCTGTGGATAATGTGGAAGATTTGAAAAATGCTCTTTCAACTAAAGTGTGTTTAGAGAGAAGGAACATTGCCACAGACAAAGTCTTGTGCCATTCAGCATAAGAGAATTTTGATCATCTTTCCTTTCCTGGTGCTTTGCCAAAGCTCTATGGCTGGGGTCAGCCATAAATTTAAGATCTGTTCTACTTCTGGTTAAAGTATTGGTTGCAAGATATTGAAAATTGCAGGCACCTTAACCCTCCTTTGTAAGCACCATTGCTCTTATTTATGGGCCATCTGGAAAAGCAGGAATCAAGCCAAGATTCATTACTAATGTGTAATAAATTGATGGACAGATAATTCAAAGCTTTCAACAATGAAGAAACCAAGCAGCAAAGCAAGAAATATATAAAGGAAAGCCTCAGTTGGCAAATGCTTATCCTAAAGATAGGGAGGGAAATAAATTATTTAAAGGACGCTGCTCAATTGCATAAACAGAGGGGTTACAGACAACATTACTGGCAGCAAGAGAAGCAGTGTTTCAAGCTAAAAGGAGCGGCTTTTGGTTATGCAAAATGAATTACCATTGATTCCATTTGCCATGGGAATGCTCTTACAATTACAAATACTGCACTGATAGATTAGGCTATTAGCCATAGAAGTTTTTGTAGTAAATGACATCATTTTGGGGCCAGAGTTAGACTGGGCTAAAGATGTCTTTAGTGTTGCTGTCGGGTATAGGGAGCTGGGCCGATCTGCCAAGCACCAATCGAGCTTTTAGACTGCTAGACTAGTACCCATGTAGACATTAGATCCTTTTATATGGATTGCTCTGTATCTTTATCTTTTGTTCATTTGTTGTAACAACAAAAAAGAAAAATGTTAACCGATTCCTAAAGGCATTTATTAGTGAACAATTTTTAAAAGTTTTATGAAAAAAAAATTTAATGTTTTAACAATTTTTTCTATTTCTCATAAAAAATGACATTAGAACTTTTTTAAAACGGTTTGTTTTGAACACCCATTAATAAGACCCAAAAAAGAGATAACTAAGGGGAAAAAATAACAATAAGAACACTTTTTTTTTTTTTTTTTGAGACTCACAACAATGGCACATTTGGTATAGTGTAATGATAATCACAGTGAATTAGGAATTAGTATTACAAGGCACACAAGAAGCTATAAATTTTTTTATATATGAAAAGAAGCTATAATTGAATGACTATTACTATTCATATATTTGGTGACAACACATTAATAGAACCTTAAATGAAATCATATTTAAGTCCAATTTATTCTTCCTCAAAAAGTCCAATTTATTAATTTATCCTTTACAAATTCATATTTACATTTTTTTTATAGCTCTAGCATAACAACGTAGAAGTTATCAATTACATATTGGCCATATTGGGGAAAAAAGGTTGTACTATTACTTATTTAGTAGCCAAGAGTTGCTCAAACAATTAGGGGGGAGAGGGGGGGAAGTAGTTGAATACCCAAAATTGTTTACTGGGCACAATACAGATGGTTAACCATCATTCATATTTTGACAAATGTATGGAAGATCTTGGATGCTAGCTAGGGCCTGTTTGGTGGCAATAGTATTGGATTTTTGTTTTCAAAACAATGTGAATTTTTTTTTTTAGTGTATTGAAAATATGTGTTTAGAGTACTTAATGCAATAAAAATGTGTTTAAAGCCATGTTTTTAAAACATTTTTTTTAACTGAATACACACAATTGAGTGTTTGATATGTGTAGCAATTAAAAAGTTTCTGACAAAAAATTAAGAAGTTTTAATGGAGAGAGAGAAATTCCCGAAATATTATCAATGGCACCAATCCCTCTCTTCTTCCCATTTCTCCTCCTCCATGTCAAAGATTAGCTTAATCGCACATGGCTTATATATGTGGAACATTCTCTATGCCAAGGTGGTTGTCTCTTGAATTTCTCCCTAACATTACCTTAATATGTTCTGTACATTACAAACACACTACAGGTAGCTTCTTCATTCATAGAAACTACATAGTTCTTTGGTCTCGTAATGCTAAAACTAACAGCAAAAAGTTTTAGCTTTTAAGTGTCATTTTGGGTAAAGGCAAAAAGTTTTTTTTTTTTTAGTTTTTTTGCTTTTTGTCTTATTTTTTTTTCAAATAATTTAATTTTTAGTTTTTTAAAAATAAATTAGCTTTGATTTATAAGTTGTGTTAATGGGTACGAGAGGTGTTTGTTAACACCTAACTTTATGTCAGAATTTTTGTCAGCTACCCAGTTTTATGTCAGTATCTTGTCGGCTTTATAGGCTTTAAAGTCGGCTTTATACCAATTCTCCTATTTATTCAACTTTTTTTATTAAATGAGACCTACATTATTTTAACTTTAACAAACATCATACGGTACTCATTAACATTTACCAATTTATAAATACCATGCACAGGCCGAGCCTGGGCCTAGGCCATTTAGATCATGGCCTAAGGCCCCCTAACATGGAAAGGCCCTCAAATATGGAGTCAGCAAGGGTTTTTTTTTTTTTTTAATTGAAAAAAAATGTGCGTTAGGTGTTCATTTTTTTCCCAATGCCTAAAATCTTAAAGTTATGCAAGTATATTACAAGTTTTATTACATAAGTCCTATAAATTGACATGCCACCAATTGCAAGACATAATTCAATACTCATTTATTCTTTTGTTAAAGTGCCATCTCATTATCACATCAGTTTGTAAGTTTTTTGTAATAAATTTTATAGTAAGTTTAGCATTTTCTCCACAAAAAAAATAAAAAAATTAATAGAAATGCAACCTAATCTCCATTAAGTGAATGAAAAATGCTAAAGTTAATATACATTTTACGACAAAAACTTACAAACTGATGTAACAATAATATGATCCGTGTCACTTAAATAGTATAATAAATGAATGTTTGAATAACTTTTTATTATTATTATTATTATTAATGATATGCTAGTTTATAAAACTTATATAGTAAGTATTATTAACTCACTTTTAATGAATTAATCATATTAATAAGTATAAATTAATAATATATTTAAAATAAAAAATAAACTAAAGATTATTTAAGTGGTATTTAGATATAAAAGAACCGATCCAACAATAGAAACAATGATAATTGTCCCTCATATAATTGTTCCGTAGGTTTTACTTTCAGAATCCATACCTTTTTCGTGGAAGCAACAAGAGCCAATGGGAGATCAAAGTCAAAAGTGTGCTCATATATTAATATGTCGACACCACTACAACGCAAAGTGGCTCATGATAGCACATTTATCATATATGGACCACTTTCAACTTTATCATAAAAAATAAGAAGAATATATGTGGACCCCTAATGTTGGAGAAAGTACAGGCTTATTAGTCATTACATTTGTCATGATGCTCCCCACGATAATCATTTTTTTAAGAGAAATGCTCGTGACATAACTTTTATAACTTTTACCAATTGGTAAGTTATACACAATAGTGGTGGGTCATAATCTTACCGCTCACAACTTATTATATGAGCAAGTTATAATAAAAATTGTGTCCTTAATATTATTCTTTTTTTAAGAGGACATTTAAACCTTTTTTGAATATTTATTTCTTTGATAATAGAAAGTTTCCTTTCCACGTATAAAGATAAGAATTCTTTTGAAGTGACCTCAAAATGTTGATAAAATGTTATAAATTGAAAATTTTATGAATATCACTAGATTTTAAGAATAGTTGAGGATCACTAAGGGTTTGTTTGGATACTGTTAATTGTTGAAAATTAAAAATTAAAAATACTGTAATAAAATAATTTTTAAATGTATAAATAGTTCCGTAAAACTTAATTTTAATGAAAATTTTACTAAGAAAAGAAGTTTATAGATCTCATAAATAGTGCACATGACTCACTACAAAAATGTGTAGTTGAAAAACGTAAAAAATGCCCTTTCTAAACTCACACCAGTCAAACCCAATCCATCCAATAATTATCTTTAATTACTCAATGAATGTTGGCATTCCGTCTCGGTCACCACGTGTGAATTTCACAGTTGTTTAGATTATTTAGAATCAACGCCAAGTGGCTCATGATAATACATTTATCATATATGGACAACTTTTATTTAATTTTATCATAAAAAATAAGAAGAATATATGGGGACCCCTTGGAGAAAGTTAGGGCTTATGACAGCTGTCATGCCAATAATCATTTTTTTTAAAGAGTAACGCTTAGAAAATAACCTTCATTGTAACTTTTACCATAATTTGTTTACATGACAAATGGTTAGTAGGAGTGTTGTATCCCGAACATAACTCTTTTTTTCAATGAGAATATTTAAACCTCTTTTAAGTATTTATTTATTCGATAACAGAAAATTCCCGTGTTTCACGGACAAAGATAAAAATTCTATTGGAGTAATCCCCAGATGCTGATAAAATATTATAAATTCAAAATTATGAATATCAGAACCACTAAGTCAAACCCAATCCCTCCAATAATCATCTTTAATTACTCAATGAATGTTGGCATTTCCCTCTCGGTCACCACGTGTGAATTTCACAGTTGTTTAGATTATTTAGAATCAATGCATCCATTCCCTACGAGAAATTACATCCATTTGACATGTCATCTATGGTCTATGTCACTGAATTACGTGAATAAATGAACATGTAACTTAAATAGTTCCAAAGAACTGAATGCACAAAAGTCAAGCAGGTTCCCTTAACAGTTCACACTTTTTGGTCTCTCAAACTAATAAAATAAAACACCCAACCAATTTGGACAATTAGTGGATCTTGCTTGTCTTTATTTCCAATACCCTCTTTTATCCTACTTTTATTTAAACAATACTTTCAAGCACGAATCAAGATTCACAAGAATTGTCCATTATCGTGTAGAAAAAAAAAAAAAAAAAACTAATAAGCTAAATATATATATATATATATATATCATGACAACAAATTAAACCAAAATAAGAAGTCAATACCTTGATTTACAAATGCAGCATCGTACTCCTAAAAAAGATTTTCCAGGTAAATAAAATTAGATGAACTGAACAGTAAAATAGAGGATTACATTTACAAATGCCATATAGTACTACTACAGAAGATTGGGCTGCATCGTATTATTATAATTTATAACAAAATAGAGTGAATTGCTTTACATTACAAGAGCATCTCGTTAAGGATGCTAAAAGGGGTATATGCTAAATTTTAGCATCAAAACACCAAAAAAGCAACTCCATCAAAACTTTCAAATTGTAAGTTGGTGAGGTGGTTGGCTGGTTATTTGTGTTAAGTTGTTTTATTATTATTTTAATGAGTAGTTTATATTATTTAAATGAAATGGTAAAAAATATAGAAGTTTTGATGTTTAATATATTTTAAAGTGGGATAGTATAATAAATAAAATAAATTTTTGAAGTGTTAAATGCTAAAAATTTTAGCATTCTTGATAAGGATGCTCTGCCTCTAGTAGTTGCCAAATTCTTCCACACGCCATCAATCTCTAGTAAGTAAAGAGTTTTTCTTTTTTGGGAAGAGCAAGAAAAAACTAAAAAGTAAAAACCCTTTCTATTTGTTCGCCCCATATTTTAAAAATTAATCCTATTCCTTTCACACACACACAAAAAAAAGAAATCCTATCAAACTTTTAAATAGATTTTTTTTTTTTTGTGGGGAGGGGAGCCTACATACTAAAAAAACAGATATCTCATATATTTTAGTATATATATTTGAAAATTTTTGGAGATCCTGCCCAAATGTGACTCCGCCATTGTTCATATTACAATATGGTACCTTAGTGATGGTTGAAAAACAATGTCATAGCAGGATTTGATAAAAATATATAGTAATAATAAAAAAAATTGCTAAATTTACAACATTTTAACAACAAATCTTTTTTTTTTTTTTAGGTAATTTTAACAACAAATCCTAAATGGTAAAGTGTTGCTGATTCTAATATGAACATACCATAGAAATTATATTTTTGCTCATCAATAATAGCTAATAATTAATAAATGTATAATAACATAAGGGGTAAATTTTGCACATCTAACGTAAAAAAAATCACTCACATCAATCCATGTAAACTAGTGTAAATTTAGATTGTTGTTATAGTAATCATGTAAATATACAAGGATTAATTGCTATAGTAACCATGTAAAAATACAAGGGTACTATTCACATGCAAATATATTTTTTAATACTTATTTACTCATATATACAAAGAGAGAGGAGATGATTTGAGAGAGTAATAAAAAATTGGTAAATAATTATTATTTTAATAAATGTACTGTTTAATATGAGTGTTTTTGAAAAGTAATGGTGTAAAATAAAAAAAATAGGTTAAAAATTTTGTCCAAGTAATGCAAATCTTCTACGAATAATTTCTCTAATAATAATAAGCATGATGGGTTTATGTGAATAACTCCAAGGTCCAAGCCACTATACGCCATAGGTTTTTGGACGGTACTGCAAGACAATAACAGCAATAGAGAGAAACTTCTATGAACTTTCGTTTTATAATAATGTCAATTATCAATATGAATTTTTTTTTTATTCTCAGCAAAAAATATTCAATGCGAATATTGTATAGTAGACGATATTGCTAGAACTCGAGAAAAGTTGCAGGGTCAATAAGCACTTTCCCTAAGAGCGTCAATATCAAGTGTTTTAAAAAAAAATTATTTTCGCACACCAAAACTTACTTTTGCTACTTTAATATAGTATTTGACAATACACTTTATTTTATAATGTGTTTAAATATATGCATATTCATGGGTGTATGGAGATATACAATATGTTAGTTATATATTTTGTCTCCTCTAAAGTTAAATCCTGATTTCATTGATGATTCCATGGATATAGAAGTTAGAACTTAGAACACATTTTCTTGACCATCATTTCTTGTATATGATCATATGCCTCTTTTTGCATGCAAGCCTTATGAGCTTTCTCTAATTATTCTCCCTTCAATGTTCCACTCCATTGTCTTGTTGACTTGGCATTTACATGTTGTACTTTTATTAATTATAATTTTTAAGGAAATAAAATTATTTATTGTTGAATACAAATAAAAAAAAATTATATAAGTCATTAAAATCTTTGTTTAGGTGGAAGGTTGAATCAGGGGGAAGATTAAATGGATAAATTCATTTAAAGTTTTAATTAAGTAGAAGGTGAAAGAGTGACACATGGTGGTAATTAGAAGATGATGAGGTGGAAGGCTGAATGACAAAATTCTCTTAGCATGCATCACATAACAGCACCTCACGCTTTCACACGTGAGATTTATGCTTTTATATACATAAAGAAGAGATCTCATTAGAAAAGAAGAAGAGATTTTTTATGCTTTCAAATTGATTCATAACTCTTGCAGCAAACCCGATGATCACTTATGGCCTATAAGGCTATAACTCTTTACAATTTTGAGTCTTTGACAACAAAAATGACATTCAAAAGTTGGAGAAGATACAATAACTTCTCAATAAATATAAAAGTAAATCAAACAATTTAAACATTCACAAATAATGGCAATGAGTGATTCTCTTTGAATTGCATTTCAATTTCTATAAGAATAGCGATTATTGCATATCAGTATGTACATTCACATGTGTAAACATATTGAGCCAAATGTTGGTTTGGATTTGTAGAAATTATTACTTGGCAGCTTCTCTCTTTTTTTTTTTTGTGGAATCAGTAAGGAACTTGGCAACTTTATAATATATTGGATATACCAGCTGTCATTATGTGAGAGACTTTAGTATTTAAAAATCTTAACTTTCTCTTGGCCTCTATTTATTATTATTATTATTGTAAGGACTAGAAAAACCAGCGGCCCAAGCCCACTTAAAATAGTAGCTGGATCAGTCTAATTGTGGCCCAAAACAATGAATTTGTAAGAGAGGAAAACAAACAACTAAAAAGGGTTCCGCCCGAAGGGGAAAATAAGGAAGAAAAGGCAGACTTGTTTAAATGGATGAATCACTTTCTCAATACCAGTTGGCCCGAGGAGGCCACCCATCCTTGTCTCTTTCTGTATCTGAAGAAGGTGGTGGAATGAATCTGCTTAGTTGTGACTTGCACTATTTAGGTCACTTCCTCATCGATGCAACTGATAAAACTGTTGCCCACCATTTAATGTGGAGGCAACAAACTACTCTAAACTACAAACTTTCCCTATGATCACAAATTCTCTCTCTTCATATCTTCTTTCAACTTGGAACGCCTCAGAGTCCTATGACTCATCCCTTCCTCTCCTCGGATGACCTTCCTCCTTGAGCTCGTGGCATCCCCACACCAAAACTGCAACTCTTCAACTTTATCCTCGGACCTCAGGCACTCACAATTATTATTATTATTATTATTGATGATTTGTTTATTAATTCAGCTATGTGTGCCTTGTTTTAGCAAGCCCATATATATAAATTAGTACTATTAAAATGTATTACAAGTAGTTAGCTGTCGTTTTGTGAAGTAACCTTATCGAGTATAATGACTACATTGCTTTTAAACAATGATTGTGTTTCTATCTATTACCCCAAAAAAAACAACGATTGTGAATGGCACACGGTTCGTACACGGCTTGTCTTTTAACCATACGGACCCATACTTCGTCATATTGGCATGTGATATTGATTTATTTGCTTTATTTATTTCTTTAAAATAAAAACAAATTTTTTTAAAACCTTTATACAAAAAATAATAATTAAAAAAATTGCCAGATACAAACAAAATTTCGTAACTTCTTCCAAACTAACGTGGGATTAGATGTGATTGGTAGTTGGTACTAAGTTTTTTTTTTTTGAGAAAGTTACTAAGTTGATTTTATATAAGTAGATGAAAAATGCAATCAGACCCCACCACGGATTAACTACCAATTTTAATTTAACCAATCAATAAAATGTTAACAGGGTAACTAATTATAGGAAGGTCAACAAATACCTTAAGGGTATTTGTTAGTGAACAAGTTTAGTCATTTTTTATAAAAAAAATAATGTTTTAATAGTTTTTATTTTTATTTTTTATATATCTTTCATAAAAATTGCATCAAGACCCATTAGTTATAATCAATTTCAAACACAATATTTAATATGGATAAACAATGAAGCAATTAACTATAAATAAATGCTCACCAGATTCTAGCAAGATTAATTGGTTAATATAGGATTAGGATCCCATAAAGTGAAGCAAATTTAGGATCGTCACATCATTTGAAAAAATTGATAAATGTTAAAGGGAACAATCTATTTTACTTAGAAACGGAGAGAATCTATTGTATTTATTTGACATTAGGTTATAAGTTTAGTTTTTAACTTTTAAAGGCCTTTTTTTTTCCCACTTTTTTGTATTTTTTTCAAAAATTTTCAAGATAAAAAATTTACAGTAAAAACCTAGATAAACAATTGCTAAAAGAAATAAGTGTTTTTTTTTTTTCACTTGGAAAAGAAGAAAATCCTTTAGTTAAGTGTCTTTTTACTTAATTGGTAAAATTTTGTGTATTTGACTCTTAATTAAAAAGCCAACTTATTTGACTATTCTATTTATTTTTACTATTAACGGTACTTCCAGTAAAAGTATACTGAAAAAAAAAAAAAAAAAAATCTTAAGTATCCTTAGAACACAGAAAAATTCTTAATAACTACATCCCATCATGAGTTTGAAAAAGGAGAGCATCATTTTCTGTAGCCGGAGTATCTAAGACTTGAAAATAAATAGACACAAATTCCCATGCTAGTTGACGCGTTTTTTTGTTCTGAAGCACTTGTAACGGCGTAGGATGATATACTTTAGACACTCGCTATAGTTTAGACTTCAGATATAAATAGACACAAATTTCCAAGCTCCCGCTTCTGCTAGCAAATACAGACTGTGTTTGCGTCAAGTTCTGCAGATCAAGCATTCTCTTTTCTCTTTTATAGTTTTTGAGAGAGAGAGAGAGAATTGTTGAATACAACATACCGATACAAAAATGGAGTTGTTACTGAAGGAATTAGAAGTGGAGCACAAGAACTCGTCGGAGGAGGCTTTGCGAAGATGGAGATACGCAGTCTCCGTCGTCACAAATCCCGGCCGCCGTTTCCGCTTTGTCGCCGATCTCGTCAAACGCTCCGAGGCCGAGAAAAAAAGCAGCAAAGTTCAGGTTCTCATTTTGCTCTTTCTTTCCTTTGCTTATATTTTAGTTTAGTGCTCTGTTGTTGTGGAAAAAAAAAGAAAAAAGTTTCGTTGAATTACTTTTCTGTAATATATGATGAACTGTGCTTGTTCTGTTGTTAGGGGTTTCATTTTTTACCCACAAAAGAAGAGCTCATCTTAAAGTTCTTGAGATAAATTTAAGCTTTTGATCTTCTCAAAATATGCTGAACAAACAGATGTATGAGAATTTATGATAGCTTTGGATGTATGAGGACGATGTGCAGTTATTTGAAATAGTTATGAATTCTGGATGATACATTCCAGGCCAGAATTTTCCATTCAAATTAGTTAACCGGTACGAATCACCCTTCTATTCCATTTCGTTCTAAATTCCAGCTCATTTTGCTCCATTTCACAAACCTGTCTGGTATGGTGATTTCGGCCAGTATGTAAACGAATCATTATTTTTTTCCTGAGCCCATTTTTTTTTTTTTTTTTTAATTACTTCACTCATATATGATTTTTATTATGTTCTGTTCCAATGGACAAACCAAAACGGGTCCAAAAGGTATTCAAAAGTTTATAATTTGAATTGCATTACATATCACTATGAAGGTCACTGATGTCATTTGGTTGTGAAGTTTCCTAAGACGAAGTGACTCTTTCTGTCATGATTTTTTAAATTCAATCAACCCTATTTTTGGTTTTCCCCAGGAAACGGTACAAGCTGCTCTTTACTGTCAAAAAGAAGTATTGCAGTTCATTGCTGGTATGAAATTCTAGTTTTTACTTTTAACAAAAGCCTCTTCTTCATTGTTAGAGCACTCTTTCATTCATGCTTTGATCGATCATTTTCTGTTGTTCTGCAGCTGGTGGTCAACCTGAATACAAGTTACTAGAAGAGGATACAGAAGCAAGTTTTGGCATTCACCCAGATGAACTTGCATCAATTGTTGATGACCAAGATATTAAGAGCTTGAAAATCAATGGTGGAGTTGAGGGGATTGCAAGGAAAATCTGTGTCTCGCTGAACGAAGGTGTTAGCACAAAGGACTTACCTGCTAGGCAAAAGATTTATGGATTCAACAGTTTTACAGAGAAACCTTCCAAAAAAATTTTGATGCTCGTGTGGAAATCATTACAGGACTTTCAACTTATCATCCCTGTGCTCAGTGCCATGGTTTCTATAGGTTCAGGAATTCCCACTGAAGGGTGGCCTAAAGGCATATATGATGGCTTGGGTGGCATTCTTGGTATATTCCTAGTAATCATGGTTAAAGCCATCTGTGAGTACAAGCAGTCCTTGCAGTTAAAGCATTTAGATAGGGAGAAGAAAAAGATTTTTATCCAGGCAACTAGGGATGGGAAGAAAGAAAAAATTTCTATATATGATTTGGTTGTTGGAGATATTGTTCACTTGTCAATTGGTGATCAAGTTCCAGCAGATGGGATTTATATATCAGGATACAGTTTGTTGATTGATAAATCAAGCTTGTCAGGTGAGAACGAGCTAGTGAATGTATATGAGGAGAACCCTTTTCTTCTTTCAGGAAGTAAAGTGCAAGATGGTTCAGGAAAGATGTTGGTGACAACAGTTGGTATGAGAAGCAAATGGGGAAAATTGATGGAAACTCTGAATGAGGGAGCAGAAGACAAAACCCCACTGCAGGAAAAGCTATACAGTGTTGCTTCAAATATTGGTAAAACTGGCAGGACTTTTTCTGTGCTGACATTTTTGTTACTTATAGTGAGATATCTGGTTGTAAAAGCTCTTAACTATGAGTTCACAGAGTGGTCGTCAAGTGATGCAATGACAATTGGGATTTACTTTGCTACTGCAGTAAGCATTTTGGACGTTGCAATCCCTGAAGCATTTCCATTAGCAGTAACTTTTAGCCTTGATTTTGCAATGAGGAAATTAAAGGAAGAAGGGGCACTTGTGAGGCATCTCTCTGCATGTGAGACAATGGGCTCTGCTAGGTTCATATGCACGGATAAGACGGGGACATTGACCACAACCGATATGGTAGTGGAGAAAGTATGGATTTCTGAAAAATCTATAGATGTAAAAGGTAATGCAAGTGAGGTGTTGAAATCAGAAATATCTGAAAGAGTTTTAGGTATCCTATTGCAGGCTATATTTCAAAATACTGGCTCCGAAGTTGTTAACGCTGATAATGGAAAGAATTCCATTTTGGGAACACCAACAGAACCAGCATTGTTAAAATTTGGCTTGCTTTTGGGTGATGATTTTGATGCCCAGCATAGAGAGTTCAAGATTCTTAAGGTTAAGCCTTTTAATTCAGTTAGAAAGAAGATGTCTGTGCTTGCAGTTCTTCCTGATGGAAGGGTACGTGCATATTGCAAAGGTGAATCTGAAATTATATTAAGAATGTGTGACAAAATTGTTGATTGCAATGGAGAGCCTGTTTTTCTTCCTGCAGAACAGGTAAAGAAGATCACAGATGTTATAAATGGCTTTGCATCTAGAGCTCTGAGAACTCTTTGCTTGGCTTTTAAAGATGTTTCTGACACTTCCATCGACAACGGCATCCCTGATAGTGGCTATACATTGATAGCAGTTGTTGGAATCAAGGATCCTGTGCGCCCTGGTGTCAAGGATGCAGTTTTAACTTGTTTAGCTGCTGGAATAACTGTTTGTATGGTCACTGGGGACAATATACATTCTGCTAAGGCCATTGCTAGAGAATGTGGTATCCTCACAGAGGATGGAGTGGCCATAGAAGGACCAGAATTCTGTAACATGTCCCCAGAGCAGATGAAGGACATCATCCCAAGAATTCAGGTTCTTAAATTTTTGCTTTGGAATGTTTTGACCTTCATCTATCTATGTTTGGAAGATGCTGCATTCATTTTTTTAATTGTGTATAATGGATTCAGGTAATGGCTCGGTCTTTGCCGTCAGACAAGCATACCTTGGTGACCCATTTGAGGAAGACATTTGGTGAGGTTGTTACAGTAGCTACTGGTGATGGGACCAATGATGCTCCTGCTTTTCATGAGTCAGGCATTGGACTTGCTATGGACATAGCAGGAACACAGGTTTGTGACTTTGCTTTCAAAGTTTCAATTTTATGTACTTATATTTCTTTTTCCTTCCCTTGTGTGATATTGATGATCTGGACTGGCTTAGCCAGGTAGGATTCTTGTCTCAGTTTTTTGTTCCCCTATCACACTTTCTCATATGAAATGAAGCAACACGAAGCATGTGTGTGTGTCTATTCCACATTGTCATTCATGGATCATTTTCTTCTACCATTTGATAGAAGAAAATATGAACTAGTTTTGTGGTAATCAGTGTTTGATCCTATTTGGAATTTTATGTATAGGTTTCTAAATTTTCTTTTCAACTATGTGGTCACAAACGTTTATTAATTACTGTCTTGCTTATCTCACTGCAATTTACTTTTTAACAAACACGCTTAAAATCATTTTACTCAACAGTCCCTATGAGTGAGAATCTTGATCAGCCAAATTATTAACCAGCATCTAATTTCTGACCGAATATCCAATTTAGCAAGAATTATCTGTATGTTGCTCCAGTATGAAACCTCTTCCTTTGGTTAGCTCATCTTTATTATGTTCTGCTTTATGTTTCACATTCACCTTTTATGTTGCAGCTTTTGAGAAATCAACTTATTGTCTATGTTGGACAAATTAGAAATAGATATATAGGCTAATGGTTCATGGATCAAATGCAATCCACCTCCTCCCCCCTCGTTCTAAGTAGCTTCAAAAGGTTAAGCCACGGATTCAATCATGTTGGGATATAGTGTTGTATTTAGGGTTAATTGCCGAAAACCACTCTAAAGTACTGGGTATTTGCACATTGCAACTCAAATTTTAAAACTTGCAATCAAAACCCCAATTTTAAGACACACATCCATAGTTCCCCTTCCCTTCATTCTTTTTTCTATTGGGTTTCACAAGCTTGGAATCATATAGTGTTTTTATTCTCTAATCCTCACTCATGTTAGTACAAATGAAGACCAACCCAAATCTGTAAGATGCGAACAACAAAGATAGAAACAGAAGAAGAGTTCAAGGCGCACACACAAGAATTCCAGATTTATACGGTTCACCGAAAATAAGGTTACATTCACGGGGTTGCTACATTTTTTATGTAAGGACTACAAAAGAAGTTACAGTAGTCATAGGTATATATTCAATATAGCATTGTATTCCCCTATAACTAGAGCTACGTACATGTGTGACATTACTATAGTAGCCTATGCTTAGGCAATACCAGAAATACCTCAAATTCCTGGCATAAGAAACTTAGTAGATCTGGCTCCACATAATTGATATCAATAGTCTGTGTCTGTGTTATCTTTTAGATACAAGATAATATCAAATCTCTATTCTGTCATAGTAAAGTTATTATCATCTTGACTTGTTTTTCTTTTTCCCCAATACATCACATAATCTTTGTCATTCAGTATCATTTTGATTTTGCATGGGCTTATATACTTTTGGACTTGTATCATTGCCTTTTGTTGTGCTACCTACTTCGGTTTCATTTTTTTTTTTTGGGGTCAATTTATTCTTTAGTGATCCCTTTTCATGGATTGTTGTTCAGGTTGCAAAAGATAGTGCTGATGTCATTATATTGGATGAAAACTTTATGACTATTGTGAATGTGGTCAGATGGGGACGTGCAGTATACATAAACAATCAAAAATTTTTGCAATTCCAGCTAACTGTCATTGTTGTTGCTCTGGTGCTCCATTTTGCTTCTGCATGCATCTCTGGTATGCTGGATTATGAAGTTATGGTTTAATATTTTATTTTGGGCAATAACAGAATAATGAGAGTTTTCCACATAACTTCAGGATCTACCCCCCTAACGGCTGTGCAGTTGCTTTGGGTCAACTTTATGGACGCTGTTGGTGCACTTGCACTGGCTACAGAACCTCCAAATGATGAGCTTATGAAAAGGTCCCCAGTTTGTAGGGGTGTGAGCTTCATCACGAAGGCCATGTGGAGGAATATTATTGGTCATAGTGTATATCAACTTGCTGTCCTTGCAATTCTCAATGTTGATGGGAAGCGGCTGCTAAACCTTAGTGGTTCAGATGCAAGTGATGTTCTCAACACACTGATATTCAACTCGTTTGTATTTTGCCAGGTATGTGGTACCAGTCCCGTTCTTGAAGAATGTTCTGATTTCTTACTGTCATTATTAACCTTCTCTATTAATGTTGAGTTAATTCCTCTTTTGGGTTTAATTATCATTTTGGTGTCTAACATTTACTCTACTTTACATTTCAAATGTGTCATATTAGTCCCTAACCTTATGGTATTGTGTCAATATAGTATATTCAACATATGGTAGATGAAAAAAACTGACAAGATTAACAGTTATTTGAAGTATTATTTTTATGTCACCTAGGTTTCTACATGGCCTTAATAATTAAATTATTAAAAAAAAAAAAAAAAACTAAAGTAACAAACCCAATGTCATTGGGATTGAAATTCCTAATGGTCCGTTTGGATTAAAGGAGAGCGAGAGAGAGTAGAGTAGAGTAAAGTGAAATTGGCCCAAAATTAGCACATTTTTAGCAAACTCTACTCTACTCCCCTTTACTCTCCCTCCATTTTCCTTCAATCCAAACAGGCCCTAAAGTCTCGTGGCAGAGCTTTAGTGCAAATCTCATACATGAGATCCTCTGCATGATACACATCATCTTGAATCTCGTTGAGCCACCAAAAAAAAAAAAAAGCTATTGACATTTCCTATTAGGAGAAAAGAGAAAAGAATAACTCAAATAATAATATATCTGATTAACTATCTTAGTATGCAACTAAGGATCTGGAGCAGAGGTAAAAAACAGCAAGTTTTGAGTGAATCAACATATAACATTGGCGGTGCCAGTTCTGAGAATGGATAGACTCAGAGTCAGAGCAAGCTCAATTCTTTTTGCTTTTTGCCTAGTAAGAAATGTGATTAATTTTTATTTCTGGGTGCATGGCTTGACAAGCTTCAAGATGCTGTGTATCAGGCAGAGGATAAAAATAACATTTCTATGTCACCATTAGTCACTTAGTTTTTTCTATACTCTTTAATGATAGAGACTATTTTGACACAATACCAAAAGTTTAGGGACTAAACTAACATATTTGAAACATTATGAGCCATTTTGACACAAAAGATAAATGTGAGGGACCAAAATGGTAATTAAATTTTTTCTTTTTTACAGGTTGGGATGTATGTAAAAACATACAGATTTCAGTGTCTTCTGTTGTATTCCAACTAATTAAAATGATGAATTGAAGATCTTAGGCCTGTATCTTTATAACACAGTTTGCCTTTTCAAATGTGTCAAACATTGTGTAGTGTGATTGTCTCTTCTGTTAGATCTTAGAGCTGTTAGTGAAATTTTCGAACTAGTAATATGTGGGATAACTATCCATATGCAACCAAACTTGACATGGATTATGGATTGAATCTGACTACAAATTAACTTACTCATATTTCAGGTTCAAGTTTAGCTGAACCAATTAATTGGGATTAAGATTTTATCAACTTGAGTTGAAAATATACAGTTATCAAAACCGAACCAAACTGGAGGTCAAACTAGCCTGTAAAACCATTAACGGAACCTTTCTTGCTGAAGTTCCTATATGTGACTGGACCGATAAGCTAATAACATATGGTATTGGTAACTATACTCGTTGATTTTTATCATCTTGTGAAATGGTACTATTACCCAAACCTTCTAATATAATTTTTTTCCTGATTTACTTTTATTTTTATTATTTATAAAAAGTGAATCTCTCTTCTTCTTTTTTTATTTGGACTAATTATTAAAAAAAAGTGAAATAAAATGAAACTCTGATTTCGATATTAGTGAATCTTAGTGCAATATGTTAGTGTAACTCTGATTTCAATAATGTCTGTGCTCCTCAACTGCTTGTAGAGAACTAAAATGTCCAATATGTATTTATCACATAGTACAACTATGGAAAAGTAACCAAAATGCAATTTATATTTTGGGGGATTAAAAATTATAATAGAAGGCATGGTTAATGACTTTGGAAAGTCGAAATGAGCATTGTTTTCCTTCGGGATTTTTTTTTCAGGTGTTTAATAATATAAACAGCCGGGCAATAGAGAAGATAAACATATTCCGTGGCATGTTTGATAGCTGGATATTCCTAGGTGTCATGGTTGGCACAGTGGCTTTCCAAGTAATCATGGTCGAGTTTCTGGGCGATTTTGCAAGCACGGTGCCACTGAGCTGGCAATTATGGTTACTCAGCGTGTTACTTGGATCAGTTAGCTTGCTGGTTGCTGTCATCCTAAAATGCATCCCAGTTGAGAGGTGCAGCTAAACACCATGATGTTTATGGTGATAACCTGGCTTGAGAAGGGGAAAGAGAAGGCTTTTAATTTTTTTTTCCCTTTTTCTGAAGCAACTCTAGAGGTAAACTGACTTTCGTAAATAATTTTGGTGCTAACTTATAGAATGGCTCGTCGTGGTAGAAAAGAAAAGAACAGGGGTAGAATTAGAAAGAAGTTTGGTGACCTGTTTTTCTGTAGGTCATGTATTTTTTGAGTAATTATAGAATACTCCTAAAATATCATAAATATATATATTTTCTCTTCTCATACAATAGTGGATCTCACTAATTAAATTTATAGTGAGACTTACAATTTATATGAAAAGAGATGGAGTACGCATTTATGATACTTTCTAAATATTTAATAATTTTTTATATTTTTTTATTTTATTAGAGAGAAAAGTGCTTACAAAAGATTAGTGGGGTGAAACTATAATTACTACAAAGTACCTTTCAGACTCAATGTAGTGATCCTCTTTTTTGTAAGAGGAAGATGTATATAAATTTTTTTTGATAAACTCTATGAGCAGTTTGCTGTCACTTCTTTCATTTCTTAGACATATGAAGAAGTAAAGTATTAATTATTAGTAGCCGCAATACAAACAGGTGACTATAACGTTTAGAAAGTAAAAAAGGACTGTAAAAGTACCCAACATTATTGTTAGTGGGCACAATACATGTGGTCAACCATCATTCATATTTCGACAAACGTCTGGGAGATCCTTGGATCCCAGATATGAGATATCCGTAGTTTTAAACCAATCCCAAGTGGAAACTTTTCCCCAAATGTTTCTTAGGTTTCATAATTCAGACCTTTTAGTGGAAGGGTCACAAGACAATGGTATAAGGGCCATTAGGCAAAAGTGTTCTCATATTTCGATTCCAGTCACACCACAACAACGAAGAGTGGCTCATGATATGTGTATGTGGACCGCTAACGAATGTGGGGAGTTTTCCATCAAATCAACTTTCACTTCTGATACTCTTTTGCATATTTGTCTTGAATGTATGCATTCTGTTTATAGTTAGTGAATTTTACTGCTGTGTAAGATTTAATACATTGTGAAAGGTGTCCAGTAAGTGTAAAAACACAAAATATTTCATAATCTTTTTTCTTATGATAAGTAAGCATGTTAGGTACTAAAATGTGGGCCCCTAACAAATGTGTAGAGTTTTCCATCAAATTAAGCAACTTACACTTTTGAGACTTTGTCATACACCAATAATTATCTTATGCATCGAATGTATGCATTTTTTTTTATAGTGTATGAACTTTTATTATTGTGTAGAATCAATATAATATAAAAGGAAAGATGCATTAGATACATTCTCGTCGTCAAATGTAAAATAGTAATGTGCAATTTTTTTTTGGGCTTTTTCTTTTTACTTGAAATGCCCTAATATATTGTTAAGTGGACCAAATTATGGACCAAAGTTTAATTTTATTGGGCAAAAAACCCTTAGGGTAGTCGCAAATCTTTTTTTAAGGGTAGAAAATGTTTATTATTAGGTATGAGGGCAAATGATAAGGTTATTTAAAAATTTTCAAATTATTTAAGATATTTTCAACAAAAATTTATTTTATTTTTTCAAGGGGGGGGGGGGGGGAGGGAGGCCCCCCTCAATCCCTTAATAGCTACGCCACTAGTCAAGAGGATAGTTTTGTCTAATAAGTGTAAAAACACAAAATATATCCCAATCTTTTTCTTATGATAAATTAGCATGTTAAGTGCTAATATGCGGACCCCTAACAAATGTGGAGAGTTTTTCATCAAAGCAACTTACACTTTTGAAACTTTGTTGTACACAATAATTATCTTATTTTTTGAATGTATGCATTCATTTATAGCGTGTGAACTTTAATGTTGTGTAGAATCAATATATTGTGAAAGGAAAAATGCATTAGATACCTTCTCATCGCCAAGAGGGAAATTTTGTCCAATAAGTCTAAAAACGCCAAATTTATCCTGATCTTTTGCTTAACCATTATACAAGTTGGCATGCAATGTGCTAATAAAAGGGATTTCAATGATACACTGTCATGAGAACTGATATTTTATCACCAATTTGCTCTATCAACAATTATATATAGCATTAATGTAGTTTGTTTGTTGGGACCAACGCCAAACTATTAGAGTAAATGGGGATGATGTTATAGGATGATGTGACTACTCATTGCACTGGGCCCCACACAGTTGAACTTAATAATGAAAATGCTATCAAACTCAATTTTTAAAAACTGAAAACACTGTTTTATCCGGTTCTCAATTTTTATTCTTTTTTTTTTTTTGAGAAACCGGCCAAGAAATAGGACCGTTAATTTATTGCTAGATAATCAGAAACAAAGACCTTATAAATGTCAGGAGGAACAGACTCCTTCCAGACTGAAATAGGAAAAGAAAGTCTCGCTCTCCGGGCTAGAGCATGTGCCAGCGCATTGCCTTGCCGTCGTGTATGAGAGAAAGAGAAATACTGAAAAGAACCAGCTAAGGACAAAATGTCCTTTATTATATGACCCACATCAGGATGGCGAAAACATTTGTTGTTGATTGCCGAGATCGAGGATTCTGAATCACCTTCCAAAATAGAACCATGAAGATCGAGTTCCTGTAGAAAGTGGACTGCCCTGCGAGCTGCAATAGTTTCCAAAGCCAATACTGATGATGGACGAGGAATTATCTCAGATAAGGCTGCCATGACTGTGCCAGAGGAATTTCGGACCACAACACCAATGCCCGCTGCTCCCAAGTCTTCAAAAACGGCACCATCAAAATTTGTTTTAACGATACCAGGATCAGGTGGTTTCCAAATGTTTTTTTCCGGCAACTTCTTGCTGATAGGTTTGCTTCGAATTTGCTGGAATTCCGTGAGGTATTGTTGAGCTTGGTCCGCAATCTTCTCCAGAGGTAATACTGCTTCTTTGACTCTTATCTTATTTCGGCGATTCCAGATAGACCAGCAGTAAGTAATAAAAAGTTCAGCTCCTTTCTTGTTCTGCAGCGCCAACCTGAAAAGATCAAAGAAAGAAAGAAATTGATTTGTCGCATTACGCAACTCATCAAAGTTAGTTCCCCAGACCACTCGTATGTTTTCACAACCCCACAAGGCATGAACCACTGACTCAGGCTCCATTTTACAGCTGAGACAAACCTCGGATTGAACTACTTTCCTTCTTGCCAAATTAATTAAAGTAGGGAGGCATTCAGTGCAAGCACGCCAAGCAAAAGTCTTGACTTTATTTGGCACATTTAATCTCCATAAGGCTGTCCAGAATTTTTTGACTTCTTCATTATCTGAAGCCGAAGCTGCCTCACTCTTCTCCATAGCACACAGCAATTGATAGCCCGATTTAACTGAATACTTCCCATCCTTAGATTTTGGCCAAATTAGAATGTCTTCCTGAGGGGTGAAACAGATAGGAATCGACCTGATTCTCTGCGCTTCAAAGGGCAAAAAACAAGTGTCCAATAATGTCCCATTCCACCAACCTATGTTGACATCTAAGAGATCAGCAACTACCGTGTCAACATGCAAGGAAGAGGCAGGGGAAATAATTCTACCAGAACCTTCCCCTGGCAGCCAACGATCAAGATAGACTTTTACATTTTGACCATTCCCTATTCTCCATCTAGCACCAATAGCAATCACTTTCCGGGCACTAAGGATACTGCGCCAAGCGTAAGAACCTGACTTGACTTGGGCAGAAAAAATGTCACCTGATGGGAAAAACTTAGCTTTGAAAACCCGGTAGAAAAGGGAATTTTTGTCGTGAATTAATCTCCAAACTTGTTTGGCTAGCATTGCTTCATTAAATTTACGAAGTTCTTTGAACCCCATGCCACCTTCATTCTTTGGTAAACATAAAGTCTCCCACTTCTTCCAATGAATCTTTCTCCTATCACCTCGTTGTCCCCAAAAAAAATTTTTTATCATCACCTCAATATCATGACAAAGGCTCATGGGTAATTTAAAGCAACTCATTGCAAAAGTTGGAATAGCTTGCACAATAGCTTTCAACAAAACCTCCCTACCAGCTTGTGACAGTAACTTTTCTTTCCATCCCTGGAGCTTACTCCAAATTCGTTCCTTTATAAAAATAAGACTCTCCTTTTTATTCCTCCCCACCACTGCTGGAAGGCCTAAATACTTCTCATACTCCTTTATTTCCGGAACTCCTAGGAAGTTTTTCAAAGCAACTTTCGTATTATCTGGGACGGACTTGCCAAAGAACAGATTGGTTTTTGCTCCATTTACTTTCTGCCCCGAAGCTTGTTCATAGATAGTCAAAGCCGATTGTAAAGCTTGCACATCACCCATCTTGGCTCTACAAAAAATCACACTGTCGTCAGCGAAAAATAGATGAGAGATTTGAGGGCCATTCTTACAAAGGGAGAAGCCTTTAAGATCTCCAGAAGCAACACAACTTTTAATCAAACCATTTAACCCTTCAGAGCAGAGAAGAAAGAGGTACGGAGACAATGGATCCCCTTGACGGATCCCCCTAGTTGGCTTGATGAAACCTCGAGGTGAGCCATTTATAAGGATGGAATAAGAGACTGTTCTAACTGTTTCCATTACTAACCTCACCCAATTTTCATGGAAACCCATTTTCAACATCAATTTTTCCAAAAAGACCCACTCCACCCTATCATAGGCCTTGCTCATATCTAACTTTAGTGCCATATATCCTTCCTTGCCTGTTTTTTTTGTCTTCATATGATGAAGAGTCTCAAAAGCAACTAGAATGTTGTCTGAGATTGCTTTGTCTGGTTGGAAGGCACTCTGTGATTCTGAAATAACATGAGGTAAGAGACTTTTCAACCGATTAGCTAGCACTTTCGAGATTAATTTATAAAGAATATTACAGAGTGCAATAGGTCTAAATTCAGAAACTCTCTCGGGGCTCTTTGATTTAGGAATAAGAGTGATGAAAGTTTGATTGAGGCTAGCTGGGATAGTACCTGAATTTAAGCAGGAGAGTACTGCACAGGAAACATCTTCACCAATGGAATCCCAATAGTGTTGAAAGAAAATGGGGGGCATGCCATCCGGACCCGGGGCCTTCAATGGAGCCATACTCTTCAAAGCCACATCAACTTCTTTCCTCGAAAAATTTTTCATCAACTCAGAATTCATAGAATCAGAAACTACCTGTGGGATAGTAGCAAGAACCTCCTCAAGATGAGATGGATTGGATGTCGAAAAAAGCCCCTTGAAATAATCACAAAACAAATCAGCCACTTGATCATCTCCATCACACCATTCACCCCTTTCATTCCTCAATCGTTTTATACAATTTCGCCTAAACCTGTGAGAGGCCCTACTGTGAAAATACCCTGTATTTTGATCCCCTTCCTTCAACCAATGCAGTTTAGAACGTTGCTGCCAGAGTTTTTCTTCACTAAGAAGCAAATCCCTTAATTCAGCCTTAAGGGAATGTAAACGATCAACACCGATACCCCTTATAGCTTCCTTTTCAGCTTCCTTCACAAGTCTCTTCTTCTCAATAATATTACGAGTAATATTTCCAAAAGACCCTCTACTCCACTCACGAAGTTTATCTTGGCAAGTTCTTAAATTTGCTTCAACTACGGCCATGGGATTGGGAGAGAAAATGGAATTTTCCCAGGCTGCCTCCACCGTAGAGTGACAAGCTGCTTCCTTCAACCACACCTGTTCGAACCTCCAAGGCCTTTGAATGCTACTCGGTATCCCCTCTAGCTGAATAAGAAGAGGTTTGTGGTCAGAAAAAATAGCATCTAGATGTGTGACTGACGCTCCTGGAAAGATAGAAAACCATTCCGAATTTGCCACAGCCCTGTCCAATCGTTCCCACACTGTAATACCTCCTGTCAGTTTTTTACACCAAGTAAATTTCGTACCTCTGTAGCCTAAATCAGCAAGACAACAGACATCCAAAGCCTCCCTAAAATCTTTCATTTGATTTTCCGGTCTTGCTCGACCACCCAACTTTTCATGGGATTTTGCTATCTCATTAAAATCTCCTGCGCATAACCAAGGTAAGGAAGAACTGCAACTGAGATTTTTCAACATGTTCCAGGATTCATGGTGTCTATGTGTTTCAGGACACCCATAGAAACCTGAAAATCTCCAAGAATTATCCTTTCCTGCATTTATCACGGCATCAATGTAATTTAAAGAAGAAGAGACCACAGAAACATCAAGATCAGACTTCCACAAAAGTGCCAAACCACCCCCCTGATTAACCTTTGACACAACAAATTTCTGATCAAGTTCAAAATTCTTCAACAGTGACTTTAGCCTTGCTTCATCCAGCCATGTTTCGGCAATGAACACGACTGCAGGATCTTTTGCCCGAACCAAATCTCCGAGCTCTCGAATTGTCTGTGGGTTCCCAAGCCCACGACAATTCCAAACCAAGAGACTCATTGCTCTTGGCAGGGCTGCTGAGCAGCCTCTGCCAATAATAGGGTGTTGCCATCATCCTTTTGAGAAACCAAACGGCGCTTGCAGGGTAACTCAATTGGATCACTGAGGGAACTGGAGGATCTCTTAGTCTGCAATTTTACTCCTTGTGGGGATGCCAGACTACGTGAGAAGTTCTGAATTCTTTTCCACTTTCCAGGTTGGGGCAGAATATCATCAGAGATAACTGAGATGGGAACATCGGTCAAAGTGGGATTAAGGTCTTTTGGGCTAATGTGGTTTGTGGGGTCACTTGAAAGTAGATGGTCAATTGTGGTAATGGAAGTTACAGGGTCACGTAAGAGGGGGTGGTCATCTGGATTAGTGAAGTCAAAACAATTTTCACTCGGTAGATCTCACAAATTTTGGGTTTTGAGTCATATAACTCAAAACACCTCAATCCAAACACCATCTTAGTCTTTCGATATCAGTGGCTCAAGTGTTAGGTCTCTAATTCGGTTGCCCATAATAACAATGCTGAATGGGCTTCATCATAATTTTGTGGGATTCATCCCATCTCCAATCTTCTTCTCTCTCTCTATCCTGTAACAGCTTCAGGCACATGACCCCCTCTTCTTTCCTTTCTTCAATGACATTATCAAATCCAAAAAAAGAAAGGTTCGTGATGGTTTGGGGAGCGTTTCACGTTACACATAAACTTCTTTAATGCAGGACCACAATGTGTTGTCGTGCTTCTTTGAATAGGCAAATGCAGAGACATCATGGAATAAGTGTGATATAGGAATTATTACTTATCATGCTTCCTTCAGATTCTGGCAAGTATTTAATATAAATGATAATCAAACAAAAATTTCCAGAGAGGACCATTTAGGTGTTTGTTGAAGGTCCTTATTTTTTTTATAGTTTATTAGATCTCATGGTTTGTTTAGTTGTTTTACCCAAAAAAGTCACCTCGAGTTCATTGTTTATTTACATATGCTTGTCGGGGGAAAAAATGAAAAAACAAAAACCAAGAACAAATATATAAATTTAATCGGTATTCACAAATCTAGCTTTTGAACATGGTCTTATTGATTGCCTTAATAAACTTCTTAGAGCAAATGATCCAGATTTTCTACAGAGTCAGTCAAGTTGAAATTTTTTTAACGAGTGGGAAAATGTTAAATTTTGTATTAGATGGTTTGTGAGTATCATGTGATTCTACCCTAAAAATACCTAATAATCACTCTTAAAAATATGCACAAATCCAAATTAATGTGAAATTTTGAGTGGGATAACAATTTGTTCAGGTAAAAATGTAAGGAGAAAATGAGTATTTGTTCCTAATTTACAAACTATATAACAAAATGCCCTAATTTTGAAATTATTTAGCAAAACGTCCATGTTTTTGTAACTCAATTTTAACAAAATTGAGTTATGAGTAAAACTTGATATTCTCAAAATTGAGTTCTATGTATATTTTTAAGTGGAATTTGACATTAACAATGTCGAGTTCCACTTAAATTTAAAAAAAAAATTAAGCAGTAAAATATGTATAGCACTCGAGTTCTACCTTTAACTCGATTTTATTAAAATCAAGTTTTAAAAATAAGAACATTTTACTAAATTATTTCAAAATGGAAACATTCTGTTGCATAATTTGTAATAAAAAAATGACACCTAAGAAAAAAGTTATCAGTTGGTTAATACCCAATTACTAAAGTGGTGTCTAATCATAAGTAGTTAGTGGTGTGGGCACCCGAGGAACGAGAAAGAAGGCCAAGGAGGCTGAATTAATGGGCCGAGGCCCTAAAAGGAATAGGAAGGGCCCTGCATTTGGCCGAACACGGGACTGGCAGGGGCCCGAGGGATAATAGCTCCCGAGGAAAGAGCCAGACCTTGCGAAGCACCATAAAAGAAGCCTCCTCAGCTGAAGGAGGCACAGGTCAGTGGCAAATAGGCGGCCGTCAGGGCAGTAGCCCCCAGTCACATCAGTAATAAATGGCACACACCAGTTCTGTCAGCCGCATTAAATGAAGAAGTGACCTGAAATGATGCCCGTCACAGCTGCACCAGCTACTGCTGCTGCCTACTCCTGGAGAGAAGATAGGTGACAGGTGTCAAAGAAATGAGCAAAGGATAGCTAAAGATGGACGGAGCAGATCAGAATGCTAGGGCCTATATAAAGGGGAAGGTTGGGGCCTTTGGGGGGATCAGATGCTTGTTGTTCTGGCCCATCTCTTACAAATTCTATTGTATTGGATCTAAGGAAGAGAAAGCTTGTCTCATTACTTACAGAAGACTTTGTATTACGCTCTTTTTGGTCCTTACAAGTGGGATTTAGTATTTTGTCTTTTTTTTTTTTTAAATAAAATTTTTATAAATGTGTTATTGTCTCATTTGGACCAAGTAAAGCTTCGGTAGAACTGAAGAAGTACTATATAAATATGTTACAAATATACCAAACAAAACAAAAGACAAAACACTAAATCCCACTAACTCATACGTTGTCACTTGTCAGTACAATTGGGTATTTACCAACTGTTAACTTTTTGGCGTAAATGCATTTTTCGTCTTTATATTTTGGGGTCATTTCTATTTTGGTCCCTACATTTTTATTTTACCACTTTTAATCCCTAATTCAATTAACGCTTGTTATTTTAGTCCTTTCTGTCAGCCAACAGACAAAAATAGCTGACGTGGCAAACGGAGTGCACTATTTATACAGTAAATATTGACGTGGCAAATAAAATAATAATAAAAAAATTTATTTGCATTTTTTTAAAATTCTTTTAAAATAAAATAAAATAATTAAATAAAAAATTTTTATTTCTTTCATTATTATTTTTTCTAAAGAACATGTTCATGTTCCTTGGGTTCATCCCCAGAAATTTTCTTGAGAAACAAACACACACCCAAAACCCAAAAAATTCAGCTCAAAAACGAAATCATAAATCTCAAGGCCTCATTTTCAATCCCAGCAAAATCATCAAATCCCTAAGCCATAAGCCCAGAAAGTTCAAAACCAGAAAATGTGCGATGAGGAGCTAGTGGGATGCTATTGCTGCACAAGGCGGCGACGATCCGAGGCTAGGTCCATGCTGGTCAAGCTTGAGAAGAGGAGATCCGAGTCAGGTGGGGCGGGATCGGGATCGATTGGATCTGGTTTTCTTTGGGGTTGTTGGCCAAAGAAAACCAGATCAACAGGATTCTGGGTCCTAAAGCTTCTTGCATTTCCTTCAAAGACTCAGCTTGTCGTTGCTTTGGCTACATGGTGTCCAAGAAGAAGTATATCTATTCAATTGACGATGACTGCTTTGAAGTTCTTTCCTTTTTCCTTTTTCCTATCTGGGTTTTGCTTTTCGTTTCTTTTTGGGTGTTATTGATTTTGAATCTGTTTATATTTTGCCTTTTGATTTCATATTCTTTGCTAATTCTGCTTTTGTAGTGGCGGCATGGATCTAATCTGCATGTTTTTCAATTTAGCTTTTTTTTTTTTGTTATCGATCTGCAATTTTTGAATTTTGAGTATTAGATACGAGTCGTGCATCAAAATTATTGTGTAGGTTTGTTTATAAATCAAATCTGAATTCTATGGACTTCAATTATTTTTTTAAAACATATCCACAGATTTGTGATTCAAAATGGTCCAATTTTATGTTGACCAAGCACTGCCGAAAGATCTTTCACGTGATGTGTTTTGGATTACTTTTGTGAATGTGTTGTCTCTTACTATGACAATGACATATATCCAGATCAAGCACTGTTGTGGATCTAGGTTTAGGATGGTATTGGACATTTGGGGGTATTGGTGGATTTGGGTTTGTAGCAAAGGATTTTGGGATTAGTTTGAATCTTTGAATTTGGGGCTTTTATTTGAAATATCTGGAATTAGTTTGAAATTGGGTTTGGTGGATCTGCATCTGGGTTTTCTTTCAGGCATGGATGACGATGGACGACTGGGACACGGTGCGATGATGTTCATGCTCTTTGATTTGGTGATGTTCATGTTTTTTTTTTTTTCCTTGTAAGTTTGATGTTCATGTTCTTTTATTTTGGGTTTGCTCTTTGATTTTGGGTTTGATATTATTGCTGGGTTTATTTCTAGGTTTAATGTTCTTGCTTTAATTCTTTTTATTTAATTAAAATTAATAAATTAATTTTTTAATTTAGATGCTGATGTGGCATTTTTTAATGCCAAAATAAATTTTTTAATTATTATTTTAATGTGTCGTCAACCACGTCAGCTATTTTCGTCTATTGGCTGACGGAAATGACTAAAATAACAAGCATTAATTAGATTAGGGACTAAAAGTGGTAAAATAAAAATGTAGGGACCAAAATAGAAATGACCCAAAATGTAGGGATGAAAAATGCATTTACGCCTAACTTTTTTCGTATGTGACATTTTTAATCTCCTCATTTGCCCATAATTTACAAATTATGTAGCAAGATACTTCTATTTTGAAATAATTTTAGCAAAATGTTATTGTTTTTAAAACTCGATTTTAATAAAATCTAATTACAGGTAGAACTTGACATTAGCAATGTCAAATTCTATGCATATTTTGTTACTTAATTTTTTTTGAAAATTTAAGTGGAACTCAACATTGCTAGTGTCAAGTTCCATTTAAAAATATACATAGAACTCAATTTTGAGAATATCAAGTTTTACATTAAACTCGATTTTATTAAAATTGAGTTACAAAAATAGGGACATTTTGCTAAATATTTTCATAACATTGGTATTTTGTTACATAGTTTGTAAATTAGGAACAAATACTCATTTTCTCCTAATATTTTTACCCGAACAAATCATTTTCCCACTCAAAATTTCGCATTAATTTGGATTTGCGCATATTTTTAAGAGTGATTATTAGGTATTTTTAGGGTAAAATCACATGATACTCGCAAACCATCTAATACAAAATTTAACATTTTTATTTACTTTTATAAGCTTGTGTCATATATTAATATTAAATTATTTATTTTTATTAGTGTGTAATACCATATTATATGTATTTCATGTATATCTAATAATTTTTCATTTAGTGATTTTATGCTCTAAATGATCTTTAAAAAAATATTTTATTATTTGGGGTCTGTTTTTATGAATGTGCCTTTTGTTTATATAATTATTCTAAATTGCAATAAAGATTAATGATTTTCTTATGAGCAAGTTAAGAAAAATAAATATTTTCAGACTCATTGGGATCGCAACCAAACATATAGCAAAAAAGTTATAATTTCCAAATAATATTTTTATATCAAAACTAATGGAATGTAAGGTTTACACTTGAGATCTTAAGTGCTCGTTTGGTAGCAGTGTTTAAGAATTATTATTTAGTTTTTAGTGTTGTAAAAATACGTATTTGAGTGTTATAGAAATATGTGTCAGAAGTGTTATTGTTGTTTAAACAATGAAAACTGCTGTTTAAACAACAGTATCAAACAGCCCCTAAATTTTTTACCATTAAATGGGATGAGATTTGATGGAAATGTGATAGGTAGAAGATGACTAAGTTGATAATCCCCAACAATTATTTAATCAATTGTATCATCCATAATAAAATATAAGTTTATATTTACATAAAAACATGAACTCAATATTTATTTTATTTTTCATTTGTGGTTTAATGAAAATTAATAAAATTTATTAGAATAAAAAACTTAGAATATGAATTTATAAGTGAAGCTTTCAATTTTTTGAGAAAAAAAGAGAGAATAAACCAAACAAGGCGTTTCACAATCCAAAAAATAAGAAAAATGGTATAAAAAGTTGTAAATTTGTTTAATACTAAACTTGTTTTTGATAGCGTGTGGCCTAAGAATTTGGCGACCCCAGCCCACTTTATATTAGACCCAAAGGCCTACGTCGGGGAGGTAGAAACGTCCGAGGATGAAAGTAGGAAGCCCAAGTTCACAAGAAACATCGCCGAGGATGATCCCACAACCAACATTCTGGCCGAATTAATGAGGAAATGACCCTTGAACAGTGTTGCCTAGGTTGCTATAGCTCACAGAAAGCTGAAGAAGGTAGCTAATGGGACAAACACTCAAGTAGTAATCTGCATGATCAACAAATAGAGGGCCATGATCAACTGGGAGGAAGTATTTAATGTAAGAAGTCCTCCAGAAAGAAGCGGGCGGAGAGAATATTGAAACATTTGGCGTAATACTTGAGACTTTTATAGCCAGACGTGGAAGCAAGAATAAGAACTCCTAGTTTCTCAGGCTAGAGCCGAGGAACAGAATTTCATACTTTAGTCCAAGTCCTCCTTATTCAATCCACTCGTAGCCATGTTTAGTTGTTATAATCCACACTAAGGCCTAGTTCTTAAACTCATTCTCTACAAATTTATTGTATTGGGCTAGTTGGGTTTGAGCCCACTCATCTAATAAATGAAGTGCTCAAACCCAGTCCCTACAGATAGCTATTTTCACACTATATGGAAATGATATACATGTTTTATTAAAAGTAAAAGCATAGTTATGTTGTAATTTTTTTTTTTTTTTGGTAGCTAAAAAAGGATGTTCATATGTGTGCTCATTGCCTTTGCCTACTCAAACCTTGTCTTGCATGGCATGGAATCACCTGAGCAATAATGAAACTTGTTATTACTCAAATCCACAACTAATAAAGCATGAGACCGTTTGGGCAATAGTTGGGTTTGCCATTGTTCAAATCCATAACTCCTGAACTCGCAAGTATGATGAGTCATAATTTATGTATTGTTCAAATACATAATAAAATTGATAATATCAAATAATATACTATATAATAAAAGTTATAAGTTGTAGTTGCGCCAAATGATTGTAACAAATTGCAACAACCAAAATGATGACTTAATCATTCTTATCAATAGTTTCTCAAAAAAAAAAAAAAAAAATTCTTAGCAATAGTTTTAATGTGAACTTATTTGTTCTTATCTATCAACTTTTTTTTTCTTATCAACTTCTTGTTTTCTTTTTCATTTTTTTTTATCAACTTTTCTTTAAAAGAAAATGTTAAATGTTCTCCAACAACGTTCAACGTTTTATTATTATTTGCATTTATATAAAATTATGTGTATGAAAACGAAATAAGAAAAAAAAAAGAGTCAATATTTATCTCCAATATAACAGTCACTTTAGATTAGATAAGAATTAAGAAGATATAACTTTACATTAGATAAGAAGAGATATATGATGTCCTGCTTCTTTGAATAGGCATATATATTAAGACTTCATGGAATAAGTGTGATATAGGAATAATTACTTATCATGCTTCTTTGAGATTCTTGCAAGTATATAATAGTAATTGTAGGTACTCAATTTGTAATGGACCCTTAACAATAAAAATTTGTAGAGTGTGGGTAAAATGGCTTGGCATCATCGAAGTAAACAACGGTTGATATGAAGTTTATAATAAATGATAGATGACATGAAATTCATAGGAACCTTATCAAAGAAATTTGGCTAAGTGCTTTTGTAGAGAATGATCATCACTTTAGTTAAGTGTTTGCGAAGCATATTTGTCCTCGGCTCAAGCCGAGGATCTCTTTTTCTTAAAACTGATCTTAATCATATCCTTTTTCTCAGGACTTATCCAGATCTCTCCCTTTGGCGCTGGGAGTCTTATCGGTTATATAGTCTCATTTTAGTTAATCTTAGCCATCCATTTGTCAATGATCTGAACTCTATGTACAGGGGTTTGTCCCATCATCTGCAATTGCAGACTTTATGTTAGTTCCTAGCCGCCTTTGCAGACTTTCTAATAGTTGAAGTGACCGAAGCATTAGGGTTTGCAGGTCACCTCACCATTAAGGCGGCCAGAATGTTGGTAGCGTTCATTTAATGGATGAAGGATATTTTCCCCTCATCAAAGTCGGTTTGCCGAGGATGTGGGTATCCTCGGCGAGGCCCTTGGATGACTTGGGCTCTTTCCCATTATCTTCGGCCTTTATATTATCCTCGGCGTGGGCTTTGGGCCAGGTATAGAGTGGTTCATATTTGGGGCCCCACAGTAATGATAATCAAATAAAAATTTCCAGAGAGGACCATTTGGGTGTTTGTTGAGGTCCTTATTTTTTTTAGTTTATAAGATCTCATGGTTTGTTTTGTTGTTGTTGATAGCTATTTTGGAATGGAAAGAAGAGGCCTAGCAACACGGGCAGAAAAGAGTTGGTAAATAGATAGGAAAATCATTAAGGTCAAGCGGCAGGAATAATGGATCATAGGCCCATGAGATAAACAAATGAGCCTTGAGGAAGCAAATGGGCTTAAAGAAATCCGGAAAGAGAGAAGTAGCAAACCCATGGGCAGTATATGATATAGAAAAGTGAGAATGGGCCATAACAGGCTCGAAGTAATGCAAGCAAAAAAAGTAAGGGTTGATGGCAAACTCATGAGCCCCAAGGATGAGAATATGGTAATTGGGCCGGGGAAGCCTAATGAAGTTAGTAAAAACCAATGGGAATGCAGAGTTAGGAAAAAGGTCAAGAAAGCCCAAGGAAAGCAAATGGGCCAAGGAAGCCCAAGGAAAGCAAATGGGACATAGGAGCCCGCAAGTAATGCAATAGAAAACCAATGGTCATAGCGAGCCACTGGGGAAGAATAAACGACAGGCCTAAAGGAGGGCCCAGCAGGACTGAGTCAAGCAAATGTCACAGCAGGAATGACAAAATGATATGGCAGTAAATGATAACAGTCAAGAGAAAGGCTGAAAGAAGGCAAGGCCTAACATTAAATAAAGCCCAACCCCTAAGGGGAGCGGGAAATTAGAAAATAGCTCACATAAGGAGTTAAGGACGAATGGCAGACTGAGCAGGCAAGCCTTCAGACCACGGCGAACGCATGAGCGGCAGACAAATTTTGGACATACATGGAAGGGAGGCATGCGTAAGGCCCAGACATTACCAGCCTGTACCCAACCAATACAGGACACAGTGAAGTTATAAGTTAGAGGTAAGAGGGCATGGTTTGGCGGTGGGAAGAGGGGAAAAACCAATTCTGAGATTCCTGCTCAGGCTCTTTTGGGGGAAGTGTCTTGTTGGGATGACATATCACCCAAAAGAAGTAAGGCTGAGTTGAAACCACTAGGTGCATACCATGAGGGATAGGGAGAGAGAGCACCCACACCGTAGCAGGAAAGGGTGCCACGGCAGACAAACAACCAAAATAGTCTTCTTTGTCTAATAATGGGGAATGACACACAGATGGCCCAGTGGTGGTCGGCAAATACACCCAGACCAAACAAAAGTGGTTAGGGGCTAAAATATTAAAACCCGGTCACGGTAGGTACTATAAAAGGAGGCCCTTGCCGTGCATAGGAAAATAGGGGGGAGGAACATCAATCATTGTAACAGGAACCCCTAAGAAAAACTAGGAAATAGAAAACAAGTAGGGAGGAAAGAAAGATAAGAGAAAAATTAAAAATGAAGAAAAAGAAAAACAGAGAGTCAGATTGGCAGGCATGCACTAATAGGTTGATTCCCTTTCTTCCTCTCAAAATCCTACTCTCTGCCACAAGTAAAAGGATTATTTTGGGCATCAACCATTTAGGTCCATTTCCCTTCGTGAAGGTCCATTTTTTTACAGTGTCCAGGCCCAAACTGAGTCGAGGATCTTGGGGCCTTTTGTTGTAGTTTAAAGGGACTGGGTTTGGTTAACCATAGCTAAATGGGCCGTTTAAAAAACCAAGTGGTGCACAGAGCAAGAATCCTACAACACGTATATACTAGCAAGCAATAATATATGTATTGAACAGCAAGGAAAACAGCAGAAGAAGAAAAGAAAAGGACAATGTAAATAAACAATATACAAATAGCTGTTAAGGATCCTCAGACCCGTGTAAAATATTTCGTTATTTCTCTTAATTATGAGTTACAATGTACTTACTAAGACATGATACGAGATCCAAATAAGCTCAAAAATTACAGACTTATATGGCTATCTAAGCCTCTAAGACTTGCAAAGTTTGAATCTTTTTGAATCCAAGAATGTACATAGTGGCTGCTTCTGGGATACCGGGAGATATTTCTTTACTTTCTTTGAATTTTGACAGAATTTTCTCAGTGATTCTATTATGATTTCACTATTGCTGAATGCCCCTTCAATGTTGGCTGCCTTCCCCTTTTATATCATTATTCTAGGGTCTCGGGGTACTATTGATTCCCCCCTTTTGCTCCCTTGGGTACCAGAGCCCGTTTTGTGCCTATCACTCAGAAGGCTAAGCCTTTCCCTTTCTCTCATATTTTCTTCCTTTTGGTGTTGTTTCTTTGAAAGTCCATGGCTGACTTTCCATTTCGGTGTGCTTAGGGAGCTGTTTTCAATTTCACGTTCCTCAAAACTTCTTACCTTTTCAGACTCAGCTTTTGGCCGTCCTCCTTCTTTGTCATTTTTCCCAAGTGAACGGAATCCATTTCTGCTAGGTCGAAGGTCTTCTCCTACTTCCCTTTATAGCTCCTCGTTCTGAGTTCCCCGAGGTACCACTCTCTTGCATCGTGAGTGGTTGCTCTAGGCCTTCTGTTTTCTTACTGCGTTTCTGAGTGCTTAAGAAGGACATATCTGCCCTTCGTTTCTTGCGTTTTATTGGTATTCCCTTTGAGCTGTCTTGATCCTATCAGGCTGTGCTGCATGTCTCAGGGATCTCGGGCTCCGTTCTTTTACTGGGCTCCCCTTAGTCCTCTGATCTGGGCCTTTTTTCCTTTCTTCCCTTTATTTCATGGGCTCTAAAACCTGTCTATTCATGGATTTTTGGCTTCAAATCTTTAGGCCTACCATCCTTTACTTTTGTGAGCTCAACCTCTTTAATTTTTTACTTTCCATGGGATTGGTCTGGTGTGCTATTTATTTGGTCCTTGTGTTATGATTTTTTGAACCTCAACACCCTCAAAGTGATTAATTTCAATGGCAGGATTTCCTCGGGAGGTTATTCATGTTAAGAAGAAGCGTTTTCCCTCTCTGGTCTTGCTCCTGCGGATCAGATTTAATTCGATTTCTTTCTTTTTTTGATTAACCCATATATTACCACTTATTCCCTTTGCTTTCTTTGTAAAATTAATTGTTAGCACAGCCTCAATATAACACAAAGGCCTGCTACAGTTGTTTTCCCTAAAAAAGTCACCTCAAGTTCATTGTTTATTTACATATGCTTGTAGGGGAAAAAAAATGAAAAAACAAAAACCAAGAAAGAACAAAAAATATATAAATTTAATCGGTTTTCACAAATCTAGCTTTTGAGCATGGTTTTATTGATTGCCTTAATAAAATTTTTAGAGCAAATGATCTAGATTTTTTAAATAAAGCATGTAAGCTATTGTTTATACTTTATAGAATGTCATTCATGCTGGGTTTGAATAAGATTTATTTATTGGTAAAGCCTAAAATAACTATTTACTTTATAACAACAAATCGCAATTTCCAACAATTTGTAATTTTCCCAACCTCATTGCAGAGAAAATGACATCTACTGCCCCCTGTAGTAGCACTAGCTAGTAATCTCTACAATTCTACATGCCTCAATGGCTCAATTCTCATTGATCAATTAAGAGCTGACATGTACAAAAACTACAATAGCTTTTAGACTTACAACTAATTAAGTTTATGTTTTTAGGTTGGGATTGTGTCTAGTCCATTAGTAGTACTAAACATATATCCGTATTTCAATGTGCTCAGTGCACCTATGCACTGGTCACAAGCCATTTCCTATGTTTTTTCTTTTTATTTTTTGAGGGGAAACACATCAATGTATTTGTGGTAGGCCTTTTTGTGATTTTAGGCTGGATTACCTCTTGCTGTACTGAGGCCCAAGTGTTTTGGATAAGAGAGTTGGGATCGGTCTAATTCCAATTCACCGTAGTTCGGCCTGTGCACAAGCTATGCCTCGTTTGCCGAAACTTCAGTCACATACCCATGACAAGCGAAGCTGTTACAAGAGGGTTTCGGCAGACATATACAATATGACAATAAAGGCAATATGCTTCTCGTTAAATAGAATAAATGAGGAATCCTTAAGCAAAGTAGGAAAAAGAATGATATAAGGGACACGTTATAAGTGAGATTACAAAGGCAAGAAAGGAAATAATCTTTGATGATGTTTTAAAATGTAACCTCCAAAAATGTCCATATGGTTCGTCCTTGGAAAAAGAATGGAGGAAGGGCGCAACAGAGAAGCCGTCCGTCCCCATCAAACCTCGTCCGTCCTTAAATTAAGGACGGACGAGGCAAATACTTTGAACTTGGCAAATTTAGTTCTTATTTATGAACCCAGGCCTCCGTCAATTGTGATGAAGCACCGGTCCAGATAAAGTAACTTCCATGGAAGTTATGGAAGTTACCTCTGACTTCGATGAATTCCTCGACAATAGGAACGGTTATCAGAGCAAGTAACCGTTCTATGTACACTATATAAACTTTTCTCTACGAAGAGGTGAGGCATTCAGACATCTTTCTCTATTCCAAGTCACTGACTTTATCATCGGAGGACCATAGACCGGCCTCCACCAGTCTTTTCTCTGATCGAGTTTGGTTTTTCAGGACTTAACCTTCAAGATCGCCGAAGTCTGGAGACTTTCAATCCATTGATTTTCCAAGATCATCAATCTTGATAAACGGCAAAATCAAAAGGAAAAGGTTAGTCTGCCGTGTTCAATAGTGTTACATGACTAAGGCCAAGGAGAGGACCATTCCCTCAACGTGGATAACCTCGTCTGCTGTAGAAATTATCCACTTTGAGGGAACGGGCCTGAATGGCTTGTGCCCAAATAAATCTTTTATCCTTAACAGATGGTAGGCTTTTAGAAGTAGAGAAGGGATTAGCCTATTAGTGCATGCCTGCCATTCTACACTCTATTTTTTCTTCCTGATTCTCTCTTTCTTCTCTATTTTTGTTATTTTTGAATCTTTCTCTCTTCTTTTCTTTCTTTCTCAGTGTTTACCCATGTAGCGATGTTGTGATTCTCTTCTAGTAGTTATTATTGTCCTGATGATGATACTGTGCACGGCAAATGTCCTTTATATATTGCCTGTCATGATTGGCTTTTACCATTTTAGCTTTTAACTACTTTTGTCTGGTTTGGGTGTCTTTGCCAACCACCACTGGTTTATCAGCTGTCCTGCCACCGCCACTTACCTGTACTGACTGCGCCACTCTCCACCACTAGACAAAGAAGATTATTTTATTTGCTTGCTTACCGTAGCATTCTTATCCACCACTGTGTGGGTATTCTCTCTTGCTATCCTTCATGGTATGCACCTAGTAGTTCCAACTCATCCTTACTTCTTTTGGGTGGTATGTCATCCCAGCAGGACATTTCTCCCAAATAAATCTGAGTAGGAACCCCAGAATAGGCTTTCCCTTCTCCCCACCGCTAAACCATACCCTCTCTTACCTTTAACCATGACCCACCACTCCTATATTGGCTGGGTACAGGCTGTTAGTGTCTGGGCTTTGCACATGCTCCACTTCTGTGTACATCCAAAGCTTGTCCGCTACTCATGCATTTGCCATGGTCTAGAGGCTTGTCTGTGCATTCTGCCACTCATCCTTAACCTTTTATGGCGTGAACTATTTTCTGATTTCTCATTTCTTACAGCTTAATTCTCTCAAAGGCTGGGCCTTGTTTGATTGTGGGCTTTTTTTTCTTCAGTCTACTCTTTTGCTCATTTTGTAGTTTTGCTACCATTTCTGCCATGTAACTCTGCTATTCTTGTTGTGGTGTTATTTGACCCAAGTTTGCTGGGCCTCTTTTAGGCCTGCTGCATGTTCCTCTCTCAATTGGCTATAATGACCCAGTATGATCATTGGATTTACACTCATGCTACTTTGGGCTTTCTTAACTCATTACATTTCTTGTGGGCTCCTTTGTCCTATTTATTTCTTCATGGGCATCCATGACCCATTTGCTTTCCTTGGGCATCCTTGCCCCATTTTCTAATTCTGTGTTTCCATGGGCTTTTACTAACTCTTTTGAGCTTCCTTGGCCCAATTACCTTATCCTTCATCCTTGGGGCTCATAGGCTTTCCATCAACCCCTTACTTTTTTACTCGCATTACTTCGGGCTTGTTATAGCTCATTCTCACTTTTCTACATCACATAATACCCATGAGTTTACTACTTCTCAATCTGGACTCCTTTAGGCCCATTTGCTTTCCTCAAGGCCCATTTATTTACTTTATGGGCCTATAATCCATTATTCCTGTCATTTGGATTTAATGGTTTTTATATTAATCAACTAGCTCTTCTATGCTTATATCGTTGGGCTTCTTCCTACTACTGGGCTTCCAAAATGAGCATCAACAGTATTTTATTAAGAAAAACTCGATAAATTGGTTTGGAATATAGAATAAAATTGTGCTGGAACATCTTCCATCCAAACTAGAAAATTTGGAATGCCTATTGCATATCTAGCCAGACTATGCACTAAATTGTTGCCTTCCCTCTTTAAATGAGAGTAAAACAGCTCATCAAATTGTTGGGACAAAAACTTTGCATCCTCCAATAGTAGTCCGCATGGCACCAATACCTTATCATCCCTTAAACCTATAATGACTGCCATAGAGTTGCCCTCTTACACAGCCTGCCTCACACCCACGTCTGATGCGAAAGATAGAGCCTACGCCGTAGCCATAGCTTCGATATCAGAACTACCAAGCACCTGATGCACCATCTTCGAACACGATGCAATTACTAGACCTCTGTTATCTCTAATGACTACTCCTATACTAGATTTTTTCTCGTTTGGGAAGATCGCCCCATCAAAGTTAATTTTAAAGCAACCTAATGGGGGTGGCTTCCACCTACACCTCGTTGGCTGAGTGTGAATCGGTATTGAACCATGGTTGACCTGTCTTGTGTGGAATTCAACTAACTAATTTCTGGAGAGGTAAGCAATCTGATGGATGGCATTTGCGGGTTGGTTAAGCCATACTTAGTTTCGCTGGTTCCATATGGACCAAAATGTGACTGCAAATAACTCCAGCTACTGGGTGTTTTTGATTAGCCATGATAAAAGTTCTTTAAAGTTTAAGAACTGAACTTCACCTCGGAAACTCAACAGTTTTGATTCTGCCCACACCAAATTAAGCTCAGCGCATGACCACAAAGCATGTATGGAATTTTTTGTTGCAGCTTGGCATCTTACACATAAATCATCCTCTGTAATTTTGCGTCGAAACAGACAGTGTTTAGTTGGCATGGCTTAATGGCAAACCCTCCATAGCAATGTCTTCACCTTTTATGGCACACTTATGGACCATATTCGCTTCCAAACCTGTGTATCTCTACTTGTCACCAATTCATGAGCTCTATCCTTCAGCTCTTCCTCCTTTTTTAAGAACTTATAACCTGACTTGCAGCTGAACAGTCTGTTGCTTGAATAGGGCCAATACAGGATGTCTTCCGAAGTAGATCGGCTTAGTGGAATTTGCTTTCTGCCTCTTCCTCATGAAATAACCACCATCTCTACATTCCACTGTCTAGTTTGTGGATCAATAAGAATATCCACAGTAGAGTCTTCAAAATCTGCTATTGGACATTCAAATAAAAGGGGAAGATGCTTCTTTGGCAGCCAGTGATCTTGCCAAATTCTAATTTTTTTCCCCATTGCCAACCCTCCACCTCGCACCCCTTTGAATAACATCCCTCCCAATAAGTATACTCCTCCGTGCATAAGAACCCAATCTTGAATCCTTAGCCTCCATGATCGTTCTGTTTGGAAAAAAAAAAGTGCCTTGAAAACCTTGTAGAAGAGAGTATTATGGTCGTGCAAAAGCCACCAAGCTTGCTTTGCTAATGGTGAGTCATTGAACATGGCAAGATCTCTAAAACCCATACCACCCACTGTTTTTGATTTAGTTAAATCTTTCCATTTAATCCAATGGATTTTTCTCCAGTCACCTCGTTGTCCCCACCAAAACTTTTTTATCATAGCTTCAATCTCATTGCATAGGCCTAATGTAATTTTGACACATCCGATAGTGTATGTTGGAATGGGTTGGATGACTGGTTTTATCAACACTTCCCTACCCGCTTGTGAAAATAGCTTCCCTTCCCATCTTTGGATTTTTCTCTACACCCTCTCCTTAATGTAGTTGAAGCTTGCTTTTTTCCCTTTCCCAACAAATGAAGGTAAACCCAAATATTTTTTGTATTGCATAATTTCCTAAACTCCCCAAGCTTCTTTGATTCTATTCTTCATTGCAGCGACAGTTGCTTGGTTAAAGAAAAAGGCTGTTTTAGTTTTGTTTATTTTTTGTCCCGAGACCTCCTCACAATCATTCAAAATATCCAACATCTTCCCACATTCATCCACGGTTGCCCTACAAAAGAGAAGACAATCACCTGAATTTAACCACATCAAAATGGAGGAGGTGACATCATGGTTTACCATGCCCCAAAAATGTTGGTAAAATAGGAGGCATTCCATCTGGTCTAGGAGCTTTTAGGGGAGCCATTTGTTGCAAAGCCACATTAACTTCACTCGCTTTAAAGGCACAGCTTAGTGAAGAATTCATCTCATCTATAATCACAATCGGTACATACTCCAACACCCTTGAAAACCCATTATGTCATGATGAAGAAAAACTTGTGTTAAAGTAACTTACAAAAACTGGTGCTATCTCCTCCGGATGGGCTCTCCATATGCCATTCCCCTCTCTAACTCCCTTAGTCAAATTTTTCCTATACCTCTTCGTGGCACAACTATGGAAATATTTTGTATTTTTATCCCCTTGTATGGCCCATAGTAATCTCGACCTTTAGGCCTACATAGTTGCCTCCCTATCCCTCAATACTTCAATATGTCTAACCCGAGCATTATCCCCACTTAGGACAGCATCACCTTCGACCTTAAGGAGTAAATTCCTCAATTTTTCCAATTCCCTCCACACATTCCCAAATACATTCCTATTTCACCAACTCAAATCCCTACCACCCTTCTCTACTCTTTGTAAAATTCCCTCACTAGACTCGGTGACACTAGAACTATGCCACATAGCTTCAACAATTTCATTACAACCCGGGTTGGACAACCATATTTCCTCAAATCGAAACAGCTTCTTTCTTTTGTGTGGATCCAAACCCGAAAAAATAATGTGGAGAGGGATATGATCTGATGAGTCACAACGTAAATAATGAACCTTCGTGCCATGAAATTTTAAGAACCAGCTATTTGTGGCTAATCCTCTATCTAGTCTTTCCCATATTGAGCTTCCATTCTCAAAGTGCCTAGTCCATGTGAATTTAGAACCCACATATCCCAAATCCATAAAACCACATTTATCAATTACTTCTCTAAAAAATTGCATTTGATTGTGAGGCCTAATTCCACCTTCCACCTTCTCATCTTGCCTAATGATCTCATTAAAATCCCCAACACACAACCATGGAGTATTAGATTAAGAGTTGAGGTCCCTAAGTTGATCCCATGCTTCAGTTTTTCTTGCTGTCTCTGGTTCACCATAAAAACCCGTCAAACGCCATTCATTATCTGAATCATTAGCGATGACTGCATGAATATAATACTTCGAAGATCCCATTATTGTCAGATTGATCGAAGACTTCCAAAATAAAGCCAATCCACCACCTCTACCTTCCCTTAGGACCACCCATCGATGATCGTGCTCAATACTTCTTTGTACAATTTCCAGCCTCGCATTATTTGCACGTGTCTCAGCCAAAAACACTACAAAAGGATCTTTTGCCCGTGTGATTTCCACAAGCTCTCTTCATGTACGTAGGTTCCCAAGTCCACGACAGTTTCATGCTAAGCAACTCATTGCTTCTGACAGGGCTGATGATTAGCCTCCGCCAATATAAATAAAACTCCATCATCTTTCTGAGAAGCCTAAAATCGCTTCGAAGGAAATTCTGAGAAATCATCTGAAGTCCAAGGTTGTCTTTTTCTTCCAATGGTAAATTGAGTAGGTGGGATTTCGATCAGTGTTGATGGCCTGTTTCTGCATTACCATGATAGAAGAACACGCCCTTGCAAAATATTTTTTGAAACCCTATTAGGCACGTGGGAAGGAGATGCTTCATTTGGCTGACTTGGACTTGTTTCACTTGGAATATCACGTGGCTTAGAGACCCCAAGTGTATCCGAACCCTTTCCTGACTCCTCTGACTTTTGTAACTCTTCATCCACCTCCTTAAGACCTATTCAATCCCATTCGGACAGCTGGACATCCCATTTAAATTGGAATTTAAAGGCAGCGAAGATATCGGACATGCATGATCAATGGGATTGATTCCATTTTGGCCGTTACACATTGAATGCTTAACAGCTCCTTGCATGTAACGTTCAACGCTATTTGGGTCACGCTCCGGTTCAGAATTACCATCGGATTGGTTTTGTGGGTATGGTTGCTTCTCTTCCATCGATTGAGATGTCTGTCCGGCCTTCTTGTTCATCTTCCTTGTAGAGTAGTACCTTGGCACCACAATAGTATTCTTTTTGGGGACCACAAATGGGTAAGCACGTAGGCTGGATCCAAACTTCTTTTGATCATTCCTTAGAGTCCCTTCGCTTTCAATCCAAATCTCGCAGTCCCTATCGTCGTGAGTAAGTTGACCACACCAATAACATATATTTGGCAATCTTTCGTGCTTAAAAGAGACCCACACTTGCTTGTCATCTTTCAATGAGATAAGTCGACCTCTGCATAAAGGCATTGTGATATCTATTGAGACTTTTACACGAATAAAGTTGCCCCATCATAAAGCTTTGAATCAGACTACTTGATAACTTCACCCACCACTTTGCATATTTTTTCCATTGCCTTAATGGTCATATACCTCATTGGGAGTCCGTGGACTTGTACCCAAAAGGTAGTCCGATCATACTTTATATCCTCGAGTGGTCTATCATTGTCATAGCGCTGCATAACAACCAAGTGCTTGTCGAAACTCCATCGCTCGCTACCCATGATTTTGTCTACATGCTCTTTGTCTTTGAAAGAAAACAAAATCTTATGATCACTGATATGTTGAATTTTGAAGCCCCTTCTTGCTCGCCACAAAGGTGTAAAAGTTCTAGCAATCGCTTCAGCATTTAGAACTCTTTTAGTTAGAAATATTGAACGATTGTATTGTATTTCATAAAGAAGGAATATACATGCGATGCCTTTATATAGGAGGCATATGTGTGCGGTACAAGGAAGCATATGTGTGCGGTACAAGTAAAGTGTAGTACAAGTACAAGTGTGCTATACAAGTAAACTAGCTGGGCCTAAAACCCATAACATAATATACATTAACAGCTCCCCTCAAACTCAAGGTGGATGTGAGACCAACTTGAGGTTGTCAACCAAATCACGAGTGCGTCCCTTAGGAAATGCCTTGGTGAAGATATCTACAAGTTGATCTTTGGAGGAGACAGAGAAAAGCTTGAGAGCACCATGGACAAGATGAGAACGGATAAAATGACAATCAATCTCAATGTGTTTAGTCCGTTCATGGAAGACGTTATTGTGAGCAATATGAATGGCACTCTGGTTGTCACAATAAAGGGGAGTAGCAGAGGATGTGGACACACCCAAATCCTTAAAAAGCCATCGCAGCCAAAGGAGCTCAGATGTGGTGTCAGCAAGAGCATGATATTCTGCTTCAGTACTGGAGCGGGCCACGAAAGTTTGTTTCTTACTTCGCCAAGAAATCAAAGAAAAACCAAGGAGAAAGCAATAACATGTAGTGGACCTGCGATCAGTGGGATCTCCTGCCCAATCAGCATTAAAGAATGCATGGAGTACAAGAGGAGACTGAGCTGAGTAGAAAAGGTCATGGAAGAGAGTGCCCTTCAAGTATCGTAGAATGCGCAGAACAGCAACATAGTGAGTCGATCGTGGAGCAGACAGATACTGGCTCACCTAATGAACAGCATAAGAAATGTCTGGACGAGTAACTGTGAGATAAACTAGGCTGCCAACCAATCGTCTGTAAAGAGATGGATTAGACAATGGTTTCCCCCCCAAGGGTGTCAGATGCGCATTAAGTTCAACTGGAGTGTCAACAGTCTTGCTGTCAGTGAGGCCAGCTCGAGATAAAAGGTCAGATGCATACTTGGCTTGAGTAATATAAGGACCATCTGTGGAATGAGTGATCTCAAGACCCAAGAAATAGTTGAGATGTCCAAGGTCTTTCATCTCAAACTGCTGACTAAGAAAATCGTTGAGTTCTTGAATGCCACTGAGGTCATCACCAGTTCTGATCATATCATCCACATATAGGAGAAGTAAAATGGTGCCTTTATCATTGCGACAGAGAAATAAGGCAGAATCATAAGGACTGGCAGTGTAACCCAAGCGAAAGATGGTGGAGCTGAACTTGGCAAACCAAGCTCATGGAGCTTGTTTAAGGCCATAAAGTGCACGTCGAAGGCGACAAACCTTGTTTGTTTCAACAGAAAGACCAGGAGGAGGTTGCATATAGACTTTTTCATGCAGATCCCCATTAAGGAAGGCATTTTTAACATCCATCTGAAAAAGATCCCATTTACTAGCAGCAGCAACAGCTAAGAGGGCACGAACAGAGGAAATACGGGCAACTGGAGCAAAAGTCTCTTCATAATCAATCCCATACTCCTGTGTAAAACCTTTTGCAACAAGACGAGCCTTGTAGCGCTCGATGGACCCATCAGAGCAAGTCTTGATCTTATAGATCCACTTACAACCAACCACAGACTGACTAGGAGGGAGAGTAACCAGATCCCAAGTATGGTTTTTGGTTAATGCATCAATTTCCTCTTCATTGCAATCTGCCATAAAGGGTCAGTAAAGGCCTCACGAAAAGTTTGAGGCTCATGGAGTGTAGCAAGGGCAGTGTAACAATGATAGTCAAGTAAATGTGCAGGAATGGATCTTACCCGGGTTGAGTGGCGAGGTGGAATGTCTTGTGGAGGATCTTCAAGCGGAGCAGGAGCAGGGGACCTAGGCTTAAGGTGGGTTAGCTCGTCATCAACCTGTTCATCTACAACCTGTCTAGGAGAATCATCAAAAATATCTGGAGATTAAATAGAGAAGTCCAAAGGAGGATCAAGAGTATCTGTAGAAGGAACAGGAGACTCATCTGGAAAGATTTCTAAAATAGAAGAGTTAGTTAGGGAAGAAGGAAAGTGAGAGAGTTCAACAAACAAGCGGTGTTCCCAAAAGACAACATTACGGGAAACACGAAGACGATGAGAGACAGGATCATAGCACCGATACCCTTTTTGAGTTTCACCATAACCAAGGAAACAACAAAGTCTAGATCGAGGCTCAAGTTTGTTGTGCTCATGAGGCTGAAGAAAAACGAGACAAGCAGATCCGAAAGAACGAAGGTAATGATAGTCAGGGGGTGACCCAAAAAGGCGCTCATATGGAGTCTAATTATGGATAACAGTGCTTGGAATGCGATTAATAGCATGAACAGCATGAAGAGCGGCTTCACCCCAAAATGGGGCAGGAACTTTGGCAGAAAGAAGAAGAGCACGGATAGTGTCAAGAATATGACGAAGTTTTCTTTCGGCTCAACCATTTTGTTGAGAGGTGTCTAGACAGGTTAGATGATGTACAGTGCCATAGGAATGTAACAGAGCTTGAAAAGCATATTGAGTATATTCAAAAGCATTATGAGAACGAAAATTTTTGATATGTTTGGAGAATTGTGTTTCAACCATTTTTGCAAAGTTACTGTATATTGGTAAGATTTCAGAACGAGATTTCATAGGAAAGATCCAACTATAACGAGAATAATCATCAATAAAAACAACAAAATAACGAGATCCACCAATACTAGTAACAGGAGAAGGTCCCCAAACATCAGAATGAATTAACTCAAAAATACTATTAAAGATAGATTCACTATTATTGAAAGGTAAAGCTGGTTGTTTTCCTAACTGGCATGAAGTACAATCAAAATTGTCTTTGGACACAGAACCCAACAGACCCTTAAAAGCTAGCTGTTGTACCCGAGTAGATGAGGCATGACCAAGACGAGAATGCCAAAGTGCGAGAGAAGGTTAGGAAGAAACTGCAGCAGCTGCAGCAGCAACAGAGACAGGAGTAACAGGTGGAAGATGAAGATTGTCCACGGGAAACATACGCCCAACCCTAGGACCGATCCCAAGCTCTTGCCCCATCCTCAAATCCTGCATAATACACCCAGAATAGTAAAAAATAAGGCGATATCCTAGTTCAGCTAATTGTCCCACAGAGCACAAATTATAGGATATGTCAGGTACATGGAAGACCCCAGGAACAGAAAGGTTAGAGGTCGAAACAAAACCTAGACTATTCCCATGCATGGTGGAACCATCAGCTATATGAATATTAAGAGGATGTGGTGCATGGTCAAGTTTGGAGAATAAGGATGAGTGAGGTGTCATGTGATTACAACAGGCAGAATCAAAAAGCCAAGTTTGAGACTTACCGGGCATAACTGAGAGAGCAGTGGAAAGAGATGCATTACCAGCCATACGAACAGCTTGAGCTATGATCTCCTGTAGTTCAGTAGGGGAGAGGTTGATAGTGGATCCAGAAGACTGGGACTCAGCTGAATGGAAGGCATCGGTGGAGTAGGCTCAATATTAGCAACAGCAGCAGTAGATTTGTTGCGACGGTAACAAGTCTCAATGGTGTGGCCAGGACGCTTGCAATAATTGCAGAACTTCTTGTTGGTCTGCTTGCGAGGATTGCTAGAGCTAGAGGCATCACCTGATTGCTGAGGTTGCTCAATGAAAGGAGCAGAAGGAGTAATAGCCAAAACATTGAACTTATTCTGGGCTTGAAGGGTTGCAAGTCGAGCTTCTTCTCTAACCAACTCGTTTACAGCAGTATCAAGAGAGGGAGGAGAACTGCGATTAAGAAGCTGACCTCGGATGGGCTCAAAGTCCTTGTGAAGTGACATCAGGAATTCATAGAGACGAAATTCATCTCTAACTGTAGCATATTGCTGAGCATCTTTTGAGCATGCCCAAATTGGATCAGAAAGGTCAATTTGGTCCCAAATGAAGTGAAGCTGATCATAGTAGTCATTGATGGATTGCCCTGGCTCTTGTCGAAGTTGATGCAATTCAACTACCAACTAATATTTCATGGATCCGTGAGTAGTGGAGTACCTTTTGCCCAACATATCCCATGCTGATTTTGCATCATCAAAGCTGCCCAACAGATTGGAGATGGAGGGAATAGAAGTGTTCCGAATCCATGTGAGGATCATGTGGTTGTGACTATCCCATTCAATCATGCGACCAAGGAAGGCAGCATCTTCTTCACTTGCTCCCTTGACAGGAATGGTAATTGCACCAGTACAGTATTGCCAGAGCATGCGACCCTTAAGAAAACTGCGCATAGCTTGAGACCAAGATAAGTAATTCTTGTTCCCCTCCAATACAATATTGATGGGGCGAGGAAGAAAAACATCTTTTTTATCCATTTAGAAACACAATATGCAAAAACAAACTACAAAAATGAAATCTACGCGAAAAATTGGGTAAGGAGAACCTGGACTGTAAAAAGTCAACCCTGTAGAAAAGTCAACGGTCAAAGTCAACGTTGGTCAACGGTCAAAGTCAACGCTAGTCAACGGTCGGTCAAAGATGACGTCAGCAGATGAGTGGGTGATGACGTCAGCCTTAGGTGACGTGGTAGGATGACGTCACGGATGACGTCAGCAGGACCTGAGGGAGACGCGTGAGGGTGCGTGACTGAGGCGCGTCTTCTTCAAGCGGCGCGTGAGAGCACGTGCAGCCTCCGATGCTTGCGAGACTTCCACGAATGCGTAGATCGAGGCGAGACGATCACGGTGGTAGCTGCAAAAACGTTATCGGAGCAAGATGCACGGCGGAGACGGTGATTGCAGTGGTCTGTGTGGTGCGGGACTCCTCAACGACGGCGGCTGCAGTTCCGGAACCCGAGGACAACGGCTGAGAGACGTCGAGGGTTCAACGGTGAGTGGCTGCAGCGGCTGTTGTGATGGCGGAAGCGATAAGGGTGGAGTAACACCAAGAGAGACAAGACTGCTAAAAGAAAGGTCAAAGCAGTGGCTCTGATACCATGTTAGAAATACTGAACGATTGTATTGTATTTCATAAAGAAGGAATATACATGCGATGCCTTTATATAGGAGGCATATGTGTGTGGTACAAGTAATGTGTAGTACAAGTACAAGTGTGCTATACAAGTAAACTAGCTGAGCCTAAAGCCCAAAACATAATATACATTAACATTTAGTAAGAAAATTTGCTGCAATAGAGAAAGTTTTGACACTCTCCTTTGGCGCAAGGCAGCATTCTAGCCCTTCTCTCTCAGATAGGGAAAGGCGTGTCCACGAACGTGCAAGGTCGTCCATAGAAAATTGTTTCCCACACCCCTAAATATATATATATATATATATATATATATATATATATATATATATAAATTAAAAAAAAAAAAAAAAAAAAAAAAAAAAAAAAAAAAACCCAACAAGCCGGGAATACACTTGGTACTCCAAGGAACCTAACAGGACCTTCAGATGAAGGTAACAACCAATTCTACAGTGCAAGAGAGGGCAGAAGTACAAACTGAGCTCTCGTGCAACAGAGAAACTCAATAAAAGTTCCGCGTAAGTACGTACTCTTTTTTTTTTTTTTCTTTTTTCGCGGGAGAGTTGAGCTTGCAAGTTCCTACGTTTTTTCTTGTTTGATTATATGGCTAGGATTTAGTATTTTTCATTTATTTAAATAGTAGATTTTTTCTTAATGTAAACATCAAAGCTATTAATAGTGCATACCTAATTTGTCGTCTAGGCTACACATGTAGTTGAGTTTTTCCTAATTTATTATTATTATTATTATTTTGATAAAAGAGCTTTACCTAATTTAGGTTACACATGACAGCTCCATTGATAGCAATATGGTCATTTTCTTCCTTAGGTCTGTAGGGCATGCTCTCATAGCTACTGAGTTCCCTAGGTATGATGACATGTATCATTGTATTGGTATTAACTTTTTTCTTAGATGACTTTCAGCAAAAAAAACTTTTTTCTTAGATTACATTTTTACTCAAAATAATTGTTTTCTCACTCAAAATTTCACATAAATCTGGATTTGAGACTATTTTTAAAGAGTGATTATTATGTATTCTCCGAGTAGAATCAATACTTTTTTTTTTTTTGATACGCCGAGTAGAATCAATACTACCAAGCAATAAAAGCAAACCATCTCATACAAAATTTAAACTTTTCATATACCTTTTTAAGCGTATGTTGTATACTTATATTAAATGATTTATTTTTATTGGTACATAATACCACATTATACTTATTTTATGAATATCTAATAGTTTTTCATTTTGTGATTTTATGCTCCTAAATGATCTTTTAAAATTTTTTTTTATTATTTGGGGTCTGTTTTTATGAATGTGCCTTTTTGTTTATATAATTATTCTAAATTACAATAAAGATTAATGATTTTCTTGTGAGCAAGTAAAGAAAAATAAATATTTTCAGACTCATTGGGATCGCAGCCAAACATAGTGAAAAAAGTTATAATTTCCGAATAATATTTTTACATCTAAACAAATGGAATGTAAGGTTTACATGTGAAATCTTTAAAAAAATATATTATTTAAAAAGTGAATGAAAGAAAGTTTTTTACAAATGAAACCCATTTTTCTCCATGTCTAGCGTTTTTTGTTTGTGTTTTTAAATAATAATTTTCAGTTTTTAAACAATATTATACATATTTTCACAATTTTTTATTCACATGTATTTTCACAAATATTTTCAAATAATAATTTTCAATTTTTAAATACATGTACCAAACAGCACAATTCTTAATTTTTAAATAATATTACACATATTTTACACATCCTCATATTTTCTTTTTCCATTGGATAAAAAAGACAAAACTTTCGTACGTTTAAACTTTAAAGGCTAAGTCAAAAAGACTAAAAGATAGAAAGGAAAAGTTGGAAAGAAATTAGTGAAATTGAAGTATGTCGAAAACTTGTAATGACTTGTGAGAATTCAGAACCAGAAGAAAATTGATTTTTGGATTTTTTACAGGGAAAAAATAAATAATAAAATTGTGTAAACGTAAATGTTTTTAGGCTCCGTTTGGTTCCCGTAAAATATTTTCTGGAAAATACCTATTTTCCGGAAAAGGAAAATATTTTTAAGTGTTTGGGTGTATTATGAAAATTGTTGTGAAAAATATTTTTATGTGTTTGGTTGTATTAGGAAAATGCTATTTTCCTACCATTCAACAACAAATTCCGGCAATAAATTCCAGCAACAACAACAAAAAATTTCGGCAACAACAACACCACCACAACAACAACAACAACAATCAAACTTAAAAAAAAAAAAAAAAAAAAGGAGTCATCGACGAGATCGAGGAAGAGAGAGCGATGGTTCGAAGGCAATGGTTCGAAGGTCTGGGTCTGGGTCGTCGAAGGCAATGGTTCGAAGGTCGAAGGTCGAAGCCTCGTGGGTTCGTCGGTGGGGTGCGATCTTTGGTGGGTCGGTCTTCGGTGGTGATCTGGGCTCTGGGTTCGTCGGCGAAGTCGAAGATCAGTTCGTGGCGCGAAGGCGAAGTCGAAGATCGTGGGTTCGCGCCGCCGGCGAAGTCGAAGATCGTGGGTTCGTGGGTTTGTTCGTTCGTGGCGCCGGCAAAGTCGAAGATCGTGGACGCTGGCGATGGGCTGCGGTGGTGGATCAGAGCTCGGGTTGGTTCGTTCTCTCTCTCGCTCTCTCTCTCTCTCGCTGGTGGTTCGTTCTTCCTTTGGTTCTCTCTTTTCCGGAAGTGATTTGAAGGGAAATTAAAACCGTAAAATCACTTCCGGGTCAAAGGTGAAAATTCTGGTTAACTAAAGCTTATTTTCCAAAAAATGCTATTTTCACTTGCCTTCCAAACACTGGGGTCTGGGTGAAAATGATTTCCTGAAATCATTTTCACCCAAACCAAACGGAGCCTTAATTGCGTGAACGTAAGAGTTTTCACCTTTTTTTGTCCTTGAGCTCATAATCATACCTTTTTTATTTTCTTGCATAAATTGTTTAACACTTTAACTTTTATAAGGGGAAATAGTTATGAGATTTGATGGAGACGTGACAGGTAGAAGATGACTGATTTGATAATCTCCAACAATTTTTTAATCAATTGTATCAACAATAATAAAATATAAGTATTATATTTATATAAAAACACGAACTCAAAAAATTTTTTTTTTCATTTGTGGTTTAATGAAAATTTTTTAGAATAAAAACCTTAGAATATGCATTTATAAGTGAGGTTTTCAATTTTTTTTGAGAAAAAAGAGATAATAAACCAAACAAGGCGTTTGACAATCCAAAAAATAAGATAAATGGTACAGTATAATAAGTTGTAAATTTGTTTAATACTAAGCTTGTTTTTAATAGCTATTTTCACACTATATGGAAATGATATATATGTTTACATAAAAAGCTAAAGCATAGCTATGTTGTTGTTGTTGTTGGTTTTTTTTTTTTTTTTTGTGTAACCAAAAAAAAAGGAAATTCACATGTGTGGTCATTGCCTTCACCCACTCAAATCTTGTCTTGCAAGGCGTGAAATTGCCTACGTAATAATAGAGCTTGTCATATCTTAAATCTATAACTAACATAGGAATCGTCTAGGCAAGGCAATAGTGGGATTTGCCACTATTCAAATCCATAACTCCTGAACTTGCAAGAATAATGAGTCATAAGGACTTTTTACCATTAAATCACATTATTAGATGATAGTCATGTTGTTTAGATTTTAGACAAGTTACAAATAAATTAAAATTTATTCAAAATTCAATTGATATTTAATTTAATAGAAATTGAGAATAAAGTTTAGCAATTTTTATAATTTGTAGTGAGATGTATTTTCAATAAATATAATAACATTAAATTTGCCATAATTGCTTCTTCTTCTTTTTTTCTTAACTTATTGACATATTTTTATTATGATTTTTTTTTTTTTTTTGATTATATTTGATACATGATAAAAGTGATATCATTAAATACTATACTAAATAATAAAAATTGAACTTATAAATTGTAGTTGCGCCAAATGATTGTGCCAAATTACAGCAACCAAAATGATGACTTATCTTATCAATAATTTTAATGAGAACGTATTTGTTTTTATTTATATATAGAAACAAACACAAACGCACAAGAAAGAAGGAATGTGGTTTTAACACAAACAGACTCTATTCAAAAACCATTTAACATATATAGCCTATTTTTATAAACTTTTCATTGAAATTCTTAATCTGCATCCTTATTTTTTCATCATCATTTTTTAATTTTTAATTTTCACTATTATTTTTTTTGGAGTAATTTGAATTTTCATTCTTAAAAACAAAAACTTTAATCATATCATTGTTGTATCAAAATTTAATTTAATAACTTAAAAACTCTAATTTAGTATTTAAAGCATTTGCAACAGGCTCAACAAAGAGTCTACTAATCCAAACTTTGCCGATTGTCCCTAAACACAAAGCCAAACTAGTTTTGAACAGTTGCTAGATACTTCGGGCTAGGCTACGGTAGCTAGTTAAACCATTTTTATTTTTTTTATTCTCTCTTTCTTCATTCTCTCAAATCCTCTCTCTCTCTCTCTCTCTCTCTCAAACTCAATTGCTAGCAAAATTGGGTTGTTGATTTGGCTAGGTTGGTCAATTCGACGATGGATGGGGTGCGGGTTGATAGTGGTTGTGCGTCACCGATTCGTTGTTGGTTGGGCGATTTTATGGTGGGTTTCTATCATTGGGTTGATATGTGTTTGAGTTGTGATCTGGTTGGGTCGCATGTGGGTCTGAGTGTTTTTTTTTTTTTGGTTTTTTGAATTGGGTCTATTTATGATTTGTAGTGAGGTGCTTTGTGTTTTATGTGTTTGGTTTGGTTATTTATGTTGTGATCTTCAAATAATTTGTATGAGGTATTGTATGGGTTGGATTGTTGGTGTTGTGAACTTGTAATTTGGGTTTGATTATTGTGTTGTGATCTGAGAAAATGTTGACGTGGGAAGCATGATTAAGAAATATATATATATATATATATATATATATTAGGAGTGAGAAAAACTAATATTTAAATAGAGTAACAATAGAATATTGAGGCCGAAGTAGCCGTCTATAAATAATTCATTAACTAAAGTAACAAAAGTTGAGTTTATGGGGTCAAAATAGCTTAAAAAACCAAAGAGGCTGATGCTAATCCTCTTATAATACTTAATTAATTTACTCTCTATCTCCCCTCAAATACCCTCAAAATCTCATTTGTTAATGCATCTTCTTTCCATCCAAGCACTTCTTATGTCCCATATCTCAAATTTGCGCCCTTTGTCTCCCTTTTCAACAAATCCACAATGATATCATAAAATAGATAGGTTAATAAAGTATAACAAAAAAAGAAAAGAAAACATTTATATATATATATATATATATATAATTTACCTATTGAACTAACTGAAATCCATCAAAAGAAGTGTTTGATAAATCATAATATTGTGCCAAAAACAAATAGTATAATAGGTTATTTGTTCGGTGTAAAGCATTTTGTAAAATTTAAAAAGTGATTCATAAGTTACTATTTTTTTCTATCAAACTTTAGTAAAAGAAAGAAAAAAGGTATGCGCTTTTTTTTTAGCAGTGCGTAGCGAGTATATGTCAATTACATGCTCATTACAAGACAATCATAATTGCCAGTGTGTGTGTTAAAATACTCAGTATTCTAAAAAATAATAATTACCCGTTAGAAGGCAATGAATGTTAGAAACTTGGAATAAATCTTAGAATAAGTATTATTATCTGTGAGTTTTTTCAATAATTTTTATTATCTGAAAACAAAGAATAAACAAATGAGGCGTTTGACAAACCACAAAATAAGTTTTAAATTTTTTTAAGTTAGCAAATATTGTAAAATACAAAGCTTGTTTTTAAATTTTAATGCACTATTTTCATATTTTTGGAAACCACATAAATGTTATAAAAAAAAAAAGAGAATAAGCTAAACCATATTTTAGAATGGAAATCTAAGATCATATGGTGACAACTGATTTGGTCCCATGGTGCAATTCCTTAACATGCTTTTATAGGTTGGCTAGCCATTCAGAACAGGTTGTTGACAAAGGAAATACCTTTGAAATGAGGAGTAATTGTTGATGCTAATTGTGCAATATGCAGAAAGAGAATTGAAAACAGGAAGCATTTTTTCTTTGAATATCCCATATCTAAGAAAGTTTGTAGAATTATTATGGGCCGGTGTTTTATTAGGAATCAGAAATTTCAGTGTGGGACGAAATCATTTAGGAGTTTTTTTTTTAAATTTTTTTTTTATAAATAGAGTTTCAAGTTATAGCATCCATTTTTGTGTTTTTTTGCTCTTTATTATCATATCAAAACACTAATCGGTTTTTTTAATGGTACAAGGTTGTCTTTGTTTTATTAAAATTCTTCATTCACAAGTTACTTTAGTTAATTAGATAAAATAATTTTCATTTATGAATTTATACAAGATAGGTTCACCAACCTTGTATTGTTAATTTTTTTTTATAACATAACGGAATATTATAATATTATTAATAACTTTCAAATAATAATTTGATATCTTATGAACTTATTTGCTAACTTTCACAAATCAATCTCAAGTCTACACACACACACACACAGATGTGTGTGTGTATACATATATGTATATATGTATGTATTTCTCTTTTTGGGTAATAACACTCCCCTCCCTTGAAATTTTCGGGAATGACATTCTATCCCAAACCTGAAAAGAAAAAAAAAATACTTTCCTTCCTTAAGGTTTAAATAAATTAACATCCCCCCTCCTATCAATATTATTATTATATATATAAAAGTAAAGACCTCATGTGGGAAAGCATGAGATTCTGTTAAGTGGCACATTTTATGACATCCTTCTCATTTAGGCTTTCACCTCATCTAAATTTAGCATTTATATCAAACTATTAAGTAATGATAAATGCATTTATTTCAATGTATTAATAAAATTCAAAAAATTTGCATACATTTATAACTTTATATGTTTTGAATTGATATGGATGGATTTAAAAAGTCATAGGAAATGTAGGAATAAAATTCAAAGGATTTGTATACATTTATAATTTTACATGCTTTGAATTAATACAGATGGATCTAAAAAGTCATGGGAAATGTAGGAATCAAAAAAACTTTTCAATTTTCTGCATAAGACTAACTTCAATACAGAATTGCAAGAGTCGAATTCAATGAATTTGGCAAATATTATTTGTCTCCACATAAATTCAATTCAATATTCATTCATTCAATATATATATAAAAGTGTCGGACCATGTGCCTTACCGATTCATTTAACGACCAATTGGTGAAGGATGAGGGGGCACAAATCTTTTATAGCATTCAATCGCAGACCAAGCCCATTGGTATTGGAGCGAATTGTGAAATCCCTCACAATCCCTCCCTCATAATGCAGCTCCAACGACTCGAACCTATGACTGGGCTCTGATACCACTTGTTGGACCGTGTGCCTTACCGATCCATCCAACAACCAGTTGGTGAAGGATGAGGGGGTACAAATCTTTTATAGAATTCGATTGCAAACCAAGCCCATTGGTATTGGAGCGAATTGTGAAATCCCTCACAAAAAGTAAAGAACTCATGTGGGAAGTATGAGGTTTTGCCAATTGGCACATTATATGACATTCTTTTCATTTAGGCTACTACATTTATAATATTACATACTTTGAATGAATCGGATATATTTAAAAAGTTATGAGAAATGTAGGAATAAATGTCAAAGAATTTGTATACATTTATAACTTTATATGCTTTGAATTGATAAGTCATGAGAAATGCAGGAATCAAAAAAACTTTTCAATTTTCTACATAAAACTAACTTCAATGCAGAATTGTTAGAGTTGAATTCAATGAATTGGGCAAATATTATTTGTCTCCACATTTATCCAATATAAATCCCCATTTCCATTGGACTTAAAAATTAAACTTCCATAATTTTCTCACAATATTTTTGTTTTTCTTTCTGAGAGGTATGTTAATTTTCAAAATATTACGTTCGTCTTAAATTTTTTTTTAGATTTTATATATACGGATTTACTTATGTAGCATTGTAATTTATTCAGGCTTATTTTTTCATATTATGTGCCAATTTATATTTTTGGTTTTCTTTATGATGATATACTTGGTAAGGATCTATTTTTGGCTACTTTTAGTTCAATTAAAAATTGGAGATTAAATTGTGATATTATTGCATCACTATGGCATTATTTTTTCTATTGTTGTATCATGATTTTCTAGAAGCTTTTATAGCTAATTGATATATAAAACATAAATAATACAAGAAAGACACCTAGGAACCAACATGTTTGATTTCACTATGATCTGGTGACATTTCTTGGTTGCATGAATTAGAGGTTCCCCACCCCCCCCCCCCCCACCCCAACGTATTTAGTTAGAATTTAGTTGTAGTAGAAAACCTCATAGATTAAGTGTGACTAACAATAATAGTATTCATGAAATTAATGGGTCATAAATAATTTCTTACAAAATTTATCAAAATGCACCGCATATCTCACGGGATATCGGCTAGTTTATATAAATAACAAAATATTCTAAATTTCTTTAAGAGTTGCTTTACAAAATTTTAGCCATTGTTAATAAAAATATTATTGATAAATTTAGAATAAAAAATAAAAATTTATCAAGTACCAAACTTGCAACGACAAATCACTCCATTACCCATTAAGAAAGAGGGGGGGGGGGGGGGGGAAGCAAAAGCTATACTTAATATATTAAAATACACTTTAATTAAAATTTTAAAACAACGTAATTTAATTTTGAAACTGATGATAATTTTGGAAACTTACTCTTAAGCAAAGGATAGGTTAGTTACACAATATTTTTAATATTAATTTAATAAAGTTTGGTCAAACGAATGTCAAGAAGGAAAAGTATTTTCTCCTTTTAAGTTTAAGATGGAGTGTCATTTGTCTAAACCTTAGAAAAAGGGAGTGTAATTACCCCCTATATATTTATATTTATATTTAAATCTAGTCTAATGCTCACGAGTTTATTTACAAATACATTAATATGTTTGAGTAAGACTTGTTTAGTAATCGACCCCAAATATAAGCTTAAGATTGGTTCATTTGCTAAATAAATGAACATTAAAAAAAAAAAAAAATTCCTAAGCAATCATCATAAATAGTTTTATTGTACAACTTTATGTCTCAATCACAATTTTGCATCTTAACTTGATACGAAAAGTAATGTGAAACATCTACTTAGATGTGAAAATTGATCATTGTGTTTCAATATTACATATATTTTTACAATTTTTTGGCCGAAAGTCTAAGGCCATAACATTTATTTTTCAAAATTTTGTCACAATTCTAACGTAGCAGATTGTGAGTGGTGGAGAAAAAATTGTAAATTTATATGAAAGTGATAAACAGATAAAGTTGTGGCAAAGAAAGTTGTACTCTTAAAAAGATCAAGATCCTATTGGATGCAATTTACCCCTTCCTGTCTCACAAATTTTGTTACCACTTCACTTTTTAACTTTTTATTTTTATTTTTTAATTTAATGGTTGAAAGGAAGAGTTTATTTTTTTTTAGTTTCAATTATAGTTATTGGCAATAATTAAAGGGCAAGGATTTGCTGCAAGTTTGCAACAAATCCTGCAAAATGCCACATGTCAGTCTAAAATATAGATACCTATTCAGGTATATTTAAAATGAAACTTTTGTTAACTCACTTAATCCTAACGACTCTCTCTTTTTCCACGCTCTTTCTCTATCACAGGCGGTAAACCAAATAATTAATAAAGCCACAGCAAAATCCCTCTCTCCCTCTCACGGTATTTCAATTTTCAAAACAAATATCTCTCTCTCTCTCAAAGCCCCTATCGGCATCTCTCTCTCAGATTACCCACCACCACATGCTCGATCGCCACATGCTTCAGCTACCAAATGGACGGTTAAATACCCATTGCTCCATTGATAATGTATGGAGAAGCAAACATTACAGATATTATATAAATGCCCATAAAAAGTCCACCGCATATTTTTTTTCTTTCTTTTCTAAAATTATTTTTTTTCAATGGTTGGAATTAATTTTTATTTTTTTTAATTCTTATTCTTAAAGCAATTGCACATGGTGTAATGGCCTAGGTATTGCAGCACAATGCACTTGATCTGATCAATCTCTCTGTACTCTCTTTTAATTTTTTATTCTTCTTCAAATATGTATTTTCCCCTCAAAAAAGAGAGAATCTTTTAAAGATAATCTCAATCTGCAACTTTAAGTGTGTTTTCAATTGATTAGACCTTACTCGAATCACTGTAATTGTTTAATCAGCAACCATTATTGCCTGAACGTGTTACACAGCAATTGGTAAATAGAACACTAACTTTTTACGTTGCACATGCACCAAAATGGCACCGTACTTATGTGTTGTACGGTTGTACATATTTGATTCACATGACAAAGAAATAAGTTTTTGAGAAAAAAAATGTAAGAAGAAAAAAAAAAAAAATGAGAGCCTGCCCCTCGTCCAGGTGAATCTAATCTAATTATCGCTTACTAATTCATCTCTGGGTCATGTAAACAGACGTTCTTACAGCAGTTATTAATAAATTATAATTAAAAAATTTTGGTATTATTTTTATGAAAAATATAAAAAGTTATTGATAATATTTTTTTATTTTATTATTCTCTTAATAAAATATTTTTAAAAATAACTCTTAAACCAATGCTTAAGGTTAATATTTCCCTTAATTAATTTTAAGTTTTAAAGAAATATGGATTGCATACTCCCTCTTTATACTTTAAAAACATATTGTTTAAGAAATATTTATGTATAAGCTCATAAATATGAGACTAGATTTAACTATATATAAAATATAATATTATAATTTTATTGTATATATGTCTAAAAATATACTTACATAGTCTTCAAATTGGATTATATAAGTTTGTAAATAAATTAATATGATATCAAATTATTATCTATAATTTTATTATAATATAATCAATCTATTCGTAGTGAAAATTTATAAATTCGTAAGAGGATAAAATAAATAAAACTGAGCTTTTAATAATTAGTTAAACTCAACTAGTTTACGAACTTTTTTTTTTTTTTTTTTTTGAGAAACCATCATCTGAATTGATAAACTGAAATTAGCCAGTATCGACTAAAAGTACATCATTGACTTGTGGTGGAACATCTTCCGTCCACACAGAGAAATCAACAATATATTTTGCAAGTTTTGCTAAAGAATGAGCTACTAAGTTACCCGATCTGTGGGTATGTGAAAAAGAAATACAAGAGCAAGAATGTAAATAATGCTTAATAGAGGAAATTAAATGGCCAAAAGAGGAGAAAGATTATTCTTCCGTTCTTAAGGCAGAAATGACCACCTCTGAATCTCCCTCAACAATAAAAGAGGGTAGGTTGAGGTTTATTGCCAAGGTAACGGCTCGAATTGCTGCTAAAGCTAACACTTCATCTGATGATGATGGGATCTGAATTTTTTCTGCCAAGGAGGCAATGACCATCCCATGGGAATCACGTACAACCACTCCTATTCCAGCCTCACCCTTATCCTTAAACATGGCGCCATCAAAATTGATCTTCAAGAAAGGTAAAGTTTAGGTATAGTTTTATTATAGAGTGCCTTAAGGACACAAATTAAACTACATATATATCTTTATAAAATAAATAAATTAATTAAATTGGACAAATATATAAAAACATAAATAATCACAATTAATTTATGTGTGAAACCCACAAACTAATAAATTATTAATAAGTGCATTTTTTTATAGGTATACACTGAATCTCATAATTGGATATTTGTTATTTCTTAACAAATATATATCCTTTGCTACGCATAATTGAATATCATAATTTGATATTTAATAGGAATCATCAACCCAAAATGCTACTTATTTTAAGTATAGTTTTTTATATATATATATATATATAGTTAATTTTCAGTGAGTAGGAAAAAAAGTGTAACAAATAGTATAAATTTATTTGGTGTGAAAACCATGAAATTTTGTTTGGGACATATATTATGTATGGAAGCATAATTGAAACATATATTTTTATATTCACACACAGGTTCAAAAGCTTTCTTCTCCAAAAAAAAAAAAAATTCAAAAGTTTAAGAAAAAAAAAATCATGGTTTTTAAGAAAGTAAGAAATTACTACCGCAAGAATTCTTGATTAATTTTTTTTATATAAAAATTTAGCCGGCACCATAAATCATGGCATTACCACTACAATATTATGTGAAGCCACACACACACACACACACATATATATATATATGTAAGGAAATGATATTATTTCAATATAGAGAGAGCAAGAATCGGCCAAAAAAATAAGATAATTGCTATGTTCACAATATTTTTTCAATAAATTATAAGTGGCTAATTGTTATTAGTTCAAATTTGAACTTACTATTGAGATTACTTTTTTACTCTAATAATAATAACTAGTAACGATCTATCATCTATAATTTATTATAAAAATATTGTGGATATAATATTTTATACGAGCGAATGAGATGGTATCTCGGTCGTGGTGGTTCCTGTGGCTTCGGGTTGTGGAACTCAAAAACATCTAATCGACTAGACAAATCATCATTGCTCTCGATCCCGTGGGAGTCAATTTTATCCGGTCATAGTAGCTTTGCTCACAAACTAGAGGGAGCGAGTGTGTGTTTGTGTTTACTGTGTAAAGTTGTGTACTCTCGGAGTATAGAGAATGGTGCTCCTTCCTCTCACATTCATGGTGGGGTTCGCTCATTAAATTCATAGTGGGGTCCATCATGAATGTGAGAGGACGGAGCACAATTTCTCCGTACTCTAGGAGTACCTAAGAATTTTCCAAAGCTGTGAACAATTGCTCATAAATAATGATGGACCCCACCTTTTTGTTACAGTTGCTCGCAAATAACAGTTTCTCTTGATTTAAATCCAGAAAATTGATGGGCTCCACAATTTTGTTATCTTGTTTGGCTGTTTGTTCTCAGCGTGCGTTTGACATTAATTATTTTTGTCAGTTTATTTTATTATTTAATTTTTTTTTATTTATTAGTTCAATTATACTTTTTGGTATTATTTATGGGTCACACTATACTATTTTAGATAACTTTTACTTTTATCTACCATATTTTCAACAAATTTTTTTTCGTTTCAGGTGAATAAATTGTTTCCAAACGAACACTTAACAAAGTAACTGGCATAACCAATTTTACAATTTTTTTTACACCTAAGAATATTATTATTATTTGGGGCCACTATTACATCACTTTATAGTAAACTAATTAAAAACGGCCACATTAGAGGATGTTATTGATGAGGTAAAAAAATAATTTTAGTGGTAGGTTTAAATTAGAACTAATAACAATTAATCACTTATATTTTGTTATGGAAATATATTACTATAAAAGTATTATTGACATAACATCCCACGTTCTAAAAAGTAAAAATACATGAAAACTTGTTTTCAAAAAACACCATAAACACGATTCCAAAAAAAAAAAAAAAAAAAACACCATAAACACAAAATGGAAAAAGTGAAAATCCCCAAAAAGTACTGTAGTAATTAAGGTCAATTCTATATTTTATTTGTATTACAAAATAAAGATATGAATCATTTGATTTTTAAAGTATGTAGAGATTTACATTAATCAAAAGAGACATTAATTTTAAGAATTTTGATAATTATTTCGTAAAAAGTTAATCTCATTCGTTTAAAAATTTTGATCAACCACAAGGTTAGGGTAGCTATTTAACATATAAATATATATTTAACTATAATAGTTTTTTAGTACCTACTTGCTAAAGACAATATATCTATTCTCTAAAAACTTTTAAGAATGTTAACGAATATCATAATCTTCCAACAATAAACAATTGAATTTTGCTAAGAAATTTAAAATAAAAAAAGATAACAAAAGGCATGTGTTATCGAATTTTTCATTAGATAAATTATAAGTTTTGAAAATTTAAACCTAGAAAATCAACATTCTATAGATAACAAATAAAACATCTAATATCATCATTCTAACTTTCTAAGAATTTCTATAATTTAAAACTCAAAATACATAAAAAAAAATTTTAGGATGTTAAAATTTAGCAGGAGTAATTTAGACATTACACAATAAAATATTTTAAAAATCATAAGTTTTCATTAGGGTTTAACTGAAATAATAACAATATGACATATTTGCTCTTTTTCAAAATATTAAGGGAAAAATTGCTTGATTTTAAAGTTTAAAGAAGAATTGTAAATTGCCCCAAACATAAACGATGAAAAATGTTTTTTTCCTAAGTTTTTGTTTTTGTTTTTGTGTGCAAAACTATGTGTTTTTACTTAAAATAACGCGTAAAAAAAAATACAAAAAGTCAACCTAAGAAAATTATATGTGAAATAGTGAATTTTGGCTCAACAAAGTTGATTAAACCAAAAAAAAAAAAATCTAAAAACACTATAGAATGATGCAACATTTTCATAATACTTGTATAAATTTGTTATATTTTATTTTAACTTGTAAATAATTGACAGCTCAGTAATTTTGAAAACATTGTGACAACATCAAGATGTCTTAATTTGTAATTTGTCATCACTCAGTTTTCATTATTCAATTTTCATCAGTCATCACTTAAAATACCTTAATTTTTCAAACCCCCTATTTGGCATCTTAACTCAGACCCAGTTTTCAACTGCAAAAGTTGCGTCTGAGTTTCACCAAAAAAAAAGGAGAGAATTTGTCAAACATTGCGGCTGGGTTTCACCAAAAAAAAAAAAAAAAAAATCCGTTTGTCGAACATTGCGGCTGGGTATGTGGGTTTAATTATGAAAATGCTATTGAAAACTAAGTTTTGAAAACTGAAAACACTTAAAATGCGTTTTCAGTTTCCATAACTCATTACTAAAAAATCAGAGAATTGAGTGATGGAAACAATGATCCAAAACTCATCCAAACAAATGCTTATCCATGGGACCCACACATTTTGGATGATAAAAACAGAAAATTGAGTAATATCACTCAAAACTCATCCCATCCAAACAAGCTCTTAACATTTTTCACATAAAAAATATTATGTCCATGACATTTTCACAACAAATTATAAGTAGTAGGTTACTACAAGTTGTTATCGATGGGCAAAAAAAAAGTTTCATTGGTAAGTTTAAATTAGAATCAATAACAATTTACCTTATTTGATTTGTTATAAAAGTGTTGTGAAAATTATTGTAGACAAACCAAAAATAATATAGCAAATATACTACAACTTTATGCATTCACAAAAAAAAAAAAAAAAAAAAAAGGCAGGTAAAACAGTGAAAGTTAAATAAACCAAAACTGCTATAGCGAAATTATTGTAAATTTTCCTATTCACACTTTTTATATAATATGTATATATATATATATATATATATAGAAATATACATTGCAATTACAATGTAAATTTATATTATAAACACATAAAAAATGGTAAATGTTGTGGACATTTGCAAAATTTGTACAATTTTTTTTTTTGCAAATGTATATAATATTTGCTACGTTTAGTGTGTATACAATGTAAGCTTACATTATAAGTAGAAAGTAAATGTATAAAGATCCTTTAAAAGAAAAGAAAAAAAAAAGGCGCAAACCAAGTTGGTGAACTTGAAGGAAAAAAAAAAAAAAAAAAAGAGAAAAAGGCAAGTCACTAAACCAAAAATACTGTTTGTAACACTATTCATAAGCCTATTTGTTCTTTTTATATATAGAAAAAAAGAGCACAAATTGATGACTAAAAAAAAAGAAAAAGAAAAAGTGATGAACAGTACATTTTGAATAAGCCAAAAGTACTGTAACTTTTACACATTTATTCAATAAGTGTCACAACATTTTCATAAAACATTTATTTTCAGTTGTGGTTGGTCACAATTTCATATTTTATTATTTTATTTTGACTTATAAGAAATTGACACCTCAATAATTAAGAAAATATTGTGAAATTTGTTGTGTCAGTATAAGAATATATATTCAGGTTCTTATAAATATTTAAAAGAAAAAAAAAAGTACAAACGGAAGACTAAAAAAAAAAATGCTGTAGCTGCTATAGCTAAGTGCCACTTGAACAAACCAAAGTAGCATTGTAACAACTGTTTAAAACTTGAGGGAAAAAAATAGCTCGCTACACCAAAAGGGGCACAGTAGAGGCATTGCCTCTTTTTATATAATTAAGTAGATAAGTAGAAACAAGAGCACAAATGGATGATTTAAAAAAAAAAGGTACATAATGAACAAACTAAAAGTATTGTAGTTTTTACACATTCACCTAACAAGTGTCATAATATTTTCACAAAATATTTATTTTAAGTTGTGATTGGTTATAATTTCATATTTTATTATTTTATTTTGATTTAAAAAAAATTAACTTCTTAATAATTATAAAAATATTATAAAATTTATTGCGTTAATATAGCAATAAAAAAAAAAAAAAGAAGGAGAAATATACAAACAGAAGACCGAAGAAAAAAAAGTATTTACTGTAACTACATTATTACTTAATACTGTTCAAAACGTGAGAAAAAAAAAAAAAAAAAAAAGTGGCTCAATAAACCAAAATTACCCTGCAGAGGCATTGCCTCTTTTTATATATAGTTAATAGAAGCATATCAGCATATGCAATTGTTTTTTGGTTCATTTCTTCTTCTCTCCTTCTGTCTCTCTCTCTCTCTTTCTCTCTCTGTGTATGGGGGCCGGTTTCCACAACATTCCGCCACTGCAGAATGCTCTGTATTTCAGAAAATTCTCCCGAATAACGCAATACCACCAACTCTCTCAGTCTCTCACCCCACTTAACCCGCTTCTTGCCCCAATCTTCAGTCCTTTTCACTGTGTCAAAATTCAGTAGAAACTTCCTTCTTTCTCTAGAGAAAGTCGCCGAACATTCATCTCCACAAAAATGGAGCGAAAACTACTCAAGGACTTCGAACTCGACCCCAAGAACCCCTCGGAAGAGGCTTTGCAACGGTGGAGATCCGCCGTGTCTATCGTCAAAAACCCCCGCCGCCGGTTCCGCCACGTCGCCGATTTAGCCAAACGCTCGGCTGCCGTGATAAAACGTCGCAAAATCCAGGTCCTTCTTTCTCTTCCTTCTTCTTCTCCTTCTCAATCATCGCTTTGATTTTAGTTTAATAGACAAAATGCAAAAAAGAAAAAAAAAAAAAAACTGTTTTGTTCGTCTCAACCAACTTAACTTACTCTAAATCACACTTAAATTGCCCCGAGAATCGGTTTTTTTTTTTTTCCTGAAAGATAACGAGATTTGATTCACTGTGCTTGTTCTGTTAGATTTTAATTTGTTAATGCGAGGCTAGGGATTTCATTTTTAGTTTTTGTCTGTGACTTGTTTGGCCTCTGAGAATAAGTTTGGGAAATGGACGTTACGGTTACGGATGGTAAAATGAATGAATGTTGCGTGACGTACTCTGTAGTACTCTAACGCTACTGTGTCTGTCTGGCCTAGAATTTGTTTTCCTCGATTTTCTTGTGAGGCAAACAGACTTGCTATGAGCGTTTAGGCTGTGTTTGTGTTTCTAAAAACAAAATGCATAAAAAAAAAAAATAAAAAAAAAACTTACTCTCAAAATTGTTTGTTGTTTCCTGAAAGATTTGATTCATTGTTCTGTTTTGTTTTAGATTTCAAATTCGAAAATGTGATTGTATTGTGAGAGGCTAGAGCTAGGATTTCATTTTTGGTTTGGTTTTCATTTAATGACCGTTTGACTGCTGAGAGAAGATAAGGAGATGACGTAACGGAAGGTGATAAATGAATGTAGATTGTTGTAGGGTACTCTACTGTAACGCTACTCTACTCTGTGGCCTAGAATTTGACGTCCTTTATTTTCCTCTATTTTCTAGATAAACAAACAGATTTGCTACGAAAATTAGATAAGATAAAAAAGAAAAAAGAAAAAGAATCAAAATTTGGAATTCCGGTGATATCTAATTTTGTCGCTTAAGAAAGTGAAAACCCTAGCGCAACAAAATTCGGCACTGATTTACAAATTTACTATTTCAGTATCAACAATATACTAATTTTTTTAAAAAAAAATTATTTTTCTGTTTTGAATTTGAAAGTGAAGGAGACACTAATTTTTTAAAGCTATATAAAAATAAATTGTAACAGAATAAATTTATTTATTTATTTTCTTTCTCTAATTTTTTTTTGATGGGATTTCTTTCTCTAATTGGTTTGTGAGAATTCATTTTTATTGATTTATTCAACTTAAAAAATAAATTAAACAAAAATACAAAAAAATTAAAATATTGTATTATATTATGAACTGAAAAAGCTGGGAAAGAAGGCATAAGCAAATGGACAAATGCAAATACTAATTTGGTCAAAATTTTCTATTAATAGAAATGGTCGTATTTGCAGCTGAGATTACGCTTTCCTTTATCTCATCCGTTTAACGTATTCCACATGGTACAAGTTCTCGCTTTCTTATGGGGTTGGGGTTTGAACTTTGAACCGGTTCTCTCTGCAATTGTGATTATGTGTAGCTATATAAAACTACTACCATTCCACTTAGTACCATGATTTTAAAAATCAGACCGGTAAAAAAATCGAAAAATGGTCCAATTTTCAATTTTATCGGACTAAATTATAGTTCAGTTTTTAAAACCATGCATGTTACTCTTATTTTAAAATTATAATTTGGGATTTGGATTACCAAAAGCCCTACTTGTTAGTTTGATATTTCATAGTGTTTCTGTAAATGAGAATTTATTCACTCTTTACGCTTCTTTCATAGAGGGTGTGGAAATCCATGATAGGGAACACGCTTTGTGAGGATAAGAAGAATAATTTTTCTTTGCCGTAGTGTTTTTACATTTGAAAAAAAGGGTCACCACATATGATTGGACCCATTTTGAAAGGCCCAAATGCCCAATAATGGCACCACATGTGGTGTCGCTTGATGATAGGAGTCCTCCTTCTGCACTAAAGAGGTGCGGCTCGAGCGATAGTCCTAGTAAAGTTCTTGTAGTACACGTGATATTACTTATTGTTATTATGTGGCGTGGGGTCGATGAGTTTACTGAAATTTTTTTTTTATTCAGGAAAAAAAAAAAAAAAAAAACCCAATGATGGCAGGGCAAGATCCGTTGTTGATAAAGTGATAATGAAATAGACCAGTGATTTCTGTGCAAAACAAAATGTGCCTCACGCTTCAATCCAAAACCCAAACCCAAAACCCAGTTTTTGAAATGAGTAATGTTAGTTGTACCAAAATCTTCACGACTGTTAGATGTAAAAAGGTTTGATAGTGATCTTTACCATATGGGTATCTCAGCCAAAGCCAAAAAAGAGAAAAAGAGATTTGTGAAAATTTTGTGTCTCGTTGAGCAGGGTTTCCTTTCTGAAAAAAAATAATAAAAATCCTTGATAGGTTTCTGTGGTGCATATAACTCCAAGCCACTCTAGGCCGCAGTCTCTGGATTGTACGGTAGGACAAATAAAAACGACTTTTTGGCCACATCGTTCAATGATAGCGAAAGAGGAAACTTCCTTGAAGTTTCGTTTTAATAAAAAATTGTCAATGTAGACATTGTGGTTCTTTGTGCAGTAGAGAATAATGCTAGAATGGGACTATAGTTTATATTAAATAGAAAAAAAAAAGTCATAGGGTGCGTCTTTTTATATTTCCCAAATCCCATTTAAAGCATCGCAGGCTCTCATCCTCACGAAGTGTTTGCTACACTCACAGTTTTTTATTCACAGAATGGGTCACTTTGGCAAGTTGGCACAGTGTATCCGATGCTGGTCCCTTTGTTTTTTTTTTTTTTATAATTCTGCCCTTTATCGCTTGTTATGGCAAGTCCGTCTATAATTTAAATTAGTATTGAGAAGTGCTGTAGTAGTTGTCGTTTTCTGAAGTTAGTCAAGTTACCCTGTCGAGTGGTAACCAGTGACCGGCAACCACTAATTATTCTTATGAATAGTGATAATACGATATTGACTTGAACGCGGTTCGGACACGACTGTCTTTAATAATACTTCGTCATGACAACGCGTGATATTGAATTTTGTTCCACTGTCCCTGTTGCTTTCTTTTATAAGATAAAAAAATTGATATGTTTAGAATAAAAAATAAAAATAAAATTCTTTATTTCTTTCTTTAAGGGAATTAGTTGTCACCGTTACATCACTTTCATAAAGGTTATCCTTTATCATACCCCAACTATAACATATAATTTAGTTGTGAAAAATATTATAAATTTTTGATTCACTTGCAAATTATACTTAAAAATTTAGGATAATTTTGATTTTATCTTCTAAAGTTTCAAAAGTTTACTTCGCACCTGAATGTTGGTTTGTTTCACTTTTTTTTTCCATATTAGTTATTATTTTTCTAAAAGGTAAAAGAATAATCTTTTTTTTATAAATTAAGTGAACGTTTGGATAGAGCTGAAATGATCTTTTGGCTGTCTAGCGTTTTTTTGGATCTCATGCACTGTTTATGGTATCCACAAGTACTTTTTAAAATAAAAATAACTTTAAATTGGGTCCCACGGCATTATTCACATGTTTAAAAATTATTTTGTTACAGTGTTTCAGTTTTCAGCAATAAGCGGTATCTAAACAGACCCTAAATACACTTTAACTTGCTTCTTGAAGTAACTTCCCAAAAAAAAAAAAAAAAAATTCAGCTTAAGCTTTCTTTTCACATAATACAGCTTAACTTTATTATTCCAATACTACTGTTAATCTCATCCATGATGAAATGTCTGGTTTATAATTATATATATATATACACACACACACACACACATATATATATATATATATACCACTAATTACGGAAGACTTTTCAAATTTTTTAAATGTGGTTGCTACTCATCGATTGAATTGTGGCTTCAGGCCAGCTGACAGAGAACTCAGGGACATGTAGGACCACATGTAGGAAATCAAGTTTTATGATTTCTCTTTAAGATTTGAATATGATATTATTAATAGGAATTGAAAAAAGAAATCTAAGTAAAAGCCATTGGTGCTATTTTTTGAACTTTGAAGTATTCAGACGAATACTAGGCAACTTAATAGAAACTCATTCATGTTCTTAACTGCATCAGTTTTGCGTTTCTGTCTAGTAAACAAGTATCATTGGACCTAATGTTTTGAACAAATTTTATTGTATATATAAATATAAAGAAGTGTATGTTTACAAAAAAATAGAAAAGTTTAGATTGTAATATATATGAGTGATCTTAGTATGAAAGTAAAAGAATGACGGGGAAAACAAAATTGAAAAACAAGATTTTGGTGGATCGCTCGAGCAAGCCTGCAGTGCAACCTGAATGTGATCAGGAAATCAAATGGACAAATTGAAAAATAGTGTATTGGCAATTTGGCACTTCAATGAGCACCAGATGGATCAAATTGTATTGGCACTTCAATGAGCCCATTTTAGCGAGCTCAGTTGAGTGCTCACTCGAGCAAGGTCAGTCTTGCTCCAGCAAGATAGTTACAGAATGTGTTGTTTCTGCAGAAAAACAAGGGAAATGAGACCTTTTCAGTCTCCACTGGCTAATTACAGGCTTACAGCCAAGACATGTTTTTAAGGGCTTGTATCAACCAAAGTGATTATTCATTGATAAGGCTTCCATATTCAGTTTTTATTTTTTTATTTTTTTAATTTATTTTTTTTAAATACAGATTTTACACCATTAGAGAGAAATTCAGAGAATTCTATAAGTTTTCTAAATGAAGAATTTTGGCTTGATTGTATCTTGGAGACAGATTTACTTGCAACCCATTAGCAAACTCTTTGAGTCAATTCCATCCTGCAAGCCTTTCAATTTTTAATTCCATTGTTTTACCCCCACCATCTGCAACAAATAGAAGCACCAGAGAATTGAGAAAACTATTGTTTTCCCCCAATTCTTTTATCTGAATTAGCAATCCTGTCAGTGTTCTCTAATTCATTTTATTGACAAACTATAAACAAATAAAAGTGAAAAAAAATACCTTCTAGTTAATATTAATGCAGTTTAGGTATTCTTTATGGTCTGACGCTGAAGCATTTCTCAGAATTCATGTGGATCATCTCACGTGTTATTCTGCTAGTGAGTTTATGGAGAATTAATTCGAGTCTCCTAGACCATTTGGATTATATAATATATTCTTGAGCTAATTTTTTACCAGATGGAAATTTGGGGAAAAGCATAGAAAATTCCTACTTGACAAGAATTGACAAATGCTTTCTTGGTTGATTTTAATTGGCAAAGAGATGCAGTTTCCCACAAAAGAACACATCTTAATGTTCTGAAGATTAATTCACGGCCTTTGATCTCTTCTCAAAATATGATGAGCATACAAATGTATAAGGATTTATGATACCTTGGATGTATAATGACTACGTAACTTGAATTGCATGAAATATCACTATTAACGGTGACCTCCCACCCTTTTCTTTTACCTATAAAAAAAAATCACATTGAACGTCGCTGATGACATTTGGTTGTGAAGTTCCCTAAGAGGCTAAGACTAGGTGACTCTCTCTGTCATGACTTATTTGACTCTATTATCCCCATTTTTTGTTTTCCCCAGGAAAAGATACGAATTGCTCTTTACGTTCAAAAAGCAGCATTGCAGTTCATTGAGGGTATGAAATTCTAGTGTCTACTTTAACAAAAACCTCTTTTTCAATGTTAGATCTCTTTCATTCACACTTTGTATTATCATTTTATGTTCTGCAGCTGCTGGTCCACCTGAATACAAGTTACCGGATGAGGATAGAGAAGCAGGTTTTAGTATTCACCCAGATGAGCTTGCATCAATTGTTCGTGGCCATGATATTAAGGGCTTGAAAATCCATGGTGGAGTTGAGGGGATTGCAAGGAAAATCTGTGTCTCACTGAACGAAGGTGTCAGCACAAAGGACTTACCTACTAGGCAAAAGATTTATGGATTCAACAGTTTTACAGAGAAACCTTCCAGAACTTTTTTGATGTTTGTGTGGGAATCATTACATGACTTAACACTAATCATCCTTATGGTCTGTGCCGTTGTTTCTATAGGTGTAGGAATTCCCACCGAAGGGTGGCCTAAAGGATTATACGATGGTTTGGGTATCATTCTTAGTATAGTCCTGGTGGTCATGGTTACAGCTATCAGTGACTACAAGCAGTCCTTAGAGTTCAAGGATTTAGATAATGAGAAGAAAAAGATTTTTATTCATGTAACTAGAGATGGGAAGAGACAAAAAGTTTCTATATATGATTTGGTTGTTGGAGACATTGTCCACTTGTCAATTGGTGATCAAGTTCCAGCAGATGGGATTTATATAACAGGATACAGTTTGTTGATTGATGAATCAAGCTTGTCAGGTGAGAGCGAGCCAGTGAATGTATATGAGGAGAAACCTTTTCTTTTTTCAGGAACTAAAGTGCAAGATGGTTCAGGAAAGATGTTGGTGACAACAGTTGGTATGAGAACTGAATGGGGAAAGTTGATGGAAACTCTGAATGAGGGAGGAGAAGACGAGACCCCACTGCAGGTAAAGCTAAATGGTGTGGCTACAATCATTGGTAAAATTGGCTTGACTTTTGCTGTGCTGACATTTTTGATATTGCTAGGGAGATATCTGGTGGAAAAAGCTCTTAACAATGAGTTCACAGATTGGTCGTCAAGTGATGCACTGACAATTCTGAACTACTTTGCTACTGCAGTAACCATTATTGTTGTTGCTGTCCCGGAAGGATTACCATTAGCGGTGACTTTGAGCCTTGCTTTTGCTATGAAGAAATTAATGGAAGAAAGGGCGCTTGTGAGGCATCTCTCTGCATGTGAGACAATGGGTTCTGCTGGTTGCATATGCACAGATAAGACAGGGACATTGACCACAAACCATATGGCAGTGGTCAAAGTATGGATATCTGAAAAATCTATAGATATAAAAGGTAATGCAAGTGATTTGTTGAAATCAGAAATATCTGGAAGAGTTTTCGGCATCCTATTGCAGGCTATATTTCAAAATACTGGGTCTGAAGTGGTTAAGGATGATAGTGGAAAGAATACCATTTTGGGAACGCCAACAGAATCTGCATTGTTAGAATTTGGCTTGCTTTTGGGTGGTGATTTTGATGCTCAGCGTAGAGAATTCAAGATTCTTAAGGTTGAGCCTTTTAATTCAGTTAGGAAGAAGATGTCTGTGCTTGTAGCAGCTCTTCCCAATCGAGGGGTACGTGCATTTTGCAAAGGTGCATCTGAAATTATATTAAGAATGTGCGACAAAATTGTTGATTGCAATGGAGATTCTGTTAATCTTTCTGAAGAACAGGAAAAGGACATCACAGATGTTATAAATGGCTTTGCATCTGGAGCTCTGAGAACTCTTTGCTTGGCTTTTAAAGATGTTGATGACACTTCCATTGAGAACAGCATCCCTGATAGTGGCTATACATTGATAGCAGTTGTTGGAATCAAGGATCCTGTGCGCCCTGGGGTCAAGGATGCAGTTTTAACTTGTATAGCTGCTGGAATTACTGTTCGTATGGTCACTGGTGACAATATATATACTGCTAAGGCCATTGCTGGAGAATGTGGTATCCTCACTGCGAATGGAGTGGCCATAGAAGGATCAGAATTTCGTAGTATGCCCCCAGAGCGGATGAGGGAAATTATACCAACAATTCAGGTTCTTAAATTTTTGCTTTGGAAAGTTCTGAACTTCAGCTATCTGTGTTGGAAAATGCTTGCATATTTTAATTGCTTATAATGGATACAGGTAATGGCTCGGTCTTCACCGTCGGACAAGCATACCTTGGTGACCCATTTGAGGAAGATGTTTGGTGAGGTTGTTGCAGTTACTGGCGATGGTACCAATGATGCTCCTGCTTTGCATGAAGCAGACATTGGACTTGCTATGGGCATAGCAGGAACAGAGGTTTGTGACTTCTTTCTTCTCCTCCTTTTTTTTTCCCCTAAGTTTCTTTTTCCTTCCCATGTGTGATATTGCTGATTTGGACTGGCTTAGCCAGGTAGGCTTCTTGTCTTAGTTTTGTCTTCCCCTATCATGCTTTCGCATATGAAACAAAGAAACATAAAAGCATGTGTGTGTGCTCCACGTTGTCATTCATGGATTATTTTCTTCACCAGTTGATAGAAGAAAATATGAACTAGTTTTGTAGTAAGCAGGGTTTGATCCTATTTGGATTTTCATGTATGAGTTTCAAAATTTTATTTTCAATTTTTTACTGCTTTTAGTCTTACTAATCATACTGCAAACCACATTTTTAATAACTATGCTTAAAAATCATTTTTCTCAACAGTCTCTATGAGTGAGAATCTTGATCAGCCATCTTATTAACCAGCATCACATTTCTGACCAAGTATCCTATTCTAAAAAAATTACCTATATAGGCTATATGAAACCTCTTCGCAATCGGAAAATCTCAAACCTCTTCTTTGGAATAGCTTGCACCTTTATAATGTTCTGCTTTATTTTTCACATTCGCCTTTTATGTTGCAGCTTTGAAGAAACCAACCAGTATCTATTTTGTAGAAAAATAGAAATGGATATACAGTCCTTGTTCTTGGATCACATACAATTCCCCCCCCCCCCCCCCCCCCTGCAGCTCTCTTTCCCTCTTACTACTGGTCAAAGGTTAAGTAATCTTGTTGGGGTATGGAGTTGTATTTAGGGTTAATTGCTGAAAAGCACCCTCAATTATGTGGGTATCTACACATTGCACTCCAAACTTTGAAAACTTGCAATCAATACCTCAATTATAACAAATTTGACAATATGCACCCTACCATCCAAATAAAGGTTAAAGTTAACTGTCATGTGACTTGCATGTTACCCTCAAAAGGCAAAAAGACAGATTTCCCCTTTAGTTATTAAATAACTAAAATAACTTTACCAATTTCAGACTTCGACTAAGATAGCCCTGCCCTTGTCTTCCCATACCCAAACTGAGATAGCTCACCTGAAAATCCGTAAAAATAGCTCTCCTTCCTCTCAAAATATTATCGTCTTGACTTTTCTTTTTCTTTTTTCTCAATATATCACATAATCTGTCATTCAGTATCAGTTTGATCTTGCATGGGCTTATATACTTCTGGACTTGTATCAGCAGTGCCATTTGTTGTGCTATTTCATACTGTAGTTTGATTTTATTCTCTTTTTTTTTAAAATAAAAATTAATTTTCCTTTTTCATGGATATTTTCTTCAGGTTGCAAAAGAAAATGCTGATGTCATTATATTGGATGACAACTTTACGACTATTGTAAATGTGGCCAAATGGGGTCGTGCAGTATATATAAACATTCAAAAATTTGTGCAATTCCAGCTAACAGTCAATGTTGTTGCTCTGGTGCTCAATTTTGCTACTGCATGCATCTCTGGTATACTGAATTATGAAGTTGGTGTTTTATTTTATTTTTTGTCTTTTCCCCCCTGGAGATACTGTTATATTTATTTTAGGCAGCAACAGAATTATGAGAATTTTCCACATCACTTTCAGGATCTGCTCCCTTAACGGCCGTGCAGTTGCTTTGGGTCAACATGATTATGGACACTCTTGGTGCATTGGCACTGGCTACAGAACCTCCAAATGAGGGGCTAATGAAAAGGCCCCCAGTTGGTAGGGGTGTGAGCTTCATCACGAAGGCTATGTGGAGGAATATTATTGGTCATAGTATATATCAACTAGCTGTCCTTGCAGTTCTCTATTTTGATGGAAAGCGGCTACTAAACCTTAGTGGCTCAGATGCAACTGATGTTCTCAACACTTTGATATTCAACTCGTTTGTGTTTTGTCAGGTATGTGGTACCAGTCAGAGCGTACTGTTCTTGAATAATGTTCTGATTTCATCATGTCATTATTAACTATCTCTATTATTTTTGAGTTAATTCTTTTTTACTGGTTGGGATGTATGTACGAATGCACAGATTTCTGTGTCTTCTATTGTATTCCAACTAGTTAAAATGATGAACTGATAATCTTAGACCTACAACTTTATAACACGGTTAGCCTTTTTGAATGTGCCTAACATTGTTCATAAATATTGTGATAGAAATATATGGATACTCATGCTCTAGTCATTGACTTATATACCATTGCTATCATCTTGTGAAATGGAATTACCCAAAGGCAAAGCTTCTAGTATAATTTTTCCTGATTTCCTTACTTATTTTATAAAAAGTGAATCTTAAACATGTTAGTGTATTTCTGATTTGGATATTGTCTCTGCTCCCAGACTGCTTGTAATGATTCTGTTAAAAAAAAAAATGTTTCTAATAGTTTCTAGTGAAATAAGTGTCCAATGTATTTATCCTTGCTACTACTATGGAAAAGTAACCAAACATACGATTGTTGTGTTAATGAGCATTGTTTCTCCTTTGGGTTTGCCTTTCTTCAGGTGTTTAATGAGATAAATAGCCGGGACATAGAGAAGATAAATGTATTCCGTGGCATGCTTAACAGCAGGATATTCCTAGGAGTCATGGTTGGCACAGTGGTTTTCCAAGTAATCATAGTCGAGTTTCTGGGTGATTTTGCAAGCACTGTACCACTGAGCTGGCAACTATGGTTACTCAGCGTATTACTTGGATCAGTTAGCTTGCTGGTTGCTGTTATCCTAAAATGCATCCCAGTTGAGAAAACCACAAGTACAACTAATCACCATGATGGTTATGATGCGCTCCCCTCTAGTGATAACCTGGCTTGAGATGGGGAAGGAGGCATTTATTTTTTTCCTTTTTCTGAAGCAACTCCAGAGGTAGACTAACTTGATGTTGTGCTTGTAGAATGACTTTGTATAGGCCATGAATTTGCTTTGTAGTGGCTGCACTGAGTTAACCCCCCCTCCCCCCAAGAAAAAAAGAAAGAAGGGTTAGAAAGATAGTATTTCAAATTCATGATGTCCACTCCGTGATAATTGCTTTTTATTATCAAACTAAGATACCAATTGGTTTTAGCATAAATAGAGATTGAACTCCAGATCTCTTATTTGATGACAATATACTTTACCAGTTGAGTTAATTGAAACTAACAATCATGAATTTTTTCTTCTCATGCAGAGAAAAGTTGTTAAAAAAGGGTGAAACTATACTTTAGGTTACTACAAATTACCTTTTAGCCTCTATATTGACCCTCTTTTCATCGAGAGGAAGGTCTGATTATATGAGGTGACATTGCATGTTGTTTTTGAGAGATACTATAGCTTTTATAAATTTTATTTATAGCTTTTACAAACAGATTTGTTAAAGTTTTAAAACACAAAACAAAAAAGCAATTAAATTTCTATTTATTATGTTTTGCTGGACACCAATTATATTTATTATTATGTTAATTTGTAAAACTTCTTGTTGTAAACTAGTAGTGGTTTTAACATTTTCTCATTCTAAATATTTTTACCTACATCATTAACTTTATACTAAAAGTTTGTAACCATTACCAATGGCCTTGAGGTCAAATGGTGCTTCCACCTTTCATTGATTTAGGGTGGCGGGTGAGGATATGGATTCGAATCCACTCGAATGCATGAGCATTTATTCAGAGAAAAAATTGCATTAAATCTTTAGTTGAATGAATCTCTTGGGACTAGTTTCACTCTCAAAACTTCATCAATCACCTCTTCCTACATAACCCTTACCCTCATCCCTTCTGAATCCTGATGTTGGGGAATGAGCATTATTTGACACTTTCAATTTGATTATGCTTATTGCTTACATTTTCAATTGGATTGTTTGTCCATTTTCTGATAGAAGCATATGAATGTTTTGCAGCGAAGCATTTCTATTTCATTTGACCTTCAGAAACTGATTTCTCACTGTGGAGACCAACAGAGCTTGATGCTGTTTTTCATTTCCCGGAAAGCCAAGGGGTGCTCTGATGTCCACACCCGGAGTATGGCAGCTTAGCAGCTTACAATCCATTTTGTGAAGATTTAAGTAGAAAACATTCGCTTGACCACAAAATCCAATATAATAACTACGTAAAATTTAAACAGGTAAAAAAAACTGATTAATCTAACTGAAATTGAAAAATCATAAATTTTTGGACTTTGATAAAAATTCTCAAACTTTGTACTTGTTTCTAAAGGCAGTTGAGTGCATTGCTGTAAAATTTAACTGTGTCCCAAAATTTTAGTACTTTTTTTATTTTTATTTGTTGAATGTACTCTTTATCCCCAACCCCCCCCCCCCCCCCAAAAAAATAATAATAAATAAAATAAAATAAAATAAAATAAATCTCAAACGGCGGAGAGGCCTTGGTGATAACTTAAGGCAATAAAAAGTTAACTAGAAATAACATTAAAGGAATCGAAGTTAGTTCATCTGGATGTTGATATCATTTTGTTCAGTATTTCTTTCAGATTAGATGAACCTACCACTGCAGCCACGTGCAAGAATTCATCAGAATTTGGAGAGAGGAGATAAAAATGGCAAAGGCAACAATCATTTGTCATTTCCGAATAAATCAAACTAAAGCAATACCTAAAATATAATACCAAAGAACGTATGTTTGTGTACATAAAAATGGATTAATACTGCTTCAAAAAATAATAGATTAATACTACAACACACAAAATCACTCTCTCTCTCTCTCTCTCTACGCCCACATGATTTCACTAGACTCTTCAATGAACAGGTCATAGAAAGGGAAAATTACCAAATGTAGAGGATCATTCATTTAAACCTCCTCTTGGCTTCTCCATAAGCGATCACTCCACAAACGGTTATTGAGTACCCACCAATGCCCATAACTGTAACAGGATTTCTGAACAAGAGTATTGAGATTACAACAGCAACAGCGCCTTTTGCATTTCCTAATACCTGCAGAACATAACCAAGGGAGGAGCAGAGAAGAGGTTGAGAATTCAAGAGCAGTGGAAAACACCAACACATGTTAGCATGATTAGATTTTATTTGATAAAAAGGTATTCGGATTTAAATATTAGGGTTGAATTGCTTCTCCGAAGTCTGGTTTTCTTTGAAATCCTCAATCAAATACAGGGTTTTGCAGATGCTCAAGGTTGAAAGCCTCTTATCAAACAAGTGAAGAACAAGCAGATGAGAGTATGATTTAACTTTTAAGAGCAGTAATCAACTACCATCAGGCTATTGTAGCCACAACTTGGAGTGGAACCAAAAAAAAAAAAAAATACACGTTTTATGAGCACTTTACATTACTAACATGGTTTATTATAATATACTGGTTTGGTATACCATAATATATATATATATATATATTCATATAATTACTTCTACTCCACATGGTTGATAGAAAATAGACGGTAGTGTACTGCCAGTAAATTGAAGTAAATCATTCATGTATGAATTTAATTAGATTTATGATAAGAAGCCCAAAGATAAATTATAATATTGATTTGCTGCAAACAAAGAAATCTGGCGGGTATCTTTCAAAAGAACTAGGAAGAAAAGAAAAGGAAAAAGTAAGTAAGTCAAACCTGAAGTGTTAATGCACTTGTATGTTTTGTCACCAAGAAGTTTGACAAGTTAGCTGCATAGGCCATTGTTGAATTAAGAGCAAGCAGCAGCCACATGTATTTATGTTCTCTTCCAAGTGATACGGTAACTTCTATGACATTGGGCTCCATTACAAGCGTTGCAGGCAATAAAACCAGAACTGCTATTGGCGACATGTATAGTAGCAAATTCATTGAGTTCAACTTTTCCCTGTAAGATCAAAACATGTCATGGATTTAGTGGACATTAAACAAGTAAAAATGCTCTTTTGGGGTTGAGAAAAAGATTGGTACAACCAGTACAACCTTAAGTGATTTAAAGATTTCACTATTCTGGGGATAAGATCACCTCCCATTTAAATCCTCCAATTCCCTCCAATCTTTGGCTAGATGTGAGACACGTGACATTTATTTGTTTTTGTGTGGTTTACGTGGGTTTTTAAAGAACACTGGATTTTAAATGCCACATGTTGTACATCTAGATTAAAATAGGAGGAAATTAGAGGAATGAATAGGAAGGGATTCTTTCCCACTATTCTGAGCAGTATTTCTTCTTGTCAATCAAATTAGGCAGTGGATAAAAGAAATGACATACACCTTGGTCTTAAAGAGAATAAATGTATCTTGCAGAGGAAAGAAACCATTTTTCATAGCCTAAAGAAGTGAAAACCTCCAGGGATTTGGCATTCTTCTTCCTTATTTCCAATGAACAGCATATATTGTAAATTGTGAATAGGAATGGACCAGGGAGAGTAAGGGTTTGTAAAACCAGAACTATCCCAAATTTACAATGGGCTTAGAGTTTAGAGACACCATTCAAGTTATATAAGCATTGAAACCCATCCAGCCCTGATCTGATAAGGGGAAATAGGTATATTCTAACAAAAGAGCAGAAGAAGAATAAAGAAATATAATATTAAATGTATTCTGCTGCTTCACACAGAGCAGATTACTTAGTTATTGTAGGAAGAGCTTCTATAAAATTCCAAAACCTAAACCACAAGCCTTCACAATCTCAAACCAGCCCACATCAACCTTGATTAACTTATTCCAAGTTGCCTCAATATGAGTGAAGTAGTCTATTCAATTAACTAAATTTCATTGCATCCTCATGGCAGATATGTGTACAGAACCTTTTAGAGTATCAAAGAAGTATCATTTCCATCCAGAATGAAAATTTTAGGCTAATGTATTATTTGTTCCATGGAAACTTACGCAGTTTGGTTACTCAAAAATGTTTTGTGTCAATTTATTCATCTTATTTTGTGATAAAAAAGGCTTTAGCTTCTCCCCTAATTTTCCCTCCCATTTTGTCCATGCATCTCACACGTAACATTAATTCCCTCATATTTTCAAGAAAGGCTGACTAAATGTATTCTGTACATGTTAAATCTTTTCATCACATAATGCAATGCTGTAGTCCCATGAGACTAAATTAACTCATTTGAAAAACATATGATCTGACTTGACATGAAATAGGTTTTAAAGACAAACTGAAATTTGGGTAATTTTTAAGGGACCAAACATGTACTTTAGCCAAAATTTTATATTCAACTTTGGACACAATTGACGACATAGAGAAGTACATGATATTACTCTCAAGTATGGTAATGAATATGGCTCTTTCAAAGAAATATTTGTTATACTTGAATACCAGGAGATTGGCAATTTGTAAAGACTAGCAGAAAGAAAATATGAAAACTTATCACTTAAAAGCCATAGAAATGTCATATTGAGGGAGTTGTGGTCTGGCACTATCATTACTTGTGGTGCATTGCATGATGCCTTGGATGGTGATGGAGATTCTAATTAGCTAGAAAGGGAAATTAAAAGTCATAGAAGTAATTAGATATGACGGCAAAACTGCTTTGTCTTATGTGGATTTCTCTAATCCTTCCATTTAAAACAACTACAAATGTGTGTTCTTCCATAGTAGTGCATGATATCCATAGAGAGAAATCACATGGCATGCATTAAAAAGTAAAGAATGAATAAGAAAGGGACAACAGAGGGAATCAATGATTCTGATTCAACTGAGTTGAATAAAGATAAGAAGAGGGAAAAAATATTCTATCCTCAGTGATCTGAAACGGTAGATAATAGTTACCAAATAACTTTTAGATATGAATCTAAACTGAAAGATGAAAAAGAAATAAATGATAAGATGATATGAAGCATTTACCCATCAGATGAAAGTAGGATACCCTGAAGAACAGACTTAAAGGCCCTTGCAGCTGTTGCACTTATGCACACAATGAATCCAAACAAATGGAAACCTGGCTCCCCCTGCCACAAACAAAGAATCTTATAACTTCACTAAAACAATATTAAAGTACATAACAAGAAGGAAAAAAGGAAATGGTTGGAAAAGGTGAAAGAGATAATAAACATTCCAGCAGACACAGAGAAGCAGACGTGTCCATTCTTGAATTTTAATCAAGTAACATTTTTCATATGATTGTTTAAAGTTACGTAAAAATGATCCAGCAACTAATTATACACCAACTATGACATCAAAAGATCTTTCTACTTTAACTTTTAAATATATATATATATATATATTGTGTAGTAAAATTTTATTATAATAAATGATAAATCTCATGTAAAGGAATGTTATTTCAACTTTAACACTAAATAACTTAACATTACCCTGATAGATGTTGTGATATTCTACTGAAACCTAACACTTTTTTGGTTGTCTCAAGCGTGCCAGCCAATACATTCGTCAAACACTAGCTTTGGCACCAACACATTACCATGAATTTTTTTTTTTTTGTTTTGAGCTAGATATATTACATTATAACTCACCTCATACCACGCAACCCGAGACAATGTTCTTGCACACAATCCAAAATCAGTTATTCTACTCAGTTATCCATTTTCAGCTTTTGATCCAGAATTTTAAATATTTAATTATCCCTTAGAACTTGTGAGATCTTCACCCATTGCATTAAAAAAAAATCTGCTTATAATTTGAACTAATTATAGATCATGGAAAGTGCATAACAATCAATAACTAACACATGTAACAGAATTACCAGATCTGGATTCACATTTAAGGCAAAAACAAAACCTTAACTGTCAAATTAAATTAACAAAAAAACCCAAATGGGTATATAATGTCTTACCTCCAAAAACAATAAACTATTAAATTAGCAACATTAAACATAGAACCAATCAAAAACATGCAAATTAAATCAATGTCATAAATTCTGATTTAATTTTTTTTTTTGATCCAATTAACCAGAAAAAGAAACATACCCCACTGGCAATCACAACACCTGCAACAACAGGCACAAGAGCAGCATAGGTAACCCAAGATTCTCTCTTAAGGGTCATAATGTAGGCAAAAACCGCTGTGAAAAATGGCGTGGTTGCTCCGACAGCCTGGTTAAACGACACGGCAAGGTACCTAAGAGAGATATTGCCACCAACAACCGACCCACAAAAGACAAGGCTTAAAGTTGCAATCTTTAGGAACTGGTCACGAGATTTGAGGGTCTGGAGTGGGACAAACTTGAAGAACACAATGGAGATGTAGCTGAGGATAGCACAGGCTGACATGTGACACATTGTGAGGAAGATTGGGAACCTGAAGCCATAGGTGGAGAGCAAGAACTTGTTGAGGAGAAGGACACCAATGTTGGATGAGTACCATAGGACGATGAGGGAACATACGAGAATAACTTGCTTTTTGGAAGACATTTTACGAGGTTTTGGCTCAAAGGGTGTCTGGATTTGATGAGAAGCTTTGCATTTGAGCTACAATGGAAAATGGGTTTTTTTGTTTGTTTTTGTTTTTTTTTAAATGTTTTTTTTTTAATGTGATCGATTTTGATGGGCGTGTTTTTGGGTGTGAGAGTGTGTAGGCAAATGCTAAAAGAATTATTGTTGGGAGGTGAGGAGGTTGAGGAAACAGTGGAAATGTCTCCGATTTTCCGCAGGTAGTTCCATTTAGAACCGTGCTTTTTCTCCTAGTACCTAGCAAAGATAAATTAAAAAAATTTAGAGCCAGTGGTGAAATTCTCAAATTCACAAAGTACAAAACTCCAGGTACGATGCCTTCAACATAGTAAACGTAGATTTCGCATGTGAATTGGTTGTCACAAATGGGATCTTGTGGTTATCACAAATGGGATCTATTCCTACTTGAGATGAACTGATGAACCATAATGTATTAGGTGTATAGAAAATTTTCTTTTATTTTTTCTATATATATATATATATCTATGTATCTATACTTCTATATATCTTCCATATCTATATCCATATCTTATATCTATAACTATTTAAAAGGCTTTACCTCTTTTGATTTATACTTTTAATAAGGTTAGATATGTAAAATTATTAATTTTAAAATACATTAAGTTTAGATAAATTTGAAAAATACTATGTTTTACAAATTCAAATTTAAAAATAAAATTTTTTTAGATAGTTTCAAATAGTTTCTTTCTGGTCTCTTTTTCTCAGGTTATAAACAACTCATCTTCAAAATTCTAAATTTTAGCCTCTTTTATTTCCTCCCATTTTTAGGAGAAATTATTATGTTCAATAGCCAGATAGATTGAAAATGGTCCTCCTAATCAATGAAACGGTACCACCTATGCAAATTTGTAAGTTAACTTCCTAATCAGTATAAGAAAGAAAAAAATAAAAAATACTAGGTGATGTCACATTGCATGAGTAATAACATTTTTTTGGTTGGAGGATCACTTCAGCAGTCTTTCCCTTTAGTGGACTTAATGATTTCTCATTTTTTAGAGGAGTTTCTCCCCTTTTTAATATTGAAATTTATGGTTTTTTTTTTCTCTAGCTGAATGTTTTTAGCTCCAATAATTTTGGTTAACTACTTTAAAAATGTTTTATTTTTCTAATTTTATAAATGGTTAGAAGTTTTTTTAAACTACTAATAACTACATTTAACATGTTTTTTCCTAAAAATTAGTACGCAATATTTCTATTTAAATATATAGAAGTGTCAAGTGTGATTCTCAATATATATATATATATATATATAGAGAGAGAGAGAGAGAGAGAGAGAGAGAGAGAGAGAGAGAGAGAGAGAGAGAGAGAGAGAGAGAGAGAGAGAGAGAGAAGTGCCACATTCACAACATTTTCACACACAAAATCTCACACAAATATCTTTTTTTTTCTTAAAAATTAGTACACACCATCTCTATATAGATATATCTCACACGTCTCCTTTTCAATTTCTTTGCTTTTGGATTGCCTCAACTTTTCGTTTACTTTATCAACACCTCTAATTTTAGAAAGGTTTGTTTCTTTTAATATTGTTGAAATTATTATTTTGTTAGTTTGTGTATTTTTATTTCCATAATTTTATACTAATCTCATGTCTTTTTTTTTTTAATCTCTTCTTCTTTTTCTCTCTCTCAAGTCTCTTTAGACTAGTAACTTTTATGGGGGTTAACATTTGACATCATCTTCAATGTTGTCTTTTTATTATTATTTCTTTTGTGATTGATATGGTAAAATGACAAGAAAGCTCAAAACCGTGTATACAAATATATATTAGATAATTCCTGTTGCACGTGTAGTACACACAATGGGTAATAATCACTATTTTTTTTTTAAAATTTTTATTCTTCTTCCTTCCCTTTTCTTTCACTATTTTTTTGGGAAAGGAAAACCATAATTCAAATCCTTTTTGTCCCATTTTTATAAGGGAAATATTAAAATAATAAATATTGTTGACAACTTTTTATATTTCTTATAAAAATAGTGTCAAAAATTTTCTATTATAATTTATTAATAATAAGGACATTTGTTAATATGACATTTTTTATAAATGATAATTTTTGAATTATTTAAAAAAAAAAAAAAACAGTGATTGGGGTTTCAACTTGCAACAAGCCGTTAACTCTCTGAATTTGTGGGATCTAGGGAGACATCATGATTGCTTGCTGTGATAGTTAAACAATGTCGTTTACCAAAAAAAGAAAAAGAAAAAAAGATAGTTAAACAACGACAAGCATGGGCATGGGCTTTGGTCGGTGATGGTGCTTAGGTTTACTTGCATATGGGCAATTTTGAGTGTAGCACTCGGTCCATTTAATGCAAGGCAACTCCTTAAAAAGCCCACTTTGATTTGCTAGACATCTAGGAATAGGAATAACTTGTTTTAATTTCGTTCCCTCAACTATGAGGTCCTACAATCATTGGTAATAGTTAAGGTTAGATGAGGCAATATCAACATCTGCAAACATCAATACATAGATCCTATCACTGCTTTTGGTACTCCAATTGCCATTTTGTGAACATTGATGATAGGGATTTGCATGATTTTGGGAGTTAGGGATTGGGTTTAATAGCAACAGTTAGAAGCTGTGGACGTGTGTGAAGAGGCTTTTGGGTAGTCTCGGTTAGGTGAAAGCTATGGAAGAATGTTTGAGGTTTTCGAAGGTGGAGTTGTTTATATACCTTTGGCATTTTGATAGTTGGTGATATTGGTCTGGTATATGACTTTATGTTTGGTTCATATGGTGTTATTGGTGTGGTTTAGGTTTTTTTTTTGGAAGAAGTATTGAATATTTTTGGAGTGTTATGAGAAGAATTGAGGTTGATGTACTTTATAAAAGATGAGGAGTGAAGTAGAGTGAGTGATAATCTTTTTTTTTTTCTTTTTTTTTTTTTTGTTGATAATCAATGAGAATCGTTTGTAGATAAGGGGTTTTGACTACTTTATTAATTCTTTACTAAGAATAGTAAGATGGTATTCCTTAAGCCTTTTGATCTCATTTCCTAAATGGGGTGAGTGATCTAGATAGCTAGAGCATGAATGTATAGTCATCTTGAGTGGATTTAATGTTTGATTAAGATTTATGCAAAGATCAAAAGGAGTCTCATCATCTTAAGTCCTATCAAGTATTGGGATGCTGACCAAATGTAACTTGTTACACATTAGCTTGTCAAAGGTCCATAAGGTTGGAGAAGATGTGCCAAGTTCATGTGATCAATTAATTTTGAACTGTTAGAACTCTATTGAACATACTTTTTGGCCATCCAAACCATGAATTCTCATGTTTCCCCTTTTTAAGATTCACATAGTTATGATTATGAATCATTGATTTTGCACCGAAGTCTTATTTAAATGAGAAGAAATGTGAATCTTTAGATTTTCCTAGAGTTTAGGCAATGGTTTCTCATTATTTTTAAACTATGGCTAAAATTAGTAAGGAGAGCTTCTTTTACTCTCCCAATGTGCTAAAAGTAAGATAGGGGTTGTCATCTTTTACCATGAGTTGGTAGTAAGATTTTTAGTTAGAAAAGTGGAATTTTGATTCTGTCAGAGCATTTATATGTTGGCGTTCCTAAAATTTTTTCCTATTTTAGGACAAGAATTGATTTTTTCTATTTTAGCTATCTATTTTTTAAAACACTCACATCTCCTTTTTCTATTAAAATATTAGATTTTTTAAATTACTTTTTGTTATTTCTCCCACTTTTTAAAACACAGAAAAATGAATAAAATAAATGTTTGGAAAATCAACAATACTTCCTTCAATATATAAAAATGCTATAACAAATGGATATTTTAGGAATGTGTAAATTATTTTAGGGAATGAGTAAGGAAGTTATTATGAAGGTTTGTTACTTCTTTCGGAGTTCATTTCTTAAATTCTATCTCTTAACATTTTTTTAGAGAGGCTAATGTGAATGTTCTCACAAATGATTATTCTTTCACGTAATGGTTTATCATTTTATCCCATTAGTTTCTAGCTAGCCCTACCCTTTCTACTTTATCTTTTCTCCTTTTTTATTCAAAGAACTTGGGTCTCTTTGGGTCTCTTCTTAAATCAGTGAAGGGCTTTTCAACCCAAAAGGCCTAAATGGCCCATTTGTTTTTTTTTTTTTGGTAAGATTATTGCCTACCAGGGTTTGCTTAGAGTATATTAGGTAGGGCCTTGGGTTTTGAGGAAGAGCATCATGGGCTTCAAGCCCAACCCATGAGATGAAAGAATGTGGGCTCCTGGGCTCAAAACGTGAAGTAATAGATTTTTAGGCTGTTAATTCCATTCTGTGTGGTAAGGAAATTTGGGCTCTCATGCCTACCTTGTGCTGTAATGGATTTTGGGTTTCGAGCCCGTTTTGAATTGCAGTGAGCTTCAGGCCTAATCCTTTAGAGATTTGGAGATTGGGCAAAAGGCCGAATCAGGTAGGCCTAAAAACACAGAATTGCCCAATGAGACTGTTGTGTAGCACATGAAAAACACACAATCTTTTACCCTTGAATTTCCTTTTGGATCAAGAATATAATACAAAAATAATTATCAACAGAAAACCACCTGGGCTCTTGGCATTATTGAAGAATGAAGAGTAAGGTAACAACAATATTTTTATGCATAAAGTTCATTCGAAAAGTAATTTATTTATTATTGGATACAAGTAAAGCACAAATACAAAGTCTGAGAACAACATAAACATCACTAGCAAACTATGCCCCTCCCAAGCTATATTAATATAATCTGAAACAGCATTAAACTAATTCAACAACCCATTCCAATATTCTCTATCTACATAATTAAGTACATTACCAAACTTACTCCTTAATACCCTTATAACTTCGAAAACAGGTTCCAATCTCCAGTTTATGCAATCATCTTCAAGAAGCTTTTGCAAGAATTTTTTATTCTGCATCAGCACAATGGCACTATGAAGTCCCTTTCTCTAGATTGTCATCATCAGTTCTCTAAGTGAAATGAAAGTTGCTTCACTTTTAGATGACACAGTTCTGCTGTAGCAATCCATAATCCGCTTATTCCCTGACCTGTCCCTGCACTCAAAAGCACATTCACCAAACTTTTTCCTATTAGAATAGACACCTGCCAGAAAACAAAACTACTTGCCATCCTACACAGTGACCAAAATCGTAAAAATCTCTTTCACTAATCACTGCTTTTTATTTAACTCTGCAATTCATCATCAAAATTCTAGTACTTCCATGCAGTTAAGCATTCACTTTCAGCTAAACTCTACCATGACTTTAGGTTGAACTTAAACCATCCAGAATTCAAAAAAAAAAAAAAAAACCTTGCCCCTAAAAACCATATATAAACCATAAAACACCCACTATCACAGCCACAATAGTTTCATTATAAAATTTATTTTCAGAGAGAACATACAACAATCATACTAATCACAACCTTTCTGATTGGGTTTGGCGGTTTGCTAAGAATCCATTCTAATAACCACACATTGAAGTAAACCGAATTTGGACAAGAGAAAAACAAAGGTTCCACAGTTTCCTCATATTTACCACACATCACATGCATCAGAAAATACAACTTTTCTTCTACTTAGTTCAAACTTCACAGGAAAAGATTATTAATTATTTTCCACAGAAAAATGTGGCACTTAAAAGTTTCCAAATGAGAGGATACTTAAGACAAAATTTGTCACGATCAATTAGACCTGCAATAGTTTGCACAGAAACTCTCATCTCACAATCTACCTTGTCCTTCATCATAAACAAAGGATGATTCAGTCAAAATGAAGTACCATCCCCAATACACCATTTATTTATTTAGTTTATTGGTTAATTACACAGGTACCCGATGAGTCTTACCTATAAACTCGCCCTCCAATCCATCTAACAGTTTTAAGGGGAGGACGTGTCAGTTGAGTTAGAGATCACTGGCAACCCATGATCTCGCCATTAGGTTCAGCCAACAAAGAAAGTATACCTTTCCAACCCTAAGAGTTCAAGGCTAAACCTTGACAACACCTTAGACAACAAACAATTTAAAATAGAAATAACTCCCCAGAATTGCTTTGCTATCAAAGCCTTATTCAGAGGATCCATTTATCTACATTCTAACACCCTCTCTCCACCCAACACCACCCCCCCCTCCCCCCAAAAAAAAATCTTTCTTAGATGAAAAGCTAAAATTCCAGTTTAATAAATAATTTTCCTGATCCCTTCATTATGACCTCAGAAAAAAAATTCCAAATCCTTCTATCAATATCTTTACAAATTGACTGATGAAATCTAAAGTTTGAAAAAGGGTAAACAGGCAATGAACTCAAAGCAGTTTTGATTAAAGTTAATCTACCTGCCTGAGACCACAAAGTTAAGTTTTTGAGATATCTTTTCAACTACAGTTCTAAAAACACTGTCATTTTCTGATCCATATCTAAGTTAGATCCAAATACTTACTGGGTCCATCATCTTTTTTTACCTTAAGAAGAGCTAACAGGGTTTATATCCTGTTCAGGAGTGTTAGGACTGAAAAACACCTCAGATTTGTCAAAATTACAATTTGTCCAGAAAGGTCACAATAACACTATCTTGCATATCATTAGTACCTTGAACAAAAATAATGCTATCATCTGCAAACATGAGATGAGAACTAGAGTTGCAATCCTTACTCCTTTAATAATACCCTGAAACTGTCCCTCCATTAAGGCCAGAGACAAGGGATTAAGGTGAAAGTGGATACCTTATGCCACATTGAGAGAAAAGAATTTTACCTGGGTAACCATTCATTAGAATCCGATAAGAAACCGAACAGATGCACTGCTAATCAAATTGATCTAATGAGGACTAAAATTAAAATTTTCCAGCACAACCAAAATGAGGTCCCAGCTAAGTCTATCATTGAAAGAATATGTGTGAATAAGAACAATGACATACTGAACAGAAAGTCTTACTCCTCACTGCAAAGTTTGGCCTTCACAGAGAGAGTGATTTAAAAAATATATATATATATATATATAATTTTAAAAAAAAATCAAGCAGTCTATTTAATAAAAAGCTGTAAGACGAAGATTGGAAGTGCAGGGGAGACTATTAATAATCTACTCTTGCATTGCCCGATAGCCAGAGTGTTGGAGAGTATGGTGTTCACACTCTTTGGGGTATCTTGGGTTATGCCCAAGGATGTTGTGGAGCTTACTGCTAGCTGGCCAGGAAAATTCAGAAAACATAGAAATGGGATTATTTGGAACTTGGTTCCTCACTGTTTGATGTGAGGCATTTGGAGGGAGAGCAATGCCCAGATTTTTGAAGGCACCGAAAGAGCAATTCACGAGCTGAAGATGACCTTCTTACAGTCTTTTCTTGGGTGGACAAATGCATCCAGCGTTTCCTTTTTTACTTCCTTGACTGATTTGCTTGATAGTTGTAGCTTTTGTACTTTTTAGTTTCTATTTGTTCTCTCATTTTCCTCAATACACGTCCTATGTGCTTTGGTTTTTGTTTTGTACTGTCCTCTTTTTCGATCAATGAAGCTTATTTACTTATCAAAAAAAAAGATTGGAAGTGATAGCACAAACAAATGTGCACAAAGAGTCACACTTGAAATTGACTTCAGTTGTTCTTTACAACCAAACAAAACATTTGAAAGTGTAGCCAAAGACAATGACAAAAAACTATTATGAGTTAAGGCTTGTATCATCCATCAAAATGCTCACAGTAATACATCCCTAGCTGTTAGTTAATGGTATTTGAGAAAAAGTATATATCCTTGAGTGTTCAATGTTACTTATTTGTAGGGTACTATCCCTTCCTCAACAATAATTGATCACTCATGTACTGTTTTTATTCATAACACCAATATCTTCTTTCGTAAATTGCTTAAGGCAAATGTTTAACCATTCTCAAAAAGATGCTCTTTAACCATCCTTAAATCTTAAACACCAAAATATTCTTTCTTAAATTCCTTTAAACTAAAGAATAAAGTAAAACATTAGCACCTTAAAAGATGAAATAGTTTTCAGCATTATAAATCAATGAAAGAGTTGTTACCTTAGTTTCTCGGTCATTATTTTTTGGGACTAGTTTTAGGATTTTGGGTTGAGTTCCACCTTTAACTTACATGTCTAATGTCTATAAGGAAATGCTTCCCATTCCTACAGCCTATTGCTGCCCGAAAGTATAGTAGTTATAAGTTGCTGTCTTCTATATGCCTAGTTTTCCTCTTTATTTTTTCTACTGATGTTGGTATTTTGCTTTTACTTCATACAATTGTGAAGTAGAAAATACTAACTCATTCAGAACTTACAAGAGATTAAGAGAGGGAAAAGAAATGAAATGGAGTCAACAAAAAAATACATCTAAGCATAACTACTTTATTGGGAAAATTAATGCAAATCATGCTCAGGAAGGAAAGGAAAAAAAAAAAAAAGATTTCAGAAGAGGAGTATAAACAGGTCAATTCAATTCTTAATCACCAAAAGCAAGCAATGCTTGCCGGTGAACTGCTTTCTCAATTAACATTGCTCTATAAATGCAGAAGAAAAATTAGACTGAATAAGAAACTTATTAGATGAATAATAAACAAGAACATTTAGTATGAGTTTGAAAACATGAAGTAAAAAGGGATCACTTGTCACCATAAAATTGCCAGCAAAGAAAATTTGAGGACTTCTATGTATACATTGTAAATCAAGAGTGGCAGGAAACATGAAATTCTCTTGATAAACAAGCTTGCTCAAAGTTGATAACCAACACTAACCACTTTTTTATTTTATTTTATATAAGTAATAAATGATTAATTTTAAAGAAAATTTGAAATGTGGACAATGAATTTTAAGTATACAGGCTATGTACTCAATTATCCTTTATAAGCAATTTATCCTAAAGATCATAAAGCCACTTAATTAAGGTAATCAATCATCAATAAGAAGAATTAATAGAAGTGTCATATCGAAAAGTATATATTCTTATCTAATGTATGATATGATCAGTGCCAAGTATATATAAAGGACAAAAGTAAAAACCAGGGAAAAAGAAGAAGCATGAAATGCATTTTACCTATTTCCTCAGTATGTATCTTCACTGTTGGCAGCTTTGTCGAGCAAAACTAGACTCTCCACATAATAATCAACAATAGTTTTCTTACATCCAATAATCCTTAGATCCTTAATCTCTCGAGTCTCAAGATCCAGCGAAATGAGGCGTCCTCCCTCCAATTTTAATATAACCTCACCATTCCTTCGAAAACCTAGTGCCCTCCGTATGCTATCACTTGCACCAAAGAAATCTAGATTAAATAGAGGTAAACTTAAAACATTAGCCCACGAGGACACAACACCATACTCTTTCATCGCCCAGATATGGAGAATGCCATTATCCTTTTGAAACAAGGCAATGGAATTCCTATATACAGAAACAGAACCGGACATCAGACCCATATGACCTGGAAATTCTGGCAGGAGTATCTCATGGAAAACCTCCTCACCCAAATCGAAAACCAGAACAAAATTATGAATGTTATTATCACTAACTCTAAAACATGCAACCCAATGCAGAGCCCCGTTGATAAATGTCTGTGGGCCAGTCCAATATAAAGCGCCTATGGGAGCCAAACCAGTCCTAAGCATTCTCCATTGACCAGTGGAGAGTGTGTAAATCTCAACCTGGGGTCGAGTCCTTTCAAGGTCAAGACTTTCTAGCAAAGTCACAACCCTGATCACTTTATAATCTTTAGTTTTGGGATCAAATCCAAACCCAAGAGAGGCGCGGAACCTACCATGCGTAGCGTAGGTGATATTGGGTGAAGGAAGTTTCTGTAACTTTCCAACACACGGGTTCCAAAGACAGAAGCTATTATCACCGCGGAAAACTTTGGAAAGGAAGAGAAGGCCGTTACAAGTACCCAGCACACTGTATTTTCCATTACGGGGACGAGCACGGAAAGGGTAATCAAACCTGGCGTGTTGGGTGAAATCAGCATCATCTTCGTTATGCAATGCGTAAAATTCTTTCTGATTCTCTGAGCAGAGGCCGATGAAGAGGAGGTTTTGGCTTTTGTTTTTGTTGAAGGAGTGGTGGTGATAGGTGGAAATGAAAGTTGGGCTTTTGATTAGTGATTTCCATGCTTTTGAGACTAAGGCACAGATGAGTATGGATTTGACGGGTAGGAAAACGAAAATATTGGTAAGAATCTCATCGGGTAAGGATCCCCATGGAATTATTATTATGTTGGTGGTTGTGTTGTCTGACATTGCCGCTTCCCCAAAGAGAGAGACAAGGGTTTAAAGAGCTGTAGGAAGGAGTGGCGAAGCCGTTTTAGGGAAGAACAGCCATGATCGATTCGCAGAGAGGGTGGGTCAAGGCAAGGGTGAGAGAGTAACTAAAGAGAGCCAAAATTGGCCATTAACCCCAATTGCCCAAATATATAGATTTAGTAGGCACTGTTTTGAAATTATATTTTTTTCGAGCTGTTTTGAAATTATATTTTTTACCAATATTTTAAGTTTTTTAGCCGGCATTGTTTCGAAACTATATTTTTTATTGACATTTCGATTTATATCTCGACAGTTAGGAGCTCGATTTATCCTACAGGCCACACAGGCTTATACACACAAAAAAAAAAAAACTCAGCTGAGTTCGTGTTCTTCTTCTTCCGAAGTCTCTCCCAGCCTCCTCTCCATGCTTTTTGACAAAAGCACGAAATGGGTTCGCTTCGTATATGGGACTGTCTTTAAATTCCCAAAATACACCGTGATGAAAACCCTAGAACCCACAAGAACCACTACCAGCACAGTTCTTGGGTTCTGAAACCACCGTTGAAGCCCTCGTGGCCTGAAATGCTGAACCTGGTACCGATCAACGTAGTAATATCTCTTAGCACCTCCTAGAAAAGGGTTGGAATGAATCTGATTGAACCAAGAAAGCTTTGAGAAATACAAGAATATGAAGAAAACCCAGAAAATCGAAGACCCAGTTTGGGAAATTCTAAAAGTGGATTCTTGAATTGGAGCTTTGGGGGTTACAATCTTGGAAGTGTAACTTCGAAAAGTATCGAGTGCGAGCTTTGCTCTTTGTTGGTATCCCATGACTTGGGAAGAAGAAGCAGAACTCAGTTGGGTTTTTTTTTTTTTTTTTTTTTTTTTTTAATTTTTAATTTTTAATTTTTTATCAGATCAAAGTCTGTTTGTGGCTTGTAGTTGTGAACATAAATTGAGCATCTAACTGTCGAGATATGAATCGAGTCTCTAAGATTCGATTTCCAGGTGGACACCATGTGGAAAAGTGCCAAATTAGACCTGATCAGAACATAAAAATCGAGTCTTTGAGACTTGATTTATCAAGTCCTAAATCGAGTTTTAGAAACTCAAGATGTTAGTAAAAAATATAGTTTCGAAACAGTGCCTACTAATTATATAGTTGGGCAATTGGGGTTAATTGCCAATTTTGGCCACTAAAGAGGGAGTGTTTTTGTTAGAGCATGCATATCCCATTTTTACACTGATGAGGAACACGTGGCAAATAAAATATCGGAAGGTCCAAATCAAACCAACTCAAAATATAATTTCTCTCTCTTTACCAAACCCAAACCCTTCAGCAACCTCCCTGCCAAACCCACCACACATACACCACCACCCTTGGCCATGGATAGTAAGGAGCCATAAGAAAGGTGCCGGAGACACCACCAAAGTATGAGAAGTGCTGATGGTGCTGTTAGTCACCCATACACCAACGTTTATTCTGTAACAAACCGCTGAATCACAATACTAGATCTTATGCTAAAACATTTGAAACTTTGATATTAGAACTAGATGTTATAAGAAAATCTAGATCTAGAATTGAGGGATTTTCTCGTCATTGTCTATCAAAGTCGCTAGGATTTTCTCACTTGGAAAAATTGCTTTAGGTACGAAGCTCATGAATTATTAGTACACAAGTTTCAGCTAAAAGTTCTAATTCTAACATCAAAATTTAAAAAAAAAAAAAAAAAAAAAAAAAAAAAAACCTCTTTTATCTCACAGATCTTCATCTCATTAGAAAGTTCACTTGGTAATCTTAAATCTTTGTTTCTATTCCAAATTCCACACTTTGCATTGTCTGGTGTTTTGAGAAAGTGTAAGAAAAGATTAAAAAATTGAAATTTTAAACTTTTATCCTAAAATGGAAGTTAATTTTTATCTGGGTAGTTTTATTTTGTATTTTTTAAAAAAAAAAAAAAACCCAGATAGAGCATCGAATAGGAATAGCCATGTTTTGTAAAATTCATCTACCTAATTTTTTTCTTTTAAATCTCAAATTTTAAAAATTAAACCAAGGAAAATGCTGGAATTGGATTACATTTTCCTCAGTTTCTCGGTATCAATCAGTGGCCAATTTGACAGCTTCGACACCATTTTGATGGATTCTCGCCGTCTGTTGCCAAGGGTGTTGTTGAATGGGCGGTGATTTCTAGGTTTAGCAAGGACTATGGAGAAGAATTTGGGTTTAAGAAGAAGGGAGAAAAAATATGTTTTGATGTGGCTTCCTTTTGACCTTTAGATTTTTTATTAGCCACGTGTTTCTCATCAATGTAAAAATGGGAGATAATGGGAGGCTTTTTAACGACAGGGGAGTTGGTCCCAATTTTTTTAGCTATTTACCATAAAAAAAACTATTTTATTTATTTTATCTTCTCATTTTACAAAACTTTCAGCAGCAATGGATCTATTTTAACTTTTAACACAATAAAATAATATAAATATCACAATAAAATAATACAGGCCACCACTGCCACCACCACTTCATACAGCCCACCACCACCACATTCACCACGCTGCCCACAGTCTACTCCTATTGCCACCACAACCAACAAAATCAGCCCATAACTACCTAAGAAAATCAACCCATAACCACAAAAATAAAACCCACAGAGCTATGATCACAAACCCAACAATCCGAAACCAGAAAAATTCCCACAGAAAGGAGTGAACGGAGAGTGGAAGGCTTCGATAGAGAGTGGATCGGCCGATGAGGAGTGAACAGAGTTGGGTCAGCGAGTGGGTCGGCCAATGAGAGTTTTTGCTTTATGGAGATGGGTCAGCAGCGGAGCTTTGGCGATAGTGAGCTTTAGAGAAATGGCGAAAACAAGAAAAGGCAAAAAAATGAGGGAAAGGCCGGCGAGAGTCTAAGCTTGAAAGCTTGAGAGTTGATTTAAGGAGAGAGAGAGAGAGAATGAGAGCGACGGGCAAAAAGAGAAAAGAAATAAAGAATAAAAAATAAGTAAAGAAGTATTATTTTAATATGTGTAGGAATTAAAAAAATATTTTAAAGTTTTAGCTTTACCTTTTGTACGAAGCCAAAAGTAGCTTCGTACAGAAGCTTGAAGCTAAATTTTTTTAGCTTTACATACATTGATGCAAAGCATTTTTTGTGTTTTGGTGAAACTAAAATAGCTATATAGTTATTTAGCTTCATTGCTATGGATGCTCTTACACGGTACTTGACTGATTTAACTGAGCTTGTTATGGTACCAAGCAAGTGTTTATGTTTGGTTTATGAGTTTTTTTTTTGGCAAAATAACACCCATTTTCAAACAATTTCATTAGTTAACAACATTCCTAAATTATTTAGCAAACTAACATCTCGAGTTTTTTAGACTTGAGTTCACTGTAACAAATCGAGCATAAAAGGACTCGAGTTCTACAAGGAAAAGTGGAATTTTGAATCCTTTAAAGCATTTATATGTTGGCGTTCCTAAAATTTCTTCTTATTTTAGGATAACAATTGACTTTTTCTATTTTAGCTAAGTCCTTTTTAAACCACTCACATTTCCTTTTTCCATTAAAATATTAGATTTTTTAAAATTACTTTTTGTTATTTCTCCCCCTTTTTAAAACAAAAAAAAAGAATAAAATAAATGTTTTGGAAATGTTCAATACTTTCTTCAATATGTAAAAAATGCTGTAACAAATTGTTATTTTAGGGATGTGTAATTTATTTTAGGAAATGAGTAAGGAAGCCAATATGAAGGTTCGTTACTTCTTTTGAAATTCATCTCCTAAGTTCTATCTCTTAACCATTTTTAGGGAGGCTAATGTGAATGGTCTTAAAAATGTTCTTACAAATTGTTATTCTTTTTCGAAATGGTTTATCACTTTTAACTCATTAGCTTCTAGCTGGCCCTGCCCTCTCTACTTTATCTTTTTCCTTTTTTTATTCAACGGATTTTGGGCCTCTTTGGGCCTCTTCTTAAATCAGTGAAGGGCTTTTCAACCCTAAAGGCCTAAATGGCCCATTTATTTTTTTTTTGAAAGATTTTTGCCTACCAGGGTTTGCTTAGTGTAGGTAAGGAAATTTGGGCTCTTATGCCTACCTTGTGCTGTAATGGATTTTGGGTTTTGAGCCCGTTTTGAATTGCAGTGAGCTTCAGGCTCAATCCTTTAGAGATTTAGAGATTGGGCAAAAGACCATCTCATGTAGGCCTAAAAACACAGAATTGCCCAATGAGACTTGTGTGGCACATGAAAAACACTCTTTTACCCTTGAATCTCCTTTAAGATTAAGAATATAATACAAAAATAAATATCAACAGAAAAGCACCTGGGCTCTTGGCATTATTGAAGAATGAATAGTAGAGTAACAACACTATTTTTATATGCATAAAGAAGTTCATTAGAAAAGTAATTTATTTACTTTTGGATACAAGTAAAGCACAAATACAGAGTCCGAGAACAACATAAACATCACCAGCAAATTATGCCCCTCCCAGGTTATATTAATATAATCAGAAACAACATTAAACTAATTTAAAAACCCATTCCAATATTCTCTATCTACATAATTAAGTACATTACCAAACTCTCTCCTTAATACCCTTATAACTTCGAAAACATGTCCCAATCTCCAGTTTATGCAATCATCTTCAAGGAGCTTTTGCAAGAAGTTTTTATTCCGCATCACCACAATGGCATTATGAAGTCCCTTTCTCTAGATTTCCTTCATCAGTTCTCTAAGTGAAATGAAAGTTGCTTCACTTTTAGATGACACAATTCTGCTGTAGCAATCCATAATCCGCTTATTCCCTGATCTGTCCCTGCACTCAAAAGCACATTCACCAAACTTTTTCCTATTAGAATAGACACCTGCCAGAAAACAAAACTACTTGCCATCCTACACAGTGACCAAAATTGTAAAAATCTCTCACTAATCATTGCTTTTTATTGATCTCTGCAATTCATCATCAAAATTCTAGTACTTCCATGTCGTTAAGCATTCACTTTCAGCTAAACTCTACCATGACTTTAGGTTGAACTTAAACCTTCCAGAATTCAAAAAAAAAAAAAAAACTTTGCCCCTAAAAACCATATATAAACCATAAAACACCTACTATCACAGCCACAATAGCTGCATTATAAAGTTTATTTTCAAAGAGAACATAAAACCATCATACTAATCACAACCTTTCTGATTGGGTTTGCTAAGAATTCATTCTAATACCACACATTGAAGCAAACCATTTTTGGACAAGAGAAAAACAAAAGTTCCACAGTTTCCTCATATTTACCACACAACACGTGAATCAGAAAATACAACTCTTCTTCTACTTAGTCCAAACTTCACAGGAAAAGATTATTAATTATTTTCCACTGAAAAATGTGGTACTTAAAAGTTTCCTAATGAGAGGATACTTAAGACAAAATCTGTCACGATCAATTAGACCTGCAACAGTTTGCACAGAAACTCTCATCTCACAATCTACCTGGTCCTTCATCTTAAACCAAGGATGATTCAGTCAAAATGAAGTACCATCCCCAATACACCATTTATATATTTATTTTATTGGTTAATTACACAGGCACCCGACGAGTCTTACCTATAAACTCGCCCTCCAATCCATCTAACAGTTTTAAGGGGAGGAAGTATTAGTTGAGCTAGAGGTCATTGGCAACCCACGATCTCGCCATTAGGTTCAGCTAACAAGAAAGTATACCTTTCCAACCCAAGAGTTAGAAGGCTTAACCTTGACAACAAACAATTTAAAATAGAAATAACTCCCCAGAATTGCTTTGCTACCAAAGCCTTATTCAGAGGATCCATTTCTCTACATCATTGTGGTTTTTGAGATATCTTTTCAACTACAGTTCTAAAAAGCTGTGTCTTTTTCTGATCCATATCTAAGTTAGACCCAAATACTTACTGGGTCCATCCTCTTTTTTTACCTTAAGAAGAGCTAAGGGGGTTTATATCCTGTTCAGGAGTGTTAGGACTGAAAAAGCCCTCAGATTTGTCAAAATTACAATCTGTCCAGAAAGGCCACAATAAAACTTCAAAATTTTCAAAACAATATCTTGCATATCATTAGTACCTTGAACAAAAATAATGCAATCATCTGCAAATATGAGATGAGAACTAGGGTTGCAATCCTTACTCCTTTAATAATACCCTGAAACTGTCCCTCCAATAAGGCCAGAGACAAGGGATTAAGGTGAAAGTGGGTACCTTATGCCACATTGAGGGAAAAGTATTTTACCTGGGTATCCATTCATTAGAATCCAATAAGAAACTGAACAGATGCACTGCTAAATCAAATTGATCTAATGAGGACTAAAATTAAAATTTTCCAGCACAACCAAAATGAAGTCCCAGCTAAGTCTATCATTGAAAGAATAAAGTGTGAATAAGAACAATGACATAGTGAACAGAAAGTCTTACTCCTCACTGCAAAGTGTGGCCTCCACAGAGAGAGTGAGTTTTAAAAAATATATATATATATATATAATTTTACAAAAAAATCAAGCAGTCTATTTAATAAAAAGCTCTAAGATGAAGATTGGAAGTGCAGGGGAGACTATTAATCATCTACTCTTGCATTGCCCGATAGCCAGAGAGTTGGGGAGTATGGTGTTCACACTCTTTGGGGTATCTTGGGTTATGCCCAAGGATGTTGTGGAGCTTACTGCTAGCTGGCCAGGAAAATTCAGAAAACATAGAAATGAGGTTATTTGAAACTTGGTTCCTCACTGTTTGATGTGGGGCATTTGGAGGGAGAGGAATGCCCAGATTTTTGAAGGCAATGAAAGAGCAATTCATGAGCTAAAGATGACCTTTTTCTTGGGTGGACAAATGCATCCAGCATTTCCTTTTTTACTTCCTTGACTGATTTGCTTGATAGTTGTAGCTTTTGTACTTTTTATTTTCTGTTTGTTCTCTCGTTTTCCTCAATACATGTCCTATGTGCTTTGGTTTTTGTTTTGTACTGTCCTCTTTTTCTATCAATGAAGCTTATTTACTTATCAAAAAAAAGATTGGAAGTGATAGCACAAACAAATGTGCACAAAGAGTCACACTTGAGAGTGACTTCAGTTGTTCTTTACAACCAAAACAAAACATTTGAAAGTGTAGCCAGAGACAACCACAAAAAACTATTATGAGCTAAGGCTTGTATCATCCATCAACATGATCTAAGTAATACATCACTAGCTGTTAGTTAATGGTATTTGAGAAAAAGCATATATTCTTGAGTGTTCAATGTTACTTATTTGTAGGGTACTATCCCTTCCTCAACAATAATTGATCACTCATGTACTATTTTTATTCATAACACCAATATCTTCTTTCTTCAATTGCTTAAGGCAAATCTTTAACCATTCTCAAAAAGATACTCTTTAACCATCCTTAAATCGTTAACACCAATATCTTCTTTCTTAAATTTCTTTAACCTAAAGAATAAAGTAAAAACATTAGCACCTTAAAAGATGAAATAGGTTTCAGCATTATAAATCAATGAAAGAGTTGTTAGCTTAGTTTCTTGGTCGTTATTTTTTGGGACTAGTTTTAGGATTTCGGGTTGAGTTCCACCTGTAACTTGCATGTCTAATGTCCATAAGGAAATGCTTCCCATTCCTACAGCCTATTGCTGCCTGCAATTATAGTAGTTATAAGTTGCTGTCTTCTATTTGCCTAGTTTTCCTCTATTTTTTCCACCAGTGTTGGTATTTTGCTTCAACTTCATACAATTGTGTAATAGAAAATACTAACTCATTCACAACTCACAAGAGATTAAGAGAGGGAAAAGAAATGAAATGGAGTCACCAAAAAAATACATCTAAGCGTAACTACTTTATTGGGAAAATTAACGCAAATGATGCTCAGGAAGGAAAGAAAGAAAGAAAGAAAAAAAAAAAGATTCCAGAACAGGAGTATAAACAGGTCATTTCAATTCTTAATCACCAAAAGCAAGCAGTGCTTGCAGGTGAACTGCTTTCTCAATTAACGTTCTCTTTAAATGCAGAAGAGAAATTTATTAGATGAATAATAAACAAGAACATTTAGTATGAGTTTGAAAACATGAAGTTAAAAGGGATCAACTGTAACAATAAAATTGCCAGCAAAGAAAATTTGAGCACTTCTATGTATATATTGCAATCAAAAGTGGCAGGAAACATGAAATTCTCTTGATAAACAGGCTTGCTCAAAGTTGATAACCAACACTAACCACTTTTTTTATTTTTTATTTATATAAGTAATAAGTGATTAATTTTAAAGAAAATTTGAAATGTGGACAATGAATTTTAAGTATACATGCTATGTACTAAATTATCCTTTATAAGCTATTTATCCTAAAGATAAAGCCACTTAATTAAGGTAATCAATCATCAATAAGAAGAATTAATAGAAGTGTCATATTGAAAAGTATATATTCTTATCTAATGTATGATATTATCAATGCCAAGTATATATAAATAACAAAAGTAAAAACCAGGAAAAAAGAAGAAGCATGAAATGCATTTTACCTATTTCCTCAGTATGTATCTTCACTGCTGGCGGCTTTGTCGAGCAAAACTAGACTCTCCACATAATAATGAACGTTAGTTTCCTTATATCCCATAATCCTAAGATCCTTAATTTCCTGAGTCTCAGGATCCAGCGAAATGAGGCGTCCTCCATCCAATTTTAATATAACCTTACCATTCCTTCGAAAACCTAGTGCCCTCTGTATGCTATCACTTGCACCAAACAAATCTAGATTAAATAGAGGTAAACTTAAAACGTTAGTCCACGAGGACACGACACCATACTCTTTCATCGCCCAGATATGGAGAAAGTCATTGTCCTTTTGAAAGAAGGCAATGGAATTCCTATATACAGAAACAGAACCGGGCATCAGATCCATATGACCTGGAAATTCTGGCAGGAGTATCTCATGGAAAACCTCCTCACCCAAATCGAAAACCAGAACAAAATTATGAAGGTTATAATCACTAAGAGTAAATGCGACCCAATGCAGAGCCCCATTGATAATGTCTGTGGGTCAGTCGAATATAAAGCGCATATGGGAGCCAAATCAGTCCTAAGCATTCTCCATTGACCAGTGGAGAGTGTGTAAATCTCAACCTGGGGTCGAGCCTTTTCAAAGTGAAGACTGTCCAGCACAGTCACAACCCTGATCACTTTATAATCTTTAGTTTTGGGATCAAATCCAAACCCAATAGAGGCGCGGAACCTACCATGCGTAGCGTTGGTGATATACTGATATTGGGTGAAGGAAGTTTCAATAACTTTCCAACACATGGGTAAGCTGTGTCTTTTTCTGATCCATATCTAAGTTAGACCCAAATACTTACTAGGTCCATCATCTTTTTTTACCTTAAGAAGAGCTAACGGGGTTTATATCCTGTTCAGGAGTGTTAGGACTGAAAAACACCTCAGATTTGTCAAAATTACCATTTGTCCAGAAAGGTCACAATAACACTTCAAAATTTTCAAAATGCTATCTTTCATATCATTAGTACCTTGAACAAAAATAATGCAATCATCTGCAAACATGAGTTGAGAACTAGAGTTAAAATCCTTACTCCTTTAATAATACCCTGAAACTGTCCCTCCAATAAGGCCAGAGACAAGGGATTAAGGTGAAAGTGGGTACCTTATGCCACATTGAGGGAAATGTATTCTACCTGGGTAACCATTCATTAGAATCTGATAAGAAACCAAACAGATGCACTGCTAAATCAAATTGATCTAATGAGGACTAAAATTAAAATTTTCCAGCACAACCAAAATGGAGTCCCAGCAAAGTCTATCATTGAAAGAATAAAGTGCGAATAAGAACAATGACATAGTGAACAGAAAGTCTTACTCCTCAGTGCAAAGTTTGGCCTCCACAGAGAGAGTGAGTTTTTTTTTTTAAATAATAATAATAAAAATTATAATTAAAAAAAAAAAAATCAAGCAGTCTATTTAATAAAAAGCTCTAAGATGAGGATTGGAAGTGCAGGGAAGACTATTAATCATCTACTCTTGCATTTCCCGATAGCCAGAGAGTTGGGGAGTATGGTGTTCACACTCTTTGGGGTATCTTGGGTTATGCCCAAGGATGTTGTGGAGCTTACTACTAGCTGGCCAGGAAAATTCAGAAAACATAGAAATGGGGTTATTTGGAACTTGGTTTCTCACTGTTTGATGTGGGGCATTTGGAGGGAGAGGAATGCCCAGATTTTTGAAGGCACCAAAAGAGCAATCCATGTGCTGAAGATGACCTTCTTACAGACTTTTCTTGGGTAGACAAATGCATCCAGCATTTCCTTTTTTACTTCCTTAACTGGTTTGCTTGATAGTTGTAGCTTTTGTACTTTTTATTTCTGTTTGTTCTCTCGTTTTCCTCAATACATGTCCTACGTGCTTTGGTTTTTGTTTTCTACTGTCCTCTTTTTCTATCAATGAAGCTCATTTACTTATCAAAAAAAAGATTGGAAGTGATAGCACAAACAAATGTGCACAAAGAGTCACACTTGAAAGTGGCTTCAGTTGTTCTTTACAACCAAAACAAAACATTTGAAAGTGTAGCCAGAGACAACCACAAAAAACTATTATGAGTTAAGGCTTGTATCATCCATCAACAAGATCTAAGTAATACATCACTAGCTGTTAGTTAATGGTATTTGAGAAAAAGCATATATTCTTGAGTGTTCAATGTTACTTATTTGTAGGGTAGTATCCCTTCCTCAACAATGATTGATCACTCATGTACTATTTTTATTCATAACACCAATATCTTCTTTCTTAAATTGCTTAAGGCAAATCTTTAACCATTCTCAAAAAGATACTCTTTAACCATCCTTAAATCTTTAACACCAATATCTTCTTTCTTAAGTTTCTTTAACCTAAAGAATAAAGTAAAAACATTAGCACCTTAAAAGATGAAATAGGTTTCAGCATTATAAATCAATGAAAGAGTTGTTAGCTTAGTCTCTTGTTGTTATTTTTTGGGACTAATTTTAGGATTTTGGGTTGAGTTCCACCTGTAACTTGCATGTCTAATGTCTATAAGGAAATGCTTCCCATTCCTACAGCCTATTGCTACCAGCAAGTATAGTTATAAGTTGTTGTCTTCTATTTGCCTAGTTTTCCTCTATTTTTTCCACTAATGTTGGTATTTTGCTTCTACTTCATACAATTGTGTAATAGAAAATACTAACTCATTCACAACTCACAAGAGATTAAGAGAGGGAAAAGAAATGAAATGGAGACAACAAAAAAATACATCTAAGCATAACTACTTTATTGGGAAAATTAATGCAAATCATGCTCAGGAAGGAAAGAAAGAAAGGAAAAAAAAAAAAAAAAAGATTCCAGAACAGGAGTATAAACAGGTCATTTCAATTCTTAATCACCAAAAGCAAGCAGTGCTTGCTGGTGAACTGCTTTCTCAATTAACGTTGCTCTTTAAATGCAGAAGAAAATTTTTAGCATAAACAGATCAAACTTGACCGAATAAGAAACTTATTAGATGAATAATAAACAAGAATATTTAGTATGAGTTTGAAAACATGGAGTTAAAAGGGATCACCTGTCACAATAAAATTGTCAGCAAAGAAAATTTGAGCACTTCTATGTATATATTGTAAATCAAAAGTGGCAGGAAACATGAAATTCTCTTGATAAACAAGCTTGCTCAAAGTTGATAACCAACACTAACCACTTTTTTTATTATTTTTTTATATAAGTAATAAGTTATTAATTTCAAAGAAAATTTGAAATGTGGACAATGAATTTAAGTATACATGATATGTACTCAATTATCGTTTATAAGCTATTTATCCTAAAGATAAAGCCACTTAATTAAGGTAATCAATCATCAATAAGAAGAATTAATAGAAGTGTCATATTGAAAAGTACATATTCTTATTTAATGTATGATATGATCAATGCCAAGTATATATAAAGAACAAAAGTAAAAACCAGGAAAAAAGAAGAAGCATGAAATGGATTTTACCTATTTCCTCAGTATGTATCTGCACTGTTGAGCAAAACTAGACTCTCCACATAATAATCAACAATAGTTTTCTCATATCCAATAATCCTAAGATCCTTAATCTCTCGAGTCTCAAGATCCTGCGAAATGAGATGTCCTCCATCCAATTTTAATATAACCTCACCATTCCTTCGAAAACCTAGTGCCCTTGGTATGCAATTACTTGCATAGAAACCTTGCCTAGACATAGGTAAACTTAAAACTTTAGTCCACGAGGACACAACACCATACTCTTTCATTGACCAGATATGGAGAAAGCCATTATCCTTTTGAAACAAGGCAATGGAATTCCTATATGCAGAAATAGAACCGGACATCAGACCCGTATGACCTGGAAATTCTGGCAGGAGTATCTCATGGAAAACCTCGTCACCCAAATCGAAAACCAGAACAAAACTACGAACGTTATTATCACTAACTCTAAATGCAAGCCAATGCAGAGCCCCGTTGACAAATGTCTGTGGGTCACTCCGAAATAAAGAGCATATGGGAGCCAAACCAGTCCTAAGCATTCTCCATTGACCAGTGGAAAGTGAGTAAATCTCAACCTGGGGTCGAGACTTTTCAAGGTCAAGACTTTCCAGCAAAGTCACAACCCTGACCACTTTATAATCTTTAGTTTTGGGATCAAATCCAAACCCAATAGAGGCGTGGAACCCACCATGCGTAGCGTAGGTCACATTGGGTGAAGGAAGTTTCAGTAACTTTCCAACACATGGGTTCCAAAGACATAAGCTATTGTTAGTGTAATTGTGGAAAACACTGGAAAGGAAGAGCAGGCCGTTACAAGTACCCACCACTCTGCATTTTCTGTTTTGGGGATCAAGGTCAGGAGCATGGAAAGGGTAATCAAACCTGGCGTGTTGAGTGAAATCAGCATCGTCTTCGTTATGCAATGCGTAAAATTCTTTCTGATTCTCTGAGCGCAGGCTGAAGAAGAGGAGGTTTTGGTTTTTGTTGAGGGAGTGGTGGAGATGGGTGGAAATGAAAGTTGGGTTTTTGATTAGTGATTTCCATGCTTTTGAGACTGAGGTACAGATGATTATGGATATGATGGGTAGGAAAACGAAAATATTGGTAAGAATCTCATCGGGTAAGGATCCCCATGGAATTATTATGTTGGTATTTGTGTTGTCTGACATTGCCGCTTCCCCAAAGAGAGACAAGGGTTTAAAGAGCTGTGGGAAGGAGTGGCGAAGCCGTTTTAGGGAAGAACAGGGGGAAATGTGCAGAATAACTATGGAAAGTATTTGTATATAGTTAGTTAGGCAATGCTTGAAACTATAAGGGAAAGTAGACATCTCGAGTTTAAGAAACTCGAGATCCATAACATAGATCTCGAGTTTTAAAAACTCGAGTCTGACATTGCCGCTTCCCCAAAGAGAGACAAGGGTTTAAAGAGCTGTAGGAAGGAGTGGCTAAGCCGTTTTAGAGAAGAACAGCCATGATCGCAGAGAGGGGGGGTCAAGGTTGAGAGAGTAAAGGGGATTTTTTTCAAAATAACCCAATCCTTTAAACAATTTCTAGTTAGCAAGGTTTTGAAACTATTTAACAATCTAACAAATCGAGTGCAGAGAACTTAATTTTGTTGTGCTAGTTTCTGCTATGGAACTCGAGTGTGCGACACTCAAGTATGAAACTCGAGTGTGCAACACTCAAGTATGAAACTCAAGTGCGGGAAACTCGAGTCTAGCAGACTTGATTTGTTAGATTGCTAAATAGTTTCAAAATCTTACTAACTAATGAAAGTGTTTCAGAGATTTGATTATTTTGAAAAAAAATCCTATAAAGAGGAAGTGTTTTTCTTACACGGTATTTGACTGATTTAATCTATATATATATATATATATATAAAACTGAAGCTTTTGAACCTCTCACAATTTTCCACATCATCACTATTTTCTTTTTCTTTTTATTTTTGATTCTTTTTATTTTAGGTTTTATATCTTATAACAATAATATTTAAAAACGTATACAAACTTGGAGGCCTATTTAAGGGCTCCATAAAACTTGATGGACAAGAAAATATATTCTAAAATAAGCCCTAATTAATACCTAACCATTATAGGAACCAAATTTGACCTAAAAAAACATTAAAAGAGCCTAAAAACAAGGAAATAAATCACCTAGACCTAAAATAACGTTTTTTTGCATAAAAATACCAAAATCTTTTCTCTCCTTAAAACCCTAGCAATTACCATCTCAAAACCCTAAACTCAAAGCGTAGGTTTTGTCTTTTTTTATTTGCTTTCATATGTGCCTGAAATTTTAATTCTATCTTATTGTTTTATTATGTTTAGAATTGATTTTCTTATAAGTATTTGGGTTAATCTCTATATTTTGATAGTGTTTTTATGGGTTTGGTTTTTGAGTTGAAATTCTAATAATTATTTTATATTGTATATGGCAGATAAAGCATCTCTATTTTTTGGAGAAAAATCAAAGCTGCAACCTATGTCTTCTAGCCCAAGGTGTGGAAGCATAAAACCCAACAAAAACTTGGTACTCTCTCTTCTCTGTTTGCAATCTCTACTACTTTTTATTTTTATTTTTTATTTTTAACTTTTGCATTGCTACAAGTGTTGTAGAGGATCCTAAAGAAGTATATGTGAAGCCCTAGAAAGCCTTGACATTTAATTATGTATTATGCAGTTATGATTACAATGCGATTCAAATCTTAGTGCTTAAGACCAGCAACAAAGCCTATTGATTGTCTGTGCATGGTTTGTATCAGTTTTATATAATTATTATTTGCAGTTGTGATATAGAAATTTGAGTTAGAGAACATGCAACCCTTTAATTTGAAGTTAGGAATTTGCTTTTGATAATCAAGTGTGCTATTCATAAATCACCGTTGAATTTCCAATAAATTTATACAAATTCTGAAGCACAATTATTTCTTATGATAATCCCCCTTTGGTTCTTAAATCTTTTGGTTTTTCCACAAATTAAATTCATATACAAACTAAGGCACATTTATTTCTTATGATAATCCCCTTTTGGTTCTTAAAATTTTTGGTTTGTGGTTATATATCTTGACAAGTTCTAAAATTATCTTCAGCTTCTTCAGTTTATGAATCTTTGTTTTCATGGATGATTGATTTTTTCCCCCTTCATAGGAACGATTTTGCCTTGAATGTTGTTGGTGTAATGCTAGATGAACTACTTTGAATTTCTTCTTCAATAGGTATGATTTTATGTTTTACGGTTACAATGGCGATAGACATGGGATGAGTACCAGTAGTAAAGATGAGATAACTATAGATTTATCTCAAGATAATAATTGTGTTAAAGCAAAATTTTACATAGAAGTTAAAAGTAGTAATTAATATGCAAAAAGAGAATGAAGATCAAAACTGACATGATATCTTTCTGGTAAATTGCATATAGGATCTTAGTAATAACCAAATTCCACCTTGATGAGTTGTTTGGACATGAAATTTTTCTTTATATCATTTTGATGGTAATTTTATTCTCAAATAACATTTTGCGATGAATATTGTATATTTTATGTTTATTTTGATAAGTTATGATGTTTTTTCATTTTAAATTTTATTTTAAGCAAAGTGAAATATATTCCGTGCATCGCACGGGTTAGCGACTAGTTGAGCTAGTTATGGTACCCAACAAATGTTTATGTCTGGTTTGTGGGATTTTTTTTTGCAAAATAACCCCCATTTTCAAATAATTTAATTAGTTAACAACGTTTCCAAACTATTTAACAAATTAACATCTTGAGCCTCTTACACTCGAGTTTACTTTAGCAAATCGAGCATAAAAAACTCAAGTTCAATGAGGAACTCGAGCTTATGAGACTCGAGTTCCTTACAGCCCAGTTCCTTCTTCAACCTTCAATTCCTACATAACCAACTCCATCAAAACCTTCCTCACAGATTCGTTCACATGTCCGATCTTCCTTACAGATCGGATTCGATCCAAGCAAAATCTCCACCACCTGATACTGATCCTATCAAAACCTTCCTCACAGGTCCTCACAAACATCTCACTAGCAAAACCAAACCCAACAAAATACACAAAGCCAATTGCGCCACCACCTTATCCTGACTGGAGCTTGCAAACCCAAACCCAAAAATTGTGCCACTACCTTATTCAGATCGAAGCCTGCAAATCCAAACCCAACAATTGTGCCACCACCTTATCCCGATCGGAACCTGTACATGCAAATTAGATTTGTAAACTCGTATGAAAACTGTATGAGATATCTAATAGCACATTTTGATGAAAAATCTCAAGAATGAAAAAAATGAAATTTTTAACATCATAACGTCGAGAGAAAAAGAAAGTAGTGTAAGGAAAGTAAAGATAACAATGGGATGTACGTGGAAAACCCTTTGAAAGGGATGAAAAACCACGGGTGAGTAAAGGTGAATATCCCTTACTCTTTCAAGTTTTCTATTATATGGAAAAATGAAGGTTTCCTTGTACAATGATGATGTTCTTATTAAAATAGAGGTCTTTTATCTACCTCACTCCCTTACAAACTTTCTACTCTTTTCTTCAATGCTCTATCCTTGTTCTTGCCATAATAGTTCAGCAATATGTTCCTCTTATAGTTTGAGGAATGTTGCTAGGTACAAGAGACAAATGTCAAACTATGATTCCCCACATTTGAATCCTAATACGGTTGCTGTACTATGTAGTGGCTGGAAGAAAGAGTAAACACACTGAGGTCAGTGTAGCGGCGTGAAAAGTGATCCTGCCACTATGTGGGAAGCAATCCTTGGACAAGGAAATGGACATCAAGGGCATTGAAAATGATGCATGTGTCCCTAACTGTGGTCCAGCACAAGCACAGCCAATGAAAGGGAAGGATTTCATAACCTCTGACCAAAGGGGGTCTCTATCTCCCTTTTGTGAGTGTTGGGTGTCCATGTCAGGTGCAAATCTTACTCTTCCCCAAGATGGTCACGCCATTGGCATGGACCAAAGATCCTTTCTCCCAACCAACGTTCCCTTTCCCTTGCTCACAATCGTTCCACGTGTAGAGTCCGGATCCAGCCACGTCAACTTTTCCACATGCCTTGGCTGGTGTACTGTACAGAACCTGCAAACCTAAACCCAACAAATGCTATTCATCTCGATTAGAGGTGAGCTCCAGTGGGGAATAAGAGATATGAACAAGACAGAAATCTTAGTGATGAGCTTCGGCCTTGGAGGCCCAATTTGGGCTTTAATATAGAGAGAAAAACTAGAGAGAAGAAGGTTTAGAGAGAGAAGAAGAAATCGGAAAGAAGAAAGAAATAAATTAGAGTTTTTTTTTTTTTGGGTTTCTTCTAAGGAACTCGAGTCTATGAGACTCAATTTCCACTGCCAGAACGTGAAACTCGAGTCTGTTAGGCTCGAGTTGCTACAGTGAACTTGAGTCTAAGAGACTTAAGATGTTAATTTACTAAATAGTTTGGAAATATTGCTAACTAATGAACTCGTTTGAAAATTGGTGTTATTTTGCAAAAAAAAATCCCTGGTTTGTGGGAACACTGACAGAACACAAAGGATAGAAGTAGATATGGGTTGGTGCTAAAGTCGCCATTTTGTTTTTACTGATGTGAGAGAGAGACGATGGTGAAAGCAAGTAAGGGTCCAAGAGAGACTTTTTATTTATTTACAATGGATTACAATCCATCTTAAAAAAAATGTAAAATATAATAAAAACATTAGTTTTTTTTACTTTTCTAATTCTAGCTATGAAGAAAAATGAATGAAGAGGATTTAAGCTCATGGTTAATAGATAATTTTGACAAAAATATTCTTTTCGTTTTTGAAATATTCTCTATATTCTATCTTTGTACTTAAAGTTAAAAGTTTAAAAGGTTCTATTTTTTTTCTTGTGATAGATCTTAAATAATTTGTTAAGGATTTATAACTGACCTCAAAAAAATTTGGGGGACAATGGCTTGGATGTATTTCCATTCTTGAAAATTTTATTGTCCCTCATCAATCTATTTTTGTTATATTTTTTGTCGATGTTTGTAACATAATGTATATTCTAGGAATAAAAATATAATCAAGACTTTATATGGTTTAAATTTTGTTCAAATGACTAGCAACATCTTTACCAACTCTTTGAATCGAGAGCAACTAAGATGAACTAAAAAGATAGGCCATTATCTTATTATTGTAAAATCACTTGTTTTTTTTTTGGGTATTCTGATGCACCTTATCATAAACTGATTAGCATGGTATTATCTGATTTGTGCCAAATAACCTATGGTTGTAACTCATGCAAGTAAAATCTGAAACCATGGGATTTAATATAGCCCCCATTCAGCATAAAGTGTTTGTGGACCATCCTTTAAAAAAAGAACACAAGTACAGGTGTCAATGTCTGAAATTCTGAATCACAATTTGTTTAGCATGATACATGAAATAAACACCACATACCACTCAAAAATGAAAATGGGAACACAAAATACGAAGGCCTTTGAGATTTTCTGGTAAAGTGTAGCCAAGGAGCTGTACAATTCAAGTGGAAGGAACTACAGCAAGCCAAGAACAAGCATAGGTCATTTCGGTTATAAAAAAAGAAGAGTTTATGATTCAATTAAAGTCTAAAGCTAAATCATGAAATAGGATTGGTGTAAGACTGTAAGTCAATCCCACATAGTTGGGATATAAAGCCTTATGGTGTTTATATGGTTAGCAGAGACTGAAAAGATAGTATCAAGTATCTCATACATGCTTTCAGTTAGTCAATAACCATCGCATTGTCTTGGAACTTTATTAACCATTGATAAAAAGAGCAATGGGGTAGGGGCTGTTATGTAATAATGATTAATCTTCCCAAGCAATCAAGTGAAGTATCTGCATAATAGATAAGAATAAGACAAATAGGAGAAATTGTACACATGCACCCAGTACCCCCTTGGTCATGAACCCTCATCCCCCTCCCAGTAACTTGTTACTTGTAAGGTGAGAAGGTGCCAATTGAGCTAGACCTCACTTATTGGCTTAGAGGCTTCACATTTTAATCGGTATTCTTGTTATTTTCAAAGTTAATATATAAATGGGGACACATGCACACAAATAAAGTTACTTTCGCTGCAATGTTGCATCCTCTGATAGCTAATCTTGGTTGATAGAGGACACTCAATGACCTTTGTTTCCTACCAATCAATACGTTTTAGTCCTACCATATTGAAAAAGTAATGGCTGTTGTTGTTATCATGAGTGATTATACGAGACACATTAAAAAAAAAGGGGGGCCCTAAAAATCTCAATAGTGTATTTATTGGGTATGTAGCATTGGTTTAAGAATCACTAACTGAGAGAGCAGAAAACAACTAAGAGAAAATATATTTAAAAATAAAAAGAAGCAATTGACAGGCAGAAAAGTAAATAACTAGATGAACCAGAGGAAAGCAAAGCTAGAGAGCGCATTAAGGCAGCTATCCAAATCAACTTACTATATTTATGCTCCAATATGTAGTAAAGTGAACAAACATCCTTGAAACCAAGTACAAATAATCAGCTCAACAATATCGGAATGAGAAAACCAAGCATGTTATTGTAATATTCAATAACACAAATGAGAATCAAGTTTAGAATGATAACATGCTCCAAAAATTGCAATATATAAGAGGAAGGAGATGCCAATTTGGACCTTAAGATTTCAACTCAAGGTGCAGTGTTCTTCACAATGACCAGACTCATTAGTTACCCAAAAATTTGTTAGATTTCTGAAAATTAATGGTATTTTGGCTTAGATTAGATGTCTGCAAATTAGTGGTATTTGCTATGATTTATGCTGCTGGATACTGAAATGTAATGTCTTATGTCAAAATTCCTTAAAATATGCAAGCTGATTATGATGATGATTTGAAACTCCAAATTTTGATTAACTTGTACGAACAATCAGTTGACATGACAATTTTACTTTATGCTACTGGTCCTCTAACAGAAGTTTCCCAATGTCAAGTTCGTGCCAATGGCTTCTGTGGATCATACAAGATTTCTGTTGCTAATCATCCAAGGTCATACATGAGCGGCTCAACATTCAATATTAAATCCTACGGAGTATCTTTTTTACTTTAACAACCAAACGAGACATACATCTTCTATATGCTCCCTCCCTGCCTCAAAAGAATCAAGATTCAAGAGAATAGACATATAACTCTCAACATGGTACACAGAATTCAATTAGATTTGAAATAATAAGATTACTGATAATTATCATCTTTAATGAGGTGCCGCATGGGAGCAGATAATTGCTCACAGATTGCATTGACAATTTCATACACTAAATATGTGGTCACTTGGTGCTTTACATAATTTCAAAATCTCCTTAAAATTCGTTGGCACTAAATATACTGGAAAAAAATCAACAAAGGTCATGACAATCAAGTAAATAGGCAGATAATATGTGTATCACACCCAACTTGGTATAGACTACAGAGACTTCAATTAGATTTGGAATAATAATATTACTGATAATTATCATCTTTAACGAAGTGCTGCATGGGAACAAAGAATTGCCCAGAGATTGCATTTATGATTTTATACACTATAGAGAATTGCTCAAGAAGCGCTGCAGGTCACTATAAGATATCGCTCACCAGCCACAAACAAGACCACACTTCTGCTCGCAATTAAATTCTTGCTTCCATCCCTTGACTAAACCAAACCATCCAGCCATACCAGAAAACACGCATTTCACCATTTTCTTCTAGCGCATTACAATGAGTGTTTTTGAAGCATAAATTCAAACACCTTGTGGGCATAAAATAAAAACTGGCAAAAGCAAAGCTGACACTGACATGATTAATTAGAGCCCACAAAAGAAATAGTGTTCTTGTCCTCTAAGAAGCCATTAGTAGCAGGCGCTTATATTTTCAAATAATGCTGTCTCATGAAGAGTGAATTTTTATGTTCTAATTTGAGCAAACCTTATTTTTGTTTTGTTTTGTATTGTTGATATAGTTTCAACCTATGATATTTGCTTCTGTTGATTTTTGCTCATTATTACTAAACCCAAATACTAATCGATTTTTAGTGTAGGCAGAAATTGAACCCAAATTTATTATTTAACCATTAAAACTTTACCGGTTCAACTAACCAGAAATCATATAATTAGCCAACCTTTTTTTTTGATGCATAATGAGCAAACTTGATCCACGTAAAAACATAAAAAGTAGGCAACTAAGCTGAAGCGTAAAGACGATAACGAAGTACGCCAAAATGAATATGAGTTTCGTATACTTGCTTTTGTGGTAGCTTATTTGCTAATATCAGAATGGAAGTAAAGACAATCACAAGGAAGCAAGAGCAGAGCATGGTACAGTGGAGTTTGATCTGAGTAAAGAGCAATGTACTACATAAACGACATCAGCCTTGTGTTTTATACTATGTACAAACGACAAGTAGCTTAGTCTCTATTTTTCAGTTGTATAAGTGTCCACACGTGGGAGAGTTAGTTTTTGTATGTATTCACGTGGGAGAGTTAGTTATTTGAGTTTGTTAGCATCAGTTATTTAGTTAGAGCATTTTTCTAGCTTAGATCAATCTATATATAGTCTTGTACTTTCTTTTTGTCATTAATGAAAAATATAGAAATTCATTCAATTTCTGATATGGTATCAGAGCAAATTCCCAAATCTTTTTAGGGTTTTGCATTTCCTTCTTTTTTCTTCTTCAATTTTCTCGAGAAAGCACTTTGTTTTTGAGAAAATTTTTCTTTCTTTAAAGAAAATTTTTCTTTTTCATCATCAATGGCTTCTGCTGCCACAACCACAACTACATCTGGTTCTGCTAATGGTTGTATACCTGAAAATCCATCTTTTTCTTCTCAAGATTCACCAATGGACGATCCCCTGTTCTTGCATCATGTTGAGAATCCAAGCTTAGTGCTAGTTACACAGCCTTTAATTGGTGGAGAAAACTACTCAACTTGGGCTCGGGCTGTAAGGAAGGCTTTGCTCACCAAGAATAAACTGGGTTTCATTGATGGGACTCTTACTCTCTCATCGCCATTGATTTCTACTCCTTCTTCTGTGCAAGCGTGGATTAGGTGCGATAACATGGTAGGAACCTGCTTGACCAATTCAGTCTTTTCGAAGCTTCAAGCAAGCATTATATACAAAGACACTGCTCTAGAAATATGGAATGACTTGAAGAACCGTTTTGCCCAAACCAATGGACCAAGAGTATTCAACCTTTAAAAGGAAATTGCTGAATTACACTAAGGTGAGATGAGCATCACTGATTTTTTTACTCAGTTGAAAGTCTTTTGGGATCAATTACAAAATCTCAGTCACTTGCACTTGTGGAAAGTGTATGTGCAATATGAACAAAAGGCTTAATGATCTACAGGGTCGAGAGTTTGTGATGAAATTCTTAATAGGAGTGAATGAGTCTTTTTCCCAAGTTAGGTCTCAGGTGTTGCTCATGGATCCTATTCCATGCCTTAGCAAGGTTTACTCTCTGATGATTCAAGAAGAGACCCAAAGATCAATCCCAAATGCATCTATTGTTAAAGTAGACTCTACTGCTTTGGCTGCTAAGGTGTCCATTGATTAAGCCAATCATGTTATCACTCTTATTAATTCTGGTGGGAAGGGCAAAGATAGGACAGTTTGTACCCACTGTGGGAAGACCGGTCATACTATAGACAAATGTTACAAATTGCATGGGTTTCCTCCAGGTTTTAAGTTCAAGAATAAGTCTGCTATGACACATCAAGTCTCCTCAGGTTCAAGTTCAGAATTTGCTTCTCCAATGCATCAATTTTCTACCTTCACTCCTGAGCATTGTCAATAGCTTTTAGCTTTGTTTGGTGCATCCAATTCTTCCCTTGTGACACCATCTCAAGCATTGGATATCCCAATGGCCAATGCAACATCCCCTTCTACTTTTGCCAATGTGGCAATGGCAGGTATGGACTTTTTCCATAGTGTTTTTGTTGCACAAGTGGTAAATAGGAAGGCTTATGGTGGTAACACTTGGGTATTGGACACTGGTGCTATTGATCACTTTGTATGTTCAGTAGATTTGTTAACCTCAATCACAGCTGTTAGGCAGTCTTTGGTTCAATTGCCTAATGAGGAATCATCTCAAGTAACTCACATTGGGACCGTTACTCTTTCTCCTTCTTTAATTCTTACAAATGTCCTTTGTGTTTCATCCTTTTCTTTTAATCTCTTGTCTATTGGTTCTTTAACTCATTCAAAGCCATATTGTTGTATTTTTCTGTTTGCTTATTGCTTCATTCAGGACCTTATTTTCTGGAAAATGATTGGGGTAGGCAAGGCACATGATGGATTATACCTGTTGCAGTTCAACAGCCTTCAACAATCATTCAGCTCTTCATTTGCTACCTTCTTATTTGCTCACAATCTTACTGATGCCTTTGGTCATTTCATTGCTGTTACTTCTACACCAATATCTTCTCAACCTTCATCTATTTGGTATGACAGGTTGGGGCACCCATCTGATGTCAAACTCAATAGCCTATGTCATGTAATTCCTTCTTTAGCCCCTTCTTGTAATAAAGGCTGTCAAATCTGTCCTATGACAAAACTTAAGAGATTGCCTTTTCCTTTTCATAATAATATTAGTTCTTGTGCTTGTGACTTGATTCATATGGATGTATGAGGTCCTTACTCAACTTCTACTTTAGATGGCTTCAAATACTTTTTAACTATTGTGGATGATGCTATAAGAGCAACATGGTTATTTTTAATGAAGTCTAAATCTGAAGTTAGGCAGCTATTTTCTTCTTTCCATACCATGGTTCATACTCAATTTGGTCTTAAAATCAAAGATGTTAGATTTGATAATGCCAAGGAGTTTAACATGTCTGATTTCTTCAATTCTCATGGAATTATACATCAAACCAGCTGTGTTTACACTCCACAACAGAATTCTGTTGTGGAGAGGAAACATCAACACCTCCTTTGCATAGCTAGAGCCTTACAAATTCAATCCCAACTCCCTTTTCAGTTTTGGGGTGATTGTGTATTACATGCTGCCTATTTCATCAATAGGCTTCCATCTCCTTTGTTACATGATAAAACTCCTTATGAACTTCTTTTTCACAAAATTCCAGACTATTCTAATCTCAAAATTTTTGGTTGCCTGTGCTTTGCATCTACCATTTCTCAAACCAGATCAAAGTTTTCTCCAAGGGCCAGGAAGTGTGTCTTTCTTGGTTTTCCTTTCAATATTAAAGGTTTCAAAGTCTTTGATCTTGACTCTCACACAGTCTTTGTTTCTAGAGATGTCACATTTCATGAAAATGTGTTTCCTTTTGTTTCCAATTCAAATAATTCTGTTCAGCAGCCATTAAATCCCTGTGTCTTGTGTTCTAGCTGTTAATCCCCTTTTTGATCCTTTAATTCAACCTAAATCTACTTCTGCTGTACCTCATGATTCAATCACTCATATTCATCATTCTATAGATGATGATTTGCTTGATGAATTCCAGTTCAGCCACCTGATCTTATTGTTGATCCTATCCCTCTTAGAAAGTCTTCTAGAACTATCAAACAACCCTCATACTTACAAGCTTACCACTGCAACCAAGTATTTTCTGTCATTGCTGCCTCTTCTTCCTAACAAGTACCTCTCATCCCCTATCTTCTCATCTGTCTTATCAACACCTCTCTTCTTCTTACAAATCTTTCTGCTGTTCCATTTCTTCCCTTATTGAGCCTACCCATTATTATCAAGCTGCTTCTGATCCCAAATGGCAAGAGGCCATGACTGCTGAAATAGATGCACTTGAGGCAAATCAAACATGGACTTTAACCCCTCTGCCTGCTGGTAAGAAGCCTATAGGGTGTAAATGGGTGTATAAAATCAAGTATAAGGCCGATAGTTCAGTTGAAAGGTACAAGGCAAGGTTAATTGCTAAGGTTTTACACAGAAAGAGGGTGTGGGCTATTTTGAGACTTTTTCCCCTGTGGCCAAAATGGTTTCTGTCAAAGTGTTGCTTGCTGTGGCTGCCATTAAGGGTTGGTTCCTTAGTCAATTAGATGTGAACAATGCATTTTTGCATGGTGATTTGGATGAAGAAGTCTATATGGCTCTTCCACAAGGGTTTCATAGCTAGGGGGAAGTAGTTTGTAAGCTGAATAAGTCCTTGTATGGGCTTGAACAAGCATCTAGGCAATGGTTTGCCAAGTTTTTTGGCACTTTGCTTCAGCTTGGCTTTACTCAGTCCAAAGCTAACTATTCATTGTTTACTAGGAGGCAAGGTGCTGTTTTCATGATGCTTTTGGTGTATGTGGATGATGTCTTGGTAGCTTGCAATGATAAGGCTGAGATAGACAAATTCAAAGTTTTGTTAGATGACAGATTCAAGCTCAAAGACTTAGGTGACTTAAAGTACTTCCTTGGATTGGAGGTTGCCAGATCAGCCAAGGGAATTGCCCTTTGTGAAAGAAAATACACTCTTGAGGTGCTTAATGATGCTGGTATGTTGGGATGTAAACCAGCTAAAACTCCTATGGAACAAAATCTCAAGTTAAGTCAGTTGGAAGGAGAAGAACTCAAAGATCCTAGTACCTACAGAAGGTTAATTAGGAGGTTATTGTATCTGACCATCACAAGGCTAGACATCACTTTTGCTGTTCATAAACTTTGCCAATACATGTCAAAACCAAGAAAACCACATCTGGATGCAGCCTATAGAATCTTACAATATTTGAAGAATGAACTAGGGAAGGGTCTTATATTCTCTTCCAAGACAGATTTACATTTGAAAGGTTTTGCAAATGCTGATTGGGCTTTATGCTGTGATACAAGGAAATCAGTAACAGGTTATAGCATTTTCATTGGAGATTCTTTGGTGTCTTGGAAATCAAAGAAATAATCCACAGTGTCCAGGTCTTCAGCAGAGGCTGAGTACAGAGCAATGGCAGTTGCAATGTGTGAACTTGTATGGATTTTATACTTGCTAAGGGATATTGGAGTTAAACATGACAAAGAGGCATTGTTATTCTGTGATAGTCAGGCTGCATTGCACATTGGTTCCAATCCTGTTTTCCATGAGAGGACCAAGCACATTGAAATAGACTGTCATGTGGTCAGGGATAAAGTTTTGGAAGGTATTATCAAGCTTAATCATGTGAGGTCTCATTGCCAATTAGCAGACATGCTTACCAAAGCTTTGGGGTACAATCAGTTTTCTAATCTTGTTGACAAGATGGGAATGTTGAATATTCACACACCAGCTGCTTTTGAGGGGGAGTACTGCATAAATGATATCAGCCTTGTGTTTTATACTATGTACAAACGACAAGTAGCTTAGTCTCTATTTTTCAGTTGTATAAGTGTCCACATGTGGGAGAGTTAAGTTTCTGTATGTATTCACGTGGGAGAGTTAGTTATTTGAGTTTGTTAGCATCAGTTATTTAGTTAGAGCAGTTTTCTAGCTTAGATCAATCTATATATAGTCTTGTACTTTCTTTTTGTCATTAATGAAAAATATAGAAATTAATTCAATTTCTAATAGCTAAGCGAAACGAAAATTCAAAAAAGGAAAAGTTAACTTCATTCTTTATTTTATAAAAGGGGTGACAAAAAGTGAATTGTACAACGGGAAACAAAGGCACACGTGATTAAGAATACAACTAATAAACAATGGTGTGATGGCTTTTGGAGTTTGTACAGTCAGAAAAAAAAAAAAAAAAAAGAACAGAAAAAAAAGCAAAACCTCTAACTACAGGACTATCTAGAAAATATGTCCATGATACATTGCAGGGGATGGGGTTGAGGAAAAGTATATGTGAATCACCTACGATGGTAACCCAACCTATGTGATCGGAGATCCATGAATTAGGTTCGATGGGAACATACAAGTCATGAAAGATTCAATAATGAATTATCTCAAAGTCCCTCCCTAGGGTGTAGATAATGCAAATTGTCATAGTGAGAAGGATGAGTAATCTTATAATGAACTCATAGCTTACAAAGGTGGTGTACTGGTGTGTGATGGTACACACTTGATGAGCTCACCTATATGGGTGTCGAAGTTTGTAGCCACAAAAGGAGTTTAACAAAAACAACATACACTGGGCAAATTAAGACAGATTCAACAGAACATGGGAGCAAATCATTATATTGTTTCTCCTGTTTTGTAGTGTTGGTTTTCTCCTGTTTGTCTTTTTTTTTCCCCCTCTTGTAGGTTGCTTTCTTAGGTAGTTTGGTGTATTTTATTGTTGTTCTACAGTTTCATTGTGTGTTTTCTATTAAAGGTTTTCATTTTATTATTAAAAAAAAAAACCTGGGCAGCATATCCTTGTCCCCAAAATATTACTGAACGTTTTCATTACAATGCAATGCAAGCATGGCAAATAAAATTAAGTCTGCAAACACAATAAGATTTCAAAGAAAAAAAAAATTGAAAAAGGTAAATTAGTGAAAAGTGCGAGAGTTGGGTCTGTATCAAGCCTTCGCCCAACATGGCTGATCTAACTATAAATCCAGTAATCTCAGGTTCAACTCCTAGCTAAGGGTCTGTTTGGATTGACAAAAAATGAGGGAGAGTAGAGTAAAATTGGCTAAAAATAGATTAATTTTAAACAAATTCTATTTTACTCCCTCTCAATCCAAATGGAACCAGGTATTTCGCGATTCACCCAATACCTGAGCTTGCTTCGCGAAGTTATGTAGGTATTTGTGGTTTACCCCGTAGGGGTGGTAATACTCACTGGATTCTAATCCGATTATCCACGTAACTATATTCTTTGCTTAAAGTAAAAGCAACGTACCACACAAGTAGTGGCAAAGATCTACCAATAGAGACCAGCCAAAGTGCATCCAGGTAGCTGGAAATTAAAGCAACCAAAAGATAAATTCATGCACGATAACTTTTGTCTTTGTTTATTTCTTGTCGTAATCACCTATTATTCTCTAAACTCTAGTCTCTCCGCCTCAGCGGCAATGTCAGACAACAACGAGTTAATTCAATGGGAATTGTTACCTTCTGAGATTGTTACCCATATTTTGGTTCGCTTACCTATCAAATCCATAATTATCTGCACCTCTGTCTCAAAAGCCTGGAAGTCTCTAATTCAAAACCCCACTTTCATTTCCACCCATCTCCACCACTCCCACAACAAAAACCTGCTCTTCTTCAACCTCTGCTCAGAGAATCAGAAAGAATTCTACGCATTGCATAACGAAGATGATGAGCCTGATTTCACTCAACACACCAGCTTTGATTACCCTTTCCCTGTTCCAGACCCTGATGCAATATTCCGTGTGGTGGGTACTTGTAATGGCCTGCTCCTCTGCCTCTACAACAATTTAACCATGGATACCAGCAGATTATGCCTGTGGAACCCTTCTGTTAGAAAGTTAGTTAATCTTCCTTCAACCAATTTTAGTTCTGGCGCGTGTATTGGGTTTGGGTTTGATCCAACATCTAAAGATTATAAAGTAGTGATAGTAGTTAACTTAACGGATAGACTTGATCTTCGAATATACTCACTCTCCACTGGTGAGTGGCGGAGAATGCTTAGGGCTGGTTTGGTTCCCATATGCGCTTTATGTCATCGCGAGCCACGTGCATTTATCAATGGGGCTCTGCATTGGGTTGCTTCTAGGGTTACTGATAACACATTTCTTTATTTTATTTTGGTCTTTGATTTGGGTGACGAGGTCTTCCGTGAGATACTGCCACCAGAACCTATAGGTCACACGGGAATGATGTCTGCTTTTGTTTCCGTATATAAGGATTCCATTGCCTTGTTTCAAAAGGATTATAATGGTTTCCTCCATATTTGGGTGATGAAAGAGTATGGTGTTGAGTCCTCATGGACTAAAGTTTTAAGTTTAAACATTTTCAATCAACGTTTCTTCGATTCAGAGGACATACCGGTAATAGGTTTTCGCAGGAATGGCGAGGTTGTATTAAAATTGGATGGAGGACAACTCGTCTCGCAAGATCTCGAGAGTAAAGAGAAAAAAGATCTTAGAATTATTGGATATAAGAATACTTTTGTTGATCCTTATGTGGAGAGTCTAGTTTTGCTCGACAAAGCCGCCAATAGGGTAGTTACATACTGAAGAAATTAAAAACGTAAGATGCATTTCCTACTTTTTATTTTATTTTATTTTATGGATTTTCATTTTGTTCTATACATGTACTTAGCACTGATCATATCATACATTAGATATGAATATATACAATTTGATATTGCACTATTCTGTTGATTATTCTTATTGCTGATGGATTACCTTAATTAAGTGGTTTTATCTTTAGGATAAATAGCTTAAGATAGTTGAGTTCATATCAGTTATACTTAAATTCGTTGTCCACATGTCAAATTTTCTTTAAATTAATCATTTATTACTTACATAAAATAAGTGGTCAACGTTGGCCATCAAACTTGAGCAAGCTTGTTTATTAAAAGAAATTAAGTTCATGTTTCCTTCCTACCACTTTTGATCTACCATGTATACGTAGAAGTGATCAACTTTTTCTTTGCTGGCAATTTTATGGTGATAGGTGATTGTTTAAGTTCATGTTTTCACGCTTATGCTAAATGTTCTCGTTGTATTATTCATCTAATTAATAAGTTTCTCATTCTATCAACTTTGATATGTTTATACTAAAATTCTTCTTGTACATTTTTATAAATTAAATGTTAATTGAAAAAGCAACTCACTAGTAAGTATTGCTTGCTTTGGGTGATTAAGATTGAAATGACCTGTTTATACTCCTCTTCTGGAACCATTTTGTTATCTTTCCTTTGCATTATTTGTGTAAAATTTTTTACTCCCAATAACGTAATTATGCTTAGATGTACTGTTTTGTTAACTCCATTCTTTTCCCTCTCTTAATCTCTTGTGAGTTGAGAATGAGTTAGAATATTTTATTACACAATTGTATGAAGTAGAAGCAAAAGACCAACATCGGTAGGAAAAAATAAAGAGGAACATTAGGAAAATCAAAGACAACAACTTATAATTACTATACTTAAGGGCGGCAATAGTTGTAGCCTATAGGCATGGGAAGTATTTCTTTATAGACATTAGACATCCTTCTCATCCCATACCAATGAGTTACAGGTGGAACTCAATTTGAAATCCTAACATAACTCCCCCCCCCCCCCCCCCCCTCCAAAAAAAAAAAATCTATATAAAAATAAAAACAAAGACAATCAAGAAACTATGCTAACAACTTTTTCAATAATTTATAATGTTGAAAATTAGTTCATCTTATAAGGTGCTAATAATTAATGTTCTTACTTCTTAGTCCTTCCTTCAGATGAAAGTTATTTTTTTAGGATGGTTAAAGATTTGTCTTAAGCAATTTAAGAAGGAGAACATTGGTTTTATGAACAAAAAAAGTACACGAGTAATCGATTATTGTTGAGGAAGGGATAACACTTTGTAATAAGTCACATTGAACGCTCAAGGATATATACTTTTTTTTGTCAAATACCCTTAACTAACAGCTAGCTAGGAATGTTTCACAAAGAGCCTATTGATGGATGATACAAACCTTAACTCATAATAATGTTTTGTGATTGTCTATGGCTATACTTTCAAATGTTGTTATTATTATTATTATTATTATTGTAAAGGACAGTTGATATCATATTGTATTTGTGTTCTTTGTTTTGCTATTTCTTTTTTGTTTAAAATTCTTTATTTTGCTATGAACCTTGTGATATTTATACTCTCCTTATTTTCTTTTGGAACACAATGTCTTGTCTTTCCAATTCCCTTGTGTTGAGTAGCAAGATATCTTCTTATTATATAATTGCTAGAATGAGAATTCCCCCGTTCCCCTTGATGCACATATTCATTTGGTAAAGGCTAGGAGTACTTCTTAATATGTACATTCTGAAAAACCATAAATATTAGTGTAGGTTTTTCTATGAGTTTGACTTACCTCCAGTATTTTTTAACTAGAATCTCTTTTTATTTTAATGCAAAACTGCTATATCACCTATTAACTAAATAAAATATAGAGATTAAAATCCACTACCACTTGTCATTGTATATTAAAATAGCAGGAGATGTCCAGTTAAAAAAATACTGAAGGTAAGCCAAATCCTTTTCCTATATGGTTAAATAAACTAATTAGTATAATTTTTTTTCTACTTATCGTATTAAATTATGTCAGACCGTGTGCCTTACTGATCCATCCAAGGACCAATTGGTGAAGGATGAGAGAGCACAAATCTTTTATAGCATTCAATCGCAGACCAAGCCTATTGGTATTGGAGCGAATTGTGAAAATCCCTCACAATCCCTCCCTTACAATGCGGCTCTAATGACTCAAACTTATGATCGGGCTCTGATACCACTTATCGGATCGTGTGCCTTACCGATCCATCCAACGACCAATTGGTGAAGGATGAGGGAGCACAAATCTTTTATAGCATTCGATCGCAAACCTAGCTCATTGGTATTGGAGTGAATTGTGAAAATCCCTCACAAATTACAAAAAAGAATGCACTTACAAAAAAAAAAAAAAAACTTTGTTAAGAGTTTTATTATCTTTATCTCTTGAAGTTGATGAAATTGACATATGGTTCTTCAAGTAGAATTGGAACTACATCCATTAACCTGACATTGAATACTACATTAGCATAAATATATGAATAAAAGTGGTGGAATATGAATTTTTTTTTTTGGTGAGTATAAACTAAAAATAAATCAATGCTATCCTCACCAAAATTGTTTATATTACATGTATTTTCTATTATGAGTTACATTTAGGTTCAAGAATGTGTAAGTTGTGGTAGTGAAAAGAGATGGATATATCACAATTGATAAGTTTTTTTTTTTGAAAAACAAACACACACACACAAGGGAGAGGAAGATGAGATGAGAGGAAGTAGGAAGCAGAGAGCAGAGAGCAGAGAGCAGAGAAAGTTACAGTAGTAGTTGGAGTTCACCAAGGAGTTTTCTCTTTTTTCAATAAAAAAAATTATTTTACATTGTTCATGTCAGAGAAATACATACTTTTTCTAAAACATGCGTACTCATACCAAACACCTATTTATGTGTTTTCAGTTTTAAAAGAATGTTACAAAAATATGCTACTAAACACATTTTTTTGGCATTATGAGTACTCAAAAGAAGTGTTTTTAGTACACTTTTTAAATCATAGTTTTCACTTTGTTTAGAAAAACAAAACTACAATACTCCTACCAAACGGGCCTTAAGTTTTTGAAAATTAAAATTAATTAAAAAAATTAACTCGTCAATTTACCCTTTTTTAAAAGCTGACGTGGCATGTTATTTTAAGGTTTTTGTTAGTGGAGTATTGACATGGTATAATATGGACTCTTTTTTTAGAATGAAGAGTTAAGATTAAAAGAACTCTATGTGGTATAATGCTCTAGGAACTTTTGAGGATCCTAATCCATTTCCATCTCCCTTGTGTGTGTGTGTTTGTTTCTAAAAAAAAAAAAAAAAAAAAAAATACATGTTACTATAGGAATTTTACTTAAAAATTATTCAAGAGAAACAAATATAATTCATCTATCAATTAACAATTATATAATGTGCATATGTAATAAAAATCAACAATAAGATGTGAAAAAATTACATACTAAATTATAATATTCAAGGATCTCACAAGCAATTAGGATGCTCTCCCCAGCTGGACAGAATTAATAAGAGCTTTCTTTTCTCTTCTCACACCCCTTGCAAGTGTGGCATACCCAATTCTCATATTATAATATTCAAAAATATATCCACATATGGTGTAGGGATATCACCAATAGTAGAAAATTTCTTCACATATACACATGATTCTTTCAACCATATAATTTTTTGATGTGCATACCCAATTCTCATCTCATTTTGAAATAAAATCCTTAAGTTGTTCTATAAACATCTTCTTTAAGATCACCATTTAAAGATGAATTCTTTATATCAATCTGATAAAGTTTGTTGGGGTCCAAAAAAGAAATTAAAACAGCCCACCAATAGGCCCACAGAGAAAGGAAAGGTATTGGGCCCATTTCACACAAAAATAAGGAGAGAAAGAAAAGACCGGAGGATTGGGATCCAAAAGAAAGAAGCCCAGCCAGCAAAACCAGACCAAAATGAAAAAGGAGAAAGCTGGGCCGGGATCCCAGAGAGCCTCCCAGAGGTATCCTAGGGCGCGCAGGAGGATCACAACAGAAAGAAATCAAAGAAAGGCAAAAAAACAAAGGCCGCGCAAAACTTGTGACCCAGACACGCAGAGGAGGTACAGAGCATGCAAAACGCAGAAAATCTGATTTAACCGTTTGAAGAAAAGACAAGGAAGAGTACAGCTGGGAAAGGCTGGGACCTCAAGCCAGCCAACACAGGATGTCCGGAAATGGAAAGGAGCCGAGGGACTTTTATGTGGTCGGAACAAAAAAGGAATTATGAAGAAAGAGGAAGAGACATGATCCTGAAGCAGCCAGGCACAGTACAGGCTTTAAAGGGTAAAACAGGGGAATGGCTGGTTCACCGGTGAGGCCGAAGCTGTGCTATAAAAGGAGGAAGGGATCCATGCTACAAGGGATTCAATTTTGGGAGAAAGACAATCAGATCGTCTTAAGCATTCACCTTTGTCTTCCTAAAATCCTAGAAAAGTGGTAGAAAACACTCTGTACCTTGAAGGAAAAACAGAGGAACTGTTCCGGTATCCCAGTACAGCCACTATTGAACACGCTCGGATTCAACAAGTTCAAACTTTGCAAGTCTTTGAAGCTTGAATAGCTATCAAAGTCTGTAACTTATGAGCTCAGTTGAACCTTGCATCACGTTCTAGTGAGCATCATAATCACAGTTTAATAAAATTAATGAAACATACCTCACTTAATTAGAGGATCCCCAGCTTGTTCTTATGTTATATTCTTTTCATTTTTGTCATTTGTATTAATCCTTTACTGCATGAATGTCGTTCAAATGCAAATATTCCAGCTTCTTTTTGCTAACCATTTGTATTGTGGAAAGTATGTTCTGTGCACCAATTGATTCTTAAAACAGCCCCTTTTAGCTGCGGAGAATCAATCCCAGTCCACCAAGAACATCTCACAAGGCCCAGAATCCTTGGGCCATAGTGCTAAAAAAAAAAAGCACTCTCACAAAGTTCAAAATCAAAGAATACAAAAAAAAAAAAAAAAAAGAAAAAAAGAAAAAAAAAAGAAAAAAGAAAAAAAAGAAGAAGCATGAATCTACTCTATATTCTTGAGTATAACCCTTGACCACTAATCGGGCTTTAAATCTTTCCACTTTTCCTAAAACATCTCTCTTTCTTTTAAAATTCATTGCATCCAACAACTTTCATTCCTTTGTGTCTTTTTATGAGCGTCTAAGACACCATTTTTTTTAGATTACTATCTTCTTATAGTTTTCACTATTATAAAGATTATAATTAGACATATTAGATTCCATAGAATTTTGAGCACCTCCTTTGAAAGGCATTGGATCTATAGCATGAATCTACTCTATATTCTTGAGTATAACCCTTGACCACTATCTGGCTTTAAATCTTTCCACTTTTCCTAAAAATTCTCTCTCTTTTAACATTCTTTTGCGTCCAACAACTTTCATTCCTTTGTGTCTTTTTATGAGCGTCTAAGGCACACCATTTTTTTTTTTTTTTAGATTACTATCTTCTTATAGTTTTCACTACTATAAAGATGATAATTAGACATATTAGATTCCACAGAATTTCGAGTACTTCCTTTCAAAGGCATTGGATCTATAGCTTTTACTATAATTGACTCTATATCTCTTCATTCTTCCGAAATTTTCTTTTGAAATCATCGATACCCTCAATTTCAAAATGATCCTCCAAGAATTTTACATTTCCAAAATAACTCGACTTTTGAGATCATATAAACCTATGTCCTTTAGACCTTTGTGAGTAATTTGCCATAACACCCCTTTTTGTTTCATATAACAGTTTATCCTTTTTAGAATAAAAAATGAAACATAAGCAGTACATCATTATATGAAATGAGCTAGCCATCTTACCAATAAACAACTCATGAGGTGTTTTCCCAAGGTTTTAATGAGACTTCTATTTAGGATATGCATAACAATTAGAATATATTCACCTCAAAATAAAGTTGGCAAATTTACTCTTTCTATTATAGATCTAACCTTTTTCAAGGAGTATTTGAGACAAATTTTATTAGCACAATAACCTCAAAATCACTTGAGACATGCTCACCACCTCTATTTGAATTAATAGATTTATCACATTGTTTCCACATTTTTCAACATCAAATATTTTAGTAATAAACTTCTCTAAAGCCTCTAATTTTTGTTTTATCAAATTAGCAATTTCCATATCTAGAGAAATGATCAATAAAATTAAGGTGTAAATGCACTTTTGGTCCCTACATTTTGGGGTCATTTCTATTTTGGTCCTTACATTTCTATTTTACCACTTTTAGTCTCTAAAATGAAAAATGCGTTCCATTTTAGTCCTTATTGTCACTCACTTAACAGAAATTGCTGACGTGACAAACGGAGTGCACTGTTGGCCCATTAAACGCTGACATGGCCATTAAAAAAATATTAAAAAAATTTTAATTGGCATTTAAAATATGCCACTTCAGCTTTTTAATTTTAAAAAAGAATTACTAATTAATTTTAACAAAAGAAAAAAAGAAAAAACAGAATTAAAAACAATAAAATACAAGAATTCAAATCTAATCCATTTTAAACAAGAACATAATCGGAGATTGAAAGTTCTAGCAAATCACGTCACTTGAAGCCCACGGTTTTGAACAGAAAGTGGATGAGCTGAAAGCAATTTCGGAGCTTAAGAGAAGCTTTTTCAAGAAAGAACTTGATCTTTCACCCCAAGTCACTCTCATGCTCGCTGAGATTCAAGAGCAACAGAGCTTGATGAGAACTTCCCAAATCACCATCAAGAAGCTCTAGAATGAGGCAGACCACAAAGACTCTGACATTTATTCGCTGCAAAACCAGCTTAACGACTTGGTTTCCTTCAACAAGTCCTTAGAGAAGAGGCTAAACACAACTGGGCCTCTATCAATGTTTGATAATCTTAAGCTTAACAAATGCTTTTTCTGATCTAATCCAACAATAAAGAGTGCTTTTTCTTCTTCTTCAATCAGTGATCGGAGATTGAAAGCTCTAGCAAGATAGGATGTATGGGTCGGGTCAGATTTGGGTTTGTGTTTGGTTGCTTTGTTTGGATTTGAGTTTTCTGGGTTTGCTGAAAATGGATTGCTGGGTTTGTGTTTGTGTTTGTATTCTTGCTGATGTTTGGGTTTGTGTTTGTTGTTTTTGTGTTTGGTTGACAAGAAATAGCAAGAAAATGCTAGAAAATCTGGGCTCTGTTCACAACCACAAACAACCCACAATTAAACCGATCTCCAACAAACCCAAAAGATCCAGAATACCGACAAGAAAAACAAACCAAAAAACTCATCAATCATCAAATCTCAAAGGCCAAAAATTCCAAAACCAAATCTGAAAATTCAACCACCCAACAACAAACTGATTCTTTTAACCAGCAACAACCCAATTTGCTTACCTCCAGATTGAAACGAAAAGTTGTGTGAGTGAAGGACTTGGCGGAGAGGAAATCGAAGAGGACTTAGCGTGGTCGACGTTGTGAAGCTTCCTTGCTCCGTCGCGAAAACGCTGGCCACCACCACCACTATCTCTCTCTCTAATTTCTCAAATCAACATGAAGACCCGTGTGCATTTGTGGGTATGGGTTGGTTTCATGTTGGGGAAGAAAATGAAGAACACATGTTCTGATCTTCATGCTCTTCCCAAAGAACACATGTTGAAGTTTTTTTTTAATTTTTATTTGATGTGGTTTTTTTTTTTTTTTTAAATTAAAAAGCTGAAGTGGCATATTTTAAATGCCAATTAAAATTTTTTAATATTTTTTTAATGGCCATGTCAGCGTTTAATGGGCCAGCAGTGCATTCTGTTTGCCACATCAACAAATTCTGTTAAGTGAGTGATGGTAAGGACTAAAATGGAACGCATTTTTCATTTTAGGGACTAAAAGTGGTAAAATAGAAATGTAGGGACCAAAATAGAAATGACCCCAAAATGTAGGGACCAAAAGTGCATTTACGCCTAAAATTAATAATGATATTCTCCTCCAACAATTATATTCATAGCTCCATAAATATTAGTATCAACCCACTCCAAAACTTCAGAAAAGTGATCTCTTTTAGTCATTTTTCCTTTAATGCAACTTTCACATGTTGGATAATATTCTAATGTGACATCATCTAACAAAACCCATCTTAATTATTTTCCAATTTTTGTTTACTAATATATTCTAATTTTAAGTGCCTAAAATTAGTTGTATTATCTTTCACAGAAACGTGAACCTTACACACAATACTGCCATATAAATGGACTTGAAATTATTTTGAAATTCATATAGTACCACTACATCATTTTTCTTCATAAGAACCTGTGAGAGTGCTTTTTTTCTTCAGCACCGTGGCCCAAAGATCCTGGGCCAAATAACAAGTTTTTTTGGTGGACTGGGTTTGGTTCACCACAGCTAAGGGGCTGTTTAAGAACCGAGTGGTGCACAGAGCAAGCTTCCTACAATACAAATAACTAACAAGCAAAGATATCCGTATTGAATGACATTTTAACAGCAAAGGAATGCACAACAAGTGAAATATAATGTAAGAAAAGATTAAGGATCCTCGAATTAGTGAGGTGCATTTTATTAAGTTTCTTTAGTCATTATTACAATGCTCACTAGGACGTGATACAAGGTTCAACTAAGTTCAAAAATTACAGACTTTTGATAGCTATTTAAGCTTGAAAGACTTGCAAAGTTTGAACTTGTTAAATCCGAGCATGTGCCATAGTGGCTGTATCTGGGATACCGGGAGTGATTCCTCTGTTTTCTCTTGATTTTACAAAGCTCTTTCTTTAATTTTATGAGACTTTAGAAAATGTCTCAGTGATCTAGTCCAACATGAACCCCTATCCGAATACCGACCCCCTTTTCAGCATGGACCCTTTCCTCCTTTTATAATGCAAATCGGGCTCCCAGGGTACCGGTGATTTCCCTTTTTGCCCTTTAGAGTTTGTGTCGTGCCAGTTTTGCTCAGAGCTATGTCGTTTCCTTTTTCTCTCATAGTTTTCTTGCTTTTGGTCTGACCAAACGAAAGTCCCTTAGCTAGTTTTCTATTTCCAGACTTCTCCGTTGGCCGGCCTTCAGCTATTTGGCTTTTTCTTCTCAGTGTTCCAGCTCTTTTATTTGTACTGTTTCTTATCATTTTCTCCCAATGGTCGGAATTATGGCTACTGCGTGTTGCTTCGTACCTCCTGGCTCCACTGCATGTCTGGAGCATGAGACCCGCATGACTTTTGTCTTTTATCCCTCTTTGAATTTGCTTCAATCTTACTTCGTGCGTCCAGGGATCCCCGGATTCTGGGGACTTCTGGGATCCTCAGCCCACCCCTTCTTGACTGGGTTTTCTTTCGTTTGTTGGTTCTGCCTGGTTGGGGCCTCTTTTTTGTTCTTTCGTGGACCTTTGGATCCCAATCCTTTGGGCCTCTTGCCCTTTTTTCTTCTTTCTTCTTTCTTCCCCTTATTGTGTAAGCCCAGCCCTCCTTTTTTTTTTTTTTTTTTTCTCTTATATTTTCTTAGTTTATTTATCTATTTTTATTATCATATTTTTTTTGTGAAATGAGCCCAACATTCTTTGGGCCTTAGTTTGTGACCAATTTTGAACCTCAACAGAACCATTCATTTCCTAAATAAAAATCATAACCAAGTTTTTCTACTATATAAACTTATAATAAATTTATCCTAATACTTTAATAAACTAAAATAAAATTAGATTCATTATTTAGATTTATTTCAAAAAGCTTCAATACCTTCAATCTTGACAGTTTCATCCTTTCCCATATAAATTTAACTTATACAATCATTTATTTTCGGTGGCTCCTAAACCTCTGCAAGGTATATATTAAAAGTATGAGCAATAACACTTGAATTGGCCCACCAAAATCCAAGCTCAATAATAGTGGTATTAATTTCCTTGAAAATTAGATTGCAAAAAACCTTTAGGTTGATTCTCACAGTATCTTGAAATAGAATTACATTTACATATTTTATGTTATGGTTTCTTGCAATGACAGCGAAAGATTTGTTTTGTTTTGACCTTAACATTAGGCTTAACATAGGTCCTCTTGTTACTTTTTCAATCACTTCTATGACTTTTGAATATTCTTTTCTTCTTAAACCTTTTGCTTCCTTTAGGCACAAACTCCTTTTGTTCAACAATGTTAACTAAAAATTTGTTAACTCTCAATTTTGCATCCGCTTGAGTAATGACCTTAGATAAGAGGTCATCAAGTGTAGGAATTTTTGTTTTATCATCTATTGGTCTTTCTTGAAGGGTTAATTCATTAGCTAAGGCAATCATGTTAATCATATGTTGATGAGCATCTTCTCATTTTGATAATTTAGATGTAATGAATTTTTTCCCGAGCACATTAGACTTCTTTCCAAACTTCACTTCCAAGCTATCAATTATGGATTTAGCACTAGGGTCATTCATATAGCTAAGCATCAACCATGTGATTAACCGATGGGGTGTCATCATGTTTAATATTTGGAACATAGTCCTTTTTTTCTTTTTTTTAAATTATTAACTTGCTTTCCAAATCCTAACTCATCCATGTGATTAACTAAAGGGTGTCATCATGTTTGAGCTTCAGACAAATGAAACTATAATAACTTATAATTTTAGATATAAAGAAATCTAACTCCCACTACAAAACTTAAAAGATAAATAAATAAAGATAAATGATACTTATCTAATACTGTTAGCAATGCTATGTTGCATTTGTTGCAACCATTTATCAATAACTATTTATTATATTCATAACATAAAACACAACAATATCACATATGTCAATGGGATATATATATATATATATATATATAGACAAGTCATCATAAATATAAGCGGAGCCTACATGCTTGTGATTGCAGGAATTATACTTAAAAATTAATTCAAGAAAAACAAATATAATACATCTATCAATTAACAAATATATTATATGCATATGTAATAAAAATCAACAATAAGATGTGAGAAATTTATATACTAAATTATATTATTGAAGGACCTCACAAGCAATTAGGATGCTCTCTCCAGCTTGTCAGGATTAACAAGAGCTTTCTTTTCTCTTCTTACACCTGTTGCAAGTGTGGCATTGACAATATTATAATATTCAGAAAGGACATGACCAGCTATAAAATCTTTTCTATCACAATAACAATTCATGTAACATATATGTTACATTCATTAAAAAATAACTTCATTAATTAGATTCATTAATGAAGAAGTTCATTAACGTGTCATTACTTTTGTAATTCCATACTAATGCATGGATTCATCTATCATTCATATCCAGAATCACTATAATGACAACACCTATTTTAGGAGGCCAAGTTACTATCAATGACATGATAGATTTATTAAGGCCAATGCTTAACGTGCATGAATCTCATTATGAAAGAACTGCCAAGATTGTTATGCACTAACCATCGAAAGACTAGCTTATTGTTTTTCATAATCTAAGCAATTTTAACTTGCACCTCCTTTCCCTTATGGTCCAACAATGTACTTATCAGAATAGGCTACATCATGAGAGATATGGTCAAGTCAAGGACTATAATGAATGCATTCATAATCTTAGTCTACTAAATCAAGTAGACATATTTCAATATACCAATATTTTACATCATAAAAATATTGCATAATTTCACTAGAAATTTTGAATAATTACTTATTGAGAATAGAGAGATCATAAATATCATGTTGGGCCACATTATTCTAATAGTTACTCTGAGTTTAAATATTATTAAGTTTATAATGGTAGCAAATTTTTGTTCTCTTTATGATATAAATGTTTTTTTTTTTTTTTGAGAAACTCTTTATGATATAAATGTAATGTCTATAATATTGAAACTTGAATTTTAAGTTAATCTTTTGAAAATAAATGATATTAGATTGCTAGTGCTTTCTTTTGAATTCTTTGTGCTATTTCTTCTCAAAAAGGTTTTTGTGCTATTAGCTACTATACATGTGCCAAATGTTAAGGAGCTCAAATATGGAATGAAATAAATGCATTTATTGGTATTGTATTTATCCTTATTTGTGAGTATGTAATATTTGTCCTAATCAATTCCCTTCGAATGGTTCAAAAATCTTCTCTTGCTTGAGGCCACATTTTGTCTTTCCTAAGTTGGCTGTTTGTTCACCTCCTTAAAAAGAAATACTAAAATCACATAGCATTAGAGAATATTTCAAGTATAAAAATAGAAATAATATTTTTGGAAGTTTGAATTCAATATCTAAAAAGGCTAGTGCTCATTGATCTTTAAAATAGAACTACAAAACCTTTTGTTAAAGATGTACTAGTCCAACAACAATTGACAAAGCACACTTGGATGCAGTGTGCATTCCTCATATGGCCAAAATAAAATAGACGAACAGCTACTTAAAAGTCAAATAAAAAAACTTTATTACATACCTTAAATTAGGTTAGAGTAAAATTCTATTTTGAATAAAAAAATTGCATGAGTTTTTTTTATTTTTTATTTATTTTTAATTATATATATATATATATATGAATGTTCAATATGTGTGTAAAATACCCTTGAACGTTTAGACCACCCTAAATTACAAATTATCAATTCAAGCTTATTATCAAACAATTAATGTGCGGAACATGAACATAAGCCAAACACAGAATTGATAAACAATCTAAGCCAATTATAATCACATCCATAGCAGAAAATAAAAGGCAAAGATAAAGGGAAGAGAGATGCAAACACAAGGACAACACGTGATGTGTTATCGAAGAGGAAACCGAAGCCCTCGGCGTAAAACCTCTTCGTTGCCCTCTAAGCGGTAAATAATCCACTAAAGAATGTAGTTGGGATACATGAACAGCAGAAAACCCTCCAAGCCTAATCTATCCAATGTACCTAAGCCTTCCAAACTTCTTGCTCCAACGAGGTTGCACCGAACCTATTTCTTTTTTAGCTTACTGGATTTTGCTATAGACCATAGCATCAACCAATGTGAATTGGTCCCTTCATAACTGCTTCCCAAAGCACCAAATAAATCTTCTCATTGATATGGGTATGGTGAGAAAAGGATTTAGTCAAGAACCTTTTAAGGATGTGATAATGGAGAGGGTGAGAGTAGAGGAATTTGAAGAGTCTCTAAGGTGAAGATTGTGGATGAATCAATCTTGTTTTTCTCTAGGGTTTCTCTTTCAAAATTCTTTTTGGAAGCTCTCTACATTTGGTGGGTATAAGGGTCTATATATAGTGGTGAGTGTTTGGAATACAAAGAGACAGTTTTTCCCAAACAGGGTGGTTTGGTGGCTTGGCCTCGCGACTGTTCTGAGTCGCGAGTTCAAATCGCGAGTTAACGGCCTGGCCAGCCTGGGACTTTTGTCCTGTAGTGCGACAGCTGGCGTGACCCTTCACCTCCCCGCATGCTTCTCACGTGTGTTGCAGTTGGTGGCTTGCCAGCCGCGAGTCCTAGCCGCGAGACTTTGCATCTTTGCATAAACATGAGCTTTTCTTCACATCTTCTCACACACTACCCTTATATGAATCCCACTTAAATACAGGGTTACTAATTGCTAAAATACAAGCAAATTTGGCACGGAATAAAGCCAACAAGATGGTTGATTAATTTCAACCTTACAATATATATATATATATATATGAGATTAAATTTTGTAAGTATATGATGTAAAACCCATGTTTTACCCCATCCAATCTCAACATGCTACATTATTTTATCACATATTTAAGAATAAGTATAACTACACCCAATTAATTATAATACCCATATATAAATCCAACCAAATTAAGAAGAAGAAAAAAAATCCATTAACTTACTTTAATGATAATCATAGGGCCAAACCAACGAAGGTTGGCTTGAGTGGAAGGGGCTTTGGTCGCTTAAGCAAGTGGTCTCGGTTTCGAGCCCTTGTGGATGCAGCAAACTTTCTTGGGAGAGATCCCTGCCCTTGGCACCCAACAGTACCTCGATGGATTATTCCTGGGATAAAAACCTAGGGACACCTTGGGAAACCAAAAAAAAGATAATCATAGGGCCACATAAGAGTGCCTATAATCCTACCTCTATAAATAGCGCAGGCACCATTAGTTTATAAATTGTAACTTAATAATAGTCTTTCAATTAATCCAAAAGAGAATGGAGAAGATAATGAGTTGTTTGGTACTAGTCTTTGGGTTAATGATTAATTTGGTCCTAAATGCAAGTGCAAGTGCTGCAAATGGCATAACATGCGAGGAGGCTTTAACACAATTGATAACTTGCCAACAATACTGAAGAGGGAAAATCTCCATGATATGGGCCTGACGGGCCATCCTCTGTGGGCCGATAGAGGGCGGGCCCAATATCCACAGTCCGTTATGAATGGATCCAACGGATTAGATAGTGACGGGTTTGAATACCCGCGCAGCAGGAAGGAAACCCTAGTTGTAATATGCTTGCGACACACGTCGAAGAATCCCAAGATCAAAGGAAATCTAGCACAAAGAAGATTCCGGATGATACGCACTTTAATATGAGTCTTCCCCACAAGGAAAGATCTTGTCCATCACGTTTAGGATTCTATAAGAAGAGTCCTATAAGGAAAAGACTTCCACCCCAAGGAAGAGATGTCAACCCTCTACTACTATAAAAGCTCCAATACTCTCATAAACCAAGGTACACATAATTAACCCCTCTCTAGCACTCTAGAGTTGTGAGAATAGATCTGACTTAACCTTCGGAGGGTATTCGGCCGGCACCACATCGGTGCTCTCTGTGAGGTTCTCTCTTTGTGTTGTGCAGGTACTACGTTCGAGTGTATAAGTATCGTGTGGCTCACTGGTGAATTTCTCGGCATCATCAAATACTTCCTTGATGATGGCCCAACACCCAGCCCTACATGATGTAAAGGTGCAGAAAATGTATCACAACAAGCAGGTAAACACCACTACAATATGCTGGTCTTTGTGTGAATGTTTCGAAACTGCTGCAAATATATTTCAATTTATACCCGAAAGATTAAAACAGTTTCCCCAACTTTGCAAAATCGAAGTTCCTATTCCTCTTGACCCCACTGTGGATTGCAACACGTAATCTCTCTCTCTTTCTGTGTGTGTGGAAAAAGGGTCAACTCATAATACATATGAAAAAAGAAATTGTAATGAATCTTCTCATTTCTTGATTAATATGTTTGTGTTTAATGATGTGCAGTGTCCCATGATGCTCTATGGACTCGAGATGTTAGTGAAACAAACAGTGGGGAAGCAAGCACGCAATAAATATAGCCAGTTTTTGTTTTATACTTGTAAAACTTATCTTATTTTAATTATTTCTTATATTTGTAACACCTATTGTAAGTGAAATGAATAAAAATATTCGTACTTCATTTATCCAAAAAAAAAATGAATGAATAATTTATCTCTTAATGACTCTTGCAAAGTATTTATTTCTCTCTACTTTTTACAATTTGACTTAATATCCACATTAATATTGCCGGGGCACAGTAGAAATTTGAACACACCAGGATTATTTGTTAATTCTGTTTTTATTTACTTTTTTGTTGCTGTTGAGAAGGTGTTTTTATTTACTGATTACGTAATTGTATAATAGGATCTAACTAGTATGTGATTAATACTACACAAAAACAAAGAATGTCTCACCGGTAATTTCTGAAAAAAATGGACTATTGAAATTCGATCTTAATGCTTATATTGATAGAAAGAGAGAGATTAATCATAACATTCCAAGTTTGATCAAAGACTATCCAATGACCCAATTGGTCTAATGGCTCCTCCAGGTTAAGGAGGAGGGAGGGGTTCAAGTATTAGCTTAGGAGATTTCTATCCATTATATATATATATATTTTTTTTTCGATCAACTAACTCTTAAGATACTAACAAATTAGGAAAAATAAAAATAAAAAATGCAGAATTATTAAGTCCAAAAATTAGCTTACTTCTTGCCTCCACTCTACGGATTGGCAATTTGGCATTAGGTGTAATTGTAATCAAAGGCTACGAATGAAAGTTGAAAATTTTTTAATCTCAAGTATCTACCATTAAATCAAATATATTTAAAGGAAGTAAAAAGTTAAAGTATAAAAGAAAAAAAAGGGTAAACTACATATTTGATCCTTATCTTTAATACTATATTTCAATTTGATTCCTAATCTTTTAATTGTATGAATTTGGTCCGTAACCTTTTAGTGTCATGTCAATTTAGTCTTTTTCATTATATTTTAGATGAAAGTTGCAGACATGATAAATGAACAAAATAAAATTTTAGTTTATTCTTACATCAATGGAAGCTAATTTTTCATTTTGGCCATTAAACACATCATCAATTTTCATCTAAAAGATATTGGCAGAGATTAAATTGACATGGTATTGAAAAGTTAGTGATCAAATTGAAATATAATGTATAGATTCGAGACCAAAAACGTAGTTTACCAAAAAAAAAAAAAAAGTTAAAAATGTAAAAATATTTGAGAGAGAGAAGTGTGCTCTACACTCACAGATCATACTTCTTGTCTTTCTTTCAGCATCTGCCAGATCCATTCCGTTTTCCCCCTTCTCTGTCCTCCCTAAAACGGTGTCGTCCTGTTTCTTCACTTAGGCTTTGCATTGGATTGCTTTGTGTTAATTTTTTGTTATCCTTAGCATAATTTGTGTTAATTTTTTTTAGTCCCAATAAAGTAGTTATATATGCTTAGATGTATTGTTTTGTTAACTCCATTTGATCTTTTCCCTCTCTTAATCACTTGTGAGTTGAGAATGAGTTAGTATTTTCTATTACACAATTGTATGAAGTAAAAGCAAGAGACCAACATCGGTGGAAAAAAATAAAGACGAACATTAGGAATATTGAAGACAACAACTTATAATTACTATACTTGAGGGTGGTAATAGGCTGTAGGTGTACGTGGGAAGCATTTCCTTATAGACATTAGACATCCTTCTTATCCCACACCAACGAGTTACAAGTGGAACTCAATCTGAAATCCTAACACAACTCACCCCCCCCCCCCCCCCCCCAAAAAAAAATCTAAAAAAACAAAAACATAAACGACCAAGAAATTATGCTAACAACTTTTTCAATAATTCACAATCTTGAAAATTAATTCATCTTATAAGGTCCTAATGTTCTTAGTTCTTAATTCATTCTTTAGATGAAAGTTATTTTTTTTAGAATGGTTAAAGATTTGTCTTAAGCAATTCTAGAAAGAGAACATTGGTTTTATGAACCAAAAAAGTACACGAGTAACAGATTACTGTTGAGGAAGGGATAACAACTTGCAATAAGTCACATTGAACACACAAGGATATATACTTTTTGTCATATACCCTTAACTAACAGCTAGGGATGTATCACAGAGAACCTATTGATGGATGATACAAGCCTTAACTCATAATAGTTTTTTGTGGTTGTCTACGGCTATACTTTCAAATGATTTTTTTTTGTAAAGAAGAGTTGATGTCATAATGTATTTGTGTTTTTTATTTTGCTATGAATCTTGTGATATTTATACTCTCTTATTTTCTTTTGAAACACAATGTCTTGTCTTTCCAATTCCCTTTGTTGAGTAGCAAGATATCTTCTTATTATATAATTCCTAGCATGAGAATGTCCCCCATTCCCCTTGATGCACACATTCATTTGGTAAAGGCTTGGAGTACTTCTTAATATGTAGATTCCGAAAAGCCACAAATATCGGTGTAGGTTTTTCTATATGGTATGTATCATTTTTTCTACTTATGGTGTTAAATTACAAAAAATAATTCATTTATAGTTCTTAAATTCTTTCAGGACCTTGTGCAGTCATGACTGGTGATGAGCTTTAAATAGCTAACATACTTTACTTGTCAAAAGATAAGATTCAACAAAGCTCTTAAATGATGTTTAGTTTGTTATTATGGAATTAGCTTTCTAAGTCAAAATGAATAGCAGTTGTTTATGTTAAACTTCTTTTGTGACTATACCATTTTTATTATTATTTTGGATGATTTGCAATTTGTTTTTAGATTTTTTACAAAAATGATTTGGCACTTTATTTGATCTGCGTCAAAAGGCATAGTAGTTGTTTACGTTAAACTCCTTTTGTGGCTACACTATTCTTATGTATTATTCTTACTAGTTGCATACCCACGTAATATGTGGAAATATGATTATTTTTGAAATATGGTATAATGTATAATTTACTCTCTAAATTTAATTTTAGATAATTTGTTCTCCCTAAAAATTAAATAATTTCTAAAAGTAATTTTTATCTCTCTTTTTTTACAATATATTTAATTTTATCATTTTTTGTATTTTTGATTGTTATTATTCTTTTTTGATCGAAAGGTTCAAGATGGGTGACGATGAACCTTTCGATTCGTTCTATGGGAAGCTGAACGAAATTGTAATTACTAAACTCAATCTTGGTGAGAAAATTGAAGACACTAAGGTGGTTAGAAAGATTTTGAGGTTCTTGCCAGAAAGTTTTAGAGCAAAGGTTACAGCCATAGAAGAGAGCAAAGACTTGGATGAGATCAAAATCCAGAGTTGATAGGGTCTCTCCAAACATATGAGCTGGGACTTCCTTCTCATAAGTCGAGTAAATCTCTCGCACTTAAAACCATCACCGAAAGAATGGATGATTCTTTTGAAGAAGATGGTGTGGAGAAGGAGGTAGCATTTCTTGAAAAAAACTTCAGAAAATTCCTGAGGATGATGAACAGCGGAAGGCAGTTCAGTAGAGGAAAATTCTCGTCCTTAAAATGTGATAGAAAAGAGCATAAGAAGAAATAAGAGAAGGAGTCTCAATTACCCTAAGGCATTGTGTGCTATGAGTGCAATGGCCATGGACATCTAAAGAAGGAGTGCCCAAATTTTCTAAGAGGAAAAGGCAAGGCTTATGCCACTACACTTAGTGATATAGATTCTTCCAATTCTGACTCGGAAGAGAGCTGTGATGGAGAAGGAAATTACTCCGCCTTTATGGTCATTGAACATGTTGAATCCTCCGAGGACTTGCATCAACTTGTACAAGAACTTGGAGAGCACAGTGATGAAGAATCCATGGGGATTGTGGAAGAATCAGATGCTGAAGAAGATGAGGATACAACAGATCTTCAAGAGAATTACACCTTACTTCTTGAGAAGTCGGGAGAGTATGCAAGGGTAGCCAAGGCGGCTGTGAGGAAAATGAAGAAAGCAGAGGAAGATTACCGGAGTCTCTTGGTCAGACATAAGAAGGCCAAATGCGAAATAGAATAGCTGAATGGTGAGCTGTCAGAAGCTTACTTAAAGATCAGATTCTTGGAGCTTGAGGTGGTTCAAGCCAATGCCAAGGTAGAAAGAGTCTCCACCAAGAAGTTGGATGATGTAATTTCCTCCCAAAAGTATTTCTCAGATAAATCTAGACTAGGATACTCTGGAGAATGCAGTGCAGCTGCTGTGAATATATCCAAAGAAGTAGAGTTTGTGAAGGCTAAAAAGTCGGTTGTAGTTGCTCCTATAGTGGAAAAGACGAAGGTTGAAAAGAAGAAGATGGTAATTGATCAAAGGGTGGTGAATAAGCCCAAGAACCAATCTGTGGTCAGAACTGAAGCAAGAGGGAGATCTCTTCCACGATCATAATGAGGTCCTAGAACTAACCACTTCTGTCATCATTGTGGTCTTCAAGGACACATTCGACCCAACTGTTATAAGTTGAGAGCATTAAAGAATGCAACTGATCAAAGGTCAAGAGGACCAAGGAATGACAAGGGATCTTGGGCTGCTAACTCAACAAGAGGTCGAAACGGAGATCCAAGTGTGATGGACGTGATGAAAATGATAGGCGCATTCACCACGTGCTTTGAAAGCTTCTCCAGGAGGTTTGAAAGTCCTAACTCCCGTACCCAATCTCGTAGGGATATCACCCCAAACACATGTGCCGTGTGGGTAAAAAGGGGTACTCATGCATAAACATTGCAACATGTCCATGCACTAATTCTTTCGATATTTAGGGACGTTGCATCATATCATGCATTGAAATCTGTTTTAGCATCTTTCTTTTACTTGTTTGGTTTGTACCATTTTTTTTGTTGATCTTACTTTTCTTGCTTTGTTTTGGGTGTGTTAAAAAAATTCAAAAAACCCATAAAAATTGAAAAATCTCAAAAAGTTTGATCGCTTGTTTTGTGCATATCTCATGTGAGTTTGGCCTAGTACATTCGTACTTATGGCGTAGTGCATTTATGATCTTGGCTTGCTATGTATGCACTTATTTCTATGTGGAAGAAATCTTGAAAACTATGTGTGACTGTTGTAAATAGATTTTCAAGCTTGTCATGAATGATTGGTCAATAGTCTTATTGGTCTTGATACTTGCATAGACTTGTGTCTATATTTCTTCCCACTTTATTTTTATGTTTTTTGCAAAAAGAGCTCCCCAAATGTAAATCTCCAAATGAAAAGAGATATTGAGCTGCAAAAGCCTGTCACACACACTAGTATTCGATTAGGAAAAAGGGAAAGCGACTCTTTTAAATGTAATTTGTATGGTGCTCAAAAAGCCAAAGGCTAATCCTCAATGTTCAAATATCAAAAATTTCAAGCACTGATCTCAAAAAGAGATGTTTTGTCCAAAAAATGGATCAATTGTTATGCTTTATGCAGAAGCCAAATGAAAAGTTTCTAAGTTATGTATTCAATGTGTGGGAGGTCATATATACTCATTTCTATAATGGAGATAGTTCACTTGATTTCGTATCAGTTGTCTATGACTCGATTGAATTGATCATTGAAGTTTTGCTCTGGTCTAAAGACTATTCTACATTTGATACTCACATACAACACACAAGACTTTGATTCAATTAATGCCTATCTCATTTGTGTGATTATATATGTTCAAATGTGATGTGTATGCTCAAGTACTTGTTGATCAAACCCCAAAAGATTTTTTGAGTGTTTTATATGTTTTTGAAAGTGATTTTATACTTTCGTGTGTTTATTTTTGGTCAAAATGCATTTTTTGTGTTGTTCATCTAAATCTGGTTCAGAGGTGTTCTCGCGAGAAGCTCGCAACTTAGAGCTTCCCGCGAAATGAGCTTAAGGGAATGAATTTTTTCATTGTGTCACACAGAAACTCTCACGACTGTCTCGCGACTGTTTCACGACCAACAGCTTCTCGTGAAATGCTATTTGGCAAAAACTGGATTTTTCCAAATTCAAATAGAGGGTATCGCGACTGTCTCGCTATTGTCTCGTGACTTAAAGCTTCTCGCAAAGTTTTTGTGTTTCAGTGGCCATTCTCGTGATTGTTTCACGACTGTATCGCTACTCTTTAACCCACGAAAAACGCGTGTTTTCAGTTTTTTATAGCAGATGTGACAGTTTTTCAAATCAAACATATTTCCCTCGCTTAACCTCTTTCGAACTCCTTTCAATCCAAAATCAATTTCTTTCAAAACCCCATCAATTTCACACATTTTTCTGCGTTTTCTACATCAAGGTATGCTTTCTTCAACATTTACTTCGTAATTTTCTTAGATTTTGCAGTATTGTATGTTAGGGTTTTGAAAATTGGGGATTTTCGAAATTTTGGGTTGGGTTTCTATTTTCTGTGAAAATTTTTTCAATTTCTTTGATTAGGCTGAGTCCCTTTTATTTATTGTGCATCTGTGTTGGCCCCATGAGGTATTTTAACGTGTATTAAGGCTAGTTTTCACCATGTTCATGCATTGTTCATACTTAGAGTACATTTGTGCATGCTAGGTGTTTGACAAAATGTCCGAGTGACATTTTTGTGCTAAATTGGATTCAAGTGAATTCCAATTTATGGGTTTACATCTGTTTGACCTTATTTCACTTGTTTTGGTCATTGTTTTTGTGTTTCACACTCTTTGCCCTGTTGCACACACTAGGCACACACCTAGGCATCCCTCATGCATCTGGTGCTACACACTCATGCATCAACACACACACACACACACATGCATCAGCACATGCACACATATGCACACACATGCACAGTTACTTGTTTTCATGCATTGTGGTTATGTTTTTTTGGTTTGTGTGTCTTAGCATGCTAGTTAGAGTTGGTTATGCTCTGTTTTAACTCTTATTTCCTTTGTTTTGAACTAACTTGAATCTAATCAAGTATTATGTTCTGTTTTTGTGTTTTGCACTCGCTTTGTTCTTTTCTTGGATGTTTATGTGAGCAGATGTCTCCCTTTAAATCCCCAGCTATGAAAGGTGGCAACAACAAAGGGAAAGAACCAATCATTGATGTTGATGACAATTCTCTTAGACCAAAGAGAGCTCGATTTTCAACGAGAATGTATGATCCTAACTTGTTCAAGTCTTATGTTGCTTTTGAGTCATATAAGAACCACTTTCGAGATGCTCCCTTGTTAGCTAAAAGGGCCGTTGATTAGTCATCTCTTTTAGATACTAAAATTCCTATTTGGTTTGCCACAAAAGACTGGAATTTTCTTCTCTCCGATCTTGAAGATGCCTATGAAAACATGGTGAAAGAGTTTTATGCCAATGCTATTATAGAAGGAGAAGAGATCAAGGGTTGGGTTAGAGGAAAGCGGTTCTCGGTAACTCCTGTGTACCTGTCTAATTTTCTAAACATAAACCGGCCAATACTTCCTATACCACCCGTATATGATGAACTAGTTCCGGATGAGGACACACTTCAGGAAGAATTAGGAGCTAATCTGGAATTCTCTTCCAGTGGAAAGTCGATCAATGTGGCTTCACTTTCTCCGGAATTAAGGCTCATGTCAACAATCATGTGTAGCAATCTCTACCCATTGTCAAGCACCGGCTACATCAACCTTGGTCGGGCATTATTTCTACATGATCTGGTCTCTGATGTGGAAATTGATGTATGCCTCAAGGAATTGTATTCCATTTTGTCGTCTCATCTCTCGGATTTTGAAGCTCAAAGGTGTGCGTACCTCTGCAGATGAGCGCCCTCACCCAAGGCCTAGCCCAATTAACATTCGTACTCTTCAAGCAAGTATGAGTCACACTAAGAAGACAGTCAAGCAAGAACATCATGCAACTCAGGGAAGCTCAAGTTCTACTTCCCATTCCTATGATGAAAAGTTCGACAACATCATGGTTGCACTTCAAGAGATTAATACAAAGATTTCAGGACTAGCTAATATCATGTACTCCTAACACTCCCGTCTTGATAAACAGTTAACATCTCTCGAAACTCAGATGGACGAAATTCAACAGAAGCTAGAAGAGAATGACAACTAGCTATTCCATGACAAAAAAGGGGAGATGGTGTTAGTGACAGGGGAAGACGATGTCATTGACAGGGTGAGTGTAGTGATTGGGGGAGAAGAAACTAGAAGTTTACTGCTGGTTCATTTACTTTTCCGTTTAGTTTTTATAACTGTTTTCAATGTTTACTGCTACTGCTTTTGTTTAAAGCTTTGATACTCTGTTTTTAATTTCAGTTTAATTTTAGTATTTTGTGATTATCTTTATGCTTTGTAGCATACTTGTTTGTACTTTTAAGATATTACTGATATGTCTTAAGTACCTCACTCTTGTGCCCTAGTAGGATCTTATTTCCTAGATGCAAATACTTAGCGTATTTTGTATTGGTTGAGTGTGGGACATGCAATTGATCCTTTGGATTGATCTTAATTGCATTGCATGTCCGGATGAGCATTTACTTGATAAATGTTCATTGTAGTCATTCATTAATGACTGTTTTTGTTTGATCAAGATATGCCTACATGTTTATAGTGTTTTCAAACTTGATTGCACTTTACTTGTTCATGTACGTACATTGTGTTCAACTTGTCATAAGTTTAATGAAAGTTTGTTTGTGTACGAGTGTTTCAGGTTATAGGTATATACATGCAAGTGCGTCACAGTTTTCAGATTAGGTGTGAGTGAGTTTTGCCATTGTTCCCAAGTTCATGTTTAAGTCTAGAGTCTGTTTTAGGGGTTTTGTCACGGAATAGCCAAAGGGGGAGATTGTAAAGTTGTTATTTACAACTATGTATTTTGTTGGCTTTTATTCCATGCCAAATTTGATTGTAATTGCTTTCAATCTTTTATACCCTGTATTTATTGTGGGATTTCATTGTAAGGGTTGTGTGATAGAGAGAGAGTGTGAAGACTTAAGCATTTAAAGACTGAAGATTTCTCATGGGTATGTCGCGACTTAGCTTCCCACGAAGTAACACATGCGCCATGCACATGCTGGAATGCGAAGAGTCAGGCCAGATGGAGATAGCTGTGTCTTGCGAGTATCTTACGGGTAAGGCTTTCCCGCGAGACACCAGCGAGGCATTTTATTCTGCCAGCCTGTCTAGATTGATACACACTTTTTGTGCCTACACTATTTATACCCACATTAGCCACAAATGTTGAGGAATACTTCAGAGAGAAAACCCTAACCAGACACATTGAGAATTAGAGATTGTCATACCTACAATTCTCTATACACTTGCTTGTGGTATTTCCTCAACTCCTATCTCTCCATTTTCATACCATTGAGAGGTTGATAGCTCAAACACTTACCACACCCTTTGAGAGTGTCAAGTGATGTTTTGGTGCTGCTGGGAAGCAATTGGAAGAAGCCAAGGATGGCAAATGCAACATGGAGCTTGTTGCGGGATCCGGAGAGCTAGACAAGACACAGTTCCAAGAAGCCTTGTTGGAGTAGGAGCTTGGAGGGCTTAGGTACATCGGGTAGATTAGGCTTGAAGGGTCTCTTGCTAACCCATGTATCCCAACTGATTGTCTAGTGGATCGATTTCCACTTGGAAGGCGGCGGAGAGGTTTTTCGCCGGGTTTTTCGTCGAGTTCTTCAGTTTCCTCTTCGATAACACATCGGCGTGTTATCTTGTGTTTGCATCCTTCTTCCCTACTCTTTTATATTCCATTATTGCTATGTTGCTTAGATTATGGATTAGAGTAGCTTATTTGTTTATCCGCTCGCTTTTACACTATTTTGCACTTAGTACTAATTTAGTGTAAAATCTATCGAGCCCTAATTTTAATTTGGGGGTCTAAATAGCTCGTGTGTTTTCAACACATTTTCGAGCATTCAATAAATGTGATACTTCAGCTTTTAAATATTACTAGTTGTAGACTCAAGCATTGCGCAGAAAATGTGATACAATTATTTTATAATAGAGTATAATATAAATTTTGTCAGTTAAACAGTGCATGCATTTTTTTTAAAGTATTTTCTATTTTTTATAGTGTTATATAATGGAACATATAATGAATTTTTCATTAAGTAGAAATATATAGTGATATATGTATAAAATGGGGTAATTTAATAAAAAGATTTGAATTTCATAATTATAATATTGTTTTACATTTTTGGAGAATGTGTTATTAAAAAATATATATTTTAATATTACTATAATTAGTTGACTAATTTGAACATCTTGAAGAATTTAAAAAAGAAAAAAAATTGCACATCTCCAAATCCGTTCACATGTAACATGTTACTTGTGTTACAATCTCTTTCTCTCGGATCGAGATCCTCTAGAGTTCCTAGAGTAATTTACCACATAGAATTCTTTTAATCTTCGTCTTTCATTTGAAAATAAAGAGTCCCGATTATACCATATCATTACTCTATTAATAAAACCTTAACATAATATGCCATATCAGCTTTTAAAATAAAACAAATTCACATGTTAGTTTTTTTTTAAATTAATTTTAATTTTCAAAAACTTAGAAAAATTGAGATGTCAATTTTACAAATTGACTGCATTTGAAGACTCTTTTGTATGGTTTAAATGCTAAAAATGTGGGCCCCATTTTGGAGTGAGTTGTTTGGTAGGAGAGCTCTTACAATGTTATTTAGATAACATTACTCAATATAAGTAGCTAAAAATATGTATTTAGAGAATTCATAAAGAGTGGGTTCTAGTTAGCTCAATTAGTAAAGTCTATGATGGTTGTATAAGAGATCTGGGGTTCAATTCTCGCCTACACCAAAAACTGATTGATGTCTTAGTCTGATGATAAAGAGCTATCATCAAGAGCAGATGCCATAAGTTGAAACTCTCTCTCAAAAAAAAAAGAAAAAGAGAATTCATAAAGAGGTGTATTCAACGCTTAAGTTACAGATCAGAATAGAATAATTGTAAATATTGTGAAATCTCAGGACCCACACAGTTTTTTATTTTATTTTTATAGGACAGACATAGTTAGTTGATTTGACAAAACACAATTGCTTCTCTCTCTCTCTCCCCCCCCCCCCCCCCTTCACACGTTAGACATGATTTCACCCTCTCACTGGACGACTCATTTCCTTGTTGGACTCATCTTCATCAATTAAATTCAAGCTCTCTCTCTCTCTCTCTCTCACATATAAAGTGTGTGTTTGGTAAAAATTAAAAAGCCAACTTATTTTTACTACTATTTATAGGCTCTACTGCACTTGTTAATACTATTCATGTGTTTCATTGTACTATTTTAGTTAACTTTTACCTTTATTTACAGTACTTTCAGTAAAAAATTTTCAGTTTTAGCAAAAAAAGTAGATCCTAAACAGGCCCAAAGACTTACTTGATTTTGTAATCTGCCTCACTTCCTTCTTGGACTCATCCTCACTTCCTTCTTGGACTCATCTTCATCTAATAGGCATGTATATACTTTAATAATAAATAATAATAAAAAAAACTCTTTATTTTTTTTTTTTTGGGTAGATTTGTTCGAATCTGTCTCGCTTCTATAGGTATGATTCTATATATATATATATTTTGGCTCTCTCTCCGTAAAATTGTGTAAGAGAAGTTTTTCTTTAATAGTTATATATTGGCTCTCTCTCCGTAAAATTGTGTGAGTGAAGTTTTTCTTTAATAGTTCATTGTGCATTTTCATACTACTTCATAATGCCCCTGAACAGGTGACGTATAGATTTTTTTTTATTTTTTTTTTATTTTTGATGGGGGTGACGTACAGATTTGTGCTAGAAACAGTGGCGGCTTTACATGCAAGGTGGTCACTTGCAAAAATATATATATATATATATATACACAATTGCCAAAAAAAATATTATATGCTAAATTAACTTATTATGACTATCTTAATAAAAATTTTGAACACCTAGACTTGAGAATTGCAAAAATTTGAGTTCAAAATAAATAAGAGTAGTGCTATTATATTCATAACATTTTCACAATAATTTTACAACAAATTTAATGTGGTAAATTGTTATTGATACTAATTTGGGACAAGTACTAAAATTATTTTTTTACCTACCAATAACAGCTTTTTGCATAAGATTTAATGTAAAAATATTATAGACATAGCATTAATCCAAAATTAATTCTGCCTCCAAACATAATTCTTAATGATATAAATTGCTTTTTTTTTAGATACTCTTTATGATTAAATGTAATGTCTATAATATTGAAACTTGAGTTTTAAGGTTATATTTTGAAAATAAATTATATATATATATATATATTTATTGAGAAATTGAAAATAAATGACATTAGATTGTTAGTGCTGACTTTTTAATTTTTTGTGCTATTTCTTCTCAAAAAAGGTTTTTGTGCTATTAACTACTATATAGCCAACGAGAGCTTGGTTGAGTGGGTAAGGCTCGAAAGTTTCGTGCACCACACCTAGGTTCGAGTCCCGTTGCCCGGAGGTTTCCGTTGGTGGGCAAACTTAGTGGGGGGTGTACTCAAATGAGGTGACTCCTACATAGGTGTAGGTCGGGCCCTTCAGCTGTGGTTGGCTTTCACCTGGCTCCCTACCCGGGGGTGTAATATAGCCATAAAAGCCCCCATTTTTTGTTTCTAAAAAAAAAAAAAAACTACTGTATATATGTGCTCAGTGTTAAGGAGCTCAAACATGCAATGAAATAATGAATTTATTAGTATTATATTTATCCTTATTTGTGAGTATTTAATATTTATCCTAATCAATTCCTTTGAATGGTTCAACAATTTTATCTTGCTCAAGGCCACGTTTTGTCTTTCCTTGGCTGACTGTTCATTTGTCTCTTGAAAGAAAAATACCAATTTCATATAACATTGAAAATTTCAAGTAGAAATATAGCAATTATATTTTTGGAAGTCTGAATTCAATATCTAAAAACGCTAGTATTCATTAATCTTTAAAATAGAACTACAAAATCTTATGTGAAAGACATATTAGTCCAACAACGAATGGTAATGCACATGTCGATGCAGAGTATACATTTCTCATATGGCTAAAACAAAATAAACGAATAGCTACTCAAAAACCAAATTTTTTTATAAAAAAAATTACATATTTAAATTAGGTTAGAGTAGAATTTTATTTCAATTTTTTTAAAAAAATTGTATGAATTTTTTATTTAACATATGTTACATTTCCTTACATGGTAATATAGAAAGAATTTTTCTTTTTTTTTTATAATCATTTTTTATTATTATTCAGTCTATCAATGACAAATTCTTCGATATGTTTCAAAGATGTTATAAATGGAAGGTGGAGATTTCTTTCCTAGATACATATAACATAGATAGGTAATAAATCATATACCTTTCTCTTTAAAAAAGGAAAAAAAAGAAATCAATTAATTTACTTTAATGATATTCATTGGGCCACATAGGAGTGTCTATAATCCCACGATTCCCACCTCTATAAATAGCGCAGGCACCATTAGTTTGTAACTCAACAATAGTCTTTCCTTTTTTTTTGAGATAAACGATAGAACAAATAGTCTTTCAATCCAAAAGAGAATGGAGAAGAAAATAATGAGTTGTTTAGTATTAGCCTTTGGGTTGATGATTATTTTGGTCCTAAATGCAAGTGCAAGTGCTGCAGATCTGCAGGTTATCAATTGTGTTAAAGCCTCCTCGCATGTTATGCCATCTAGATGGCATAACATGCGAGGAGGCTTTAACACAATTGATAACCTGCCAACCATACTTCCTTGGTTTTGGCCCCACACCAAGCCCTACATTCTGTACAGGTGCAGAAAATGTATCGCAACAGGCGAACACCACTACAATACGTAGGTCTTTGTGTGAATGTTTCGAAAATGCTGCAAAAGCATTTCAAATTATACCTGAAAGACTAAAACAGCTTCCCCAACTTTGCAAAATCCAAGTTCCTGTTCCTCTTGACCCCACTGTGGATTGCAACACGTAATCTCTCTCTCCCTCTCTTTGTGTGTGCAAAAATGGTCATAATACATATGAAAAAAAAAAATTGTAATGAATCTTCATATGTCTTGACTAATATGTTTGTGTTTAATGATGTGCAGTGTGCCATGATGCTCTATGGAGTTGGAGATGTGAAATAAACAATGGGGAAGCAAGCACGCAACAAATATAGCCAGTTTAATTTGGTGCTGTGCAACTTATATGCGCCTCATTTATTTTAATTAATTCTTATATTTGTAACACCTATTGTAAGTGAAATGAATAAAAATATTCGTACTTTATTTATCCAATAAAAATAAATGAATTAATGAATGAATAATTTATTGCTTAATGACTCCTGCAAAGTATTATTTCTCTCTAATTGTTTAAATTTGACGCAATATCCACATTAATATTACCAGGGCTATAGTAGAAATTTGAAGACACCAAGATTTTTTGTTATAATCTATTTTTATTTACTGATTTCGTAATTGTATAACATAATCCAACCTGTATGTGATTAATACTATACAGACACAAAGAATGTCGCATAAGTAATTTCTGGAAAAAATTGACTATTGAAATTCGATCTTAACGCTTATATTGATAGAAAAAGAGAGATTAGTAGTAACATTCCAAGTTTGATCAAATTATCCAACGGCCCAATTGGTCTAATGGCTCCTCCAGGTTATGAAGGAGTGAGGGGTTCAACTAAGATATATATATATACACACACACATATACATACACGATCAACTTAACAATTCCATGAGAGTCTTTACCTGATGAGATTCGTATTTTCACTTTCCTACCCATCAAATCCATAATTGTCTGCACCTTATTCTTAAAAACTTGGAAATCCCAAATCCAAAACCCAACTTCCATGGGGCTCTGCATTGGGTTGCTTTCAAGATCACTAGTGATGTTAACATACAAAGTTTAGGGGATGAAGTCTTTCACGAAATATTGCTGTCAGAACTTCAAGCTTATACCCCCCTGAAGCTTCTGTTTTCACATATGGGAATTCCATCCCCTTGTTTTATGTTGATTATAGTCACTGTCTCAATATATCGGTGATGAAATTAACAATATGGTGTTGTTTCCTCGCGGACCAAAGCTTTAAGTTTAACTATGACTAATCAAGGCAGCTTAGGTTCACTAGAGTACATATATAGTGAAGTACATACCAAAGACAGTAGGTTTTACAAGGAATGGTAAGATTGTGTTGGATATGGATGGAGGACACCTTCTGTCACTGGATTTTGAGACCCAAGAGATTAAGTATCTTAATATAATTGGATATAAGTATAATTTTGTTGATGCTTACATTGAGAGTCTAGTTTTGCTCGACAAATCTGCCAAGAATGTAGTTATACTTACATACTGAGGAAAATAGGTAAGATGCATTTTATGCTTTTTTTTTTCATGGTTTTTCATTTAGTTCTTTAAATATACTTGGCGGTGATTATATCATAAATTAGATATCAATATATACTGTTTGATATGGCACTGCTCTATAAATTCTTATTATTGCTAATTGATTACCTTAATTAAATGTGTTTTTTTATTTAGGATAAATAACTGTAAAGTTGTAATTTACAACTGTGTATTTGTTGGCTTTTATTCCGTGCCAAATTTGATTGTAATTATGTTTCAATCGTTTAAAACCCTGTATTTGTTGTGGGACTTGATGTAAGGGGTGTGTGAGAGAAAGAGTGTTGAAGACTCAAGCATTTGAAGAAGAAAAGAATTCTCGCGGGTACCTCGCGGGTATTTCGCGACCAAGCTTCCCGCGAAGTGAGACATGTGCCAGGCACATGATGGAATGCGAAGAGTCATGCCAGGTGGAGACAACTGTGTCTCGCGAGTATCTCGCGGGTAAGGCCTTCCCGCGAGACACCCGCGAGACTAGCTGTTCTGCCAGTCTGTATTCTTTGAGTCACACCTTTTGCACCCCTCCTATATATACCATCATTACCCACATTTGTTGAGGAATGCTTCAGAGAGAAAACCCTAGCCAAACACCTTGGTAATTAGAGATTGTCTTCCCCACCTTCTCTAAACAATTTGCTTGTGGTATCTCCTCAACCATTCCCTCTCCATTGTCTATATCTTTGAGAGGTTGATAGCCCAAACACTTGACACACCTTAGAGAGTGCTGAGTGACATTTTTGGTGCTGCTGGGAAGCATAGGAAGGAGCCTTTAATGGCAGATGCAACATGGAGCTTGTTGCGGGATCCGGATAACTAGGACAAGACACGGTTCCGAGAAGCCTTGTTGGAGTAGGAGCTTGGAGGGCTTAGGTACATCGGGTAGACTAGGCTTGGAGGGTCTTTTGCTAATCCATGTATCCCAACTGATTGTCTAGTGGATCGATTTCCGCTTGGAGGGCGGCGGAGAGGTTTTTCACCGAGTTTTTCGGTTTCCTCTTCGATAACACGTCTCGGTGTTATTTGTGTTTGCATCCTTCTTCCCTACTCTTGTTCATTTCATTTTTTACTGCTGAGTTGCTTTAAATTATGAATTAAAGTAGTTGCTTTGTTTATACGCTTGTGTTTACACTATTCCGCACTTGTTAGTAAGTTAGTGTAAAATCAACCAAGCCGTAATTTGATTTTGGGGGTCTAAACCGCTCGTGTGTTTTCAACACATTTTCGAGCTTTCAATAACTTATCAAGGACAGTTGAGTACATGCTCGCATGTATACTTAAAATTCTCATATAAAATTTTCTGTAAAATTATTCATTTATTAATTTTATAATAAAAAAATAGTCCATCTTGGTTTTTAAGTTTGAGCAGACTTGTTTATCAAGAGAAGTTCATGTTTCCTGCTACGTATGATTTACATTGTATAAATTGAAGTGCTCAACTTTTTGCTGTGCTGTGAATTTTATGGTGATAGGTGACTGCTTTAATTTCACACTTTCACACTCATACTAAATGTTCTTAATGTTCTCGTTGTATTATTCATGTAAAAGGTTTCTTATTCTCGTGGTGGTGAAGCGAATTTTCTGCTCACTCTATATGAATGGATGGCTTCTGTGAGTAGCCATTCCTTCTCAAGTTTGTTGCACTGCTAGTACACTTTTCTTTAGTTTGATGCACTGCTAGTACACTTCCTGCGTACTGTGAATCTGTGATATAATCTATTTTCTTTCTACATATTAATAAAGCTGATTACTTATCCAAAAATTAAATTTTTGATCTGTTTGTGCTAAAATTTTTCTTGTACATTTTAAATCATTATTGAGGACAAATTTTTTATGCCACATAGCTTTATTTCATTAGCAACCCGCACCACATCAATACTATCATGGGTTTTGGGAAAATCTCTTCTAAAGCCCAAAAGAGCCCATATTTACACAAAAATGCGTCAAAGCCCATGGTTCAAGCTTAAAATACATCATTTCATTTTTTGGTTCATGATCCAAGCTCATGAGTCTCATCGGGGGAATTTTGGGAGTCGTGGTTTGGAAGGCCAAAAATTATGTTCAGTAAAACTCCAGTGGTTTAAAGTTGACAAAAGAAAGCATGTTGCTTGGCATGTCTTTCCCAATTCCCTAAACTCTAACGGGTCAGTGTGCAATAGATAACATTTGGTAAGCCTTTTATATCGCATAACACTTAAAATGATAAAACTCCCCATGCTCTTTACATAAAAAATTAATGTTAATCATATAATATAAGTTTAAAAATGTGATTATAGTATTTCATATAAATTATATTATTATCATCTAAATCAATTCCAAGCACATGGCTAAATATATGTTAATATCTCATATCTAGCATTAAATGTTCTCTTTACTCTCCATAATTACATCTCTAAAATTTTATCAAATATCAACCAACTAGTCTATTACTTACCAAAATTATATATGGACCAAGTATATAATTTTCCAAAAGAGAAAACTTAGTTGAAAATACTAACAGCAGCTCTAGCAGAAGCTGCAAACAGTTCCAGCGGAAGTTGTTTTGCAAGAATAGCTCCAGTAGAAAGTTGCAAACAACTTTTGCAGAAACAGCTTTTGTAGAAACAGCTTCTGCAGAAGCTGCAACAGCTATAGCACATTCTGCAAGTGGCTCCAACTGTGATACCAGAAATAGAAAGATTTCATAAAGATTATCTTATCATTTTAGCCAAACCATGAATTTAATGCCAAATATTTTCCCTTCAAGTAAAAGATATCATTCAGATGGCATCATTTGATAGCTAATAGCTGTGATGCCATCATTTGATAGCTAATAGTTGTGACAGCAGCTCCAATAGCATTAAACTCTAAAACTTTCTTCTTTTGACTAAAAAACAAAATCCCACTAATGAAACCACTTACTTTGTCAAAGATTTTTCTTTATATGCTAAATTTCCCTTCAACTAGTTCTGATTTAGTTACTTACTTGGCTCTATATAAAGAGGACCAAGCTACACACTAAAGGGGGATCCATCCCTCTCTCATTTTCAATATTTTGAAACTCCCTTAATTTTGCTGCCATACCTCTAAAGATCTCCATATCTTTCTTCATCTCTCTTACAAAATCTCTTTTCATAGATAACAACACAACACACATATTACAACACACCATCATCCATTACAATCCATCTCTCCCCCACTTTACAAACACATTCCTAACAAAATACCCATACATACTTCTCATGTATCTTCAAACACCATATATCACAAAATATACATACATAAATATATATATATATATATATATATATATATATATATATATATATATATATATATATACTTCTTACCATCTCCACACATCTTAAAACATATCAAACACCCTTCCAAGAACACATTACAAAAGCCCTTTTTCATGGAAGACATATGAACATCAATACTAAGGCCTTTCTCTTAAAAAGCACAAAGACTTCATATTAAAGTCATTCTTATTGAAGACATACATTTCTAATACTTAAAGCTATTCTTATGAAAGGCACAAACTTATGAAATTAAAAGCCCTTCTTATGAAAGGTAGCATCACTCATATTTGACTAAAAAACTAGAAGAGCATTACATGGGGGAAAGTCATTTAAGTACATGATGAAAGGGGATAAACTTAACCAATCTATGCACACAGCTGGACATATTTTCTCTCCCTCCAGTTGCACACTTGCACCCATTTTTCCCTTTCAAACATGAAGTCACCATGAAAGGGTTCACTTCATCATGCTGCTGAAATGTTAAGCCCACTGATGCGATACGGCTAGAGCTACAAAATATGAAGATAAGTCATTATATTTTTGTCTTCAAATTTATACTATTAAGTATGTTTTATTCATTATCATTATACCCCTGAACTAATGTTATTACGCTGCTAGACTCATTTTCTCATGTTGCTGAAATGTTAAAGCCCATTAATGTTATACGGCTAGAGCTACAAAATATGAGGAATATGAAGGTTATCAGCTCATTAATGCTAAATGGCCAGAGCCACAAATCATATAAAGAATGAAGTGTGCTATATAGCTGGAGTCAGAAACATAAAAGATAAGTCAATTTTTTCTCCATCTTTGAAATTACATTATTAAGTATACGGTAATTCATTATCATTTTACCCCTGGATGCAAATTACTTTAATATTATCTCACCATCTGATAATCATAGGTTCACTAATACTTCATTAATGAACATACATATTAATATATCGATCTACCACCGTTGCACATATATTATTTGGACATGAACCACCCTTGTACACATATTTTTGGAATGAACTACCATTGGACATATGTTATTTGGACATGGACCATTGTTAGACATACCTTATTATGTTGAACATGAACCATGAATTGCAACTAGACATGAACTATTGGACTCATTCCATTGTTGGACATTTGACACCTAATTAATTATTTTCTAATATTGGACATCACTTAATATATATAATAATAACGTATTAACTCACCATCTAATCAAAGCTATCATGTTGAGCATATCATTTATTTATTTCAACCATTATAATGATTCTAAGACTTTGGGCTTCATCTATTTTGTAGGCTTAAAAATACACCGGAAGCCATTGGTTTATGCAGCCAGATGTCAAGTTCCGGGTTGAACTCCCTAAAACAAATCCGGGTTTAGCAAAGTCACACTTCCAGTAGGAGACACGTGGCTATGCGCAAAAAATCGCCCCCAACAATCACCTATTACCTTAGATGCCTATCTTCTTATCAAAAAACATCCCCAATGAGAAATGGTCATTGAAAAGAAGCTCTCCAGTCCCAGCAAATATTACTTGCTTTGAGTGATTTAGAATTGAAATGACAAGTATATAGTCCTCTTTAGGAACTATTTTTTCCTTCCTTAGTATGATTTGTGTTAATTTTTTTTTTTTTTTGTCCTAATAAAGTAGTTATGCTTAGATGATGTTTCTCTCTTAATTTCTATTGAATGAGTTAGTATTTTCTATTACATAATTGTATGAAGTAGAAGCAAAAAGCCAACACCAGTGGAAACAATAAAGAGAAAAACTAGGTAAATAGTGGACAACTTAAAATACTATACCTGGGGGCAGCAATAGGCTGTATGTATGGGAAGCATTTCCTTATAGACATTAGACATCCGTCTTGTTCCACACCAATGAGTAAAGTTCGAACTCAATCTGAAAATCCCAACACAACTCCCCAAAAAAATCGACCAATAAGCTAAATTAACAACACTTTCTTTGTGATTAATAATGCTGAAAATTATTTCATCTTATAATGTGAGAAAGTTTTTAGTTTGTTCTTTATGTCAAAGTTATCTTTTTAAGGATGGTTTAAGATTTGTCTAAAGCAATTTAAGAAAGAGGACATTCGTGTTATGAATGGAAATAGTACATGAGTGATCAATTATTGTTGAGGAAGGGGTAGCAATGAGTAAATTTACTCCTCAAAAGGCTCTCAGGGACTCGCAAAGGAGTCTTCACATTGCATAACGAAGACGATGATCCTAGTTTTCCTGAACGCAACTGCTTTGAATCCCCTTTCCCTTTCTATGTTCTACACCATAACTATTTCGTTGGTACTTGTAACAGTCTGCTCTGCCTTTACCATGATTTACTCCATCAAGTTAACAAATTCCTTCTCTAGAACCCTTCTGTGGGAGAATACTTAGTGATAGTGCTTCTCTACCTCCTATATGTGGCATGCTTCGTCGTGAGCAACATTCATTTGCCAATGGGACACTGCACTTAGGGATGGAGCTATTCTTTGACCAGGGGGGGCCATTGCCCCCCCCTGGATTTTGGGGAAACTTTTTTTATAGGTATATTTAATGTTCAATTAGCCTAAAAAAAATTAAACTTTTTTTTTTTTTTTTGATAAGCTTCAATCTATTGCTGAAAAATGAACAATGAACAAAGTTAGGACTCTTCCTTACAAACAGCTAAAATCGCTAGGGGAAGATCATCCTTAAAGAAAAGAAAAGATAAAAAAGAGCTTAAAGCAAATTTGACAGCTACATGTGCTGCCATTATTAGTCTCTTCTTACTCGGAGATGAAGATGAAAGAAAGAAATTTCTCATTGAATGAATAGGAAAAGTACAACTTTGCTTATATATACAAGGAACATAAACAAAACAAAAGGAATTAAAAAACAAGCTTTTTAATTTTAACCCAAATCAATTTCTCGTACTGCATTTTTCGGATTCTTAATATCAAAAGTAGCCTAAATTCTATTTCTTATTGACCAAAATATTAGACAAAAAGCCTCCTATCCCCACACGTAGGCTACTCCTCTGCTCTGCACAAAGGCTACCCCTATGCTGGATGTTTATTCTTTGACTATCTTGATATTCGTTGAATCCATTGATGACCATAGTGGAGGAATGTTAGTTGTTTGTAACATTATCAGTGATGTTTATTGTCTTTATGAGTTACGAAAGTCAATTAATGATATTAGAGAGATTGTAAAGTGGATAAAATTTGCCAAACCAAGTGTCAATAGCATTCAAAAAAAAAAAAAAAAATGTCAATTGGGTTTTAAAATGCCTTGCTAATGTGGCAAGAGAAGAGACTATGATAGAACATGAGGCTAGATATTGTGGTCTTAAAAACATACCCAATCTCAACAATTCAATCTGAATTGTTGACCCAAATAGATGATAAAATATTAAATTGACCAGAAATTTTTTTTTTCTTGAAGTTGCAATTTTTTTTTTTTAAAGTCCAAAATTTGCCCCCCCCCCCCCCCTAAACCTTTGGTTCTGGCTCCATCCCTGATTGCACTGGCTTGCTACCAGAAACATTAATGATTACAAAAGTCGTTTTGTTTTGGTTTTCGATTTAGGGGACGAGGTGTTCTACAAAATATTGCTACTAGAACTGCCAAGTTATACCAGTGAAAATGTGAATATGATGTGGACTTCCATTTCTGCATATGGAAATTCCATTGTTACGTTTCAACAAGGGATAGGGAGTGGTAAGCTCAATATATGGGTGATGAGAGAGCATGGTGTTGCATTGCCATGGACAAAATTTTCACATCAATGTCTGAAATTGGAACTGGCCAAACCATATCCAGTTGGCTTTAGGAGGAATGGTGAGGTTGTAATGCGAAATTATAGTGGAGGGCATGTCTCGTGGAATCCAGATAGCCAAAAGATTAAGGGTATTGAAATTAACAGATATTTCTGTAATTTTGTGGTTTCTTATGTTGAGAGTCTAGTTTTACTTGACAAAGCCGCCAATAGTATAGTTACATTAGATGCATTTCATGTTTTTTATTTTCTTCTTTTATGGTTTTTCATTTTGTTCTTTATATATACTTGACATTGATCATATTGTTTATTGATTCCCTTAATGGCCTTATCTTCCGGATAAATAGCTTATCAAGGTTGTTGTCACTCTCTATTATACTGAGGTTATAGTTTAGTGCATAGCATGTATACTTAAAATTGACTATCCACGGTAGATTCCAGTTAGCTCAACTGGTAAAGTCTTTGATGTTTGTATAAAAGATCTGGGATTCAATTCCAGTCTACACCAAAAACTAATTGGTGTCTTAGTCTGATAAATAAGAATTATTATTAAGAGCAGATGCCATAGGTTGAAACTCTCTAAAAAAAAAAAAAAAAAATTGACTATCCACATTTCAAATATTCTATAATATAATCATTTATTACTTATAAAAGAAGGCACTTATTGTAATACCTCGATTTGATTTTATAATCATCACCGCCATTGGCATTATTAATATAGAGTTGAAGTATTATATGTGTGTGCATAGTAAGATGGGAGTAGACAATTTTTGTGGTGTTACAAAATAGGTGAGAAGATTAAAGTTTTAGTGCATACAATTTAGTGAGGCAATTAAGATAATAAATAAATAAAAGATGAAGATATTTTATGGGCTTCTTAGAGACTAAAGAGATAAGCTCAAGTGGGTTTTAAACTCTAGCCCACTAACCCACCAAGCCCACATCTCTGATGTGTTAAAATATAAGTTGGAGGAAAAGATAAATTAGGGTTTTCATAATAAGGGTTTTATTAAGGAGGCTAAGTAGTGTTTTTCCTTGGAGTTAGAGCACATACAGTTGAAGAGGCAATCAAATTGTTCAAGGTATGATTCCTCACCATTAGAAACAAAGAATTAAAAGTTAATAAGGTTATCTTGGAATCAGTTGTGATGTTAGATTGTTCAGAAGTTTGATTTTGGTCCTAAAATTCTACTTTTATTTTACGGTTAGATTTGCCGCTGTGTATCCATGAAGAAGGGCATGACTATTACATTTTCATTAGGATATATATATATATATATATATATATATATAATCCTAGATTGATCCACGGAACTTCAGGAATCTGTGATTTTGGCTTAAGTCTTCCTTCGGTTTTGTACATATAAAATATATATGTAATAAGTCAATGATGCTGCCACCGTTTCATTGAGATTATGCTATTAAAACCACTGAGGTTATATATTAAAGTTTGGAATTGGCTTTTGTGGGAGTATGGTTCTCACTTTGCTCTCGGTGGGTCCCTAGAATAGGTATATTTTGCCATCAAGTCTTCAATTAGATTTGTATATATAGGTCCTTTTAGTGTTTCCACGTTTCTTTGATTATATATGTTAGGATGAATTAACGTTTTCTTTGGGGTTTTATATTAAATCCTAGGTTAATGATATTTTGGCTACTGCCTTCCTCATGGCAACATGAGTTCCGATTAATGCAAGAGAATATTAATGGTTAGAGAAACTTTAATTTAGTGTTAAGGTGTTATCAGTTCAGCAAAGTATTTTTCCTAGTGAGTCAGTTTGTAAAATTCTATAAGTTTTATATTTTGTGGAGGATAGTAAGTAATTTCTATGATTGAATATAGGTCTTATTTAAGAGTGTTTTGAGGCTTTTTGGAGGTTGTTTCGGCTGGACTTTCAAAGGAATTCAAGTGCTGTAAGTAATTATGCGTAATATGCACAAGTTTTGTCATTTAGGTTCTTAGATGTCATTCAGATTCTCAAAAAAAAAAAAAAAAAAAAAAAAAAGGTTCTTAGATGTCAAAGGTTTTCAAAAGTCATATTTTAAAGCTTACGTTTTCTAAAGTTTATTGAAAGCATTATTTTTACATCATTGAAAGAGAAACTTCGACTTTTAGACAATGTCTTAAAGAGAAATTTCGAATTTTAAATAACGTTTTGAATGTCCTAATCTCATTTAAAAGATGATTTCTAAACTAAACTATTTTCTGAAAATAATTGAGTTTCAAAGTAAGTTTTCAAAAACGGTTCTTGTTATTTAAATTTGTTAAAACCAAGTGATTTCAAAGTCATATTCCTATTCTCCAAATGGTATTTAAAATGTTTCTTTTAGCAAATTAAATTTTCAGATTTACTCAAGAATTGTAATATATTTATATAAACTCCTCAGTTTCTATTTGTTCCCCAAGAGAGTCAAGCATCCTTTGATTTATGTTCTATTCGATATTGTAATATTCGATATGCCTTTGTATTTGGAATAATTGTTAATTTCAAGTAAATTATTCGATTTTGTATAAACTTTGCTTTTGTGATATGTGACTAGAAAATAAGTGTTTTTAGAATTGATTAGATATATCTGATATATGTGTAAATCCGCTCACAGGATTAAATGTGAGAATATGTGTTGATCTCTCACCAGCAGGGGTTAGATGTTGGTATCCGCTCACATGATTGTATGTAAGAATATGTGATGTGTATATGTGACACTGTGCTCTGATCAATTATATGTATGTGATGTCAAATGATTTTAAGATGTGATTACATATGTATTAAGTGATTCATTATATGTTTTGTGGAATAATTATTTTTGATATCATTGAATGAGTTTGTGAAAAAAAAAAAATACTCGTGTTTTGCTTGACTCTATTCTGTTGTGTATTCTATATAATTACTTACTGGATGTGTGGCTCACCCCATCAATTACAATTTTCAAATTAAAGTTTAGTTGAGGAATAGAACCTTTGGATTACTTCGTAAGGTGCAAGGTAGAGCGTGGGAGTTTTTAAGGCAACGTCTATAATACTTACAGCCTTAAAGGATTAGTAGTTTGTTTTATTCCGCTTTAGATTTCACAGTATTTTGGAGATTATTCTAAATTGAGGATTTTAGTATTGTAAAAGATTGATTAAGAGCATTGTTTATTTGGAGTTTTATTGAATTGCGTTTAAATTAATTATGTTTATTGAGTTATGTAAGATCAGCAAGTTAGTCATGCATCTAAATTCATGTTCCATGAATTTGGGTCGTGGCAGTTATAGTTCTTAAATTCTTGCAGACTTCATGCAACCATGGTTATTGATGAGCTCTAAATGAGTAACAGACATTAATTCAGCAAAAGAAAAGATACAACAAAGCTCTTTGATGGTGTATAGTTTCTTAATACTGAATTAGCTTATTATGTCAAAAGGACTTGAAGTAGTTTTATGTTAAACTCCTTTTGTGGCTACACCATTGTTATATTAGTACTTTCGATATTCGCTGTTTGGTTTCAATGTGTTTACTGAAATCATTAAGTATTTAATTTTGCCTGCCATGCCTGCATTGTGATGAAGATGCTTGGCATTGTAGTGTGTATAAACAAGGATATACTACTCAATTGTGTTAAATGTCTTTTTCCTTAGACGACTAGATTTTTGTTATACCTGTCTAAAGGGTCTAAAAGTTTCTATTGATAAGAAATTAAAAGGAGAGGGGGGGGGGGGGGGGGAGAAGGGGGGTTGGGGTAACAATTGCATATTACATATTACCATCTAATAAGGGTCTTGTAGGGATTTATTTTAAATAGTTGCATTTGTTCTTTGTTTTATCTTTTTTCCTATAAATCTTTATTTCTTTATGTTAATATGAAATGTGGAAGTCAAATCAGGAGTTGTGAATGTGTGAATTTGTGCACATTTGTATGTGCTATCACTTCCAATTTGCATCTTAGTGCTTTTTATCAAATAGACTGAATGCTATTTTCTTTTAATTTTGTTTTAGTTGACATATACAAGTGCCCTATAGTTTAAATTCCAAACTATAGAGGCCAAACTTTGCTTTGATGATTAACACTTTCTGTTCACAATGTCATTACTCTTATTCACACTTTATTGTTTCAATGATTTCTATTAGCTTTATACAATGGAATGCAATGCACCATTTCATGAATTTATGGATGCACACACACAAACATTCTCTCTTATCTTCCTGTTAAAAATTAGCATTTTGTCAAGATCTTCAAGCTCATGCCCATAACTTGTGGGAACTACTAGAACAAAGTTTCTCACTAAACTAGTTTGGTTTGGAGAGAAACCCTTCAAACTCCTCATATATTTTTATATTAAGTGTAAATTTTGAAACTCTAACCGTTGTATTACGTGTTCTTCTTATATCCTTCATGCTTACAAAATTTCAAGAAAATCAAAAATCAATTTTTGTGATCTAAAATTGTGTATAAAAATAAGTTTATTGATCAAATAGTAAATAAAATTTGATTTGAACGAAATTTGATATGCATGTTAAGAACATAAGGAACATAAATTCAACGGTTAGATTATCAAAATTCACACATAAAAAAGAGACATATGGGAAGTTTGAAGAATTTCTCTCTAAAATAGTTTGGAGAGAAACTTTGTTCGGAACTACTATCTAGTTGTTGTTACATACCATGCTTTTGTTAAAGGGTGACTGATTTTTGATAATCTTTGTTAGCACATGACTTGTTTGAGAAAATTAGAAATACTAGGAGGTGGAAAATTTGGTTTGTAGCCTATAAAGTTGATATGAAGAAAGCATATGATAGACTCTACAGGGACTTCATTTTGGCTATGCTAAAAACAATAAATTTTAGTCTTCATTGGATCAATTTGATTAAGCAATGCATCTGCACAATTTCATATCAAATTCAACTGAATGGTTCCTGGGTGAAATTTTTTTCCTTAATGTGGCTTAAGGCAAGTGGATCCACTTTCACCTTATATGTGTGCAACTATGTTGTCTCTGGCTTTTATTGGAGGGACAGCTTCAGAGTATTTGTAAGGGAATAAGGATTGCAAGAAATCTAGACCATAGTTGATTGCATTATTTTTGTTCAAGGTACTAATGATGTGCAACATAGTGTGTTGAAAATTTTGAGGTGGTATTGTAACCTTTTTGGACAAATTGTAAATTTTGACAAATCTGAGGTGTTTTTCTATCGCATCAGTTCTGAACATAGTATAAACCGTGTTAGATCTTCTTAACCCATTAGGACAATGTTTTCCAGCCATACTTCCATTGACCCTCACTTCAAAAGAAGAGGAAAACCCTATGTGGGACAAGTATCTTCCTTCCCTCACCAGCTACCATACGAGTGGACTATAAAGAAAGGAATCCAGCATCTATAAATATGGCGTGATCCCCAAGAAGAAAGGATTCGGAAACTTTTTAGTAAAAAATGTGAAGTTCAAAAGAGAGAAAGTATGGAATATTGTACTCAAACCATCTTTTATCGACCAACTTGAGGAAGAAAAGTCAATGCATACTTTCTCTTTAGATCTTATCATTGTATTAGTTTTTACTTTTTAGCCTATACTATATTATTAATTGTGATGATCTAATCTTTGTTATTACATACAAAGATTTTTGATCCACACATATTATGAGCTAAGTGCCTCTTTTACATTTTTTTTGTGCTTTGAAGTGCCTATTGCAATCTGTAAAGATATTTGTGCGACATCCAACGCCCGAGCCCATTTGGGCTCCAATACATGGGCAAAACGTTGGGCCCAGTTTCTGCTAGCCCAAAGAGTCCAGCTCGTACCCGTGTAGGCCATTGGCCCAGGCCACCCAGCAAAGGCCCTGCCTAGTATGCGTCCCCGAGCACCAAGAGAGAGGGAGATAGGCAGACACGCTAACTCTCACTTGCCCTGCAGTTTTCTGCGGGACTAGGCCGCCGAGCTGCCCACGAAAGGAGGAATCAAGTTCCAAAGCCACCACCACCTAACCATCCACTTATCATCAACCGCATTGGACCTCCCACCGCACCTGCAGAGGAGCAATGATGGCCACTCCATTAAGAAGGAACTATAAATATGAGAATAAGAGGAAGAAAAAGGGGTTGGAAAGAAAGGGGACAAAGAAGTGATGAAGTCTAGTAGTTAGAATTACCCATAGTAGGAAACCCTCAAATCCACAATAAAAATAAGTTGTGAGCGCAAAAGGTACAGTCCAACAGCCTCATCTTGGGCACGCACAATATTGTTAAAACGATTCAAAAGGGTTTTTTTTTTTTTTTTTTTTTTTTTTTTGGGGATATTGTAGGAATCAAGAAAAAATCATTTACTAATTGCAAGAGCAATTTGTTTGCTGAATATAAGGAAACTGTAAATCATTTGTTTTTCTCTTGTCTAATTGCAAAAGCAATTTTTGGTTTGCTTTAGTGTGTGGAATTAGAATGGATTTATTTATAAGGCATAATGGATTCTTTACAACTCCAATAAGTCAGGATCCGGTTATTGGAATTGTGGTATGTTATCTTTGAAAATAATTTAGTTAGTTTCAAATTTTGGATATTAACCTTAATTAAACCATATGGAAGGATTTACCATTAAGTGACAAAACCTTAGTGGTTGTAGGTATCCTGACTTTAATCTTATGGTAATCCAATTACTTTGTTAATAATCATTTCTTCAATTGAGTATAGTTTCTTCCACCCCTCGAAAAAAAGCTCTTCAATTGAGTATTCTTTTCTCTCCAATCATGATAAATTGCAAACCAACAACACCGTAACCAATCAAAGAAAATGTAATTTGTAATGATCATTATTGAAAAGGAGGACTATGCTCCAATTGGCTTCAAACTCAAATTCATACACATGAGAAGACCAATATGCCATTCAATCCAAAAGTCATTCATGATTTGTATTTATAAGATACTTGAATAATCTTGATAATATCATTTTTCTTGTATTTTAAACCTTGATTAAGAAAGAATTTTTGTATTAACTTATTTAAATTATGATAAGTAACTATATTTAGAATTTTAATATTGTTATTATACATAATACACAACAATGTTAAAATATTCTGTCAAAAGATCTACCTGGCCTCTTTAAGGAATGTTTTAATGAGTGCCGCATTTAAAAGTAGTAAAAGCTAATAAACAAATATTAAGACTTTAACTGGAAGTTGCTCAACTTAAAATAAATAAATAAAAAATAATTGGTTGAATGCAATAAAAAAAGTCAACATTAATAAAACATAGAGGCTAAATATTCATTGGTATCAACATTAATAAAACGTAAAGGCTAATTTTTTTTTTTTAGAAAGAAAACATAAAGGCTAATGATTTCAATAGTTTATGGATAATAAAGTCCATTTTCAATCATCGTCTTTACCAAAAAAATTAATTGATATCTTGATCTGATAATAAAAAAAAATTATCAGAAGTTAATGTCATAGGTTGAAACTTGTAACTGAATCTTTTAAAAAAATGGTAAAGTATTATTTTGGTTCCTAAACTTTACAAAAAATTTGTTTTACATCCCTAAACATTAAGAAATTCATTTTTCGTCCTTAAACTATTGAAAAGTTCATATTTTGTCCCTAAACTATTGAAAATATTTTATTTATGCTTTTAAATTTTACTAAAAGTTTGTTTTTCATTTTTAAACTATTGAAAAAAAAAATTCTTTTTTCATTCTTATTTTTTTTCTCTATATTATTCAAAATACTCTTTACAAAGTTTAGAGATGAAAAAAAAAAAATTTAAGTTTATGGGCGAAAAATAAACTTTTAATAAAATTTAGGGACAAAATAGTATTTTACCCTTTAAAAAAATGAAAAAAAAAAAATCATCAAAGTAATAAATTTTAAATTATGGGATTTATTAAAGATCTCTTCAGTCAAGACTCAAGACGCATATTATTTCCTCCACTCCACAGACACTCCACAAGAGCCCCTGCTTCGCCCTCTTGCCTTCGTAGGTTCTCAGATCTCTCTTTGAAATCGGGGGCAATGTCAGACAGCAACAAGTCAATTTGGTGGGAATATTTACCTGACGAGATTCTTACCCATATTCTCACTTTCCTACCCATCAAATCCATTATCATCTGTACCTCTGTCTCTAAAACCTGGAAATCCCTAATCAAAAACCCAACTTTCATTTCCACCCATCTCCACCACTCCCACACCAAAAACAACCTCCTCCTCTTAAGGCTCTCACGGAATGACAGAGAAGTCTTCACATTGCATAAAGAAGACGATGATCCTGATTTCACTGAATACGCCAGCTTTGATTCCCCTTTCCATGCTCCTGCTCCACACCTTCACAATGTCATCGGTACTTGTAACGGCCTGCTATGCCTTTCCGATGGTTTACCCAATGACGCTGACGAATTCTTTCTCTGGAACCCTTGTGTGAGAAAGCTTCTACAATTTCCTAGTCCCAATGTCACCTTCAATACACAAGGTTTGTTGCACGCGTCTTTTGGGTTTGGATTTGATCCAAAAACTAACGATTATAAAGTGGTCAGGATTCGTTTTCAAATTAAAAAAAATGAAGTTGTGGTCAGGAATAGGATTCTCTCCATACTGGGTAGTCCTTTGGACATTGGAAAGTCTCCACCCGTGGTCGAGGTTTACTCAGTCTCCACTGGTGAATGGAGAATGCTTAGTGCTTCTGCTTCTCTGCCTCCTATATGCGCTATAGTTAGTTGTGGGCCGCCGGCATTTGCCAATGGGGCACTGCATTGGATTGCTTTCACTAATGATAAAAAACAGTTTGTTTTGGTGTTCGATTTGGGGGACGAGGTCTTCCGCCAAATTCTGCTGCCAGAACTTCCAAGTTATTCAGGGAAGACGACGTGGACTCGTGTTTTCGTATATGGAAATTCCATTGCTGGGTTACAAATAAGGTTAGGGATTGTTCAGATCAATATATGGGTGATGAAAGAGTATGGTGTTGCATCATCGTGGACAGGATTTTCACATCAATGTCCAACTCTGGGAATGCGCCATCCATGCCCAGTTGGCTTTAGGAGGGATGGTGAGGTTATATTGCTAAATATTGGAAGAGGGCTCGTCTCGTGGAATCCAGATAGCCAAAATATTAAGAATCTTGAAATTAATGGATATTTTGATACTTTTTTTGGTTCTTATGTCAAGAGTCTAGCTTTGCTTGACAAAGCCACCAAAAGTGTAGTTACATACTGAGGACAAACAGAAAATTGGTAGGATGCTTCTCATGTTTTTATTTGTTCTTTTTATGATTTTTCATTTTGTTCTTTATATGTACTTGAATTTGATCATACTTGCGTATTGATTACCTTAATGGCTTTATCTTCGGGATAAATAGCTTGTCAAGGTTGTGGTCACTCTCTATTATATTGAGATGATAGTTTAGTGCATAGCATGTATATTTAGAATTGTTTGTCCTCATTTCAAAATTTCTTTAATATAATCACTTATTACTTATAAAATACTGCACTTGTAGTTCTTAAATTCTTGCAGGACCTCATGCAATCATGGTTATTGATGAGCTCTGAATGAGTAACAGACATTAATTCAGCAAAACAAAAGATTCAACAAAGCTCTTTGATGTTGTATAGTTTCTTAATACTGAATTAGCTTATTATGTCAAAATGGCTTGAAGTAGTTTTATGTTAAACTCCTTTTGTGGCTACACCATTGTTATATTAGTATTTTTCGATGATTCGCTGATTGGTTTCAGTGTATTTACTGAAATGATTAAGTATTTAATTTTGCCTGCCATGCTTGCACTGTGATGAAGATGCTTGCCATTGTAGTGTGTGTAAACATGAATATACTGCTCAGTTGTGTTAAATGTCTTTTGCCTTAGACAACTAGATTTTTGTTATACCTGTCTAAAGAGGTCTAAAAGTCTCTATTGATAAAAAGAAAAGGACAGGGAAGAAAAGGGGGGTGGGGGCAACAATTGCATATTACATATTACCATCTAATAAGGGTTTTGTTGGGATTCATTTTAAATATTTGCATTTGTTCTGTAATTTTTTTTTCTGAACATGTCATACATAAAATGGGATTTTTTTTTTTGGTGTGGATATCCTACAATGATAACAAGTTTTAAGAGATAAAACACCTATCAAAAAAGATTTAAGAGATAAAACTAATGGAATTGATGATTGATCTTGCAGACCTTAGTCGAAACATTGAATTAAAGACCACATTCTATGCACATGAAAGGAAGACAAAGATTTACAAGGCTTTCTTTTGGGACTATACATCTGTACAGCTCCTAACAAATAGGGGAGAGGCCCCCAACTTCGTGAGTTTGAATGTGGGAATTCTAGTCTTTGTTAAAAATAATATTGGTAATTAAAGACTGCATTAGTTAGTTTTAGTCTTTTAGTTGCAAGAGCATAGGATTTTGACCAAGTAGGGAATTAAAGTGATTGCAAGCGTAAGCCTAAGAGAATCAAGACAAGGCTGTGTGGTGGATGTACAAGTTTTGTCGCTAGTGGAGGTAACTTATTTTCATTTGATTTCTACTAATAATTGGTTGAATTGCTTTGGAACTGTAATAGATCTACTATAGTTGCTGAGCAAAAGAAAAAACCTACAGTTCCTCCTATTTGCCTACATGCTGATGATGTAACCTGTTTGAACACGTGGTTCTTATTTTGGAAAATTATTCTGTGTGAGGATCAATAGAGTTGTGCCTCTTTATCATTTGAGCGAGCTCGTCATAAAAGAATGATTATGTCAGTGGTTGTAGGAATCTGACTTTAATCTTATGGTAATCCAATTACTTTGTTAATAATCATTTCTTCAATTGAGTATAGTTTCTTCCACCCCTTGAAAAAAGCTCTTCAATTGAGTATTCTTTTCTCTCCAATCATGATAAATTGCAAACCAACAACACCCTAACCAACCAAAGAAAATGTGATTTGTAATGATCACTGTAGAAAAGGAGGACTGTGCTCTAATTGGCTTCAAACTCAAATTCATCCACATGAGAAGACCAATATGCCATTCAATCCAAAAGTCATTCATGATTTGTATTTATAAGATACTTGAATAGTCTTGTTATTATCATTTTTCTTGTATGTTAAAACTTCATTAAGAAAGAATTTTTGTATTAACATATTTAAATTATGATAAGTAATTATATTTAGAATTTTTATATTGTTATTATACATAGTACACAACATGGTTAAAATATACTATCAAAAGATCTATCTAACATTCTAAACTCTTTAAAGAATATGTTAATGAGTGCTGCATTAAAAAATAGTAAAAGCTAATAAACAAATATTAAGGCTTTAACTTAAAATTGCTCAACTCTAAAAAAAAAGTTGGTTAAATGCAGTAAAAAAGTCAACATTAATAAAACATAGAGGCTAAATATTTGTTGGTTTAAGTAGTTTATGGATAATAAAGTCCATTTTCAATCATCATGTTCACAAAAAAATTAATTGATGTTTTTGATCTTATGATAAAAAAACAATTACTAGAAGCTAATGTCATAGGTTGAAACTTGTAACTACTCTTTAGAGGAAATGAAAAAAAAAAAATCATCAAAGTAAAAAAATTTTAAATTATGAGATTTAGGGTCTGTTTAAAATTTGCTTATTTTGTTAAAATTGAAAATTTTTTACTGAAAATACTGTAAATAAAGATAAAAGTTAGTTAAAATAATATAATAAGACCTATAAATAGTATCAAAAAGTGCTGTATAATTTATAAATAATTATAAAAATAAGTTAAATAATAAAATAAAATGATTTTTTAATTTGGAGCCAAAACTCGTGTAAGAATGAATTTTTCCACTAAAAAAATGGTTTAGAATGAATTTTTTTTCCCAAAAAAAGAAAAAAGAAAAAAAACCTGGAATGCCAGACAAGACTCAAGACCCAAATTATTTCCTCCACTCCACACTCGATAGACACTCCACAAGAGCACAAGCTTCGCCCCTCTTGCCTTCGTTGTTTCTCAGATTTCTTTCTTTGAAATCGGGGGCAATGTCAGACAGCAACAAGTCAATTGGATGGGGATATTTACCTGATGAGATTATTACCCATATTTTCACTTTCCTACCTATCAAATCCATTATCATCTGTACCTCTGTCTCTAAAACCTGGAAATCCCTAATCCAAAACCCAACTTTCATTTCCACCCATCTCCACCACTCCCACAACAAAAATCAAAACCTCTTCCTCCTCTTAAAGCTCTCACGGAATGACAAAGAAGTCTACACATTGCATAAAGAAGACGATCTTGATTTCACTGAATACACCAGTTTTGATTCCCCTTTCCATGGTCCACACCTTCAGCACCCCCATCACAATGTCGTCGGTACTTGTAACGGCCTGCTCTGCCTTTCCGATGGTTTACCCTATTTCGCTAACGAATTATTTCTCTGGAACCCTTCTGTAAGAAAGCTTCTACAATTTCCTATTCCCCGCGTCACCTTCGATTCACGCGGTTTGTCCTACGGGTCTTTTGGGTTTGGGTTTGATCCAAAATCTAATGATTATAAAGTGGTCAGGATTCTCTCCATACTGCGTAGTCCTTCCGAGTTTGGAAAGTCTCGACCGGAGGTTGATGTTTACTCGCTCTCCACTGGTGAATGGAGAATGCTTAGTGCTTCTGCTTCTCTGCCTCCTACATGCGGAATACTTCATCGTGAGCCAACTGCATTTGCCAATGGGGCGCTGCATTGGATTGCTCTCAGTAATGATAACAAACAGTTTGTTTTGGTGTTCGATTTGGGGGACGAGGTCTTCCGCCAAATTCTGCTGCCGGAACTTCCAAGTTATACAGTGAGGATGATGTGGACTCGTGTTTCCGTATATGGAAATTCCATTGCTGGGTTTCAAAGAAGGGTAGGGAGTGGTCCGATCAATATATGGGTGATGAAGGAGTATGGTGTTGCATCCTCGTGGACAAAATTTTCGTATCAATGTCCAAGTCTGGGAATGCTCCGACCATGCCCAGTTGGCTTTAGGAGGAATGGTGAGGTTGTATTGGAAGATAATAGAATTGGTGAGGCTGTATTGCTAAATGATAGAAGAGGGCTCATCTCGTGGAATCCAGATAGCCAAAATGTTAAGAATCTTGAAATTAATGGATCTCATAAGACTTTTTTTGGTTCTTATGTCGAGAGTCTAGTTTTGCTCGACAAAGCCGCCAAAGGTGTAGTTACAAAAACAGAAAATCGGTAGGATGCTTCTCATGTTTATCTTCAGGATAAATAGCTTATCAAGGTTGTGGTCACTCTTATTATATTGAGATGATAGTTTAGTGCATAGCATGTTTGCTTGAAATTGTTTTTCCTCATTTCAAAATCTTTAATATAGTCATTTATTACTTATAAAATAATGCACTTATAGTTCTTAAATTCTTGCAGGACCTCATACAATCATGGTTGGTGATGAGTTCTAAATAAGTAACAGACATTAATTCCGCAAAAGAAAAGATTCAACAAAACTCTTTGATGTTGTATAGTTTCTTAGTACTGAATTAGTTTATTATGTCAAAATGGCCTGTAGTTGTTTTATGTTAAACTCCTTTTGTGGCTACACCATTGTAATATTAGTATTTTTGATGATTTGCAATTTGGTTTCAATGTATTCACAGAAATGATTAAGCATTTAATTTTGTTTGCCATGCTTGCATTAAGATGAAGATGCTTGCCAATGCAGTGTGTGTAAACAAGGATATACTGCTCAGTTGTGTTAGATGTCTTTTTGCTCTGTCTACTAGATTTTTGTTATACCTGTCTAATGGGTCTAAAAGTCTCTGTTGATAAGAAGTTAAAGGGAGGCGCGCACGCGCACGCGGGGGGTGGGGGGTGGGGGGGGGTGGGGTTGTGTTGGCGACTATTGCATATTACATATCACCCATTTAATAAGAGTCTTGTTGGGATACATTTTAAATAGTAGCATTTGTTCTTTAATTTTATTTTTCTGTTCGTGTGTCTTACATAAAATGTGAATTTTTTTATATCCTACAATGATAACATGTTTTAAGAGATAAAACGAAATGGAATTGATGATCGATCATGCAGAACTTATTCGAAACATTGAATTAAAGACCAGATCCTATGCACATGAAAGGAAGACAAAGATTCACAAGGCTTTCTTTTGGGACTATACATCAGTACAGTTCCTTATAAACAGGGGAGAGGCCCCCAACTTAGTGTGTTCAAAGGTGGGAATTCTTGTCCTTGTTAAAAATAACAATGGTAACTTAAAATTGTATTAGATGGTGTCTTTTTGTTGCAAGAGCATAGGCTTTTGACCAAATAGGGAATTAAAGCGGTTGCAAGCATATGCCTAATAAAATCGAGACAAGGCTGTGTGCATGTTTGTGTGTGCACATGGCTTTATTTTACCGTTTGTGTTAACAGTATGATTGATTAAATAGTAACATTGTGCAATGAAGAAAAATCAAATTTTATTTTTGGTTTTAGAAATTATTTTATGTGATGCAAATTTGAAAAGACATGTTGAAATTTTAATGACTGATACATATTCCATATGGAAAGATTTATGATTCTAATGCATTAAATCATATGTTGACATGTTGCATGAGTATGTAAATCCTTCACCCGTCCTAAGCCCAAAAAAACATTCTTGCCAGCAATTTGCTTTCTCCTTTTGTATCATGTTTCTTTTAGTAACTGTTCAGATATTAAGTCAATTACTTGTAAATTACGGCATTTTAATTGAAGCTTCAAGCTTTTGTTCTGTCTTTGTCTCACAAGGAAGCTTGTTTCTTTTCTTTTTTTTTTCCTTTTGTTTCTTTTTTGGGTAAATTTCTTGTTTCTTATTATAGTCAGATGGAAGTGAGAGAATAAAACATATAAGCCTTAATTATCGAAAGGAGTGTCCAGCCTGTAACTTTTATTACTAATTAGGTACTTGCAAAATTACATGCATTTTCACTCCTTATTGGACGTGGGAATGGGATTAAGCCTATTCTCTTTACCTTGTTTGTAACATTTGTAAGTGTATATAAGTTTTTTTCCCCCCGCTCCAGACCTTGATCCTGTAACACAATTCATTTCATATTGTGATAGTATATGCAGGTGTTTTTTTTTATTTTTTTATTTTTTTTTATTTAATTTAATTTATTTTTTATTGGGTGGTGGAAGAGGGAGTGGTAAATATTTGTTTGTTAATCACATCATTTCAGTAGTAGTAATGGGGAGTGAATGGTTAATGGACGTACTGTGAATTGAACCACTTCAAGTCTTCAATTGACCTTTTACTCTTGATGATGATGACTACAACCTGTAATGTTGTTGTCTCCTTGTGAGTAACACCAATATAGTTATCTGGATGGTTTCTATTTGTCTTTTATCACTGTTATGTTATGTTTTCTCGTTCTGGTCTTTGATAATTTTGGTTGGAGGGAAATAAATTGTTCAGATGACATTAACAAAAACGTTAGTGGTGCAGATTTCAGAATGTGTGTTTTACACAATTGACAAGATTCTCATTTCTCAAATATGCCTGGTTGGTTCATATGCTCTAATAAGTTCCACACAAGTTGTCTTTTTTCCTACTCTTTCTGTTTATATACAACTTTTGTCCATTTGGGATTTATGGGAAATTGAGTTTACCTGAAGATATTGGGGGAAAAAAAATAGACAGAATTCATGGCCATGGATGAAAATTCTGTTGAAAAGCCTCTTCTTTTCAGGAGAGCTGCTGATAGTGTGATTGTGTGAAGAAAACACCTCTCTTTGTGTTATGGGCCAAGTAGACTCTTAAGTTTGTAATACGGCTTATTTTCCTTGCATGGTTTCCTCTATTTTCCTCTTCCCAACACAGTTTGTCAATGAAGTTTTGAGAAATGGACTCAATTGAGCAGTGGAACTGTTTTTGGGATTACAGGTTGGTACTTTGAATAACTTGTTCTTCTCCATTTTCCCACCCTCTACAACACCCCCCCCCCCCCCCCCCCCCCTCCCACCTTCTTCTCCCCAACATGATTATTATTATCTGCTTGGTGGCCACTGGTGTTTCAAAGAGCAGGAAGTATATTCATGGTTTACAGTGACCCAGTTTTTGTTATTGCATTCCTTTCCATAGCCTATCTCATCATCTCTAGGGAAGAGGAGCTCCATGAGTATGTATTTCATTTTTTTCTGTGCTAATCAGTGAATTGAATCTTTGTCTTCCATTTGTATTTTGAGCTTAACCTTTTAATTAAATGGATAGCTTGTTTTGTAATTTAGAACCTTTCTTTGTAGGAGGAAGGCCTCAACAAAACCAAGATTTCGCTTGTGGACTTCCCCTGTTCTTGTATAGTTGTATGTTTCTACTTTCGCGTTTCCTCTTTGTTTAGTATTGATAATTTGATGTCTGCTGATACTTGGTTGAATTGCTTTGGAACTGCAATAGATCTACTATAATTGCTAGGGGCTGAAAGAAAAAACTTACACTTCACCTATTTGCGTACATGCTAATGACAATCTGTTTGAACACTTGGTTCTCATTTTAGAAGATTATGCTGTGTAAGGATCAATAGAGTTGTGCCTCTTCCTAAATCATTTGAGCAAGCTTGTCATAAAAGAATGACTATTTCCTCAACAATATAAAGGGACTTTTTGTCCTTTTTGATGTTAGAATTTTCCTTCTTTGTTTTATCTTTTTTCCTATAAATCTTTAGTTCTTTACATTAATATGAAATGTGGAAGTCAAATCAAGTGTTGTGAATGCGTGGGTCTGTGCACATTTGTATGTGCTATCACTTCCGATTTGCATCTTAGTGCTTTTTATTAAATAGACTGATTGCTATTTTCTTTTAATTTTTTTTTAGTTGACATATACAAGTGCCCTACAGTTTAGATTCCAAACTCACTTTCTGTCTAGAGGCCAAACATTGTTGTGACAATTTACACTTTCTGTTCACAGTGTTATTACTATTATTCACACTTTATTGTTTCAATGATTTCTATTAGCTGTATACGACGGATGCACATGCACACAGACATGCTCTCTTATCTTCCAGTTAAAAGCTAGCATTCTCTCAAGATTCTAGCTCATGCCCATGACGTGTGGGGACTACTATTGTGTTGTTGTTACCTGCCATGCTTTTGTTAAAGGGAGACTGATTTCTGATAATCTTTGCTAGAACATAACTTGTTTGAGAAAATTAGAAATACTAGGAGGTGGAAAACTTGGTTTGTAGTTCTAAAGTTGATATGAAGAAAGCATATGATAGATATAACTGGGACTTCATTTTGGCCATGCTAAAAACAATAAATTTTAGTCCTCATTGGATCAATTTGATTCAGCAATGCATCTGCACAATTTCATATCAGATTCTATTGAATGGTTTGCAGTTGAAATTCTTTTCCTTGTAGCTTGAGGCAAGGGGATCCACTTTCACCTTATACGTGTGCAACTATGTTGTGTTTGGCTTTATTGGAGGGACAACTTATCCCCTTATATGTGTGCAACTATGTTGTCTTTGGCTTTATTGGAGGGACAACTTCAAAGTATTTGTAAGGGAATAAGGATTGCAACCCTAGATGATTGCATTAATGTTACAAACTCATAGATAGAATTCACCCTTGAAAATTGGCTTGTAAGGAGATGATATCTAAGAGCTTATAAACACATGATTAAGTTTATACTTAATCCATGTGGGATACTAGGATCATAACACATTATTTTTGTTCAAGGTACTAGTTAATAATGATTTGTTTGTAAAGTCATAGCTAATTAAAAGACATTTGTTATTTCTACTTCATGTGTGATTTGTGGTGAACATGAGGATAGTGTGGATCATTTGTTTTTTCTTGTCTAATTGCAAGAGCAATTTTTTTAGACAATTAGTTTCCATTAGTATGTGGTATTAGAATGGATTTTTATTTTTTTCATTTTCAAAAATAGAAAGGATTTTTTTTTATAAGCCATAATAGATTTTTTGCTATCCTAATAAGTGAGGGTCTGGTTATTGCAATGGCTGTTATTTCTTTGAAAATAATACAGTTAATTTTAAATTCAGGATGTTAACCTTAAAAAGTTATAAGAAAAAATTTGTCAATAACAAGTGACTAAACTTCGGTGGTTGTAGGTATATCACTCTATAATCCAATTTCTTTATTCTTAAGAGTCATATAGTTTATGCCACAACATGTCTCTAATCTTCAATTGAGTATTTTTCTCTCTCCAATGATAATAAATTGCAAACCTGTAACAATGTAACCAACCAAAGAAAATGTGATTTGTAATTATTATTATTATTTTAAAAGAGTACCATGCTCCAATTGGCTTCGAACTCAAATTCATCCACTTAAGATGCTTGATATGCCATTCAAAGACTAAAAGGGGCCAATGGATTATTCCATTTAATCCAAAAGTCACAAGCAATTTGTGATGAAAGATAGTTGAAAATTTTTGTCAATATCATTTTTCAAAAGAAATGGGAGGGAATTTTTACTTTAAACCTTAGAATTTAGGGGTAATACTTCGTCATCGTTACACATTGCATAACGACGATGACGATCCTGATTTCATTGAATGCACCAGCTTTGATTCCCCTTTCCATGCTCCACACCTTCAACCCCATCACATAACATACAATGTTGTTGGTACTTGTAATGGCCTGCTTTGCCTTTCCGTCGCTAACGAATTCATCCTTTGGAACCTTTGTGTGAGAAAGTTTCTACTACTTCCTTCTCCCAATGTCACCTTCGATTCACGCGGTTTGTCTTACGCCTCTTTTGGGTTTGGGTTTGATCCAAAATCTAATGGTTATAAGGTGGTTAGGATTCTCTCCATACTGTGAAGTTCAAAAGAGAGAAAGTATGGAATATTGTACTCAAACCATCTTTTATCAACCAACCTGAGGAAGAAAAGTCAATGCATACTTTCTCTTTAGATCTTATCTTCGTATTAGTTTTTACTTTTTAGCCTATAATATGTTATTAATTGTGATGATCTAATCTTTGTTATTACATACAAAGATTTTTGACCCACACATATTATGAGCTGAGTGCCTCTTTTACACTTTTTTTGTGCTATGAAGTGCCTGATGCAATCTGTAAAGATATTGTTAAAACGATTCAATAAGGGTTTTTTTTTGGGATATTGTACGAATTAAGAAAAATTCATTTACTAATTGCAAGAGCTATTTGTTTGCTGAATATAAGGAAACTGTAAATCATTTGTTTTTCTCGTGTAATGGCAAGAGCAATTTGGTTTGCTTTAGGCTCCACTTGGGAGTTTATAATGGAATGAAATGGAATGATCATTAAAGGAATGGAATGGAATGGATTTAGTAGGGAAAGGAATGGAATTTAAAAATCTTGTTTGGATGTTATAAAATAAAGGAATGGAATGGAATAGAAAGTAAGTAACATTGTTTGGAAGTGACATTGGAAGGAATGGAATGTAATCATTTTATAATAACATTACTATTATACCCCTCATTTTAAAGAACATAAAAAATAATCAATGAGAACTTATAATTGCTTTGAAATGTTTAGTATTTAGTGGATGATGTGAAACTAGTTAGACACAATTGGGTCTGTGTTAGATTATTGAATTACAATATAGTTTTTCAAGGTGAATAGATTGCATCACGCTAAGACCAGAGGTGATAGAACTATTAACATATCAATTTCCTGATATAAAACTAAAATAATTCTAGTTTAAGGAAAAAATAAAATTTTATTGTAGCTAAAAAATAAGTTATGTATATTTCTATGTTGTAAAGCAAATCACGCCTCACATATTTATTCTCAACAAAACAAATATTGTCTAAAAATGCAAACAAATATCTTTAAAAAAAAAAAAAAAAAACTCCGGTAATGAGTCTTGCCAAACAAAACAAAATAACATAATCCATTCCAAAACGAAGGTTGGCCAAAAAATCCCACACTTTTTCAATTTTTAGGCCTAGACATCAGTGTCAATAAGACACATTTGCGCTCATGATCTGGGCAACCAAAGAACATCTCCTTATATGTTGGATTTTCCATCAAAAATATGTAGGCCTCAGTCTTTGATATTGGATCTAAGTCCAATACGCCCAAAGCTGCGTGAACTTCTGCTCCATATGACTTTGAAAAGCACTTTTCCATAACCTCAGTTGCCCTATCAATTGCCTTTGATACATTATCAAATGACTGGGAAATTACATTCCCGAGTTCATCATCTTTTGCCAGTCACCTTTTCTTGCTTTTAGAAGACATTGCATCTTGTGATAACACTCGAGAACGTGCAACATTAATTTCTGGTGATCTCTGATCATCTTCCACTTCAAAGTTCTCCAAAGAAACTTCATTTTGAGATATCTAATTATCAATCTCATCAATAGTGGTCGATGCAGCATACCTAGCACGTTTCTCCTTTGCAGTTTCAGCATGATCACCTTTTGCTCTATCTTTAGCCCAAAGTTGTGCCATCTTAGAGTAGTTGGGTATAGGTGTTGTCATCCACTTCTTGGCTACAGGTTTAGACTATTACAAACCAAGACAAATTATTAAACAACAGATATAATTATGTAATACAAAATTAAACTCACAAAAAATGGTAATTTACCGCTATGAGTGGCTCCCAAACCTCTGGTTCAGCTATCCACATATTTAAAGAATCATTCCATCCAAAACCACTCAATCCATCTTTAAATATGTCATAGCATTCATGAAAATTCTTCTTCAGTATCTTTTGTCGATTTTTCACCTTATCCTTGTTAATCTCCATGTGAAATTTTTCAACTAAATCTTTCACTATGTCATCATATGCCTTAGAGGTAAAAGTTTCATTAACTCTACCACCTATGATCACCTGATGTAAAAAAGCATCCACTAAAGCATCATCCATAACACTATTCCATTGTACTTCTTTGCTTGGATTTCCACCATTCTTCTTTGATATCTTACCCATGCTATAATTAATAGGACAAAAAACACATATAAACTATTGTGTAAATATTATTATTAATTATCAAAAGATAGAGAGCAATATCAAAATGAAAAGAGAAATTTGCATAACATTTAGGTCTAAGTAATTGAAACATAGCATAGTCTTAAACGACATGACAACAATAAACCCAAAAGCTATCACATTTGGACATAGTTTTGCCACATGGCTGATGCTATAAAATCTCTTATAATATCTCCTTGCCTAGCATCCTCATAATCTTCTCTTGAAGTAAGGGCCACACGTTCACGATAAGAATGCAAAACTTCTTCATCAACTTCAGCAATAAGACTTTCATTAGGATCGACACCCATTAAATAATTATGAAGTATGCAACATGCTAAAATGATTTCATTTTGTGTGTCAACACAATAATTAGGCTCTGTAGTACTTGCTATGATAGGAAATCTCTTTTTAAGTACACCAAATGCTCTTTCAATAGCAGTGCGCAATGACGCATGTCGCAAATTAAACAATTCTTTAGCATTTTCAGGGGGACGAATAAAGTACTCTTTTAAATGATAACACACTCCCCTATAAGGTGCAATCAGACTACTTCTATTCATGTATCTCGTATCAACAAGATAATATTTACCTAATCAACAATAACAACCATTAATTATATACTACAAATTTTTTAAATATAAAGAGTACAGCCTAATACGTATTTGAAGTAAATTTACCTTGTAGGATTTTCAAGTTATCGTTTCTAGTTAAAGCATTCTTTATTATTCTTGAATCTGAAGCAGTTCCTTCCCAACCCGGTAATACATATGTGAATTTTAAATCAAATGAGCATGCCGCCAACACATTTTGTGTTGTGTAACCTTTCCTACCCCGATATCTTGATGCATCCTCATTAGACACTTTGACACGCACATGTGTTCCATCAAGTGCCCCAATACAATCCTGAGATTAACATTATCTCTAAAAAACATTTACCTTAAAATATATGCATGATATATTTACCTTAAAATATGGGTTGAACCTACTACTTTGTAGTATTTCAAGTGGCACTTGGGTTCCATCAGGTTGTCGAAGGAATTGATCCTCTAACATAATTATTGATCTTAACACGTTATGAAAATAGTGACTAATGGTCTCACGGGAACGACAAAAAAGGAAGGACATTGTACGATGCGTCTGATTATGTGCTAGCATGTGAAGAAACTTGCCAACTTGCTCTTCAACTGTGGCACGTTGTGTGTCTTGAAGATCACCATCTCTTCGTAAAATGTCACACAAACCTTGAAAAGCTTGTGGACCCATGTTTATAACATCATAGCATTTTTCACTATTCCTAAGTCGAGACATTATTTCATCACGAACTTTTTGTCTTTCAATGGTTGATTGTGTAGGACTGTGGGGAACACGTCTTCTTTTTAGTCGTTGCCTTTGTTAGATAATGTAACACAAATAACGGCATGCAGCATGAACCAAGGCTAGTTTTCGCATAAAGTCCGAAAAAATTATGGTCTTAAGTACCTCATCATTCAAATCCATTTATGTAAAAAAAATAGTTATGTTATCAGTCCAACTTAAAAATTTATGAGCACATGTTCTATAAAAACAGTTACGTTATTAGTCTAACTAATTATGAGTAAGGATTTTAGTTCAATGAGGCAAGGTTACAAGATAAGATTGAAAACAAAATTAATCTAAAAAATATTAGTTTGCATCAATAAAAAAATTATAAAAAAAACTATATAATAAAAAAAAATAAAGATAATTAATTCGTATTAAATAAAAATTAATTGAAGATATTAATATATTTTAGTGTGTGGAATTAGAATGAATTTATTTATAAGACATAATGGATTCTTTACAAGTCCAATAAGTGAGGATCCAGTTATTGGAATTGCGGTATGTTATCTTTAAAAATAATGTAGTTAGTTTCAAATTTAGGATATTAAATTATGGTATTTATTAAAGATCTCTTCAGTCAAGACTCACGACGCAAATTATTTCTTCCACTCCACAAGAGCACAAAGCTTCGCACTCTGGCCTTCGCTGGTTCTCAGATTTCTCTCTTTGAAGTTGGGGGCAATGTCAGACAGCAACGAGTCAATTCGGTGGGGATATTTACCTGACGAGATTCTTACCCATGTTTTCACTTTCCTACCTATCAAATCCATTATCATCTGTACCTCTGTCTCTAAAACCTGGAAATCCCTAATCCAAAACCCAACTTTCATTTCCACCCATCTCCACCACTCCCACACCAAAAACAACCTCCTCCTCTTAAGGCTCTCACAGAATGACACAGAAGTCTACACATTGCATAAAGAAGACGATCCTGATTTCACTGAATACGCCAGCTTTGATTCCCCTTTCCACGCTCCTGCTCCATACCTTTACAATGTCATCGGTACTTGTAACGGCCTGCTATGCCTTTCCCATGGTTTACCCAATGACGCTGACGAATTCTTTCTCTGGAACCCTTGTGTGAGAAAGCTTGTACAATTTCCTAGTCCCAATGTCACCTTCAATACCCAAGGTTTGTTGCACGCGTCTTTTGGGTTTGGATTTGATCCAAAAACTAACGATTATAAAGTGGTCAGGATTCGTTTTCAAATTAAAAAAAATGAAGTTGTGGTCAGGAATAGGATTCTCTGCATACTGGGTAGTCCTTTGGACATTGGAAAGTCTCCACCTGTGGTCGAGGTTTACTCACTCTCCACTGGTGAATGGAGAATGCTTAGTGCTTCTGCTTCTGCTTCTCTGCCTCCTATATGCGCTACAATTGGTCACGGGCTGCCGGCATTTGCCAATGGGGCACTGCATTGGATTGCTCTCACTAATGATAACAAAAAGCTTGTTTTGGTGTTTGATTTGGGGGACGAGGTCTTCCGCCAAATTCTGCTGCCGGAACTTCCAGGGAAGATGGTGTGGACTCGTGTTTCAGTATATGGAAATTCCATTGCTGGGTTTCAACAAAGAAGGGTAGGGGGTGGTCAGATCAATATATGGGTGATGAAAGAGTATGGTGTTGCATCGTCATGGACAAAATTTTCACATCAATGTCCAAGTCTGGGAATGCCCCATCCATGCCTAGTTGGCTTTAGGAGGAATGGCGAGGTTATATTGCTAAATATTGGAAGAGGGCTCGTCTCGTGGAATCCAGATAGCCAAAATATTAAGAATCTTGGAATTAATGGATATTGTTATACTTTTTTTGGCTCCTATGTCGAGAGTCTAGCTTTGCTCGACAAAGCCACCAAAGGTGTAGTTACATACTGAGGAAAAACAGAAAATTGGTAGGATGCTTCTCATGTTTTTATTTGTTCTTTTTATGATTTTTCATTTTGTTCTTTATATATACTTGAATTAAATTGATCATACTTGCATAGTGGACTTGTGTTTGATTTTGATTTTGCCTGCCATGCTTGCATTGCAATGAAGATGCTTGCCATTGTAGTGTGTGTAAACGTGGATATACTGCTCAGTTGTGTTAAATTTCTGAAAGTCTCTATTGATAAAAAGTTAAAACAACAAGGAAGAAATGGTGGGTGGGAGCAACAATTGCATATTACATATTACCATCTAATAAGGGTTTTGTCGGGATTCATTTTAAATAATTGCATTTGTTCTTTAATTTTTTTTTTTTTTTTTTTCCTGAATGTGTCATACATAAAATGTTTTTTTTGTATGTGTGTGCGCGCGTGTGCGTGTGTGTGGATATCCTACGATGATAACAAGTTTTAAGAGATAAAACACCTATTAAAAAAGTTTTAAGAGATTAAACTAATGGAATTGATGATTGATCTTGCAGACCTTAGTTGAAACATTGAATTAAAGACCGCATTCTATGCACATGAAAGGAAGAGAAAGATTCACATGGCTTTCTTTTGGGACTATACATCTGTACAGTTCCCAAGAAATAGGGGAGAGGCCCCCAATTTAGTGAGTTTGAATGTGGGAATTCTAGTCTTTGTTAAAAATAATATTGGTAATTAAAAACTGCATTAGTTGGTTTTAGTCTTTTAGTTGCAAGAGCATAGGCTTTTGACCAAGTAGGGAATTAAAGTGATTGCAAGGATAAGCCTAAGAGAATTGAGACAAAGCTGCGTGGTGGATGCACAAGTTTTGTCACTAGTAGCAGGTAACTTATTTTCATTTGATTTCTACTAATAATTGGTTGAATCGCTTTGAAACTGTAATATATCTACTATAGTTGCTAAGGAGCAAAAGAAAAAACCTACACTTCCACCTATTTTCCTACATGCTGATGATGTAACTTGTTTGAACATGTGGTTCTCATTTTGGAAGATTATTCTGTTTAAGGATCAATAGAGTTGTGCCTTTTGCTAAGTCATTTGAGTGAGCTCGTCATAAAAGAATGATTATTTCCTCAACAATATAAAGGGACTTTCTGTCCTTCATTTTGATGTTATAATTTTCTTTCTTTGTTTTATCTCTTTTCCTATAAATCTTTAGTTCTTTACATTAATATGACATGTGGAAGTCAAATCAAGAGTTGTGAATGTGTGAGTCTGTGCACATTGGATGTGCCATCACTTCCAATCTGCATCTTAGTGCTTTTTATCAAATAGACTGATTGGTATTTTCTTTTAATTTTGTTTTAGTTGACATATACAAGTGCCCTATAGTTTAGATTCCAAACTCACTCTCTGTCTAGAGGCCAAACTTTGCCGTGACGATTAACACTTCCGTTCATAATGTCATTACTCTTATTCACACTTTATTGTTTCATGATTTCTATTAACTGTATGAGATGGTATGCCATACCATTTCATGAATTCATGGACGCACAAGTGCATGCACTCATGTGCACACACATACATTCTCTCTTATCTTCCAATTAAATGTTAGCTTTCAATCAAGATCTACAAGCTCGTGCCTGTGACTTGCGGGGAATACTATCTAGTTGTTGTTACCTACCATGCTTTTGTTAAAGGGAGACTAATTTCTGATAATCTTTGTTAGCACATGACTTGCTTGAGAAATTAAGAAATACTAGGAGGTAGAAAATTTGGTTTGCAGCCTATAAAGTTGGTATGTAGAAAGCATATGATAGACTTATCTGGGACTTCATTTTGGCTATGCTAAAAAATAATAATAATAATAATTTTAGTTCTCATTGGATCAATTTGATTCTGCAATGCATCTGCACAATTTTATATCTGATTCTATTGAATGGTTCCTGTTACTTTCCTTATTGTGGCTTAAAGCAATGGGATCCACTTTCACCTTCTATGTGTGCAACTATGCTGTCTCTGGCTTTATTGGACGGACAGTTTCAGGGAATTTGTAAGGGAATAGGATTGCAAGAAATCTGGACCCTCGTTGATTGCATTATTTTTATTCAAGGTACTAGTGATATGCAACATAGTGTGTTGAAAATTTTGAGGTGGTATTGTATCTTTTTGGACAGATTGTAAATTTTGACAAATCTGAGGTGTTTTTCTATCCTATGACTTCTGAACATAGTATAAACTGTGTTAGATCTTAAGCTAGCCTGGTAAGTATTTGGGTCTTGACTTAGATTATGGTTTGAAAAAAGACAATGTGTACTAGAATTGTAGTTGGAAAGGTAGCTCAAAAACTTTAGAGATGGAAAGCAAAATTGTTGTCTCAATCAGGCTGATTAAGTTTAATCAAACATGTTATGAGCTTATTGCCTCTATCACCCTTTTTCGTGAAGTGCCTGATGCAATTTGTAAAGATATTGTTAAAAGGATTCAAAAGTATTTTTTGGGATATTGAAGGGATCAAGAAAAATTCATTTACTAAACAGAAATGTTATCTTGCTCATGCAAGAAAGACCTGGGGAGTTATTTGTAATCCAAATTGTTTGTTGTCTAAGGAGTTGATGGCTAAGTACAGTAAAAAGGAAAGAATCTTTAGTGTTGGGTTTAAACCTTTCAACTATTGGGGTTGGAAAGATGTAATGTCTTGTAGAAATTCAGCTTGGGTTGTAGCTAAATGGTGTATTGGAGATGGTACTTTAGTTTCACTAAATCATCCTACTTGGTTTAAGTGGAAGGAAGAGGTAGATTGAGAGATGAGAGTTTTTATGCAAACTATCGCAGATCTAATTGATCGAGACAGATTGTGTTGGAAATTCTCACTAGGAAACTTTACCAACCTGCAGTGGCAGGTGAAATATGCAAGATTCCCAGACGGAACTTTCAGAAGTTTTATTTCTTTTAGATAATTTTATTAAGAAAAGACTACTTCATGAGCAAAGAACATGAAAAACCTAAGAAAAAATTATTAGAACTAATTACAAGAAGACAAAGATTCTAAAAACATTGCAATAGAATCACAATGTGCAAAATCCCATGAACGATACAAATCAATTAAAGAGTTATAAAAAGTTGGTAGCAACTGACTCTCTGTACACTCGTTACCTTCAAATGTATGTTAGTCATGTTCTCTTCAAATAATCCACATCAAACACATATAAAGGTATTTCTTAAGCAAAAACTAGAGGTTGGAAGGTAATGATGGTACTGTTATTTCTACTTGGCAAAATTCTTTATGGTCCAGATTTTAGATGTTAAGATTACTTTTTATGTCTTATTTTTATGTAAAATTATTAATGATTTGTTTGTAAAGTCATAGCTAACTAGAAGATAAGTTGTTATTTCTAATTCATGTGTGATGTGTGGATCATTTGTCTTTTCTCGTCTAATTGCAAGAGCAATTTTTTTTTAGACAATTAGTTTGCGTTAGTATGTGGTACTAGAAAGGATTTTTTTTTTTTTTTTTTGATTAGCCATAACAGATTTTTTTGCTATCCTAATAAGTGAGGGTCTGGTTATTGCAATGGCTGTTGTTTCTTTGAAAATAATGCAGTTAAACTTAAAAGGCTATATGAAAAATTTTGTCAATAATATGTGACTAAACTTCGGTGGTTGTAGGTATCTCATTCTATAATCCAATTTCTTTATTCTTAAAGAGTCATATAGTTTATGCCACAACATATCTTTACTCTTCAATTGAGTATTTTTCTCTCTCTAATAACAATAAATTGCAAACCAGTAAGAACGCAACCAACCAAAGAAAATGTGATTTGTAATTATTACTTTATCATTTTAAAAGAGTACTAAGCTCCAATTGGCTTTGAACTCAAATTCATCCACCTAAGATGCTCAATATGCCGTTCAATCTAAAAGTGGCCAATGGATTATTCCATTTAATCCAAAAGTCACAAGCAATTTGTGATTAAAGATGGTTCAAAATTTTTGTCAATATCATTTTTCTTGTATTTAGAACCTTAATTAAGAAAGTTCTATTTTCACTTTTTTTTTTTTTTTTTTTGGGGACAAATGATAGTAAATATTGTCAGTACACATAGCATGTTCAAAATATTTTATCAAATGACCTACTTAACCTTTTTAAAACTTGGAATACGCTATTGTGTGCTCAATTGCACTTGTTAAAAAGATATTGGCTGCGTTTGAATTGGTGGTAAACAATTTCAGGAAATCATTTTCCACCTTTTTCGCGTGTTTGGCAGTTACGAAAAATAGAATTTTCCAAAAAATCATTTCCTATTTTCCCTTTGACCACGGAAATGATTTTCAGTTCCTATTTTCACTTTAAAGTATTTCTGGAGAGAGAGAGAGAGAGAGAGAGAGAGAGAGAGCCCAGATTCCAAAGAGAGAGCCCAGATCGCGGTGCGACTTCGCCAGCGAACCCCGATTGTCGATCGCAGCACCGCGTTGTGCCGATCGTCAATCGCACTTCCAGAACCCAGAACCCATTGTCAATCGTCGATCGCCACGAACCCAGAACCCATCGCCTTCGACCTTCGACCCAGACCCAGCGAGTCGCACCGCGCCGATTGAACCCAGTCGCCTCACACGTCTTCACCTTCGCCTTCAAACCCAGTCGCCTCACTGCAACAATCTGACCGGATTCGATTTTTTTTTTCTTTGGTTTTGTTTCTACTTTTGATTGCCGGAGTTTGCTGTGATTTTGAAATTTTTTGCAATAAAATTTGTTTGGATTTTGAGAAAATAGATGAGAAAATGTGAAAAATGTGTAGGAAAATAGCATTTTCAAAATAGAACCAAACACATGAAAATATTTTCTACAACAATTTTCATTATGCAACTAAAAACTTGAAAATATTTTCCTTTCCAAAAAATAGCATTTCTGAAAAATAAGCTATTTTTCAAAAAATATTTTACAAAAGTAAACTTTACTGCAAGTGAACTTTACTACATTGGAAAATAGCAAAAGTTACAAATAAAAACCCCTTAAAAAAGTTGGTCGATTCAATTAAAAAAAAAAAAAAACCCAGCTTTCATTTCCACCCATCTCCACCACTCCCAAAACAAAAACAAAAACAAAAACAAACTCCTCCTCTTACGGAATGACAAGCAAGTCTACACATTGCATAACGACGACGATCTTGATTTCACTGGATACGCCAGCTTTGATTCCCCTTTCACTGCTCCACACCTTCAGCCCCATCACATAACATGCAATGTTGTTGGTACTTGTAACGGCCTGCTCTGCCTTTCCGACGCTAACGAATTCTTACTCTGGAACCCTTGTGCGAGAAAGTTTCTACAACTTCCTTCTCTCAATGGGGCGCTGCATTGGATTGCTTCAGAAATGATAACAAACAGTTTGTTTTGGTGTTCGATTTGGGGGACGAGGTCTTCCGCCAAATTCTGCTGCCGGAACTTCCAAGTTATACAGGGAGGATGGTGTGGACTCGTGTTTCCGTGTATGGAAATTCCGTTGCTGGGTTTCAAAGAACGGTAGGGAGTGGTCAGATCAATACATGGGTGATGAAAGAGTATGGTGTTGCATCGTCGTGGACAAAATTTTCACATCAATGTCCAACTCTGGGAATGCTCCAACCATGCCCAGTTGGCTTTAGGAGGAATGGTGAGGTTGTATTGGAAAATGACAGAAGTGATGAGGTTGTACTGGAAGATAATAGAATTGATGAGGTTGTATTGCTAAATGATAGAAGAGGGCTCATCTCGTAGAATCCAGATAGCCAGAATGTTAAGAATCTTGAAATTGATGGATCTCATAAGACTTTTTTTGGTTCTTATGTCGAGAGTCCAGTTTTGCTCGACAAAGCCACCAAAGGCGTAGTTACATACTGAAGAAAAACAGAAAATCGGTAGGATGCTTCTCATTTTTATTTATTTATTCTTTTTATGGTTTTATCATTTTGTTCTTTATATATATTTGACATTGATCATACTGCGTATTGATTACCTTAATGGCTTTATCTTCAGGATAAATAGCTTATCAATGTTGTGGTCATTCTCTATTATATTGAGATGATAGGTTAGTGCATAGCATGTACACTTAAAATTGTTTGTCCTCATTTCAAAATTTCTTTAATATAATCATTTTTTACTTATAAAATAATGCTTTCTTAAATTCTTGCGGGACCTCATGCAATCATGGTTGGTGATGAGCTCTAAATGAGTAACAAACATTAATTCCGCAAAAGAAAAGATTCAACAAAACTCTTTGATGGTGTATAGTTTCTTAGTACTGAATTAGCTTATTATGTCAAAATGGCATGTAGTTCTTTTATGCTAAACTCCTTTTGTGGCTACACCATTGTTATATTAGTATTTTTTTGATGATTTGCAGTTTGGTTTCAGTGTATTTACAGAAATGATTAAGCATTTAATTTTGTCTGCAATACATGCTTGCATTGTGATGAAGATGCTGGCCAATGCAGCATGTGTAAACAAGGATATACTGCTCAGTTGTGTTAAATTCTTTATGAGAAATGGACTCAATTAAACAGTGGAACTGTTTTTGGGATTACGGGTTGGTACTTTTAATAACTTGTTCTTCTCCATTCACCCCCGCGCACCCCACCCCCCCCCCCCCCCCCCCCCCTCCCCAACATGATTCTTATCTGCTTGGTTGCCACTGGTGTTGCAAATATGGCAGGAAGCATATTCATGGTTTTCAGTGGCCCAGTTTTTGTTATTGCATTCCTTTCCATAGCCTATCTCATCTCGAGGGAAGAGGAGCTCCATGAGTATGTATTTTGTAAAGTAGACTGAGTTCTTATGTTCCTTTTTTCTGTGCTAACCAGTGAATTGAATCTTTGTCTTCCATTTGTATGTTGAGCTTAACCATTTAATTAAATGGATAGCTTATTTTGTAATTTAGAACAGAAGAGGTACAATGTTTTATGCGTGTGTGTGTGGTTTTTTTTTTCAGTACATTAAGTTTGGTTTCATTGGCTGAGAGTCCTTGTTTATTTGAAATTTCCAGTTATTTCCTTTTGGAATTTCTGGGGCTTCGCTTTGGTTTGGTTGGACTATATTGCTTGGCAAGAAGATATTGGACATCTCACAATGATGCTGTTTACTCTCCATGGACTATTCTATGTAATTGCATGGGGAAACCTCCTACAAGAAGTGAGTGCAAATGGTGTAATTATTTTTTTATGTGTTGCTATATATATATATACACACACACACACATGTTTTTCTCTTGCGTCTATATTTGTTTGTTTGTTTGTTTTTCAGAAGAAGCATACATTTATAATCACTGAATTTGAACTACCCCCTTGCTTGAGTGGCAATATATATTCATATATTATTTATAGCATACAAAAAAAAATCAAAGGAAAAGGACAGAAGCAAATAGGAATGTCAATACTAGATAATTATTTAATAAAAGCAAAGAGTTTCAAGACTTATGAGCAGTAACAACTATTAATTTTATTAATTTGATTTGACCCCCATTGAAATTAGTACTTAATTCCATTTCCTTGTACTTGGGCTGTTCCATCCACAACTCTTTGATTAAAACATTTTATTTATTATTCATATGCACAAATTACATTGAATTGTCGGTTTCCACTGCAAGACTAGTAAAATACAGACTAAGTTTACAGAGATGAAGAGATAGCTATTTGATCACTATTAAGATTGGTTGTAGTTTCATAGATTGGCCTTGGGCCTTCATGTTGCTCTTGTTGGACCATGTAGCTTGATCAGACGTTTGATGAAAGAAAGGCTAGCTGGGATTGGAAAGATGAGCTAGCTGGGATTGAGGTGGGAGTTCCACTTTCAAATGGACTTAATTCTTGAGAAGTTCTGCTTGAGGTCTGAGATGGTAAACTGTGTTGGTTTTTTTTTTTTGTGGGGGGGGGGGGGGTGGGTGGGGGTGAAATATAGCTATTCAACCGGGGGACAAAAGGTTTTTTTTTAGGGGAACTAAAAGCAGGCTTACAAAATATGGCTATGTGGTGGCAGTCTTTATTCATGTTTATTATACAAAATAACAAGGTGTTTGTTCAAAGACACAAGCACAACACTATTAACTATTCCAAAATGGGATTTTGTGATTATATTTCCTTAAAGACGTTATACACAATAGAATTTATGATTTAAATTAACTTTGGCTAACGGTTTATGGAATGAGAATGTGACGACTCAGGTAGAAGAACGTCAATAACTCTTGATCATTGGGTAGATCGTATTGATATTCTTGCTTAGACATCAGCTAAGGCTGTCTGGTGAATTTTGCTGAGTTATGTTAGAGTTGACTAAACTTGTTTTGGATTGTATATACTCTTTCTTGATTGTTGGATAGATCATATTGATATTCTTTTCTAGACTGATGCTAAAGGCTGTCTGGGAAACTTTGCTGCATTACGGTATGGTAGACTAAACTTTTTTTTTTGATTTGTATATACCCTTTCCTGATTGTTGCTTAAAATCATATTCTTACTCCTCTTTTCTTTTTAATCTATCATCTTCTTGATTTGATGATGTGTTCATAGATAATGATTATGGGAAACACAGACTTGGAAAAGCATGGTGCTAATGTACGTGTCATTCACCAGACTTGTTGGTGGCCATTGGCTCCCATCCATGATGTCTTATTCATGTGACAAAACATTTGTGATGCTAACTAGTTCATGGTAACCTGAAAAATTATGTGCAAAACATGAGAATAGTAGTGAGTCCCTTCAGTCTTGGTTTCTTGTCATAATCTTTTAGCTTGTGTAGTGCTTGGTGTTTCTGTATGCGTGTGCCGATCAGAGTGCTTTCTTGGTTTTGGAAGAAGCCAAGCTGATATGTAATTAGATGTATGGTTACATGTTCAGATTATTGCAACAGTGTTTATATGTATCTCACTGTAATTAATTTGTTGCTCATTACATAGAGTTGGAGCCATTCTCCGTTAAAGCCATTTTTGAATTTGGTAGAACTAGGCTTGCTAATTTCACCATTCCCACAACAAAAACCTCCTCCTCTTCAGCCTCTACTCGCAGACTCACAAAGAGTCCTACGCATTGCATAACAAAAATGACCCCGATTCACCCAACATTCCAGGTTTGATGACCCTTTCCATGTTCCATTCCTTAAGTCACCTTGCAAAATATACCATGTGGTTGGTTCTTGTAACGGCCTTCTTTGCCTTTTCAATGATAAACTATCTTACACTAACAGATTATGTCTTTGGAACCCTTGTGTTAGAAAGTTAGTTGAACTTCCTCTTCCCAATGTCACCTATGCCAAACACGGTAGCTTCAACTTGACTATTGTGTTTGGATTTGATCCCAAAACTAATGACTATAAAGTGGTGAGAGTTGTGACCTTACTAGATATTCTTGGGACTCTGCATTGGGTTGCTTTTATAGGAAGGCTGATGATAACAACCTTCAACATTTATTTAGTTTGACAATTCTTCTTTTATGCAAGCATTCAAGAGGTTTTGCCTCCATTGTAGCTCACTGATGAATATATTACCTTATTTGGAAGGGAAAATTATTGAAGCTCATAGGTAATAAGCATCTTTTTAGCCTTTTATTTTTCTGTAATTGAAAATTTCTTATTACAATGTTCTTTGTTTGCGTGTATTTGTCTTCAAGTTAACATTCAGCTACTAATAGTTTTTTGTAAATATGTATAAGCATAAACTTAGTTCGACCATTATTATTTTCTGCAAGCACTCAAGAGGTTTTGCCTCCATTGTATCTCACTGATTATATTTCCTTAATTAGAAAAAAAAATTATTGAAGTTCATAAATAGTAAGCATCTCTCTAGCCTTTTATTTTTCTATAATTGAAAACATGCTGATGAACAAAGCAATTGTAGGTTTATGAGATTTAAGAGTGAATTTTTTTGTAGCAATGAGATCTTTGATAATTTTCTATTGTTACTTAGGAAGAAATTGTGGTTCAATTTGCGGTGTTTGCATTTTTTTTTCCTTCTGTAATTGAAAACATGCTAATGAAGGAAGCAATCTGAGGTTCATAGGAGTGATTTTAGTTTGTAGCAATAAGATCTGTGATATCATCTTATTATGTAATTGTTGGCATGGGAATATGCTTAGATCATTTACCTTGGTACCCCATTCCTCTTAGTACACATGTTCATGTGGTAACAGCTTGGAGTAATTTTAAAATGTACATTCCAAAAAATCACAAATATCAGTGTTAGTTTTTTATTTATTTATTTATTTTATTTTATTTTTTTATTACTACCCTAATTGGTGTTATTTTATCTGCTTGTGGTGTTACATCACAAATACAATTGCACTTACAGGTCTTTATTTCTTGCACGACTCTTTTTTTTTTATTAAAAGGTTAAGTGCATTAAAATTAACTAGTCATAAAAGGCGAAGTAGTGGCTGAAAGCCTTAAAGAGTACACATTAGCAGCATCCAAATTCAAAATTACACATTTCATCAGTAGGAGGAGAATCTAAAACAACAAAATTCCCTAGAAGGGAGCAGCCTCCTTTAGCAGGGTAGTCAGCACACCTATTCGCATCCCGAAACACATGGTTGATCTTGATTCGGTGGGTGCAGTCATTAAGCAATGAGGAATATGAATTGATAGAGAGAACCAGGTCAACAATAACTTTTGCATCTAATTCCACGAGGAGTTGTGTGATGCCAAGCTGGGAAGCTAGCACCAACCCATCCCTTACCTCCCCCACCTGCCTTGCATGGGTTCCCAAGAGATACCCCATCTGAGTTCAACTTGAACCATCCTTGGAGAGGTCTGTGCTGGCAAACTGGAGTGGCTATGTGGTGCTTGATGGAGATTCGGATTGCTGGGAGTATTTTCAAACACAACTCTGTTCCTGTGCTTCCACAAACCCCAAATAACGAAGAGGAATTGAGAATTTCAGGGAATGCCATTGGCCAGAATTTGATTGCTGCATAGACAGTTGTCTTTTATCCAGTCCAGTAGATTCAATTGGACGAAATTAACTAAGGATTGGGGGGTTCCAATCTTTTTCCAGAAATTAATCGCAAAAGGATAGTCTCTTAGAAGGTGGATGATAGATTCCTTCTGGTCTTGGCACAAGGGACAGCTCATATTGCAATTGATACCTCTGGCACTGATGACTTGCCTTAACTGGAATACTGCTGTGGTAACAGAGCCATATAAAATGGCTGATTTTTGGTAAGGTGTTAAACTTCCATATCCAACTGCCCGTGAAAAGAGGGGTTGATATCTTCAGGTCTGGCCAGGTCATATGCCGAGGCAGTGCTGAAAGGAGAGGGGTTGATTTCTTGCACAACTTTATGCAATCATGATTGGTGATGAGTTGTAGAAACATAATTTAACTTAGCAAAACAAAAGATGCAACAAAGCTATTAGAGGTGTTTTGTCTTAGTACGGAATTAATTTCTTTGTGAAAATGAATTGTAGCTGTTTATGTTGAGACTCTTTTTATGGTTACACTATTCTTCTATTATTATTTCTGAATGATTTGCAATTTGGTTTTAGTGTGTTTGTAGAAATCATTAAGCACTTAATTTTGACTGTCTTGCTTGGATTGTGATGCAGATGTTCACCCACACAATGTGTGTTTTGGGGACAAGGATGTGTTGCCCAACTCTATTAAATTTCTCCCTGCCCAGTTGTGGGTTTTTTTTTTTTTTTTTTTAATAATAATCATTATTTTCAAATATTTTATTTAAATGTTAAACTCCTTTTGTGGCTACATTCTTATGTTAGCATTTCTAGATTATTTGCAATTAGGTTTCAATGTGCTTACAGAAATCAGAAATGATTAAGCACTTAATTTTGCTGGGATACATTTAAATGGCAGAACATGTTTTGTAATATTATTTTTCTGGTTGTGTTTTGTACATAAAATGTGAATTTTATCTTTGATAACTGATATCCTACAATGATAACGAGTTTAAGAGACAACCAAATGGGATGGATGATCAATAATGAAGACCTCAGTCCAAACATTGAATTTAAGGCCATCTTTCAATTCACATGAAAACAGAAACTTTAGACCCAGAATATAGATTCTTAGGGGATTTCTTTTGGGATCTCCATGCCGTTCAGAAGAAATAGAGGAAAGGCCTCCAACTCGGTGAGTTTGAACGCTGGAATTCTAGTATTGCAAGTATAGGTTTATTTCCCAAACCTTTGTTCAAATTGGTATTTGTTCTTGGGTTTATTTATCATGTCCTCAATTGTCATTTATGACTTCGTTTTCTTCTCACCTCTTCAAAATAGTTTTTTTTTTTTTTTTTCTCGGTTATCATATCATATTTATTGATTTTATGGGATGCGCTATCAACGATTCTTTAAAGAGATTAAATTCAATAAGGACGAGATGTAAACCCTTTGGTTTATACCAGTCAATAAAGACATGCCACATTAGACTTTTACTTAAATTTATTGTAAAAGCAATACATCCTAATATACTTAATAACATCTCAAAAAAAAAAAAGGAAAAAAGAAAATAGAAAAATAGAAAACCTGTTTCACTGATCTCACTGCCTCTACTTCGGTATAGTACCTTGGGCAATGGCTTGATTCCTGCATCATCTAGATAGCCGAAAATATCAACATTTTTCTTCAATTTTAATGCTAGAGAGAAATATCCAAACTCATTAAATCCACCTGTAGTCTCATAGCCGTCAACCACACTTTCTTAATTTTTATTCTTTTCTTTGATTTATATCCAAAGAGAAAGAGAATTCATTTCAGAAAACAACAAAGTCAGAGAGAAAAGAGTAACAATCAAAATCATTCTTTTGCCAATCAATTCCATCTTGTGGGACCGAGGCAACAAACTAAAATTGTTCTTCTATCAATCAAGGTGAAGCTCAGGCGATTGAATGGATAAATGTGAAATATGGTTTTTTTTGAGATGTTATTAGGTATATTAAAATGTATTGATTTTACAATAAGTATAAGTAAAAGTTTGATGTGGCATGTCTTTATTGGCTAGTGTAAACTAAAGAATTTACACCCCGTTCTTATTGAATTTAATCTCTTCGTTTAATTACTAAGTGGTGGCTCAAAAAGTGATTGTATATAAAGTTGGCAATACCTATAAAATTTACACTATTTGATATGATGGAGCAATGGTCTAAGAAGCTCATGTGCAATATGAGTTGCGGAAATTGAAAAAATTGGAGAGCTTGAACACAGCAAGAAGCCATGCTCCATAATCACAAAGAATTGATGCACCCCTGAAGTCTCATGCATTTTGCTACCGCCACAATCACTTCATAGTCCCGCAGCAAGATGCCTAAACCGATACAGGAACAGTTTTTATAAGCAACAACCAAATTAACTTTGAAAACGCCTTCCACTGGACAATACTATTTCAACACCAGATGCATATCCTTATGTTCCGTGGCATAAGAAGCATCCTGATGAAAAATTTGCAATGGAACCGGGTTTGTCCCATTGACGCGACTTTCATTTCAAAACGTCGTTAGCATTTACACTACAGTAACAAAAAATTTCCAATTTCCAGAAAATCTAGCCGCTTCAAAGCTAAATTCACCATGCCTATGAAATGCCTCACCCTGCACTGTTGTGACTTATCCAGGGAACAAATTCCATGCCATAAAACAAGAATAGACGAGTGAGCATAAGAAAATTAAGGATAATGCCTTTGACAAAGACTCAAATGAGCTCACACGAATCTGTAAAATGCCCTTACAATCTCTCCAAATAAGATTCTTTATTTTATTAGGAACCCGGATTGATAACACTCCCCCACACAAAAAATGAAAACCCATGTTGCTTGAAGAAGTTCCCCAGTTTTAGTGATAGAATTTTAATGCATAAATTTTGTTATTTCGATTTTTTTTTAATGGTAGAATTTTCTTTTATCAGTCAGGTGCCAGCCTGTTTTACGTTGTTGTTTTTGGAATTTGAAAAATTTTTAGTTTTTTTTTCTTTGTGGGGGGGGGGGGGGGGGGGGGGGGGGGGTGTGGTGGTGTTTGGCTTTCTAATGTATTCATTTCTGTCATTTTTTTAAGAAGAAATTTCTGTAAACTTGAAATTAGGGTCAAGAAAGTTTACTACTACTTTAGCAGTTTTTCAACACACCTATTCAAGTGGTGGGGGTGCATCATTAAATAGTTTATCATTAATTGCTTTTAGCCAATCAAACTAAACGATTCTTGGAAAATACTACGGGAATTCTAGTCTTTTGCCTTTAATTTTTAAAAAAATTTAGCAATACGCCCCTGTTTTGAAACTATATAGGCATATGCCCCTGTTTCGATACTCGATTACCTTAAAATCGAGTTTCAATGAAATACTCACTTTGTAGAAAATCAAGTTATGCCCGATCAAACTTAAAAAAAAAAAAAAAAAAAAAAAAAAAAAAAATTGCATGGAACTCGAGTTCCATACAAAATTTTTTTTTTTAGGCATAACCTATAGCAACGTTTTTATTGTCCTATAGTGGCGTTTTATTGTCTTATAGTGGCGTTTTTAATGGTTTCCACGCAAATTTTTTTAAGTTTGATCGGGCATTAAAAAATTTGCATGGAAACCATTTAAACGCCACTATAGGACAATAAAAACGTTGCTATAGGTTATGCCCGATCAAACTTAAAAAAATTTGCATGGAAACCATTAAAAACGCCACTATAAGACAATAAAATGCCACTATAGGACAATAAAAATGTAGCTATAGGTTATGCCTGATCAAACTTAAAAAAATTTGCATGGAAACCATTAAAAACGTCACTATAGGACAATAAAACACCACTATAGGAAAATAAAAACGTAGCTATAGGGTATGCCCGGAACAAAAATTTGCATGGAACTCGATTTCCATGAACTCGAGTTCCATGCAATTTTTTTTTTTTTTTTTGATCGGGCATAACTCGATTTTCTACAAATCAAGTATTTCATTAGAACTCGAT